>CM046389.1:26420000-27620000 GCA_025413875.1 Rhododendron molle
TCGTCGAGCTGCTGATGATACGACTTCATCTTCTCGTCTTTGACCTTCCATTCCGCGTTTGCTTGTGACACAACCAAGTTGGAATCCCCCACGACTTCCAGCACCTTGACCCCAATTTCCAGTGCGGCTTCCATTCCCACGATACACACTTCGTACTCTGCCTCATTATTCGTGACCTCGAAGTTTAGCTTGAAAGCAAAGGGAATATGCGACCCCTCGGGCGAGACCAGCAGTATGCCAATCCCGAAGCCCTTCTGGTTAGCAGCTCCGTCGAAGTACAACGTCCATGTCTCATCGACTGCAGTCATTACATCTTCATCGGGAAATTGAAACTCCGTGTGTTCTGGCCCCTCGATCGGGCGATCTGCCAAAAATTCTGCTACTGCCCTTCCTTTCACTGACTTGCGGGTGACGAACTTGATTTCGAACTCGGCCAATAAGAGCAACCAACGTGCTAACTTACCAGTAAGTGCTGGCTTCTCGAATAGATATTTGAGGGGGTCAATCCGAGAAATCAGTATCACCGAATAAGACAGCATGTAGTGTCTCAATTTTTTTTGGCCCAAACGAGGGCCCAACATGTCTTTTCCAATGAAGTGTATCGCTCTTCGCTTCCCACCATCTTCTTGCTCAGGTAGTAGATTGCTCTTTCAACCCCATCATCTCCCTCTTGTGCGAGCATGCACCCCATTGACGAGGGCGTGACGGACAAGTATAGGATCAAAGGTTTTCCCGGAATGGGTGGCATTAAGATCGGCGGATTCTGTAGGTAAGTTCGCACTGCTTTGAAAGCCTTTTGGCACTTGTCGTTCCATTCGAACTTCACGTCCTTCTTGAGCAGACGAAACAACGGCTCACAGGTCAAAGTCAACTTGGCGATGAACCGACTAATGAATTGAATCTTTCCCAAGAAACATCGGACTTCCTTCTCGGATTGAGGCGGCTTCATCTCAAGAATGGCTTTAATCTTAGAAGGATCCACCTCGATTCCTCTGGTTGTGATCATGAATCCAAGCATCTTTTCAGCCGTGACTCCGAACGTGCACTTCTGCGGATTGAGTCGCATTCTGTACTTTTGAATCCTCTCAAAGAACTTCATCAATGCTGGGAGATGGTCTTTTCTTTTCTTTCCTTTGACTATCATGTCATCGACATAAACCTCAACCTCCATGTGGATCATGTCATGCAATAGTGTGGTGGCACCCCTCTGATACGTAGGACCGGCGTTCTTCAATCCAAATGGCATAACCCGATAACAATATGTCCCCCACTCGGTGATGAATGTGGTCTTTTCCCTGTCTTCCGGAGCTAGGAGAATCTGATTGTACCCCGAGAAGCCATCCATGAAGGAAAGTAGAGCGTGTCCTGCAGTGTTATCAACGAGTACGTCTATGTGCGGCAATGGGAAATCGTCTTTAGGGCTTGCTTTGTTCAGATCTCTGAAATCGACACACACTCTGATTTTTCCGTCCTTTTTGGGGACAGGAACGATGTTGGCTACCCAAGTGGGGTACTCTGTTACGATTAGAAAACCGGCGTCGCTTTTTTTTGTGAGCTCTTCTTTTATTTTTAACACCCAATCAGGCCGCATTTTTCTTAGTTTTTGTTTAACAGGTTTGGCGTCAGGGTAGAGAGGGATTCTGTGCTCGACTATCTCTGGGTCGATTCCGGGCATGTCCGCATGGGACCAAGCAAAAACTTCTTTGAATTCTTTTAGTAAATCTGTGAGCTCTTGAAGCTCAGTGGGGGATAGCCCGGAACCGACCTGAACCAATCGAGGTTTCCCCTCATCACCCAAGTTTATTGAGATTATTTCTTCTTTTAAAGGCTGAACATGCCTTTCATTTTTCGCGATCGATGAGGGAACGGTGTCCTTGGGATGTCCCCATCGAGATCTATTCCTTCATCGTCGGGATCTAAACAGCTTTATTTCAAAAATCGGCAAGTAGGCGAAAACGTCGTTCATTTCACTAACCAGCTCAACAGACGGGGAATACAATGTTGACTAATTCGAAGTGAAAGCTACGACGTGGAGGGCCGATGGGCACAAGCTCCGAGTCTGTGCTAGACGACGAGTCAGTGTCGGACTCAGACTCAGACTCAGACTCAGTGTCAGTGCTGTGAGTGCGAGTTACATGTGGTACAAAAGTGCAATTATCATAAATGCCTACAGCCTCCACAATGAGTTTGGAGGGGTCTTCAATCTCTTCTTCATCTCCAAGCACAAGCACAGCAGCGTCTTCAACCATACCCTCCGGATCCTCGCCTTCAAACAGGAGTTGGAGACTGCCCAAACCAAAAGCTTCCAGCCAGTCAAGTGCCTCAGATACCTCCTCTATCTTTGCAATTTCTTCATCACTTTCCCAAGTATCATTGGCAAAGATCTCGAAGCCGGGATACTTCTTATTCGTTTGGAGATCCACAAAGGGCTCAGTCTCTCCTTGGTACAGCAGCTCTTTTTCCTTCAACTTCGTATCAATTGCACGGGCTCGGGCACGATTGCGCCACTTCTTTGCTGGATCACTCTTCTTGGCCTCATATCCGAGACCGAAACGGTCGTTACTTCCAGGGAAGTCAGGAAATTCGGGGACACCTTGAGCATAAAGTCCCAAGCCCATATACCCAGCAGATATTTCATCCTTTTCATAATTTCCAGCGCTGCGGAGCTCACCAAGAAGCCGTCCTCGGCCCGAATGGTACAGACCTTTGAGGTCATAACCGCAAAGCCTCCCATGGCAATGTCTTCCTCTCCATGCATAATTTCCAGTAACGGGGAATTGTCCTCGGCGTGCGGACGGGTGCCTCCTAAGTCTCCATAGATGATAAGGGTTCCAGAGTCTAAACCCAAAATGAGTTTCTGATGCAATGTTGAGGGCACACCCATAACATCCGGGCGATGTAGCCAAGGCCTTCCCAATAGGAGATTGAAAGATGCGGGTATTTCCAGCACACAAAATTCGACGGTGGTTTCGAACTTGCCAGTTGCCAATTCCAAGTTGATTGTCCCCAAAACATCTCGGTGCGTATTATCATAAGCACGAACGCCCAAATTCGATGGCACAAAGTCCTTGCTCTTGAGGCCCAAGCAATAAGCAGTGCGGAGAGGGCACACATTAATGGCGGAGCTGTTATCAACAAGGATCGCCGGGATCTACTTTCCCAAGCACTTCATGGTGATGTGGAGGGGTTTGTTATGATCAGTTCTCTCGGGCGGCAAGTCTTTCTCGATGAAGGACAAGGTATGCTGGGTGAGGTTCGGGGTTATAAGGGCAATGAGAGCTTCTGGGGCAATATCAGAGGGGACCTCGAACCTGGAAAGGGTGTTCACGAGCTTACGGCGGTGCTCGCGGGAGGTGGCTAACACTCCCCCACATGGACATGCGAGCAGGGGTTTCCTGGAGTTAACGGATAATGGGATCAGCGGAGGCTTCAGGGTCAGATTCAGGGAGGGAGTTGAGGTCGATGGACAGTTTGGGCTGAGGAGGTGGGTTTGGTTTTGTGGGGTTAGGAGGGTTGTTTTGTGGAGCTTGAGGGATGGGAATGTTCAGGTTTGTGGGATTGACAGGGGCATTCTGCTGCGGCGGAGGGGCTCGGGATGAGCTACCCTGTTGGAGGTTGGTAGGTTGGTAGACTCTTCCACTCCTGGTAAGGTTCCCAATTGTCTCGGGGATGGAATCCCACCAAGAGTCCTCCCAAAAGTCGAAGAGATCGGTATCGGCCTTACGTTTTCCCTTATCCAGCTTGGTCTTCTCCAGAGTGTCATTGAGAGTTTCCATTTCCAGGGCATGCCAGATGCTGTCCTCCTCTAGAGAATTCCAAAAGTTGCTGTTGTTGTTGTTGTTATCATTGCTAATCTACAGAGATCCCTCATCCAACATAGCCTTATTGACAGTCAGTTCTTCACCATCCATCCACACGTTCACCAATTCAGACTTTCCCCATAGATCTTCTGGATCCAATACACAGATGTCGGGCTCATCAGGGATTTGAACTACGGGTTGGGGGAAGAATTCCTCAATGATGTACTCCTGCGGGAGGAAAAGATAGTCCATGGCACGTTCCAGAGCATCGGAGTTTCGACTGAGGTTGACAATGGTCCTGACGTTGAGTCCTGAGAACATACGGGGATTCATCAGATCCATTTCTTCCACCACTTCCTCTTCTTGAAAAAGGTACGCCAATGATGTTTCATCCAGAGGATCAGAATCGTCCATCCAGTGCCATCCATTGGGTTCGGGCTCCCATTCCCACTCATCTTCCTTCTCGACAGGTTCAGGTTCAGTGAACAGTGCAAATAGGGAATACCCATCCAAAGGATTGGCCATCATCTCTTCCCAGTCCTGCCTCCATTCTCCATGTTCCAATTCCTCGATTTGGCTAGGGTTAAGTGCCACGGGCCATACTCCGGTGATAAGAGCCCTGTCTTCCACTGCCGAGAAATCTTGCGCCAGGTCTTCCCACCTTCTCTGAAAGTCCCATTCCACGGTTTCCAATGCACAGACGGCATCCTCAACTGGCAACTCGACGGTTGGCTTAGGTTGGGTGACAGGAACGATATAATGGCTAGGGTTAAAGGGTTGGCTTATGGAGATGAGGTTGGTGCGGGCATTGGAGTGCTTTGGGAGTGGGTTCGAGACGGTGTTTGGTTTTTGTGGTGGCATAGGGAGGGTTTTGTTGTCTATCAGGTCTTGGATTGCATGGCAGAGACGGAAGCAGTTGTCGATTAGGTGGCCCACATTCTGATGATAGGCGCAGTATGCATTAGGGTTGTGGGAAGCAGGGAGTTTTTGAGGCAAGGGAGTAGGGCTAAGTGGCTTAAGGGTGCCGCTTTCGACCAATTTCTCAAGCACGGCGGAAAGAGGTGCTGAGAATTGAGCAAAAGTGCGGGGTTGGGTACACGGTTGACTGGTTTGGGTGGCTATTTGGTTCACCGGCTCGGCTTGGGTTGTGTTTGTGGAGGTGTTGGGAAGGTTGGTGTAGTTGGCGTTACCAAACAGGTTGTTGCTGTTTCCGGAGTAAACCTTCTTGGGTTTGGGAGCAGGCTCGGGTTTGTCGAGGATCCCCAATTGAACTGCTTCTTCGATGGCTAAGCCTGTATCAAAGAATGTTTTAAAGTCTGAGCATGCTTGGGCCATAACCATATGCCTCGCAGGAGTGGGTTGAAGGTTACGGACAATCATCCGGATTTGGTCCCTGTCGCTCGGTCTATCTTTCATCTGCGCTGCCTTAGCCCTCCATCTCTTCACGAAATCGGCAAAGGTCTCCTTTGCTTCCATCTTTGTTGACTCCAATTCACGGGTGGTCACCTCCAACTGAATGTTGTAGTCGTACTGCGCCACAAAAGCTGCGCATATATCCTCCCAAGAACGCTTCTTTCTCTCATCCAGTGAAGTAAACCAATGCAGAGCATGTCCCACCAAAGTCTGCGAGAACATCTGTGCCATAGCATCCTTCTCGACTCCCCACATGGAAAGTGCTCCAATGTATCCCGTCAGGTGTGCCTTTGGATCTCCTGTTCCGTCAAACTTAGCGAAATCAATTGGTCTGAACTTTTCCAGAAGCTTTGCGTTAGGAAACAGGCAAAGCTTATTGATGTCAAAACCAGTCGACGCTATCTTCTCATTTCTTGCAACGGATTCCTCTAGCTGGGTGAGCTTCGCCAATATTGCCGCCATCTCGGGGTTTTGCGGAGTTTCCAAATCAAAGACCAGTTGCTCCGCGTTTGGGTTTGGATTTGGGTTAGGGTTGAAGTTTAAATTGGGAACTGGGTTTAGATTTGGAGTCGGATTCTGGTTAGGAATAGGGTTTTGTGGTGGAAGGCATCATGCAACCCCAGTAATCATCATCATGAGTTGGGCGATTTGGTTGTCAGTGCGCTTGCCCAGGCGTTGGATATCTCCTCTAATCTGAGCCATTTCTCCGTTCAGATTTCCTGGGTTTGGGTTAGGGTTTGGATGAGGATTGGGAACGGGATTAGGATTCGGATTTGGCTCGCCTCCGTTTGGGTTCGGATTCGGGTTGGGGTTCGGATTACCAGCGTTCGGGTTTAGGTTGCCTCCGCTCGGGTTTGGATTGGGATTCAAGTTTGGGTTTAAGTCTCCGATCAAGAGATCCATTTCCACCCCCAAGTCTGATGCACCGATGGAGTCTGCTTGCAGTTGGAGGCGTTCCAATCTCTGTCCCAAGGGTCTGGTCCAGGAGGGTATGATGTTCTTCTTTTTCGGCCCAATTGCTCAGAACTGACAGCAAAGCAAAAACTTGTGCTCAGACGCGATTCCTGTTCCTACTTTTATGAGACTCGTGCATGATTTTTAGAAAATGAGTGCACCGTCGCCATCGTCATCGACTCTTAAAAAAAATTTTTTTGAAAAGGATTGATTTACGGGAGGTTGCCTTGATCCTCGGATTTTTGGGGTGTATCCTCACTTAGGAACCGCTGATTCCCAAAGGATGCTAAAATAAGCTAAGTATTTGGCTAATATTCTATCAGCAACTCGACCATTGGTTTGGAATGACTGGGGGTGGACAATGTGATATGATAACCGAGGCGGCGTAAGCAGTACACTTGCTTTTAGCCTGTATGGTGTTGATATCACAACATTCTGTCCCCCCCCCCCCCCCCATTATTCCTTTCCTTTGGTTAAATCTCGATTAAACACTAGTCAAGGACTTAGTAAAATTTTAGTTTCCTCTAGGTTCGAGTTCGAGGACTCCTGTGATCCAGCAACACGCATTAGGGTGCGTGACTCTTCATTGGGTTTTGGCAACCTTCCGAAGACCGCGCGAGCGAGTCTCGAGAATCGTGGCTGACAGCATGATGATGATGCAAGATGCAATGCAACATTAAACAGATTATAGCACATAGTCCTACCCTGTAGGTTCCTGTCCTAGTTTGGAAGGTTCTATGGCTTGCTACACATGTACAAAGACTGGGTTTTGGCTTGAAGAGGGTACCCCAGACTAGAGTCAAAGTATACCTCCCGTTATCGAGCGTACACCCGGTAACGGTACAGACGGTAGGGATGACTCATCACGGTCGAGGGTTGCTGAGCATTCCGGGATTCCCTATCACCGACAAGCCGGGTAGGATTGCCGAAACACAACAGCGGGGTTGAACAAGAATATATATACGCAAGAAGAAACAGTGAAACAAAATAACTTTAAAAATCCCACAAACGTTTTTCAAGCTTGGCTCACAAGTTTAATTGATATTTAAGAAAAGCGGGTCGTTTTGTCAACAAACCAACTTTTTCTCGAGTATCAATTAAACCAATCCCCAGCAGAGTCGCCACTGTGGGCTACCACAGCCCCGGGTGGAATCGGGGCGGCCCGAAAAAGAGGCGCCACGCCTTTTTTGGATTTTTTTTGAAAAATTTTGAAAAGTCGCCACCCGGATTTGTGGTTCGCCACCCGAGAAACCGTTTTGTCTGAAAATGATTGATTTGAATTGAAAACCAGAGATTTGTTTGAGGGTTCGGAAGCCACGTTACGAGGGGGGAAGGGTTTTACGGCACCCCCCTCGCCCGATTCGAAATCGGTCTCTACTAATCGTTTGTGGGATTTTCAAAAGGGATTTTGTTTCATCGAGCAGCTAGCATTTATTTACAGATGCATCAGGTACAGAGGAGTGCATGCATGTATGCAGTGAGTAAATGAAGAATGGTAATGAAATGCAAAGATGTTAAAAGCTGGGAGACCCTGTCACTGATTCACTCTCGAGCGCTCGGGAGCACTATGCCCAACCTGCAATTATGTTAGTACAACAGAATACAACAGAATACAATATTGAGAATATAAACTAAAATGATCTCAAGCATGAACCAGGCTCAACAGGAAACTTGGTAGATCAGGATCAGACCCCATCCCACCAAGTCATGCGTACTTACCCTTCGAGAAAAGTGGTTTTACAGTTCAAAAGACTAAAGGGTCACATGCAAGGCATGCAAGAGCAGTACGAGAACTAAAATAGAGGGAGACATGGATAAAATGGCATGCAGAAAACTCCCGAGCGCTCTGGAGTAGATTCGAGCGCTCTAGAGTGAGCTGCACTCCCAGACTGATCTCGACCAACCATTGCCCTTGCTTTAATGTTTTCATGTAACAGATCTATTTATTCATTTTGCATGCCAAAGGTTCCTCTTTTTAATCTACTGAAAAACATGTTTTTGCATTTCTTTTACATGAAAATGATCCTTATCTTTTTTGGAAATCAGATCAGATACAGCAAAAACATTTTAAGAAGACCCTTTTTGCTTGAGACCTGCCTCTATATCCCTTGCATGTTAGTTTAAGTGCTACAAAAATGGAAAGTGGGGCTGGCACCACTCTCGAGCGCTCCAGAGTAGTCCCGAGCGCTCGGGAGTGTTGCCAGTGCTGCATGCATGGAAAACACTCGTGACCCTTTACTCTTGCTTTAACACTAAGGCTCTCCCATCACACTTCCAGTATTGAGGACTGGAGTGAGCTGGGAAGCCTCCCTCAGAAGGGAAGAAACAGCCCTACTTTTGGTTGACACCAAAGGGTGAGGCTTCTACCTTTTCCTTGGAACTTTGCTCCTTGGAAGAGGGGTTTAGAAGATGGGAAAGAAATGAAAACTTCAGGAGATCAGAAGCTGATAATGATCTGAACCCCTTCCATCTTCTTGCTACCTTGGATTTTTGGTTTGTTTTTGCTTTTGAAAATGGGATTTTTGCTTCCAAGGGGATGAGAATTGGTCTCTTTGCCTTGAACTGTTAGAGAGGAGGGACTCTAGAGAGAGAGAGTTTGTGGTCCAACTGAAGACCAACCCTCCCTTTTTATAGCCCAACATAGCACATGTTTAATTTGGGAAAATATTATTTGATATCAAAATGAAATCTTCCTCTCTGACTCACCTCTGACTGAGGTTGAGTGTGGTCTAAGGCAAAGACCCGTTCAAACGGCTGAAATGATGGCTGGAAGGATAGTGGGGCAGCTCCAACATCCATTGGGCAGTACAAAAGTCTCGAGCGCTTGAGAGTGATCTCGAGCGCTTGGGACTTCACTCTCGAGCGCTCGAGAGTTGCCTGGTCCAAGGTTTTGAAAAATGCTCTGGAGCACTTGGGATTGATCCAGAGCACTTGAAAGCCACTTTTACATTTTATTTCCCTCTTAAAGTCCTTCAAGGAGCATTGTGCCATCAGTCCAAAGCCTGGTTAATCCAATTTCATCATCGGGGAGCCTCCGGGCCACATATTAAGGAAATTCGAAATATCCAAATTGAGGTGTCTACATCTGTTTTTATGCCCTTAAACAGTAAGTAAGGTGGACCGAGACGATAAGTAAAGCATGCATCAGAAAGCAGAAAACAAATCAAAGCTGTGCCAGCAGATCGATTACTCGGCCGGTGAATGGATGTCACGGCCTAGTAATCAGGCTGGTTTGATGTACCGGCCGAGGGATCGAAGCCCCGGCTGGTGTTCTTCCTCACACCAGACAGAAACGTTAGTAGATAGTCATAACGCTACGATTAAGTATAAAAGCGATAAATAAACTGAACCAGAGGCCCCTGGGCCTCACCACCTTGATCCCTCAGTAGCTTGATTGCTTCGGATTTGATCAGAATTGACTGATTGCTTCTTTGAGAAACCCTAGGGTTAGGGTTTGAAACTTCGGGGTTTGATCATCTGATGGATGGCTGCCTTCGGGAGGTTAGGGCTTTTTTAGAGAGGGTTTGAGAGAGTATTTCTACAGAGTATCGTGGCTTGAGGGGGTATGAATCTTATGAATTTCGTTCTCTTTTTTTTGGAGTTCAAAGGCCCCTTTATATAGGCAAAGGGATGACTCACTCGGTCTAATCAAATCGCACGATTGTAATTGCAATTGTAATGCAATTCCAACTCTTCGTTGTGATCCCTGAACGTGGCCCGAACGCATCGGAGAGGTAGTGTAGTCGGATCAAACAATCGACAGAACGTTCCAGAGCCTGGAAAATAGGCAATCTGGCGGCCGTAGAAAGGATTTGGCAGCCGATATATGGATTGAGCGGCCGAGGAAATGATCCTACGGCTGTGGGATGGATCTCTCAGGGAGATTTTTGGGCAACAGGTTGCTTGGGTCAGGAAAAGATGTTAAGGCCGTGAGATCAATGTTACGGCCATCAGATGGATTCTCCTAGGATTCTGTATTTCTGTCTGAAAGGCTATTTGGCTCTGAATTGGTTCCTCTAAATGGCTCAAAGTTCTTACCGAAAGTCCTAATGTTCTCAAGAAGTCAATCAGCAATCATCGTATCCATTTCATCATCGGGATGGTCCCCAAGGTGGGACCTGAAATAATCGTTAGGCCAAATTGGGGTGTCTACACACATGTACAGATGCCTTTGGAGTGATAATCACTTTTGCTTTCACATACAACCACAAGTAATGCAAGCAACATGTAAACAAACTCATAACTCTCTTAGATATCAAAATACGAATACTTCTAATCAAGTGATAAACTTCTATCTTCCAATATAGATAAATCTACATATTTCTAATTTTACTTAGGGTAGGGATAAGACTAATCTACATACAACTCAAACATACACACAAGGTATACTTAGGGATAGAGAGTAAGAACATTCTACAAGATTGTATCTTCATTTCAAGATTTTAGTAAAACGAGCTTGCTAGTTATTTCTAATACTTTAACTTGTCGTATCATGAGCAAACATAACTAAAGTTATACTAGGGAAAATGAGTAAAGATTAATCTACCATTCTTCTTGGCGGTTGGTCGGTTTTCGAGAATCGGTCGTCGATTTTGCGAATCGGAGGCGTAACGGCTCCGGATTGCTTCGAAAGGAAGAGAGATGGATTTTCTCTTCCTAGAAAGAACTTTGCGGACTAAACTAGACTACTTTTAAGGATCTAGGGGTGGTTTTGGGGGTGGTTTTGGAGGTGGTTTGGTGGCAGTTCTCAAGAACATCAAGAAAAACTCAAGAAACTTGAACTTTGGAACTTGGAAAGCTTAGAAATTCTAGAGAGAAGTTGGAGCGAAGAGTGAAAGTGTGAGTTTAAGCTTGAATGAGCTTGCTATTTATAGGCCAAGACTCCCCTCTCTCTCTCTACCCAAAATCTCCCTCTCTCTCTATATATCTCACTTTGTCGTGCTTGTTTGAAAGATCATGAGGTTGCTTGTACAACTTCTACCTCGTCTTAGGCATGCAAGGCTAGATTTTGGTACTTTGGATTGGATTTGAGAAGATATTGTGGAAGAAAGGAGGGTTTGTACAAGATTTTGTTATTTTAGGGTTCAAATAAAGACAAAGGTAATTGGATTTGCTTGGAAAGTATACAACCATGGATGATATTCAAATCAAAGTACCATGTAAGAAGATCAATGCCAGGTACTACTCAATCTCTCCTTCCTTTTCTCTCCTTCTCTTCCTCTCTCTCTCTCTCTCCTCTCGGCAATCTCTCTCTCTCTCTCTCTCTCTCCTAGTACTAGTACTATGGAAGCGTGTATATATATATATGTCCAAGTATATAATATAAGTACATAAGGTACTATGTGATCTAATGGGGTTTTCAAGTAAATATATTTTCCTATTTAAGTAATCAAATGTGCACATGTGTACTTTGTATTATTATTATTTTATATATATATATATATATATATATATACATACATAAGTATGTACTATGTAATCTAGGTAGATTTTCTAGGCCAAGATTTTCTTAATAAACTAATTAAATATGCACATGTCTTATTATTCTATAATGTTAATGTACTTTGAAATCTACACACACACACACACACATATATATATATAAAATGACATAATAGTACTTAGAAGATCTAGGCTAATAAATTCATAAGGTACTTATACATATTTTAAGCTTTCCAGCACATGGACAATCTAATGAATGACTAAATTAATAAACCCTAGTACTTGTTGGCAAGACTAAGCTATTATCAAATGGGTAATAATTTCCCGAACAATTATCGTCCAATGGATAAAAGAGTGAGGTGATATATATACTTCAACAATAACTAAATGTCCTTTAGGCATGTGTATAATCCTATATATAACTATATATATGTAATTTTAACAAAATCCAATAAAGTACTATTGGTAGAAAATCTAGGTTTTCTATTGTCCAATGAATAAAAATTTCCCTAGCATTTATCGTTCAAAGGGTAAAAGCTAAAAGGTTTAAAAGGTTCACCTAGGGTTGAGAGGTTCATAAGGTTCAAAGGGTTCAAGAAGTTCACCAAGGGTTAGGAGGACGTAACTATAGATGAAATGGTAGTTAGGTTACTCTAACTAGTTGGTTGAAAATTAACTATACTAGTCTAGTATGATTTCTAGTCAAGAGATATGATTATAAGACTCAAATCGGATTATTAGCAATTAAAAAGGAATTTATAAACCATCCCAGAATAATTAAAGAACCCCAGAATAATTAAAGAACTTTTGAATATTAACAATGAAATTTTTATTTAGTAAAAATCAGAGTTGTTACAACAAGTAATACAAGTAACAAGTAAACAAACTCACAACCATCTTAAAGATCAAAATGCGAATACTTCTAATCAAGCGTTAAGTTCTATTTTTTTTTTCCAAAATCTGTTCTATCCTCTTTTGTGGGAAATTCTAAACAACATATGTTTATTGAAGTAAGAGTGTATAAAAAACATTCTACATATACTTAGGAGTAGTAGATAGGGAAAATCTACATTCATTATAACAACACACATTTCTATTTATACTTAGAGTTTAGGAGGTATAGGAAAATCCTACCGTTCTTCTTGGCGGTAGAGCGTCTACGGAAAAAGTAAGTACGTCGGACGGAGTAACTTCCTATGGTCAGCTTCTGGTAGATTCGAAAGAGAAAGGTTTCTCTCAAAACTAAACCTTGACTAAAACTACAACAACTTTTGGATCGAAAGGGTGGTCGAGTGGTGGTTTAGTGGCTGTCTTGGATGAGTTTCTTGAAGAACTTCAAGAAAGAGCAAGAAACTTGAACTTTGGAACTAAGAAAGCTCTAGAGAGAAATTGGAGCAAGGAGTGAAGGTGTGAGTTTAAGCTTGAATGAGCTTGCTATTTATAGGCCAAGGCTCCTCCCACTCTCACCCGAATATTTCTCTCTCTCTATATCTCATTTTTTTGTACTTGTTTACTCCACATGTCAAGCTTGATTGAAAGCTTGTTAGGTTAGGTCATGGGTTGCTTGTACAACTTCTACCTAGTCCTAGGCATGCAAGGCTAGATTTAGTACTTTCGGGTTGATTTGGAAAGATTTTGTGGAAGAAAGGAGGATGGTACAAAGTGTAAAATTGGTAAATGTACAAATAAGGACAATGGGAGATAGATTTTTGCTTGAAGGAGTATATAACCATGGATTGCAATCTAGCCAAAGTACCATGGAAAGAGCAAGTCAAGGTACACACCAAATCTCCCTCTCTTCCTCTCTCTCTCTCTCTCTCTCTCACTAGTACATATATATATATATATATATATATATATACATGTACATACATACTTCTATGTACAAGTAATATATATATATATAGAAATGTACTTAAGGTACTATATAATCTTCTAAGATTTCCTAGGCCAAGATTTTCCTAATAAAGAAATCTATGAAGCACATGTTCTTATCATATTATAATATAATATTAATGTACTTAAAGAATCTTAGGGTAATAAATTCATATGGTACATATCTATATATTTTAAGTATATAATCACATGGGCAATCTAGGAAGTGGCTAAATTAATAAATCCTAGTACTTGTTGGTAAGACTAACCTTATTATCCAATGAGTAATATTTTTCATAACATTTATTGACCAATATGCAAAGAAGTGAGGTAATATATACTTATATATATGACCTTGAAATGACCATGTCCTTTAAGCATGTGTATTTATGACTATATATAACTTTGTATATGTACTTTTAACAAAATCTAGCTTTTATTGTCCGATGGGTAATGGTTAAAAGGTGGCAATAAGGACTAGAAATGTCTAATCAAGGAGTATATACATACCTATATACATTTATACATGTATAATACTACTTTGGTCCAAAGGGTTCCCATTGGAAGGTTCAAAAGGTTCAAAGGGTTTAAAAGCTCACCTAGGGTTAGGGAAAATGTAACTAGATGATTTGGTAGTTAGGTTTCTCCAACTAATTGGTTAGAAGCTAACTATACTTGCCAAGTGAGGTTTCTAGCCAAGAATATGCCAATGCTTTTATGAACTCACTTGTCTTTAGAAAATGACTAGATTGATCGATGTGAAGAACTTTAGTTAAAAAGTCCCGAAGCTACCTATGACGGATTATAGAACTAACAGAAGAATTATAAAGTCATTAAAGAGTTTTCAAGCAACGAGATTTTATTTACTAAAAATCGGAGTTGTTACAACCTATCCCCTTAACAATTTCGTCCTCAAAATTAGGTGTACGTTCGGATTCGAACAGGTGAGGATAGTTCGCCTTCATGGTTTCTTCTCTCTCCCATGTGGTTTCTCCAGCTCCACGGTGTTTCCACAAGACTCGTACTAGTTTGATTGTCTTGTTCCAGATGATCTTCTCACTCTGGTCTTGAATCTCTATTGGTTCCTCTTCGTACATTGCGTCTTCCTCGATGGCAATGTCTTCCCAATTGAGAACATGCGTAGGCAATGCGAGATACTTGCAGAGCATCAAAACGTGAAACACGTTATCTACTCTATCTAGCTGTGGTGGTAGGGCTAGACGATACGCAACCCTCCCGATTTTCTCCACGATGTCGAAGGGTCCGATGTATCGTGGGGACATTTTTCCCTTTTTCCCAAATCTGATGACTCCTTTCTTCGGTCTGATCTTCAAAAACACATGATCTCCCACTGCAAAGGTTAATGGTCAGTTTCTCTTATCCGCATAACTCTTCTGTCGGCTTTGAGCGGTTTGAATCCTCTCCCTAATGGTCTTGACCTTCTCCGTGGTATCCCGTACTATGTCAGGTCCAATCAATCCCGTTTCTCCACCATCTGTCCAGCAAACTGGAGATCGACAAGGTCGTCCGTATAGAGCTTTGTACGGTGCCATCTCGATACTTACTTGGTAGCTGTTATTGTAGGCAAACTCTACCAATGGTAAGTGCTGCTCCCAGTTCGCAGAGAAATCCAAGGCACTGGCTCTCAGCATGTCCTCCAATGTCTGTATTGTCCTCTCCGTTTGTCCATCTGTCTGAGAATGGAAGGCCTTACTGAGCCTTACATCCGTTCCCAATGCTTTCTGCAATCCTTTCCAAAAATGTGATACAAAACGTGGGTCTCTGTTAGATACTATCGAGATAGGTACTCCATGTAGTCGTGCGATCTCTCGAATGTACAACAGGCTCAATTGTTACACGTTCTCCGTCACCTTGACAGGCAGAAAATGCGTAGATTTGGTGAATCGGTCCACAATCACCCAAATAGCGGTGTTGGACTTGGCAGATCTTGGTAGTCCAGTCACGAAATCCATCGAGATATGCTCCCACTTCCAGGTAGGAATCGATAAAGGTTGAAGGTCTCCCCCAGGTTTCTGATGCTCGGCTTTGACTTGTTGGCGCACCAGACAGGTAAATACAAATCGTGCTACGTCCTTTTTTGTTCCTTCCCACCAGTACGTCCTTCGCAAGTCGTGATACATCTTTGTACCGCCAGGGCGGATTGCGAAGTTTGAATGGTGAGCTTCTCAGAGAGCTCTGATATTAGGTACGAATACCTTTCCTTTGAATCTCAAACTGTTGTCCTTCTCGATCCTCCATCCCGGTAGTGCTTTTCCTTCTCGGATTCGATACCGGATGAATTCGCAATCTTACTCAGAGGTTTGGGCTAGTAAATTCTCCCGGTGAAGTGCCGGTTTTGCAACTAGAGCATACAAACACATATTCCCATTTTCTGACGATGATCGCAAGTTGAATTCGTTAAGAGTGTCCATCATTTCCCATTCTTTAATGGCATTCTTGACCTTTTGCATCCTGTCCTTCCGGCTCAGTGCATCAGCTACTACGTTGGCCTTGCCGGGGTGATACTGAAGTGTAAACTTGTAGTCCTCCAAATACTCCATCCATCGACACTACCTCAGGTTCAACTCCTTCTGAGTGAAAAGATATTTGAGGCTCTTGTGGTCGGTGAAGACCTCGAATTGTTCTCCCCACAAATAGTAACGCCAGGATTTGAGGGCGAATACTACTGCAGCCAATTCTAAGTCATGGGTGGGGTAATTCTTCTTGTGTGATCAGAGTTGTCGTGATCCGTAGGCTACAACCTTTCCAATTTGCATCAACACGCATCCTAAACCCTCTCTTGACGCGTCGCAATAGACCGTATAATCTACACCCCATTCCGAAATGATAAGTATCGGTGCGCTGGTCAGTCTCTTCTTCAACTCTTGAAAAGATTTCTCACAAGCTTCATTCCAATCTAGCTTCACTCCTTTCTGTGTCAGTCTCGTCATCGGCTTGGCGAGGGTAGGGAAATCTGGTATGAATCTTCGGTAATATCCAGCCAATCCTAGGAAACTCCTATTTTCAAATACTGAGGTTGGCTGCTTCCAATTCAGTACCGCTTCGACTTTGTCTTTGTCCACTGCGATCCCGTCCTTAGATAATACGTGACCCAAGAACTTAACCACTTCCAGCCAAAACTCGCATTTACTTGCTTTGGCATAGAGTTGGCTATCTCGGAGTACTTGTAGCACTATCCGAAGATGTTCTTCATGCTCCTCCTCACTGGCGGAGTATATCAAAATGTCATCAATGAACACCACTACAAACTTGTCTAAGTAGGGTTGAAAGATCTTGTTCATGAGACACATGAATACTGCCGGAGCATTCGTCAGCCCAAATGGCATTACTACAAACTCGTAGTGTCCATATCTAGTACAGAATGCTGTCTTGGTAATGTCTTCATCCCAAATTCTAAGCTGATGATAGCCTGATCGGAGATCGATTTTTGAGAAGCATGTTGCCCCTCTCAATTGATCAAATAGGTCATCGATCCTAGGTAGGGGGTACCGATTTTTTACTGTGACTTGGTTAAGCTTCCTATAGTCGATGCATAGTCGAAGTGTCCTTTCCTTCTTCTTCACAAATAGGGCAGGCGCTCCCTATGATGACGTACTAGGTCTGATGTAATGCCCCGAATTTTTTGATACGTTAAATAAACATTTTATTGAACATCAAAAGAGAGTCTGGCTCTTTATTACATTATAACTCCCAATGGAGTCCAATATTTATACAAGGAAAGGATCTAGGGTTCCTAACTACAGCTCCGCATGCCCCTCCATCCTAGCCAACTCTTCGACTCCAAAAAGCCTCCAAAGTGTGCAGCTCCCTTTGATCATCTACAAGGTCTGACACATTATACCAGCGTCGCCACCGATATAATATGTCAGGGTCACCAAAGGTAACACCATGAGCTACGAAAGCTCAGTAGAACAATCCCATACCCGCTAACCCATAACTTACACATAGCAGGTCATAGATACATGATAATAACCAAACTAACCCATGAGCATTCAATAACTTCACATTTAGAGATGTACAATAACACATGCACATTCATTATTCAACTAGCGTAAGTGTCCGTGTCATCAGAGTTTCTCCTACGCAGCGTTTCGTGGACCGTGTCACCATTTCACTCTTCATTTCCAAATCAACATTTCAAAAAGCTTTCCATAACTCGCTACCAATGAGGCTACCATGTCCGGCTCCATTGGCAATGCTCACAATGGGCTACCAAGTCTGGCCACATTGTGGTTTTCAAATCCATACACACAACGAGCTACCACGTCCAGCTACGTTGTGGTTTCAAAACACACTCACAATGAGCTACCACATCCGGCTACATTGTGGTTTCAACCAAACTTGCATTGGCTCCTCTCCACGGATAACCAAGCCATACTACCAATGAAGCTACCACGTCCGGCTCCACTAGCAATCTTACCAATGAGCTACCAAGTCCAACCACATTGCGGTTTTCACAAGCCTACGCAAAGGGCTACCAAGTCTGGCCACCTTGCGGGTTTTCACACACACAACTCACATAAGGCTACCAAGTCCGGCCATTATGTAGTTTCAAAAATCCTTTTTATCCATATCAATCACACCCTAGGTGTCATGTTTCTACTTCTCAGTTTTTGTGTCTCGTAATCATGCATAGACTCCGCGGCGAGACAATCACTTTAAAGTAATCTTGAAACTAAACTAGCAAGATCATTCAACTCCATATCATTTCTCATATTCCAAAACAATACATTAAAGCATAACGCCACATTTGCGGATGCCCTTGGAGTGGGAAGCCACTTATGCTTTATAAACAACCGCAAGTAATGCAAGCGACATGTAAGCAAGTTCATATTCCTCCTCAGGATCAAAATACGAATACTTCTAATAAAGCTTCTGATTTCTCTCTTTTTGAAATCCATTCCTTCTTTCTTTTAGGGAAGTTCAAAACAACACATGTTTATTGAAGTCAAAGTCATTTATTCAACATGTTATATATATCCTTGAGCGATCAAATAAACTAGCTATCTTTCTTCATGGTTAACAACGTTACTAACTTCTAATCAAACTTAGCAATAGGGAATAAGGGTAATACGAACAATGTTACTCATCTCCTATAAATACTTAGAGATAGTGAGTAGAGGAAAATCTACAAATCATGTTTTTACTTCAAGAACATAAGCAACATAACTAGAGTTATACTTAGGAAAAATGAGTAGAGATTAATCTACTTTAATTGAACAACATAGTCTATACCTAGGATTAAGAATCATCTACCGTGATCCGAAACATTAGCAAGATAAGGTTATTACTAATATGCATCTTGACGTACAAGCTTCATACCATATGCTTAGAGTTCAAGACAAACAACATACTATACTAAGAGATAGGGTTTAAAGATTATTCTACCTTAATCCGAAACTAGTCGAGGCCGAATAAACTAGTTGGAAAATTCTACGGGCGGTGAACCCCACGAATCTGGGCCAAACTTTGGATGGCAATAACTCGGTCAATATTTGGCCGAACACGATCGTTCTTGAGTCAAAATGGAAGCTCTCGAGGTGCTCTACAACTTTTGTGAAGAAAGTTGATCCTAGAAACTACTTCATGTAGGAGAAAAATGGTGATAAAGGGAGTGACAGTAAGCTGTCTGGAATCTGGAATCCGAGATTTTTACTGAACTTCGGATGTCAATATCTTGGTCATTTCTTGACCGATTGGGGTGGTTCTTGGGTCTAACTTCAAGGTCTCGAAGTGCTCTACAACTTTCTCGAAGGGAGTTGGTTCTAAGGACTGCTTTAAGCAGGAGAAAAATGGAGGTTTGTGAAGGGCAGTAAGCTGTCTGGAAAAACAGAAATGATTTCTAGAGAGAAGGAAGAGCAAAGGAGTGGAGGTGTGAGTTGAATGGCAAACATGAGGTGCTATTTATAGCCAAACTTTGGTCTATTATCCAATAGACAATCTTTCCCTTAACATTTGTTGTCCAATGGTTAATAGTTTGACTAGATTTGATGGTACTTGGATTGTGTGAGATATTGGCCAATGATGTGACTAGATTGTGTGAGTACACAAGCACACACATCACTCTCTTCCTCTCCTCCATGGCCGGCCATCTCTCTCTCTCTACCTCTCATTGATTTGCTCCAAGGACTTGTCAAATCAAGCCTTTCAATCATGCTATGCCTTGTCATCCAATTGTCACATCAACTATAAGCTAGAACTAGGTCATCACGGAAGATCATGGACTAGTCTTGTCCTAGAATGGGTTGGCTTGGAAGAAAGACTAGAATCATTGGCTAGGTTTTCACTAGAAATGGGTTGGCATGTAGCAAATAGGCTTAAGTCTATTAGGTGGCTTGAACAAGTGGCCAAAAACACACACACACACCTCACTCTCTCTCCTCACATTCGGCCTCCTTTTCCCTCTCTCTAGCCGATTCTCTCTCTCTCCTCCTCTCATGATGTTGGTTCATGCCTTGTCACATCACACTCATTACACTCCAATCTCTAGTCACATCAAGTCCTTTCTCCTCCAAACAATGATGAAGTGTAGTCTTGTCCTAGAATGGGTCTACTTGGAAGAGTAAAGGCTAGGATTGTACTTAGGGTAGTCTAGGATTAGATAGCTTGAATAGTGTCCAAGTACACACACACACATCTCCCTCACTCTCTCTTCTCCTTCATCCCCCCTCTCTTTCTCCCTCTATTCGGCTTTCTCTCTCTCTCTCTCTCTCTCTCTCTCTCTCTCTCTCTCTCTCTCTAGGTCAAAGTACATGTATGTATATATATGTGTATGTACATTTAAAACAAGGAGGATAAGGACAAGGCTAGTTAAACTAGGGTTGAATGAATGCATGGCTAGGGTTGTCCCCATGTAGAAGAATAATGATGAAAGAACACATGACTAGTCTTGTCATCTTATTTGGCAAGTCTTATATCCATTAACCAATGGATAACAATTACCCTAGCATGTAATAACCAATGGTCCAAGGAAGTAATGATGAAGAAACACATGACTTGTCTTGTCATCTTTTTTTTTTTTTGCAAGTCTTATATCCATTAACCAATGGATAACAATTCCCCTAGCATGTAATAACCAATGGTCCAAGGAAGTAATGATGAAGAAACACATGACTTGTCTTGTCATCTTTTTTTTTTTGGCAAGTCTTATATCCATTAACCAATGGATAATAATTCCCCTAGCATGTAATAACCAATGGTCCAAGGAAGTAATGATGAAGAAACACATGACTTGTCTTGTCATCTTTTTTTGGCAAGTCTTATATCCATTAACCAATGGATAACGATTCCCCTAGCATGTAATAACCAATGGTCCAACTACTAGTCATGGAGTACATTGATTGCTTTTGACTAGACTAGTCAAATTTGGGTGTTCTTTCTTCTATTACCCAATGGCTAACCATTTCCCTAACAACTCTTATCCAATGGGCAAGAATTTCTCTAGCACTTATCGTCCAATGAATAAAGGTTTCCCTAGAACTTATCGTCCAATGGATAAAGATAAGAAGGTTCAAATGGTCCATCTAGGGTTAGGGCAACCTAATTAGACTTGGGATCCAAGTGATTATGCTAACTAACTAGTTGGAATCTAATTCTATTTGTCAAGTAGGATTTCCAGCCAAGAAATTTAATTCTAAGATTTTACTACAATTACTAAGTAATTATACCAAGGCCTTAATAGGCATACTTGTCTTTAGAAAATGACCTTAATGCTCAGGCGATGAATTCCAATCTCCTAAGTCATAAACCTAATTACAACGGATTATTAATGCTAAAAGGGATTTATAAAATCAATAAAGAATTTTCAAATATAACAACGAAATTTTTATAAGTCAATAACGACTGATTTTTGGATGTTTAAAAATGAAATCCAAGTAAAAAAAATTCAAATTTTTAGCAAAATTTTTATTGACCAAAAATCAGGGTCGTTACATCTGATGAACCCTTTGTCTAGCAACTCCTGCAATTGGGTCTTGAGCTCTTTTAGTTCCGCATGGGCCATACAATAGGATGCCAGAGAGATTGGGGATGTTCCTGGTTGGAGTTCTATAGAGAAGTCTATCTCTCTCTAAGGTGGTAAGCCAGAAAGTTCCTCGGGAAAAACATCGTCGTACTCGCAAACGATGTGTGGTAATCCCAGTTCCATTCTGTCAGTTTCTTCCATTTGGAGACTAGCTAGTCATCCAAACAGTTGATTTTGCCACCTTGATCTTTTCGTCGTCGAACTCGTGGTCTGTCTATCCCCCTTAAAACGGAAACGAGTTCCTTCAAGGGTGTAAGCTGTCACCATCTTCTGATGACAGTCTATGACCGCTCGGTGTGCTGACAGCCAATCCATTCCCAAAATTACGTCGAAATCTGTCATATCGATTACTCGAAGATCGCAGGTTAATCGCAAGTTGTCTACTTCTAGCTTGCATCCTCTACATACTAGACTAACATTTATACTTCCCCCCAATGGTGATGCTACTTTCGTACTCGTACTTAGGGGTTCTGTTTTCAGTGCTAGAGCAGTCACGCATGCAGTAGATATGAATGAATGCGGTGCACCAGAGTCAAACAAGGCTTGTACGCAGGTACTATATAATAGTAGCGTACCTTGGATCACAGAGGGTTCCTGCTCCTATTCCTCAGTCTGTAGTGCAAAGATGCGCCCTCCAATGCCTTGCTGGGTTCCCACGGGCTGCTTTCCTTTGTTTTGCCCATTCTGTTGCTACAATGGGCCTCCGAGGTTCTGCTTCCCGAATCCGGCCTGCCCAGGTTGAGCTCCCTGATTCCCAAAGCTTCCATTCCTCTCCTTCTGGGGTTGCGGGCATTGGCGGCTGTAGTGGCCCGTAGACTGACAGTTGTAGCACCTAACTGTCGTCAGATACCGGTTGTCCCTCTGTGGTTTGTCACACCCTGGTGTCACAGTCTTCCAAGCTTGGTTGGTTTGAGATGGAGTAAAGGGTTTGGTAGGATAGGGTCCACGGTTGTTGTTGGGTGATTGGGTTAGGATCGTCCGCCAGTATTGCCTGTTGCCTTCCTCTATCGGGGTTTTGAAGTCCGCCTCCTCACTTTCCAGCCGGAGTGCACATTTCACGACACTGGCATAGGTAGTAAAGGCTTGTGCCACGACAGCCCTCCGAGCAGTTGTCAATCCCCACTCGAACCTTCTTGCCTTCTTGTCTTCAGTCACTATGGCAGTTGGGGCATAACGGGATAGCTCCTCAAATTTGGCCGCGTACTTGGTAATGGTCTTTGTCCCTGGTTTCAGGTTTAGAAATTCTTGATCCTTGGCCAGGTGGAGAGGTGTGGGAAAGTATTTGTTGAGAAACAGGGTCTCAAAATCGGCAAATGTCATGGTGGCTATGGCATGGGTGGCCTCCATCAAGTACCTCCAATAACAGGCTTCTCCCTCCAGTTGGTACATGGCTAAAGCTACGTGATCTCTGTCCCGGGAAATCTCTAAGGTGTCCAGGATCACCTTGACTTCTTTTAGCCATGTTTCAGCCACGGTGGGGTTGGTATCTCCATTGAAGGTCGGGGGTCGGCGTTTGCAGAATTCGTTCATCGCTTGGGTTCAGTTCATAGGTTCATCTTCACGGTTTTGGTTCCGGTGGTTGGCATTCAAAGCAAACACAAACGCTTGCATGATCTGGGTTAGGTTGAGGTTGGCGTTAGAGGATTCTCAAGTTTTGTGTCCTAATCCGCTGCGTCGGTTCACCATCTACGAGTTGAAATCGAAAAGGGAGTTTTAGTCTACTTAAACGATTGTCTTTTGTAATTAGCGTTTGAACTACTAAATTCAAAGCAAAATATCACATAGTACGCAACAGTATTCTTTTTAAACCTGGCAAGCTTTTCATAGATAAGCAGAGACTTACAATTATAAACATAGAGTTCTACTGCAAAAACAAAAGATACGTTCTTCCTAATACAAGTTGGAACGGTCCTGCATACTCCTACTACATGATCCGGTTGTCGTAATGTACCACAAGTGCAACTACAACTCTCGGGACCTTATTCTAATACTACTACTCTACTGACGGGGTGGGACAAGTCCGAAGAACTCTCTCAACTGTTCCATCCACTCTGTCTCTCTTATCTCGAGCTAACATTCTCCTTTACGACGGATTTCCTCAGCTAACTCTTCAAGTGTCACGTTTTGGGTCTCCACATCCATGTGTTGGTCCTCCTCGTGGGTCAGGGGTGCCATTACGGCGAACTCGTATAAGGATAAGGCTCTCGGGTGCTAGCAAGGCCTTGTAGTAAAGCAGGTCCGCAACGGTGGTTTGGGCAGTAGGGGTACGACTATCCATATCTACAAATAAAAAAATTATATATTAGACTTAACGGTGTGAAGGGGTAATCATGTATAAAACACAAGTACATACATAAACGGTGATCATAATAGGAAACACATGACTTTCATTACTTAAACGGAACAAGTGCATCTTAGGTGGCTAATAATAGCCTAAGCTTCCTACTATATTTACATCAAGAGTCCAACTATTATCAAGCTTCCTAACAAGTCTAAAAGATGTTCGGGAATTGGGCTGTGTACGGGCCTATGTCGGTCTCGACGGGTGGCGATGGTACATCACCAGGGTCAGTGTATATGTCCATGAAGTCGGGCATAAGCCATCCTGGATCTTCCTCCCAGATCTCCAGTTGCTCATCATCAGACGGCAAGTCAGGATTTGGCATTAACATTAAGTGCTGCCAATCGGCCTCATTTTGTGGTGGCTCGTTGAATTCCTCGAGGTCCTCTTTCGAGTCTTCCGTGGGATCTTCTTCCTCGGGATCCTCCTCAACTTCCTCGACTATAAATTCTGCATCATTAGGGGGTACTATTTGGACTAGAACAGGTGCTGCTTCTTCATCACCCTCTTCCTCAACATCAGGGAGTGGAATGGCTCCATGCTCTTGGTAGAAGTCATGGATGTAGGGAAAGGTATAAGGAAAGTAGGGATCTTCTGCGAGTCGGTTTGTCATCAACCTTATGGTACTTCCAGGTTGACGGGCTTCGGCTAGTAGGTTGACTTCGTAAGGATTTGGTTGATCCATCTATAAGGCAAATTTTAAACCTCAATTAGTAATGCTTTAAGACAAGTTTTATTAACTATTAAGGAAGAGCTTATGGATTTCTAAATTCCACATCCGATTCTTGATTTAAGTCATCATCCAATTGTTCGGGAATTCCCAGCTCGACAGTACTGCCAACTTCCGCACCTTGCTTCAATTCGAAGATCGTTTTGTCAGAATTCCACCCAATTTAGGATGGTAAACTTAAACTCATTTCACGTTTGTGCAACGGTCAACTATCTTATGGCTCTACCCATTCTACCCAAGGCTGAGGTTTTGAACCTAAAGCTCTGATACCAAGTTGTAATGCCCCGAATTTTTGGGGACGTTAAATAAATATTTTATTGATTAAACAAGGTAGAGTCTGGCTCATTATTACGTAAGAGTTCAATATTTACAAAAGGGAGGGAACTAAGGTTCCTAACTATAACTCCGACTGCTCCTCCATGCTAGCCAGCTCCGAAAGCCTCCAAGGTGTACAACTCACCATGTTCATCTATGAGGTCTGACACATTATACCAACGTCGCCACCAGAATAATATGTCAAGGTCACCAAAGGCAACACCGTGAGCCACAAAAGCTCAATAGAATAATCCAAACCCACTAACCCTTAACTTACAAGCAGAAGGTATTATAGTTAACCATTTCCAAATTGAACAGGCATTCTGAACAATAGTCAACTATTACACATCCCTATTCACTATTTATCTATCGTCGGTGTCCATGATTTTTGAGTTTCTCCTACGCGACTCGTCGTAGACCGTGTCACCAATTTCCACTTTTCACAAATCAACTCATCATTTCCAAAATCATTTTTACACACCCAACCTCGGTTCCGCTGTCCCGGGATCCTGAGTATCCTCACAATGATTTCGCTGTTCCGGGCTCCCATGGGCACACAAAACCTTGCATTGGCTCCTCTCTGCGGACAACCAAGCCATATTCCCAATGAGGCTACCACGTCTAGCCCCGTTGCAATCTTCACAATGAGCTACCAAGTCCGGCCACATTGCAGTTTTCACATGTTCACACAAAGGGCTACCAAGTCCAGCCACCTTGCGGGTTTTCATAAATCCACACAAAGGGCTACCAAGTCCGACCACCTTGCGGGTTTTCACACACACAACTCACATTGGGCTACCAAGTCCGGCCATAATGTAGTTTCAAAAATATTTTATCCATGTCAAAAACAACTTCCTTTGTTAACCACACCCTAGGTGTCATGTTTCTACTTTCTCGATTTTCATGTCTCGTTTTCATGCATAGACTCCGCGGTAGGACTTTTCATGTAAGTAATCATAAACCATTCATTGTAATCTTGAAACTAAACTAACAAGATCATCCAAGTCTTATATTACTTATCATGCTTAATCATTCCTAAAAGCATAATGCCACATGAATCACTTATGCTTTCTC
Source organism: Rhododendron molle (assembly GCA_025413875.1). Classification (NCBI taxonomy): domain Eukaryota; kingdom Viridiplantae; phylum Streptophyta; class Magnoliopsida; order Ericales; family Ericaceae; genus Rhododendron; species Rhododendron molle. The sequence goes on from CM046389.1 coordinate 26,445,989, forward strand.
AAACAACCAGAAGTAATACAAGTAACAAGTAAACAAACTCACAACCATCTTAAAGATCAAAATACGAATACTTCTAATCAAGCGTTAAGTTCTATTTTTTTTTTCGAAATCTTATCCTCTTTTGTGGGAAATTCTAAAAAATATATGTTTATTGAAGTAAGAGTGTATAAAAAACATTCTACATATAATTAGGAGTAGTAGATAGGGAAAATCTACATTCATTATAACAACACACATTTCTATTTATACTTAGAGTTTAGGAGGTATAGGAAAATCCTACTGTTCTTCTTGGCGGTAGAGTGGCTACGGAAAAAGTAAGTACGTCGGACGATGTAACTTCCTATGGTGAGCTTCCGGTTGCTTCGAAAGAGAAAGGTTTCTCTCGAAACTAAACCTTGACTAAAACTACTACAACTTTTGGATTGAAAGGGTGGTCGAGTGGTGGTTTAGTGGCGGTCTTGGATGAGTTTCTTGAAGAACTTCAAGAAAGAGTAAGAAACTTGAACTTTGGAACTAAGAAAGCTTAGAAATTCTAGAGAGAAATTGGAGCAACGAATGAAGGTGTGAGTTTAAGCTTGATTGAGCTTGCTATTTATAGGCCAAGGCCCTCCCTCTCCCTCTCTCACCCGAATCTCTCTCTCTCTATATATATATCTCATTTTTTTTACTTGTTTACTCCACATGTCAAGCTTGATTGAAAGCTTGTTAGGTTAGGTCATGGGTTGCTTGTACAACTTCTACCTAGTCCTAGGCATGCAAGGCTAGATTTAGTACTTTAGAGTTGATTTGGAAAGATTTTGTGGAAGAAAGGAGGATGGTACAAAGTTTAAAATTGGTAAATGTACAAATAAGGACAATGGGAGATAGATTTTTGCTTGAAGGAGTATATAACCATGGATTGCAATCTAGCCAAAGTACCATGGAAAGATCAAGTCAAGGTACACACCAAATCTCCCTCTCTTCCTCTCTCTTTCTCTCTCTCTCCCTCTCTCTCGGCCATCCCCCCTCTCTCTTTCTCTCTCTCTCTCTTACTATTACATATATATATATATATATATAGAAATGTACTTAAGGTACTATATAATCTTCTAAGATTTCCTAGGCCAAGATTTTCCTAATAAACAATTCTACGAAGCACATGTTCTTATCATATTATAATATTAATGTACTTACAAAATCTAAGGGTAATAAATTCATATGGTACATATCTATATCTTTTAAGTATATAATCACATGGGCAATCTAGGAAATGACTAAATTAATAAATCCTAGTAGTTGTTGGTAAGACTAATCTTATTATCCAATGGGTAATACTTTTCCTAACATTTATTGACCAATGGGTAAAGAAGTGAGGTAATATATACTTATATATATGACCTTGAAATGACCATGTCCTTTAAGCATGTGTATTTATGACTATATATAACTATATATATATATATATATGTACTTTTAACAAAATCTAGTAAAGTACTTTTGGTAGAAAATCTAGGTTTCCTACTGTCCAATGGATAAAGATTTCCCTAGCATTTATCGTTCGATGGGTAATGGTTAAAAGGTGGCAATAAGGACTAGAAATGTCTAATCAAGGAGTATATACATACCTATATACATCTATACATGTATATATAATACTACTTTGGTCCAAAGGGTTCCCATAGGAAGGTTCAAAAGGTTCAAAGGGTTTAAAAGCTCACCTAGGGTTAGGGAAAAGGTAACTAGATGATTTGGTAGTTAGGTTTCTCCAACTAATTGGTTAGAAGCTAACTATACTTGCCAAGTAGGGTTTCTAGTCGAGAATATGCCAATGCTTTTATGAACTCACTTGTCTTTAGAAAATGACTAGATTGATCGATGTGAAGAACTTTAGTTAAAAAGTCTCGAATCTACTTATGACGGATTATAGAGCTAACAAAAGAATTATAAAGTCATTGAAGAGTTTTCAAACAATGAGATTTTATTTACTAAAAATCGGAGTTGTTACAGAGAATGTATATGGTTTGTAAGACTGGAATTAGTTGGTAACATGATTATGATTTGTACGAATACAATAACTTTGTGATTTGACGTGTATGAACATCGGAACTTGGCAATTGTTTGGTAAGAAGGTAAGCTAGTTGTAGACACCCCAATCCGGACCTCGGAGGGTCTTTGTTCACCCCGATGATGAAATAGAGGAAACAATTCCTTTGCGAGCTTAAAAAAGGATTTACCTAAACCCAAAGAGAACCAAAAATCTGAAAAGCCCAGATAAAGCCCAAATGAATCCCAAAAGAGCCCTGGACCGAAGGAAGAGGAGCCGTGCGAAGCAAGACTGGAGCGCACGGCACCTTGAAAATTCAAGGGTAGCCGTGAGCGGCACACTTAAACCGCACGGCACCTTGAGCAAAAAGCTGACTGGCTCAGAAAGTTGTCGGCCACGCCAGTTTGAGCCACAGCTGATGATCGCTCACTTAAAATGCACTTCTCGCCCGCCTAAAATACCTCCACCAATTGAATTCAAAATCCTTGACCATTTGCCTATAAATTAACCCCTCCACTCAAGGGAAAGGGGTCCCTCTTAGCCCTTCTTTTGAGTCCTCTCTTGGCTTTTCTCTTGTCTTTCTCTTACCTTCATTTTGGCTTTCTCACTCTACTTTCTCTCTCTAAGTTTCTACACCCACTTCTTTACTCCCACCTCCATTTCCAAGCTTTAAAGGATGTCTTTCCCAAAGGACCTTCTTTAAGTGCTTCCACTCACCCTCTTCTCATCATTGAAGTTGATCTTTCATTAACTTCAAAGTCTCACCACCCAAAATACCTAACCCTCACTCACACCCACACTCCCTTTGTTTCATTCAACCTCTTCTATTTACATCCGTGACGATCCATCCACACCCTTGCCTCAAAGATCCTTGATCAAGCTCAAGACCAAAGGTATAAACTAGTTTCCTCGGACTAGACTCCATCTTGGTCCTGAGGGGGCTTTTCTGTCAGAAGATCTAACCCCCTTTTTGGTTAGATCCTAACCAAAAAAAAAAAACTCATTTTCCAGAAAACAAAACCAACACTGTGCTGAGGATTGGGGAGCTGCGCGGCTTGCTTAGCAGACGCACGGCACCTTGACTCTCGGCGCACGGCATCTTACACATTGGTGCTACTGTGAGTAGGCTGCTCGGATCTGAGTTTTTATCTTTTGTGGTTATCTGCATCTTTTGTTTGCTGCTTTCATATCTCTTAAAATAAGACCATATCTACAAGCCATGCTTTGGCACTTATAAAAGCTTTAACAAGATCAACCCGCACGACCAAATATGTCAAAACAACTTTAAAAACATGTTTTTGAGAAAGGGATCGTTCCTTTTGGGGTGATCTGACTGCCGTAGGCCTTCTGATGAGTTTTCAAAAAGGCATATAAAGAAAGCAGTGGGTTAAACAATATTTCGAGAGTCTGCAATAGCCTGACAGGAAAGCAGGTACCACGCACGGCACGTTGAGGTGCCTCGCACGGCAGCTCAAGGTGCCGTGAACCGTCGCTGGGGTCATAGCAGCCTGCTAAGTGTTGTTTGTTCTTCTTGCTTACATCATTTTTATCACCACTGTACATATAGCACCACATGCACCTCAATGTGATCTATTTCCCATGTCCCTTCCCCACTACGTGATTTATTGAAAGAGTTTGATATTCCGAACGATATTGAAAATCCCCTTTTGGAAAACATCAAGTAAAGACCGGTTCTACCGGGCGAGTGGGGTGCTTTTTAAAGAAAAACCTTCCCCATTCGTAACGTGGCTCCCGAACCCAACATCTCAACGTTTTCGCTAGACCAAAAGCATTTTTCAAACGACTCCTCGGTTTCTCGGATCATCCATCTCAAAAATTCGTGTGGCGACTCTTCGAAAAAAGCGCTTCGGGCGCAGGAGCCCACAGTGGCGACTCTGTGTAGACGAGACTTATCCAATACTTTTTTAAAAATAAAAAAATGAACAAAAGTATTGGATGATCAGAGGGCCAAACTTGAAAGGTGTTTTCTAAAGGGAATTTTCAAATGTTTTCGAATGTTAAGCTCTTTTATCCTCAGACACTCGCACCCACACAAGCCTCGCTACGCGTGTCTCGGCTATCTTGCCCGGTTTACGGTGACAAGCTCTCTCGGGATGCCTAGCAACCTCGACTAAGATGAGCCATCGTGCTGTGTACGGCCGTTGTCTTGCAATACACTCGACACGGGTAGTACATCTTGGCTCTAGTCCGGGAACCCTTTTGAGACCAAAACCAGCCTTTGCACTTGTACAAAGCCATAGAACCTTCCCAACTAGGACAGGAACCTACGGTTAGGACTTGTGTGTTATATCTTGCTTATGTGCTTTTTATTCCTGTACACACGTATCATTCACGCACCATTGCATCTTGTGCGCTAGAGGAATAGGCTCCTTAGAATTCTTTAGGACCCTCCGGTCGGTCTAGGAGACCCTGAATCCATGGAGTTTGCGATACCTCCAGTGTCTGCCGTGCCCGAACGGCTCCCTTGGTTTGAGTCTAACCTCGAGTGTGTGCGTATTTGGATTCGAATAGTCACATTGCTTTCTCGGATGGTCATGGTAAGGAGATTGGCTCTGGTTCCGGCCCGTTCGGAATTTAACCTGCCTGACAGCACCTACCCGGACTATCAGAAATCTTCTGTACGAACGTCTTAAGTGAGATTTGGGCCACGGTAAGTCCACTAGGGCGGTCTAGGAGACCGTAAATCCATGGAGTTTGCGATACCTCCGGTGTTCGCCGTGCGCGAACGGCTCCCTTGGTTTAGGTCTAACCTTAAGTGAGTGCGTATCTGGATTCCGGTAGTCATATTGCTCTGTCTCGGATGGTCATGGTAAGGAGATTGGCTCTGGTTCCGGCCCGTTCGGAATTTAACCTGCCTGACAGCACCTACCCGGACTATCAGAAATCTTCTGTACGAACGTCTTAAGTGAGATTTGGGCCACGGTAAGTCCACTAGGGCGGTCTAGGAGACCGTAAATCCATGGAGTTTGCGATACCTCCGGTGTTCGCCGTGCCCGAACGGCTCCCTTGGTTTAGGTCTAACCTTAAGTGCGTGCGTATCTGGATTCCGGTAGTCATATTGCTCTGTCTCGGATGGTCATGGTAAGGAGATTGGCTCTGATTCCGACCCGTTCGGAATTTAACCTGCCTGACAGCACCTACCCGGACTATCGGAAATCTTCTGTACAAACGTCTTAAGTGAGATTTGAACCACGGTAGGTCTTAGGCCTTATTTCTGGGAGATGGGTAGAAGTAGGGCGAGTATTTGGATTGGTCATGAGTTGCTCCCTTTTGACTTGTTGCCAGTGCTGCCAACATTGATCGCCTGAGAAGAAAAGAGGCTGTACCCAATTGGTTTCGTCTGTCCCAAAGACTAGTTCGCGTAGACACCCTGGAAGGACCCCCGCTGGTTGAGGTCCAAATTAAAGAAGGGGAAGAACCTGTGGTAGAAGAATCTGTAGTCTTAGTCCCGACCAAAAATCCCTTACCTATGGCTGATCAGGAAGACGGAATGGAAGAACTCAGGCAGAACGTGGCCAACATGGATGTTCAGTTTAAGCAATCCCTCGCCGGTGTTGACGCACAGCTTAAGGCCGCCGTAGTCTCTATGAAAAATGACATGAATATGATAATGGAAAGCATGCAGGAAATCACTGACAAGCTCCTAATCAAGACTTCCCTGCAATCTGAGCAACCACCTAAAGTTGAGGTACCAGTAGTCGACCCCAACTTGGCCGCTATCATGGATAAGATCGGCAAATTGGAGGAATCTGTCCAGGAAACCAAGCGACTTGGAAAAGGAGAAATCGACATGAGGAAACTATGCCTCTTTCCAAATGCCAAGCTGCCAGAAAAGTTCAAAGGAGTGGACTTTACAAAATTCGATGGAACCGGCGACCCAAGAGCACATCTTCAAGGATATGTCGGGTCCCTCACTATGCGTGGCATCGAAGGAGAAGCCATGGCCCAACTCTTCCACGAGTCCTTGTCTGGTCCAGCTCTGCAATGGTTCCTCTCTCTCGAACCATCCAAGAAGAGGACTTGGGAAGACATCGGGACAGCTTTCGTGGCTCAATATGACTTCAATGTTGACCTGAAGATGACCACGAGAGAATTGGAAAGTACTAAGATGGGTGAGAAGGAAAGCTTTGCTGACTTTGTGAAGCGTTGGAGGGCAAAGGCAGCCCAGATGCAGAATAAACCTGACCTAAAAGAACAAATACGGATAATAACCAAGAACTTGCCAAGCTCTTTCGCACCATACATGGTTCTTTCTCAGGCTGCCCCAAATTTTGAAACTTTTTATGATTCTGGATTGGCTGTAGAGGAGGCTCTGCGAGATGGGACTTTGGAGAAAAAAGGAGTCAGGATCTGGGTCGAAACCCAAGAGGGCATACTCGGGAAACAGCAACGTTCTCTTCGGAAATACCAACCAAGCAGGAACATCATCCACTAAACCTGTAGAAGTCAACCAAATTGCTGAAAAACCAAAAACCCAGAATCGAACCTTCACCCAATTCAGCACTCCAAGATCCACTCTCCTTAAGAAACTCACAGACATTGGGGTGCTGAAACCTCTTCCGCCACCACAAACCATTCCACCAAACCTAAACCAAAACGTCTACTGTGACTTCCACCAAATGCCTGGCCATACCACTGACAACTGCAACCGCCTCCGTCATGAAATCCAAAACCTCATTGACAACAAGGTTGTCGATGCCCCTCCCACAGATAAACCAAACACCATCTCAAATCCCCTGCCGCAGCATAACCCCCCCTTCCGTATTAACCAAATCACCCTAGCCGAAGACCCAAGTCTCCCAGAAACTGATTCTACCCTATTCCCTGATGCTGAACCAATGCCTGTTGGTGGAATTCTCGGAGATATTGCCTTCCATTCTACCTGGGAATGGGAAGACACATGGGGAGAACTGATTGCCGACTGGGAAGAATTTGAAGCTGCCAATTTCCAAAGAAACGACGAACCTTTGTTTGAGGCTGGATGGGAGGTTGATTGGCAAAACATCCAGCCAGATCCTCTTGATGGATTCTCTTTGGGTGCATTATTCGAAAATCAAGGGGAAGAATACCCGGTCTTCCAAGATGTACCTGAATGGGAATGGGACCCGACCCCGGATGAGTATCAGCTTTTGGCATGGAATGACCCATTGGATACCTTCTCCCTGCTGACACTATTCGGAGAAGAATACCAGCTTGGATACCCACCTGAGAGAGTGATGTACAACTGGCCGGAACTCGCCCCGCTCCGCCCAGATTTATCTCATTTTAATGACTTTGTCGTCAACAATCTATATGACAATGTGAACCTCACCCCGTACCCAAACCTTCCTGGGTTCGAGGAGGAAGTTGCTAGCAACGGGTTTGACCCAATGGACTACCTCGTGGACGGAGCTGAATCTGAGCCATCAGTCACTTTCCCGAAAGACGCCGAAATTGCCATGATAAACTTATGGGAGGATGAACCAGCAAACTTGTGGGCCAACACTGAAGTGATTAACGTAAAAGTGGGAAACGAAGAATGGACTGTTAACAAAGCCATGATGGAGGCTGAAAAGTGGACACCCGAAGATCTGTGGGATGATCTAGTTATCGCCGATCTGGCCGCTAATCTACAAGATACAACTATTGGAAACAAGCGTAAAGCCCTGGCCGACCTATGGAGTGAGGAATCGAAGTACCGCCAGTGATCATCTAACCATAAGCGGCCGTGTTTATCAACCTCCGAACCTCCAAGTTGGGAAACCTTCCAACCCTGCACCGCAGAACCCTCTGATCCTTTTACCACTCCGGTCAAGAGCACCTTCCGACCTTTACCCACCGGCTAAGGAGCCTTCCCGACCAAAAAACCCCCAAGGGATGATTAAGCGCCAACTGGAGCAAACCCATGCCAAGATGTCTGCTTGGGATGTGCCGGTCCATTCCACACGCCATCGTGAAGGCCTCATCCAACCACTCTCTCAACTAAAGGTTCCTTCCGCTATAACTCCCGATGAGCTTGTGGCTCGATCAAAACCATACCTATCAAACATGCCATCACCTTTACCGATCGAGACTTACCCGCCAAGGGAACTGATCACAATCGTCCGCTGCACATCACCTTGAAGTGCCATGGCAAGTCAGTTCCAGCAATCTTGGTCGATAATGGATCAGCGATTAATGTCTGTCCACTCCGTGTTGCTTACTGTTTGGGATACAAGAATAAGGACTTTTCCCCGTCAGAGGTCAAGGTCCGAGCGTATGACAACACTCGGAGAGACGTGGTTGGAACTCTCATGATTCCTATGACCTTCGGGCCATATCAGACGGACGTAGAATTCCACGTGGTGAATATCCCTGCCTCTTTCAATCTGCTATTGGGAAGGCCCTGGCTGCATCGGCCAGACATCATGGCTGTGCCCTCCACACTCCACCAGAAAATTCGGCTGGGACTGGAAACAGGAATGCTTACTATCCACGGAGACTCGGGGATTCATGCCCCTGTTGAGGACAATGCCCCACTCTTGGAAATTCAACACGGAGAAGAAGATATCGCTTTGGGAGGCTTCTCTCTAGATACCTCTCAGTCTATCTATTCAGTTAGGATCGATGATGACTTCATTATTAGCAATGTTGCCATCAAGATTATGAAGAAAATGTCCTACATGCCAGGATTGGGACTGGGAAAGAACCTCCAAGGCCCTGCAAAGTTTGAAGCTCAGGGCACTCTGATGCGCACAACTGGCCTTGGTTACTCACCCTCAAGTAAAAACAAAGTGAAAAGGGGGAACAGGCTGGAGGACTACTTTGTCAAAGAAGAAGCAAAGTAGATTTATCAGGGACAGCCGGAACCGTTTTGGGACGAGGAGACCAATACCTTCCTGCCAGGGTTTGAGATATTCGCCAACGATGTCTGGCCAGATAGTGATGAAGAAGCTGAGGTTGAGGAAGGAAAGCTCCCCGACTGGATTGAGGTCTTTGCCATGGGTAGTCTCGCAACTCTGTTTAGGGAAGACGAATCAATGGATACAGCTATGGAGCGGAAGTGCTGATGATGGAACAAGATACCCCCGAGGATCCGACTTTGCTCATCATGGATGCTTCTGGAGATACAAGAACTCGACCTTCATACCGAGTGCAACTCACCATGAGTCCGAGTCTGAGTCAGTCTGAACTTGAATCTGTTAAGTCTTCCGAGTCTTTCGAGTCCGAGTTGGTGCCTCTTGGCCCAAACTCTCAGAGTACTTCGAGTTCGAATCCACCCGTGTGTATGGTGCCCCGAGGCCTCCGTTAATAATGAAATAAATGAATCTGATTCGGCTTACTTCCCTGACTTTGAAATAAATTGGGTCGACCGGTGATGAAGAGATTGGTTTCGATGGGGACATCCCCAAAGAAATTCGATCCCTAATCGACAGGAAGATGAAAGGCATGCTCAACCTGTAAAGAAGTAATCGTTTTAATAAATTTGAGAGATGAAGCGAGTCCCCGGATGATCCAGATCGATTTCGCGCTATCCGCTGAAGAGTGCGAAGCCCTTGTAAACCTGCTCAAGAATTTGAAGATGTGTTTGCATGGTCACACGAAGATATGCCCTAATCGATCCTGAAATCGTGGAACACCGGATTCCCTTTATCCCGATGCAAAACCAATAAAAACAGAAACTAAGGCGCATGAGACCCGACTGGATGCTTAAGATAAAGGAAGAAGTCACTAAACAGATTAACGCTGGTTTTTAATGGTAATCGAATACCCTCAGTGGGTCGCAACATCGTCCCAGTACCAAAGAAGGATGGGAAAATAAGAGTCTGCGTCGATTTCAGGGATCTCAACAAAGCCAACCCAAAAGATGACTTCCCGCTACCGCACATTGATGTGTTAGTTGATAATATTGCCGGTCATGCCCTACTCTCTTTCATGGATGGTTTTTCGGGTACAATCAAATCCTTATGGCTCCAGAGGATCGGGAAAAAACCACGTTCATCACCGAGTGGGGGACATATTGTTATCGAGTCATGCCCTTCGGACTAAAGAACGCCGGATCTACTTACCGGCGGGCCGCCACGGCATTGCTACACGACATGATTCATAAAGAGGTAGAGGTCTACGTTGGCGATATGATTGTTAAAGCCAAAGAGCGAGAAGGACATCTGCCCGCGCTTAGGAAGTTTTTCGAAAGAATCAGGAAGTACAAGATGCGGCTCAACCCCGCCAAATGCACATTCGGAGTCACTGCAAGGAAGATGCTTGGGTTCATGATCACCACCCGAGGCATCGAAGTCGATCCATCGAAAATTAAAGCCATCCTAGAAATGGAACCGCCAAGATCTGAGAAGGATGTAAGGAGTTTCCTCGGCAAGGTGCAATTCATCAGTCGATTCATTGCAAAGCTGACCTCGACTTGCGAACCCCTATTCCGTTTGCTCAAGAAAGGAGTGCCATTCGCTTGGGATGATAGGTGCCAGAAAGCATTCGAAGCCATCAAGGCCTACCTAAACAAGCCACCGGTATTAACGCCGCCCGTAACAGGAAAACCTTTGATCCTATACCTGTCAGTCACTCCATCCTCAATGGGATGCATGTTGGCGCAGGAAGGAGATGATGGGGTGGAAAGGGCTGTTTACTACCTTAGTAAAAAGATGGTTGGACCCGAAGAGTGGTACACTCCCCTGGAAAAGACATGCTGGGCACTTGTATGGGCTTCCAGGAAGTTGAGACATTACATGCTCGCCTATCTGGTGAGGCTGATATCTCGGATGGATCCCCTAAAATATCTATTCGAAAAACCAGCTCTCACAGGAAGAATGGCGCGATGGTTGCTGATGCTCGCTGAATTTGAATTAAAGTATGTGAAAGGAAGAGCTGTCGCAGAATTCCTGGCCGATTGCCCAGTTAAGGGAGGGGAGGATGCCGAATTCAATTTCCCCGACGAAGACATAATGACGGTAGCCGAGGACATTTGGCAGTTGTACTTTGATGGAGCAGCCAACCAGAAAGGATTCGGAATCGGTGTATTGCTCATCTCGCCCGATGGATCGCACATCCCGTTGGCATTCAAGCTTAACTTCGAAGTCACCAATAATCAGGCAGAGTACGAGGCTTGCATCGTGGGTATGGAGGCAGCCATTGAGATCGGCATAGAAAAACTGGAAGTCGTGGGAGATTCGAACTTGGTCGTGTCCCAGGCAAATGGTGATTGGAAAGTCAAGGAAGAAAAACTAAAGCCATATCACCACGATCTCGAAGATCTCATCCCCCACTTCACCAGGGTAACTTTCACTCATGTCCCGAGATTCAAAAATCAATTCGCAGATGCTTTGGCAACGTTGGCATCAATGGTCGAGATCCCTATTGGCATAAAGTTAAGACCGATTGTGTTAGAACAGAGGGATACTCCGGTCTACCAGCATGTCATGACAATCGAAGAACCCGATGATGGTCAGCCATGGTACTTCGATATTTGGAGATATGTAGAAAGAGGAGAGTACCCCATGGGAGCAAGCAAGAAGGACTGAATCGCTCTCCAGAGGATGGCGGCTCAATACATTATCTGTGGAGGGAATCTATACCGAAGATCACACTGCGGTACGCACAAGTTATGCGTCCATGGGGAAGATGCGAAGAGGGTAATGGAGGAAGTCCACGAAGGTGTATGTGGCCCTCACATGAATGGTATAATGCTCGCTAAGAAAATCCTCAGGCAAGGATACTTCTGGACCACCATGGAAACGGAATGTGTGGAATATGTGCGAAGGTGTAGAAGGTGCCAAATTCAGGCTAATCTCACGCATGTCCCGCCACATGAACTGCAACAAATGACCTCACCATGGCCTTTCTCGACATGGGGAATTAACGTCATCGGAAGGATAGTGCCGGCAGCATCCAATGGTCACAAGTTCATTTTAGTAGCCGTCGATTATTTCACAAAATGGGTAGAAGCTGCTTCCTATGCCACTTTGACTGCGGTTCAAGTTGCACATTTCATTAAGCAAAATGTCGTTTACCGATACGGGGTCCCCTAAGCTTTCGTATCCGATAATGGGGTTCATTTCAAAGGACGAGCCCGGGAAGTGTTGGATGAGTTCCAAATTCAAGTGCACAAATCGACGACTTATCGGCCGCAGACTAATGGCGCCGTGGAGGCCGCCAATAAGACAATCAAAGCCATTCTGGAGAAGACCATTCAATCCGCAAGGGACTGGCATGAACAACTACCCCTGGCTCTATGGGGGTATCGCACGTCTGTGCGAACACCAACGGGAGCAACCCCCTACTCTTTGGTTTACGGAATGGAAGCGGTGCTCCCCATCGAATTGGAAGTCCCATCTCTTCGAACTATGATTGAATGTGAAATCCAAGAGGCAGAATGGTTGAGCAATCGGTTCGAAGAACTTATACTATTCGATGAACGGCGGTTAAGGGCTCTTTACCACATCCAAGGGTACCAACGAAGGATTGCACGGGCATTCAACAAGAAAGTGAAACCCAGGAACTTGGTAGAAGGTGACATGGTTTTGAAGGAAATCCGGGCTCCGGTTTACGACCCACGAGGAAAGTTTCGACCAAAGTGGTTCGGGCCGTACATTATCAAGACCATCCTTTCCGGAGGGGCTACGCAACTCATCGACTTGGACGGAAATGAATTCTCAACCTTGGTCAACCTGGATCAATTCAAGCGCTATTACCCCTGAGAGAAGCTCGCTAGGCTGAAAACCGCAAGGGCGGGCAGTCCTAGGCAAAAATTAGAGCAAAGCCTGCTAGGATGAAAACCCGTCAGGGCATCCTAGGCAAAAGTTAAGGCATACAATAAATGAGCTCACTAGACCGAAAACCCGAAAGGGCGGTTCTAGGCAAAAGTTAGAGCGCAAAAGGAGAGTGTTAAAACCAGAGCGAACCCTACCCTGAACTACGTCATGACCTGATTCCTTCGCCAGGAGGATACGTAGGCAGTCTCACATTGAGACCCGGTCACAATCCATCAAAATAAAGATCCAGGTTGAGAAGGTTTGAAAAACAAAAGTCGAGAAGGGGGAAACCCTCCAAGACTCGCTTTTATTAACACGATTACTTCTGCTACATAAGGTTGAGCAAAGCTTTCAAAACCAAAAGAAATACAACATAATGAGAAGAGGGTCCACAATTTATTCAACGGTCAGGGAAGTAGGATCGAGTCAGTTTCCTTGGGCTCCAGCCCTCGCTGCGATGTCCCTCCTAAGCCACTTTCGATAACTCCCGCGCATCGCAACAGAAGGATAAGGATGTGCATCGGTCACCTCGCGTGTCATCCAAAAGCGCTGGTAGTGGCAAAGAACCGAATGGCTGAAGAGAGGCAAAACCACATCCACGAGAACCTCGGCAGGGGCCTCCTGCCTCAAACCTAGCTGTCGCTGGATGCGATAAGGGATGTAGAAGGTAAAAGCTCCCAAACCAGCAAGGACGACCCACTGAGGGCCCATGTAGTGCACTGTCATGGGAGGAAGATCCAGCCATCGGCACCTCTAAGCAATAGTCTCCGCTCGCCGGCGCCTGAGGAAGTCGACCCACTCGACCCTGCTCCTGTCCTCAAACTCGAAGCATCGCTGAGACAGTAACCTCGCCTCATATGACCAATTGCCAGAAGGAATGGTCAGCACATTCACCTTGTCACAAAGCCAAATCTGTGGGAAGAGAGAAAACAAGTAAGAAACCGTAGAAAGCCAAGCTGAGTGTTGAGGTAAAATGAGAACGTGAGAAAAACCCGAAAAAGGAGAGCTGAGTGAGAAGCCAACCTGTAGGGGGCTACCACCGAAAGTCTCGGTCCCTCCAGAATGTGAACCTTGTCCAAACCAATCAATGTCTCGGCCAAAACCATCGGAATCACGCCCTTTTGAGCCTCTACCGAACAAAGAACGCCACCGAACTAACATGACCGCGAAGGAACTAAGAGATAGGCCGCAAGAGCACATGCAGAGAGCGATCATGCGTCGAGTCTCGATAAGTCATGTCTCCAAGATCGCCAGGAGGAGAAAATAGCTCGATAAGGCGCATGACATTAAGATGGCCATTCCTAACCAAGTAGCGAGCGCACCATCACTCCAACCCAAGGGCGCGGCCAAGACCACCGTAGCGCTCGCGCGACGGGAGGAATGATGACCTCCCTCTGAACCAAAGCCCTTGAGGTACGCACGGAACTCCTCGACGGGGACAGAGCTCCCGATCGCCAAACCGAAACACGTGAACCTCCGGATCCCGTAAGCTCACGGCTGCCCTCAAAAGTTCGGGAGGCGGATGTTGCGGAGGTACCTCATGGAGTAGAGACCGTGAGCTCGGAAGTTGAGCCAATCGACACCTTCCATCGAAGCCAACCATGGACGAAGTGAACCGGTAAGAGAAAGAGCCATTTCAAGAAGCAAAGAAAGAGGACAAGAGTTGGATGAGGTGTGGAGAATATAGAATGAAAGAGCCTGAATTTATAGGAGAGGTAGAAGGACAACTTCAACTTTCAAAGAGCCTCGGGTTTCAAAAGTGCAAGTTTTCCATGAGTCCAACATAGGGAAAAGCTTGGTCAAGTCCTAAAAGATTCAAAATACACATGCATTGGTTCAGAAATGCCATTGCATGGGTTAAACCTCAACCCCCGAGCAATCTGCCTTGGAAAACAGCAAAACTGGAATCTGTCAGGAAAAGTGCCTCGCGCGGCACCTTGATTGGTCGCACGGCATGTTGGAACCAGAAAAATACCACGGCAGGTCGATCAGGGTACCGTGTTCAGGATTCTTGCCCGCACGGCAAGTTGGGGCATATGCACGGCAGGTTGAGTCTGCATTTCTGCAGTTTTTGACAGCAACACATCATGATGGAATCAAGGCCCCGCAAAGCACCAACCAGCATCTAAACACACTCTAACGGGTATCTGGGACTTCAGGGATGTTTTGTTTCAAGATAATTCCCGGGATTCGCCGTCGTGGCACGAAAACTCGATAAAGTCCGTTCCTTAAGCCATGTCAAGGTATCAAAATCCGTTTTGGGTCATTCTAAGTCGTTCTTTCAAGTCCTACAAATCATAACGGTCTAAAGTGACTTAGTCCAAGTTTCGGTCCGTGTCCAAAATCAAAACTCGAAAATGCCACATGTTAGAGTCAACATTTTCCTACTTTTCGAGCATATTCCAGAGGCAAAATAGAATTTCCAAGCATCATAGCAAGATTCATGTAGACACCCCAATCTGGCTTTCAGATTAGCTTATTTACGGTTTTTGATTCCCCGATGATGAAACGGATCAAGAACACTTCGGGAATGTCGAGTGTTTGAGCTTTGAGTGTTTGAAGAACCCTTGAACCTAACCTAGCCAAAAACCACATCAAAAAGCCAAAAACCAATTGTCGCGCGAGGGTTTAGAACCATCGCGCGAGGGTCAAGCTGCCAGGTGTGGTCAACAGTCAAACTGTTGACCGTTGACCATCGCGTGCCAGGGAGAACCCTCGCGCAACAATTCCAAACCATCACGCGACGGTTCTCTCCTGTCCTTTTCACGTTTTTCAGCTGGGCAGTTTAATCACCAAGTAATCTTCAGCCAGACCTCGTGGACTGGCTGGGCTTCTCTCCTTGCAAGCTTTCCATAAGTGGCAATTTGGCCACCAAGCCAAATTGGTTGGTTCTTTCTCCTCCATACACCATTTCCACCACTCCTCCTATAAATACCCCCATGGTGCTTCCATTTAAAGGGTTCCAAAAAGAAAAAGGGTTAACAATCTTGGGTTCAAGAGAAAAAAAGAAGAAAGTACCAAGGTTCAAGTTCAAAAGGCTACACAACCTTTAATACACTTGGTATTTCACCACTCTAGCCACCTTCATACACTTATTTTCCAAGCTCTATCACCTTGTTCAACCTCAATTCAACTCAAAGCTCAAACGCATTTCAAACCCCAAGAACTAAAGGTATAGCTTACCTTTGTTCTGCTCTCTGTTCTGATCTCTGAGGGGGGCTGGCAGGGCCAAGGCTAGTAATCAATACCAGTCCTGGCCCTAAAACCAGCAAAGTTACAAGAAGCAGTGGAGCAAGAACCCTCGCGCGACGGTTCCTAACACTCGCGCGACACTTTGTGTCAGTGTGATGATGAACTTCGTGGGGAAGGGTATCCTGTTCTTTGTGTTTCATAAATAGTTCTTACTGTTTTGGAGCATGTTTTAGGTTTTAGATCACTGTTGATGCATGTTAAAACTTGTTTACTGCTTTTCTTAGCTCAAATTGCAAATTCAAAATGTCAAAATGCATTTCTGTTCTGTTGGAACATCCCTGGATCATTCTCGACTGTCCCGAGAACCCAGGATGAGCAAAACCAAACAATGGAAGGTTGACCCAAACCCTCGCGATGGTTCTAAACCTCAGCGCAACAATTCTAAACCCTCGCGCAAAAGTTTGAAACCCTTGCGCGACGGTTTGTCCCCGACCAGTAGCTTGCCATGCATGGTTAACTAGGTTTTAGGCTTCTGTTTTGTCCCCTCACTGTTTAAGGGGTGTTTTAGTAATTTTATGGCTCTATAGTCTTTTAGAATTGTTTTTGTAACTGTTATAAACTGCTTGGTTTGTCCTGGGTGTGCACTGGTCCTTCCAGAGCCCAGAAGGTTTGAGAATAGGTGCTGTGGGCTCAGCCTGTAAAACCCACAGCAGTCTGTTCTCATCCTATACTAACTGCTCATCCATGCTATCTATCACATCTTGCAAACTTGTTACAGATTTAATCCCCGATTAACTGTTCCCCCGCCCTAATTGGCTAAAAATTGATTAATAAAAGAAGAATCGCAATATTTTCAAAATGCCTAAGTAGAGACCGATCTCCGGATTGGGCGAGAGGGGTGCCTTAAAACCCTTCCCCTCTTGTAACCTGGCTCCCGAACCCAGATATGGTTATGACGGACTGGTTTCCTTCACTTTTCCAAATCAATTCAAATAGCGCGGCAGGTGCTTCAAAATACGGTTCCTTGGGTGACGGACCTTCAAACCCAGGTGGCGACTCTGTATTTTCGCGAGCGCCTGCTTCCTCGCCGCGCTCCTCGACATGGCCCTTGCTTGAAACGAAATTCAAGGCTTGCATCTTGGAATCCAGAAATTCCAGGGCATGTCGCCCACAGCGCTGGGGATAATTGAACCAATATTAATCCATACTTAGAGTTTAATACGTTTGTGAACAATCCCTAAAAAGTCTGTCAAAACGGTGAGTTTCGCGCTGCCGAAGGTTGGAATGGTGATTTAGCAGGACCTTGTGTCCGGCCAATCTAATCTGGGACTTTTTCGATTGTTCACTTGCGTAGTTTCCTCTAAAGATGGACTAAATAAAGTGGGCCAAATTTGAAAAGGCATTTTGTGATCTTGTGATTCTTCTTCTTCTTAATCAATTTCTAGCATATCATTTGCATCGATGTGGGATAAGCCTCGTTGGATCGTTTTGGCAATCCGGCACGGTTTACCGGAGACCGGGGACCCCGAATGACTAACAACCTTCGACGATGATGGGTCATGCTACCGTTTGACTGTTGTTCAGCGTACGCGAACAGCAGGAGGTATATCTGTGGCCCTAGTCCGAGGAACCCGTTACGAACCAAAACCGGCCTTTGCATATACAAAGCATTAGAACTCTCCAAATTAAGACAGGTACCTACAGGGTAAGATCTATTTACATCTAACCCCCGTAACTGTTTATGTGTTACTGCTTTCCCTATCGCATGCACTATACATACATTTTTTTGCATAGGAGCATGCTTTAGACAGTTCTTTCTTTCGAGTTTGTCTTACGTTGTCTGAGACGTTGTTGGACCCGATGAGGAATCGTTCATTCTGTCGAATGTTCGTTATCAATTGCAAAGTCCTTAGTTCAATGAGACTTTGAGAAATCAAAATTAGCTAAATCCTCAGCTCATGCCTAATTGAGGATTCAACTGACAATTAGGAACAACAAAGTATTGATGCTGTGTCACTGGCGCCACCCAGGTTGAAGTGCGTTGTCACTATACACCACGTTGTTCAAGGTTAAGGTGCCATGTCATCAATGCCGAGTTGTTTCTAATTCAAAGTTAAATCTTCAAAAGGGACTAGACGAAGATTTAGTCTATTTTGACATCTTTTAGGATCTGTCGATCTACATGGGGACACATCGCCGAAAAGAATTCTGAGGATTCTGGCAACATCTGAAATTCGTGAGGCAAACTCGTCTCTGGAACTATACATACATACATGTCGTTTTGCATAGGAGCATGTTTAGGGCGGCTTCTAGGTTGTCTCTCGCTTTCGAGTCTGTCTTATACTAATTTGGACACTGCTAGACCTGATGAAGAGTCGTGCATCTCGATGGTGCACGTTGTTAATTTCTAAAGTCCTTAGATCAGCGAGACTTTGGGAAATCAAATCTTATTAAATCCTTGGCTTATGCCCGGTTGAGGATTCAACCGAAAACAAGGAACCACAAAGTATTGATGTCGTGATATTGATGTCATTTTGGTTATCGTGCTAAGCACGTACACTGCCCGGCTAACGCGCGTTGTCGCTGAAGCCACCCCGGTAAAGGTGTCACGCCATCAATATCGAGTTGTTCCAAGTTCAAAGTCGAATCTTCAAAAGGGACTAGTCGAAGACTTAGTCTGTTTTGATATCTCTTAGGATCAGCTTGATCTATTTAAAGGATACACCCTCGAAAAGAAATCTGAGGATTTTGGCAGCATCTGAACATCATGAGACAGACTCATCTCTAGTTCTAGAGTCTAGGGTTGACACCGATAGCGATGTGTGCATTGCATTCTAATTGCTGTAGGAACACCACTGAGCTTTCACTTATTTTGCTGTCTAGTTCAAAGCCTTTGCACCGAGCAAGAGAGTACTGAAAAGAAGAGCCAAACCTACTTGGGAGAGTCTGTTGGGGCTGTTACACCTTCGCTTCCAAGATCATATCACCTTCCTCATTCATCAATCCAGAATGGCAGCACAAATGGAGCTGGCTGAGCTCAAGAAAGCTGTAGAGGAATTAGGTCACAAGATGGACAAACAAATGATTATGGTCCAGGGACTCGTTGGCCTCTTTACCTCCACAGCCCAGCAGTCAGATATGGGGCTACTCAAAGAACCTTCTCAAGCTTACCACCCTCCAACGGTCGGAATCAAGCTGTGCTCAGGAGACATGTTCAAAGACCTGGCTGAGTTCCATGAGGCCAGGACCTACCCAATGGAGGATGTTGGGTCCTTATTCACAACCATTGCCGAAGGGGAAGACACGCTTCGTGGTGATTTCTACCCTGAAGGCAAAAGAAAGCATCCTATTGATGAGGACATGTGTTGCAACTGCAAGGCAAACAGGGGTCCCGCTTTGAATTCTCAATCCGGTCGCCAGAACCAACCGAGGACTTTCACATGCTTCGCTGCACCTTTGGCTTCGGTTTATGAGAAGCTCCTTGATGCTGGTTCCATCAAACCCCTCAATCCAACTTCATTACCCAAGAATCCCTCTGCCAACTTCAAATATAACCTCTATTGCTCCTACCATCAAATGCCTGGCCATTCTACCAATGCCTGTTTCCGGCTTCGACATGCCGTTCAAGATCTCATCGATTATGGCATCATCATAACCCCACCTCCATCAACAACCGATGTGAATCAGGTTCAAAACACTCAAAGCTTCCGAGCTCGAACCCAACCCCGGAGTTTCTCTGCCTTTGAGGCATCTTTATCCACGGTGATGGAGAAACTTGTCAAGTTTGGGCATCTCAAACCTTTGACCCCAACTTCCCCACCCAAAGTCTTACCTGCTGGTTACAATCCTAACTTCTTCTGTGCCTTCCACCAAATGCCTGGCCATCACACTGACAAGTGCTATCGTCTCCGACATGAGATTCAAGATCTTATTGATGATGGCACGGTTCAAGTTCCACCAAAGCCCAACATTATTTCCAACCCCTTGCCTCAACACGGGTCTGACCCTCTGGTTGATCAGATAATTATCAACTCTACTCAAATCAACCCGAACTCCAAGCCGGCTACATCCATCCCGTCCGAGCCTGAGGACAGCCTGTTGGCCGCTGTTTGTGCGAATGAGGTTTTCACTGCTGACATCTGGGTTGACAGTGATGAGGGGCTTATAAATGAGAAGACTGACTGGCTGAGATCCACTGATCAAAAGAGCATCGAGTAGATTTGGTTGAAGAGGCTGAAGAAGCCGAAGTGCTGTTGCTTGGGCCTGACATCCTCTGTATTCTACCTCTTTTGTGGAAAACTATGGTAGCTTTTTAAATATTGCGTTTTAAAAACCGCGTCTAGTTTGCATTGGCGTTATGTCTGAGTCTGACACAGAGTCTTTTGCGTTTGTGTAAAGTCTAGCTCTGAGTCGGAGTTCGTGCTTCTTGGCCCTCCACGTCATAGCTTTCATTTCAAGTCTTGAGTCTGCTGTACTTGGCAAACCCCGAGGGTTTTTATGATATGCATTGTCTTGCTTCTAAGTACTTCGCTGGCTTTTATATAAACTGTGTCGACCCTGACGACGAAGGGATAGATTTCGATGGGATCATTCCCAAGGAAATGTGTTCCCTCGCCAAAAGGGAAGACGAAAGGCATGCTCAGCCTATTAAAAGAAGAAGTAATTTTAACAAACTTGAAAGACAAGGATAACCTCCCAATGGTTCCATTGGTTCAAAGCTATTCCCAGAGGAGCATTGCGCCCGGTCAAACAGGCTCAAGAATTCATTGACGTCTTGGCGTGGTCTCACAAAAGACGCACCTGGCGTTGATCTTGAGAAACAGAAGTATCAAATCCCCCTGCTACCGGGTACCAATCCAAAAAAAAAGAAAAGAAGCTCAAGAGGGCTCCGGGCCTCATACCATGTTCAAAAGCAACAACAGTGGCGTTCCGCCGAGTACAAATGAGAAAGTATAAACATGGCCCGGAGCGAGGCATTTCCAACCGAAGTGCGCTGGACCTTGCATTATCAAAGTCATTCTATTTGGGGCTGTGGTCAAAGATCGTCGACCTCGACGACAACAAATTCAATACCTTGGTCAACCTGGATCAATTCGAAAGCTACTTTTCCCTGAGAGAAGCTCGCTGGGCTGAAAACCCCAAGGGTGGGCAGTTCCAAGCAAAAGTTAGAGCAGCCTGCTAGCCCGAAAACCTATGAAGGGGGTCTAGGCAAAAGTAATAGGCAATATTTGAAAGCTCGCTAGACCGAAGACCCGAATGGGCGGTACTAGGCAAAAGTTAGAGCGCAAAAGGAGAGGTAAACACACGAGTTAACCCTTGGCCTGAACTACGTTTTGACCTGATTCCCTAGCTTGAGATATGTAGGCAGTCTCTCTTCGAGACTCGGTCACAAATCTATCAATTGGGTCCATGGTTGACATCTTGGTACACATCAAAGGTTGGAGAGGATCGAAGATCAGATCAAGTTGCATTGGAGGAACTAGAAGGGGGAAACCCTTTGTCTTTCAATTTTATTGCAAACTGCTTCTTCAATTTACAGGCTGAGCATAAAGTCTTAAAAATATTTGAAGCATCAAAAATAGAACGAAATGCTAGAAGCCTAATGGCTCACAGTTTATTCTAAGTTTAGCGAAGTCTGATGTAAGCAACCGCAGTGCGTTTGTTCGAAGTGATTCGCATTGACTTCAGTCCCGTGCGTGCTCTTTCAACTCCAGCGGTAGCCTGCTACTGCCCTCGAATGACGTTCCAAGGGCTTTTGCCAAGTCTTGTCATACCATGCAAGTCATATGGACTTAATGTGACTGCACGGAGGTGTCGGTTTCAGTCCGGGCCTATATGAGTCATCATATGCGTCTTATGTCCATCTTTGCGGCATTTTTCTAGTTTTTCAATCAATTGTCATGTTGAGATGCTTTTCTCAATTTTGTTTGTACATGTCTTTGTACCTTTTGCACTTTCGTAAGTGTCAGTTTCACCTGTCTAAGGAATGTTGTGAGTTTTGGCCGCTTAATGCCCAAAATTTCATTGTGTTCTGTGTGTCTAAGGGTTCGCATTGTACCCTGGGGCTCTTTCTCCCTTTTCATTTGAGCTAGGCGAGTCTGTACATGTGCACATGTCTGTGTGTCAATTCAGGTAACTTGTCAATGCAAATTAGATATTAGCGGCTAGAAAGTGCAATTTTTACATGTGCTACCCTAGCTCTTGTAATCCACAAGCTGTGGAAATCTCATAAGCAGCAAGGGCACGTCAGCCCAAGGCCAAGCAAAGCATCTCTGGGGCTCATCTACCCAAGCATCGAAGAAAGGGGGCATGCAGGCCCAATCTCATTGCTAAACATCAATCGGGGCACGCTTGCCCGCTCAATGTCTATCTATCTGGTCTCAGAAGTAACAGATAGTACAATAATGAGGCTCCATGGTAGTCCTTAGGCGTCGTTGTCCTCTTAGGAGCCGCCCTTAGCTTGCATTTGCATTTTCAAATTGTGCATTTGTTTACACATCATTTTGCATATTGTATATCAAATGTTGAAAGCAGGAAAATTCTATCAAGCGTCAAGGCACGCCTGTCCAGTATCAAAGGCAGCAAGTAATCAGGATGTTGAGGATCATGCCTGTTGCCTTGTCACTTTTGGAACTGCAACCGAAACCGTTTCTTTGGGATAGCATAGCTACGAGAGAAGTGTCACACCCTGCTTTCCGTATCTCGTTTTCCATGGCAACTGTCAAGCCTGCGACCTGTACTAGCATGCGCAGGTAAATTCAGACCTAAGGCCCAATCAGCGGTTATCACCAATTTCTCACCAGCTGCAGTCCGCCTTGCCTCTATCCATGCTATTATCAAGGATAACCACTGCTTGTGCTACTTGGATCAACACAACGACAGCCGGTCCTGTCCAATTTTCAACGGCTTGATCATTCTGCACACTGATCTGCCCATCTCAATCAACGACAGCCGGTCCTGTCCAAATTCTCAATGGCTCGTTCATCCTGAAGTATGATCTGCCCATCTCAATCAACGACAGCCGGTCCTGTCCAAATTCTCAATGGCTCGTTCATCCTGAAGTATGATCTGCCCGTTCCCATCAACGACAGCCGGTCCTGTTCAATCCACGACGGCACATTCATCCTGAAGAATGGTCTGCCAGATCAATCCATCAACGATGATCAGCCATGTCATCGCCGACGATCAGCCATGTCGTCTCTTTCAAAGAATCCACGATGATCAGCCATGTCATCGCCGACGATCAGCCATGTCGTCTCTTTCAAAGAATCAACGATGATCAGCCATGTCATCGCCGACGATCAGCCATGTCGTCTCTTTCAAAGAATCAACGATGATCAGCCATGTCATCGCCGATGATCAGCCATGTCGTCTCTTTCAAAGAATCCACGATGATCAGCCATGTCATCGCCGACGATCAGCCATGTCGTCTCTTTCAAAGAATCAACGATGATCAGCCATGTCATCGCCGACGATCAGCCATGTCGTCTCTTTCAAAGAATCAACGATGATCAGCCATGTCATCGCTGACGATCAGCCATGTCGTCTCTTTCAAAGAATCATCGATGATCAGCCATGTCATCGCCGACGATCAGCCTTGTCGTCTCTTTAAAAGAACCAACGATGATCAGCCATGTCATCACCGACGATCAGCCATGTCGTCTCTTTCAAAGAATCAACGATGATCAGCCATGTCATCGCCGACGATCAGCCATGTCGTCTCTTTAAAAGAATCAACGATGATCAGCCATGTCATCGCCGACGATCAGCCATGTCGTCTCTTTCGAAGAATCAACGATGATCAGCCATGTCATCGCCGACGATCAGCCATGTCGTCTCTTTAAAAGAATCAACGATGATCAGCCATGTCATCGCCGACGATCAGCCATGTCGTCTCTTTCAAAGAATCAACGATGATCAGCCATGTCATCGCCGACGATCAGCCATGTCGTCTCTTTAAAAGAATCAACGATGATCAGCCATGTCATCGCCGACGATCAGCCATGTCGTACGATGAACAGCCATGTCGTCTGTTTCAATCAGTCCACGATGATCAGCCATGTCATCGCCGATGATCAGCCATGTCATCGCCGATGATCAGCCATGTCATCGCTGACGATCAACCATGTCGTCTATTTCCATCCATCCACGATGATCAGCCATATCGTGCCTATTCCGTTCAATCCACGACGACGATTAGAATATCATCCGATGGTTCGTTTATTCGCAACTGATTGTTCCCCAGGAGAGTCCGTCTTGGCCTATCCCGAACGACAATCACCCTCAGTCTAGCCGCAAGTGCATCTTCCAGCAGGCTTATTGCTCTGTCTCGGATGGTCTTTGATAAGGAGATTGGCTCTGATTCCCAACAGATGGAATTTAACCTGCCTGACACGACCTACCCGTGTTTGTTGGAATACTTTGTGCCGAGGATAGCTTGATCCCAAGCAACGACGGCCTGTCCCGTCCACATCTATAGCGACAGCCTGTTCTGTCCAAATTCGATCAACAAGCGGCGATGCAATCGTCCACTTCTACTTCCATCCCCAGCGACGGTCCGTCCGTCCATTCAACCAATCAGGTTCTATAAGTATGCTTGTCTACTTTACTATGTTCTGCTCTGGATTGCCTTGAGGGTGTCTAGAATTCTTTGACGTTACTTGTACCAAGTCAATGGTGCTCCAAGTGCCGCCAAAGAGGGGCTATTGTAGACACCCCAATCTGGCTTTCAGATTAGCTTATTTACGGTTTTGATTCCCCGATGATGAAACGGATCAAGAACACTTCGAATGTCGAGTGTTTGAGCTTTGAGTGTTTGAAGAACCCTTGAACCTAACCTAGCCAAAAACCACATCAAAAGCCAAAAACCAATTGTCGCGCGAGGGTTTAGAACCATCGCGCGAGGGTGTTGCCAGGTGTGGTCAACAGTCAAACTGTTGACCGTTGACCATCGCGTGCCAGGGAGAACCCTCGCGCAACAATTCCAAACCATCGCGCGACGGTTCTCTCCTGTCCTTTTCACCTTTTTCAGCTGGGCAGCTTAATCACCAAGTAATCTTCAGCCAGACCTCGTGGACTGGCTGGGCTTCTCTCCTTGCAAGCTTTCCATAAGTGGCAATTTGGCCACCAAGCCAAATTGGTTGGTTCTTTCTCCTCCATACACCATTTCCACCACTCCTCCTATAAATACCCCCATGGTGCTTCCATTTAAAGGGTTCCAAAAAGAAAAAGGGTTAACAATCTTGGGTTCAAGAGAAAAAAAGAAGAAAGTACCAAGGTTCAAGTTCAAAAGGCTACACAACCTTTAATACACTTGGTATTTCACCACTCTAGCCACCTTCATACACTTATTTTCCAAGCTCTATCACCTTGTTCAACCTCAATTCAACTCAAAGCTCAAACGCATTTCAAACCCCAAGAACTAAAGGTATAGATTACCTTTGTTCTGCTCTCTGTTCTGATCTCTGAGGGGGGCTGGCAGGGCCAAGGCTAGTAAACAATACCAGTCCTGGCCCTAAAACCAGCAAAGTTACAAGAAGCAGTGGAGCACGAACCTTCGCGCGACGGTTCCTAACACTCGCGCGACACTTTGTGTCAGTGTGATGATGAACTTCGTGGGGAAGGGTATCCTGTTCTTTGTGTTTCATAAATAGTTCTTACTGTTTTAGAGCATGTTTTAGGTTTTAGATCACTGTTGATGCATGTTAAAACTTGTTTACTGCTTTTCTTAGCTTAAATTGCAAATTCAAAATGTCAAAATGCATTTCTGTTCTGTTGGAACATCCCTGGGATCATTCTGGACCTGTCCCATAACCCAGGATGAGCAAAACCAAACACCGAAGGTTGACTGAACCATCGCTGATGGTTCTAAACCCTCAAGAACAATTCTAAACCCTCACGCAAAAGTTTGAACCCTCGCGCGACGGTTCGTCCCCCGACCAGTAGCTTGCCATGCATGGTTAACTAGGTTTTAGGCTTCGCTTTGTCCCCTCACTGCTTAAGGGGTGTTTTAGTAATTTTATGGCTCTATAGTCTTTTAGAATTGTTTTTGTAACTATATAATCTGCTTGGTTTGTCCTGGGTGTGCACTGTCCTTCCAGAGCCTGTAAGGTTTGAGAATAGGTCTTGTGGGCTCACCAGTAAAACCCACAAGAAATTGTTCTCATCCTATACCATCCATCCATGCTATATCGATCACATCTTGCAAATATGTTACAGTTTAATTCCCGATTAATTGTTCCCCCGCCCTAACTGGCTAAGAATTGATTAAATAAAAGAAGAATCACAAAGTTTTCAAAATGCCTAAGTAGAGACCGATCTCCGGATTGAGCGAGAGGGGTGCCTTAAAACCCTTCCCCTCTTGTAACCTGGCTCCCGAACCCAGATATGGTTATGACGGACTGGTTTCCTTCACTTTTCCAAATCAATTCAAATAGCGCGGCAGGTGCTTCAAAATACGGTTCCTTGGGTGACGGACTTTCAAACCCAGGTGGCGACTCTGTATTTTCGCGAGCGCCTGCTTCCTCCGCTCGCGCTCCCTCGATTACGGGCCCTTGCTTCGGGAAACGAAATTCCCGAAGGCTTGCATCTTGGAATCCAGAAATTCCAGGGCATGCTGCCCACAATTCAAAGGTCATTATTGTCTCATATTCATGTCTGGGGTCTGTTGTAAAGGTGTCTATATAAAATCTTGAATGCGGAGTCTACTTTACAACGGTTTGCTTGCCTTCTTTGATTTCTATTCCACTGTCAATATACTTCGACTGTTAATATGTCCCTCCTCACAAACCTCACATTCAACTCAGCGACTAGTTGCACAGTTCGGTTAATGTTTTGGTTATTCAGTTTTCTTCGTGCAAACAAAAGGAAATTGAATGACATAAACAATGAAAGAACAAAATCTCTGTATAAATCCAAAGGCGTCCATGAATCGAAGTACAAAAAGGGGCACAATGGCCCAATGATCAATGTCCTATCTACCAAGGGCAAACAGGCGCCCTACAAAGAGAAGCACACAGGCTCCGGCAAAAGCACAAAACAAAGGAGGAGCTCAACTCTCGTCCTCGTCCTCGTCCTCGTCCTCGCTCTCCTCCTCGTCCTCCTCAGAGACCTCCTCCATCGCTAGAGAACTACTCGCCTCGGGAGTGCCAGTCGCCCTGGGCACAGTGCCTCCAGAGGTAGCCTCCAGGTCGCCGTCTATGGGCTCGGGTGTATCGTCCTCGGAGACGTCGATAGGCTCATCCTCGGCCCCTACAGAGCGTCGTGTCCTCTTCGACGCCGGCTCCTCTCGTGAGCCGGCAGAGGAGACCTGTCGTACTATCGGGCAGACGGACTTCCGCCGCAACCCTCGCGTAGCCCCTCCTCTGGCCTGCAATGGTATAAGCATTCATATGACATTTGCATCATAATCATAATATAAGCGGTAGAAGTAAAGCAAATGACTGAAGTTCCAAAACATACCATCGCTCCGCCAACGCGAGGCAACACCTTTGGAGGGCGGCCCATGGCGTACTGCCTCACCAGCTGCTCCAGGCCCATCATGGCCTCCGCCATCTCCTTCACGTACCCTGGAGGAGCCTGTAATGAAGGGAATTGATCAGAATATGCAAGCAGAGCAAATGTACAAAAGATTGAAAACATGTTATACCTGAGCAAGGAACCCCGGAGCCTCAACAGGAGGACGTGGCACCGCGACCAAACCAGGGACTCCCTGAGGGGTCGTCACGCCCACCGCCCAAGAAAGGACAGGAGGCTAGCACCGCCGGCTGCGCCGCCGCGACCTCGCCACCGCGACCTCCGCCTCCTCCACTGCCTTAACCCTTCCTCTTCCTTCTCCTTCCTCCTCCAAAGACTCTCTCGTGCCGCCGCGCCGCCCCAAACAAAGACGTATCCTCAGACCTATCATCAGTGCATCGAGAACAAGATCACAGAGTCGGCAGAAGACCAGACTACCAAGAACGGCTCCAACTCGAGGTCCGCCGCAGTGAATCGCTTCGACCTCCTCCGCGTATAATGGTTTGTCCTTCTGCACCAGAGCCGGAAGCCGCCCAGGGACTCGGCGTCGACCTCACGATCACGTGACACTTTCGGTCACCCAAGTACCACTACCAGCCGTAAGGGGACTCGAGAAGCACCCTGCCCCTAGCGACCACCCTACTCTGCGCGACGTAGGGGATCTCGAAGCGGTCCCACACCCGCCAGTGGACCTATCATCAAGAATAAGCAATATCAAAGCGCTGTTTGAATGGAAACAAGTAATAGAAATGAAAGTACTTTGATACCTGATCAGAACGCAGCTCGTCCAGGTACAGGCGGAAGGCATCCAGCTTGCCTCTTCCCCTCTTCACGCCCTTATACTCTGTCGACCAGCGTAGGGCTCGGGGAAGTATCGTGTCGTCGGGACACGTGGTCTCAGGAGGGTACATCCCTATCACCTCGTACGTCCAAAGCTGTAATTCAAGACATGGAAAGTTAGCACAGGATATACGTTGAATGGATACAAATGGAAAGCTAACTGTTCATAAGAAAGGAAATGAAATATACCTCCCAGACCCTCCAGTAGCCTCCGAGGCTCACTCGCTCCGCGAGACAAAGAGCCCATGAAGGCGTAGCACGCCCCCAGTGTTGCACCTCGCCAGTCGGGCGATCTCCCCGACGTTCCTCAAGGCCGGGAGAAGCGAAAGGTGTACCCGATTGCGCTGTTGGGAAACAGAGACGCACCGAGTAAGTACAACAAGAAGCACCTCGCCATCTGCTTCTCCTCCCCCTGTCAACCGGGAGCCTCTCCGTCCAAAACCTCAAGAGCCGGGCGTGCCGCGTCATCACCCTCCGCCTCGGCTCGTGCCCCAAAGATCGCTCATTTGGAATGCCGCCGCCTCCTGCGGGCAGCGTCAAAGGATAGGGTCACCTCCGACCACGAGACCGGTGATCGCCGCAAAGTCCAACGGCGTCACGGTCGGCTCACCAAAAGAGAAGTGGAGGGTGTTCGCCGTGTCCCACACCTCTCAACCAAAGCCCTCACTACCGGGCGGTCGTTGCACACGCCCGTCGCAAGTACCCCGAAAACTCCCCGAAGCCTGCCTGCCTCACTATCTCTCGCGAGGCCTCGGGCAATCGCTCCCAGAATGTCGGCACAGCTGCCGAGCCTCCATAGCACGAGAGCGAGATCGCCTGTTGCAACAAATCAACAATATTCAATGAACAGGCATGGGATACCATACAGTGGTGTACTTAGATGCAATGAAATGGAAATACGGTGCATTGGAACTTGAAATACAGATATTTAAAGCATACCTCGTCTCATCGCAAAGAAAGGTGCCGCTGAGGGTCCCTCAAAACCAGAGCCTCGTCGTAAGTCGGCCTCCTCGGAGTGTAAGGGTCGAAAAGTGAAGGCACCACCACGTGCTGAAAGGGCACGTAGGCCGCCTCGTCGTAGGGCCCTCGCCCCTGCAGCGCCACCACAGTGACGTGAGGAGCCATCACCCCGGCCTCCTCAGCTCGCCTCCCCTCAGCCTCCGGCTCTCTAACACCCCCGGTCCTAAACCCGGCCTGAAGATCCGCCTCACGGGCCGCCAGTAAAGCGTCCGCCAACCCAGGGTACCCATGGACGTCGTCGCCAAGACCCATACCTACGGGGCGTGACGACCCTGTGCCTGCACCACTACCCACGAACAAGGGCGGCGTATCCTCCACTACCGGCTCCGCCCCCGGCTCCACCACCGGCTCGTCCTCAATGATGGGGGCTTTCCCCAAGTCAGCCCGAGGCTCTCTCACGGGAGAAGCCTCCGTCTCCTCTACCACCGAGTCTAAACCACCACCACCATAACCCTTCGTGGTGGTCTCCACAACGCTGGCCGCCACCTCCGACCGGCCCGAAACCCCAACGTCACTCCTTGACTCCGTTGCACCCGGAGTCTCTGTCTCCTCGCCGTACCCAGCCAACACCGCACCGCCACCGTCGCCACCACTACTGCCGTCCACCTGTGCAGCGGCCCCTTCGGCCAATGCCGGCTGTACCGAGGCCCTTGGAGTCTCTGGCTCACCCCTAACTATCACGTCAGCCCCAGGAAGGGCAAGAGACGAGGCAGCCTCGACCCGAGATGCCGTACCATCACCGGGCGCATCTCTCGACTCCATGATCGCAGTGTACGAGAGAGGGAGAGAGAGAAAGCAGTCGAGGGAGAGAGAGAGAGATGATCGAGAGAGAGTAGCGAGAGAGAGAGATGATCGAGAGAGAGATGACCGAGAGAGATAGAGGGAAATTCGAACGTGCGAGGTGTACTGTGTACACCTCGCGTATTTATATATACCCCTCGAACCGGTTCGCTTGGAAATCAGTTCTGGACCGGGTTTGCAGCAAGCCTGGCCGCACGGCACAATGGACTGGTCTCACGGCACCCTGGACGAAAATACAGTGCCCTCAGTTTACGTTACCGTGCGTCCTTAATTGGCTGCGCACGGCATGATGATTCGTTTCAACAGTTTGATTCTTGAGAACATTTCGTGGCATTTTCATGTTCTATTTAATCCAGAATCAAGAGATAGATGCAACAGAATGGAGGAGGAAAAGGGGCCTTTCATTAAATAAAATCCGGGGTTTCCCCCGGGATCTTGCCATTACATTCAAAGAAAAAAAAAAGGAGAGAAAGGAGAACAAAAACGACAAAAACAACTATGGGCCTACTGCCCTCTTTTCCCCTTCTTCCTTCTCTCAACCCCGGCCTCAGTCGCTCACCCCGTCATCGGACCCGTTGGGGTTGCCCTCGGAATCTTCTGTGGACTCCTCTGACTCGCGCCCGAGAACGGAATCCGGGTCGTCTTTGTTGGCTAGTTGGTCAAAGGCGACGTCCTGCAGGTTGGACACGGCGCGGCAGAGGGTGCAGATGGTGGAAATCAATCGCGCAATCTGCTCGTTGAGTTGTTCGATCTCCCCCCAAAAAAAGGCCATCTCGGCCTCCAAGGAGATCACCCGGGCTGCCAAGTCGTCGTTTGCCATGATGAGAATATGCGTTGAGGGAGGCGAGGAATTTGGAGATGTTTTGTTGGTGGTGCATGGAATGTGGCACCCCCATACTTATAAAGACGTCCCGGCCGACGAAAGGGCACGCCTGCATTAATGGGCACCCTCAAAGCTTTCAACTGTTCTCAGAAATCGAAGGGACGTCAGTGAAATCGAGGTGCCGCGCGCCCTCAATCTGACCCGCACGGCACCCTGGTGCAGAAGCTTAATGCCGTGCCTCAAGAATTGATCCGATCAGCCACCTAAATCCTCTTGGAATCTCAATCTTCAGCCGTTTTGCAGAAAAGGTCTCTTAGAATATCGTGCATTGGTTACAACACCATTTAATCCCTTGGGAATTCGCCATATTCGCCTTTTTCTCGATACTCGGGACTCGCCGTGACCGATCTCTGGATTTTTAGTCCGACGTCTTCAAAATTCAAAAGTCAATTTTCGCCTCCGAGGACTCATCTCAAAAATTAGCAAATATTCAAAGACAATTTTTCTCGAGGGCTCGTCTTAAAAATTCTAAAATTCAAAGTCAATTTTTGCCCCGAGGGGCTCGTCTCAAAAATTCTCAAAAATTCAAAAGACAATTTTCCCTCCGAGGGCTCGCCTCAAAAATTCTAAAAATCAAAGGTCAATTTTCGCCCCGAGGCCTCGCCTCAAAATTCTCAAAAATTCTCAAAAATTCAAAAGTCAATTTTAGCCCTCAGAGCCTCGTCTCAAAAATTCTAAAATTCAAAAGTCAATTTTAGCCCTCAGGGCTCGTCTCAAAAAATTCTCAAATATTCAAAAGACAATTTTCGCCCTCCGAGGGCTCGTCTCAAAAATTCTAAAATTCAAAAGTCAATTTTCGCCCTCCGAGGGCTCGTCTCAAAAATTCTCAAGAGTTCAAAAGTCAACTTTCGCCCTCCGAGGGTTCGTAACGTCTAAACGACTCTTCGTCTCCCGAGCCACGGCCCAACGGGCCTAACGTCTCTTCGTCTCTCGAGCCACGGTCTAACAGACCTAACGTCTCTTTTCGCCTCGATTTCCGCCTCCCAAGGGCTCACCTCGGGTCTTTCAAACACTTTGCATGGCACACGGCACCGCAAGCACGCTTTTGCATGAGTTTGTTCTCCAAGATTTGTTTTCTCGCATTGCAATGTCCCAATCGAACTACGCTGGTCTGATCCCTATAACGGGGTACGTAGGCAGCTCCCCGAGCGCGACCACCATTGTTATTTACTTGCATTTTTCGTTTTGTCTCTGTTCAAAGGCGCTAGAGCAACAGATTGGGATGCCTATTCTTTAAGCGTCACTCGTACCAAACTAATGGTATCCAAGTTACGTTAAAGAGGGACTCATCAGAGACACCCCAATCCGGACCTCGGAGGGTCTTTGTTCACCCCGATGATGAAATAGAGGAAACAATTCCTTTGCGAGCTTGAAAAAGGATTTACCTAAACCCAAAGAGAACCAAAAACCTGAAAAGCCCAGATAAAGCCCAGATAAAGCCCAAATGAAGCCCAAAAGAGCCCTGGACCGAAGGAAGAGGAGCCGTGCGGAGCAAGACTGGAGCGCACGGCACCTTGAAAATTCAAGGGTAGCCGTGCACGGCACACTTAAACCGCACGGCACCTTGAGCAAAGTCGGGTCGGCTCGTAAAGTCGCCGCCACGCCTTGAGCCACACCGATGACTGCTCAAATTAAAATGCACTTCGCCCGCCTAAAATACCTCCACCATTTGAATTCAAAATCCTTGGCCATTTGCCTATAAATTAACCCCTCCACTCAAGGGAAAGGGGTCCCTCTTAGCCCTTCTTTTGAGTCCTCTCTTGGCTTTTCTCTTGTCTTTCTCTTACCTTCATTTTGGCTTTCTCTCTCTAAGTTTCTACACCCACTTCTTTACTCCCACCTCCATTTCCAAGCTTTAAAGGATGTCTTTCCCAAAGGACCTTCTTTAAGTGCTTCCACTCACCCTCTTCTCATCATTGAAGTTGATCTTTCATTAACTTCAAAGTCTCACCACCCAAAATACCTAACCCTCACTCACACCCACACTCCCTTTGTTTCATTCAACCTCTTCTATTTACATCTGTGACGATCCATCCACACCCTTGCCTCAAAGATCCTTGATCAAGCTCAAGACCAAAGGTATAAACTAGTTTCCTCGGACTAGACTCCATCTTGGTCCTGAGGGGGCTTTTCTGTCAGAAGATCTAACCCCCTTTTTGGTTAGATCCTGACCAAAAAAAAAACTCATTTTCCAGAAAACAAAACCAACACTGTGCTGAGGATTGGGGAGCCACGCGGCTTGCTTAGCAGACGCACGGCTCCTTGACTCTCGGCGCACGGCATCTTACACATTGGTGCTACTGTGAGCAGGCTGCTCGGATCTGAGTTTTTATCTTTTGTGGTTATCTGCATCTTTTGTTTGCTGCTTTCATATCTCTTAAAATAAGACCATATCTACAAGCCATGCTTTGGCACTTTTAAAAGCTTTTACAAGATCAACCCGCATGACCAAATATGTCAAAACAACTTTAAAAACATGTTTTTGAGAAAGGGATCGTTCCTTTTGGGGTGATCTGACTGCCGTAGGCCTTCTGATGAGTTTTCAAAAAGGCATATAAAGAAAGCAGTGGGTTAAACAATATTTCGAGAGTCTGCAATAGCTTGACAGGAAAGCACGTACCACGCACGGCACGTTGAGGTGCCTCGCACGGCAGCTCAAGGTGCCGTGAACAGTCGCTGGGGTCCGAGCAGCCTGCTAAGTGTTGTTTGTTCTTCTTGCTTACATCATTTTTATCACCACTATACATATAGCACCACATGCACCTCAATGTGATCTATTTCCCATGTCCCTTCCCCACTACGTGATTTATTGAAAGAGTTTGATATTCCGAACGATATTGAAAATCCCCTTTTGGAAAACATCAAGTAAAGACCAGTTCTACCGGGCGAGTGGGGTGCTTTTTAAAGAAAAACCTTCCCCATTCGTAACGTGGCTCCTGAACCCAACATCTCAACGTTTTCGCTAGACCAAAAGCCTTTTTCAAACGACTCATCGGTTTCTCGGATCATCCATCTCAAAAATCCGGGTGGCGACTCTTCGAGCGAAGCGTTCATTTCGGGCGCGGGAGCCCACACTAGTTAGTTGTGGCATTATATAGTTTTCTTGCGTTTTGGACACGGAACTGGCGGATACGAAGTGTTTTGTGGTGGAAACAGGCCCTAGGGACTAGAAATTCATTGATAATGTGTCCACACGACTCTACGTAAAATTTCAGGATGAAATTTCTTTAAGGAGGGTAGGATGTAGAGACCCGTAATTTTTAGAAAATGATTTAAAGGTTTTTTTTGGGGTAAAATCATTTAAAAGTATTATAAATGCTAGAATTTTGAATAAATGAGAAATTGTGAGTTTATTAGATTTGGGGCCCAAATAATAGGATTGTAATTTGAGGGAGTGTGAGTGTAATTGGTTTGGGTGCTAGTATAAAAGGGCGGTGTGTGTGTTGTAGGAGATCAAAGTCTCCCACTACTCTCTCTCTAGCTGACTCTCTCCCTCTCCTTCGGCTCTCTCTCTCTCTCTCTTCTCCCTCACTTACAAAC
Organism: Rhododendron molle; assembly: GCA_025413875.1. Taxonomy (NCBI): domain Eukaryota; kingdom Viridiplantae; phylum Streptophyta; class Magnoliopsida; order Ericales; family Ericaceae; genus Rhododendron; species Rhododendron molle. The sequence continues at coordinate 26,480,544 of CM046389.1, forward strand.
TCACTTCCAAACTCAAAACCCACCAAGATCCTCCATCAAATCGACTTCCTCAAGTGTTCTAGGTATCAGGTTGTGTTCGTTCGAGCTTGGAGGAGGTGAATTTTGCTTTGTTTTGAAGTCCTTGGACCTAGGGCTCACTTGTTTAGGTTACATCTTTGTGTTTACACTTTGAGGTTGGGATTTCTTACTCACTCTATGTGTTTATGAGTTGATTTCATGCTTTAATCAAGTTTAGATCATCAACCATTGTGTCTTCGAAAAGCTGTCGAAATCTGTAGAAAATCGCCCAAAATCACATGGGTATCGATCCCCATGCATGGGGGATCGATCCCCCAACTTTTCTCTAGTCCAGTAGCACCAGGGATCGATCCTTAGTCATGGGGGGATCGATCCCTCCCCTCTTTGGAAATTCTGCTCGTCTTCTGGGTTTTAGCCCAACTTTAAACGGCCATAACTTGTTCCTCTGATGTTCGATTCATGCAAACTTTATATCGATTCGAAGGTCTTGAAGTCAGCTTTTCATTGCCACCAAAATCGCCTTAAGACTCTTAGTATACAGAAAGTTATGGACATAGAAGTGGAGGTGTGTCAATCTACCAACATCTATCGCCTTCTCCAAAGGTTGTTCTCGTTCCATCATAATGGCTCCCTATATAAACGGATATGTTGAAGTCACTCTCGAACATGATTGCTTTTGTCCTAATGACTCATTGTTTGATCTTGTCTCTTGGCACTCATGAGAGTAAAATATTAGTATCGTTGGGTTGAGAATGTACCGTAATATTGATAGGAGTACCATGGGCTATAAGGGATAATGTGGTGAGTGTTATGGGTGGACATGAGCTTGTCTAGTGATCCGATGGGTAGTATTGTGACTCGTATCCTCATGCCTCGTCTTGTTGAGCTCCCTAGATTCCTTTGGCACTCGATTTATAAGATTCTCGTTTAGAACCTAGCCAGTGGTATGTTGTGGAGTCGTTGTGGGTTCGGTATATGATGTAGGGCGTCGTGATAGACTTGGAAGAATAACATGAATTTAAAGTATTGGTCAATGTACAATGTGACAACTTGAAAATTGATACCATGTAGTACAAGGAGTGAGTCGAGATAATGAGTTTGAGAACAAAATGGAAATATGAGTTGATATGTGAACCATCTACTTAATAGCAATATCTCTCTCTTATCTACATATCTGAAATTAGAGTCATGCAAAATGCGTAGGATGAAATGTGAAATGGATGTACGGGGTCACGAGTACCCAGAATGTATTGTGGGTATATGGGGCCATAAGACCAGGAAAGTTTCTTGAGTTCACTATTTGATGTGTTAATGGAGAATGAGCTACTTGGACTCATGTTGGAGATCTCTAAGAAACGTACGGGGTTCTCAAGACCCGGAATATAAGCCTTTGAATACGGAAATGTGCGAAATGGAATCATGAATAAAAAGGAAGTTGTTGTGGCATTCAGTCGAAAAGTCGTTAGATGATCGAATAGTTGTTGTAGTTTGCTAAATTGATATGAGTTTAAACGCTTCTTCTAGTTGGACACACGAATGGTTAGGGATATCTCTAAGACGTACAGAATCCCGTAGTCGTAGTCCTTCGGTTCATTGTGGTGCCCCTTTGTCTCCGTTTTCCGTTTATTGCAAATCATTCACTCTTATTGCATGTTTCATCGCATTTACATATAGCTTTAGTATAGAATTCTCTACTGGGCTAGTGTAGTTCAACCTATCATTTTCAGGTAAAAAGCAAGGAAGTGGACGTGCATATCGTGCTTGTTGATTATGTCATTCGAAGGTATAAAAGCGGCTACAATTTGCATTGGATTTAAAAGTTGTATTTGGAAGAATGACTAATGTATACTATAATATTATTTTGGTATTTTGTAAAATATGGGGCTTCGAACCAGGATTGTAACTTTTGAATTTAACTTTGAGAACTGGGGAAGAAATGTTATTTGGGCTATCGGTACTCCAGTGATGATTTTATATATCGTAAATGATTATTATTTATGTTGAAAATCGAGGGCGTGACAATGTTGTTTAGCCGCAGCGGCACCCCCGAACTTCTGGTCAAGATCATCATCCACCATGTCAAAAGCCATGTGCCTTGAAGGTTGGAGACCGCCCTTCGAAGGGTTTGGAGAGATGTGAGAAGGGAGGCAATATGAGCATTAAGGTGAGCAATCTCCTCTCAGAGAATAGCCACCTCAGCCTCCAAAAACTGCACCCGAGCCCTGAGATCTGCCATGAAAAGAAATGAGAACTCAAGATAGTCTCCCTTCTGAAAATGTTGGTGAATATTGAAAAAAGAAAAGGCTCATCCTTTATTTAATTTTTGCGTTAGGACTAGGATGAGGGAGTATTAGGCCGGATGGATTGGGTGTGGTGTGCAGGGTGGGGCCCCCTGTCAAATGCTGACATCTTTGCTTCAAGCTTTTTTTTGGTGCTTTGTACCTCTGTAGTAGCTGTTCAGCCTTCCCTTGATGCCGATTTGTTATGCTGCTGCTAGTCCTCAGAGATGGTTATTATTTGGTCATTTATGACTGTTACTATTTATTTTATTACCTAGCTTGGTGGGATGTGCCAGGTAGTCGTTAGCTTTCAAGTTATTCTGCTCGTATCACTACATATCATACCCCACTGTACTATCCTTTCGCTTAGATGGATAGTGCAACGGGGGTATGATCTCAACACACATGACACTTTTGTTATCTTACTTAATCTACCCTACTCTCCATGCGGGTTGTGCATGGGATATCACACTTTTTTCAATCTTCTTTTTTTTCCTTTTCTTTTTCTCCCAGGGTATGCCCTTTGTAGGTTGTACATTCGGTTAACCTTTTTTAATTTCAAGCTAATTTACCCAAAAAAGAAAAAAAGGAAAGGCTCCCCTTAGCCTTTAAAGAGGTTTTCGGGCGTCTAAAACGTCATAACTGTACACAAGAAGCGAAAAGGCATGCCTGAAAAGTGAGCAGTTGGGATTTAAAAATCTGGAAACTGGAACGACTCCCTAGCGCAAAAGACAACGTCCCCAGCGCTGGGAACCGTCTCCAGGAAACAATGGGCCTTTATTTGGGCCTCGGCCTACTTTATTCCTCTTGGGCCGCCAAGGTCCAGAATCCAAGGATCTCAATCAATTTTTGGGCCGATTTCAAATTCAAACCCAAACTTTTAAAAAGTGTCCGTTTCGCTTTCAATCAAGAAGAAATTCAAAAATTCAAGGGTCCATCCCTTTCTCAATAAAAAAAAATTTCAATCAACTTCGAATTCAATATTGTTGCAAGGGTCTATCCCATTCTCAACTAACTTCAAGGGTCTGTCCCATCCTTAATCAAAAGGGTTCACCCTGCTTTTGATCAAAACCCCAAGGGTCCGTCCTGTTTCTAATCAAAATTTCAAAGGGCCCGTCCCGTCTCTAATTACATGAGTTTCTTAGCATAGAGAATTCTACTTTGAGGGTCCGTCCCACTTTCAATCTTTACTGCGAATTTTAAACTCAATTTTTATTGCGAGCTCTGTCCCATCTATTTTCTTGCATTACAACACTATCATGAATGTAGTTTTGTTTATTTGCATTTGCCCCAATGAACTATGCAGGTTTGATCCCTACAACGGGGTACGTAGGCAGCCCTTCGAGCGCGACATCATGTTTACTTATCTGCGATTCGGTCTAAGGGTTTTCAGGATGCTCTATTAGGGTGTCCTGATCTTTGACGCCCACTTGTATCTAGCAATGGCACCCGAGTATTCATCAAAGAGGGGCAACTATAGACACCCCAAATTGAGACTCCCCAAACTACCTTAGATCTCCAATGATTATATAGGACAAAACCATAAATTTGAAGGCTTGATTAATGACTCTTAAGTATCCCAGAACCTAAACCCATCAACTACTCAACACAAGGCATCAAGTGCTCAGCACAAAGTACCAACTATCAAGCACAAAAGAGTCTAACAAACTCTCCAGCACTAGACACTAACTCCCTAATGCTAGGAATCATTTTCTGTTACTAATAGCTCTGACTGTTGTAGGAATCTCATCATGACCCTACATAGTATCTACCCGACTCTAAGCCTGCACAAATGTTCCCCCTCCGTTTTTCCCTATAAATGAAGTGTTTAGAGCCATATTCAAGGACTCCACTCCACAATATAACATACAATACATCTCCCCTCATCCTTGAAACTCCTTTCTCGCTCTAGAATATATACATATTTTGGGTTTTCTTCATATATATACTTGAAGAAAAATCTGAAATGTCATATATTTAAAGAGAAAAATCTCATTTCCACCCCAAAAATCTATATTTCTTCAACATTGCACTATAATAAATCTTCTTTCTCATTCATTAACTCCAAACGACCCCCAAATCATCCAAACTGAAGCTCAAAATCTCGTTCAAGCATTCAAGAGGTCGTAAACTACCTGCATTTATGGTTTCTGTTCATTTGAGAAAACTAGAAACCCAAAGCAGAGATACTAGTAGGCTAACGCGATTGTGGGCTTTTGCTAAGAAAAAAATGTGATCACGTGTGCTTTGCGTTGGGCATTCACTCCCCAGCGCAAAGCACCTATTTATGGGCTCACTAAATGCTTTGTGTTGGGCACTCACTCCCCAACACAAAGCTCTTTCTCCTGGGCTCGCTGATCATTTCAATATCAATGGGGGCCAGGGGCTTTTATGCCCATTGAATTCATTATTCGTTTTCCAAACTTTTTAATACTGTCTTTTATTACTTCATCCAAAAACACCTCAAAATATTTTCAAAAGCCATTATCTATGCATTTTACCAATTAATCCACTGTTTAGATAAAAAGAAAACATTTTCAGAATTCGATCTGGACAAGTGCTTTGAGCTGGGCATCGGGACCCCAGCGAAAAGGAGTTGTCTCCATTTTCTGCAGTTTTTGACATGCATTCTTTTTATTTGTTGCATGCAACTTTCTGCTCCATTTTACTCTTTTACATATTGTACACATATCACATGCCTACACCATACACTCTACTTGCTACGTGTTTAAAGGTTGAGAATATAAGTATTTTTCAAAATCCCACAAATATTTAGTAGAGACCGGTCCTCGTGTCAGACGAGAAGGGTGCCAAACAAAAGCCTTCCCTTTTCTTAACTTGGCCCCCGAGCTCAAAATCTCTAGTTTATCTTTCAAACTCGAATACCATTTTCAAGTTCCAGGTTTCTCAGGTGGTAAACCATTTTACGAAAACCCAGGTGGCGACTCTTCTATTTCAAATAAATCCAAAACCTCACTTTGAAAACGAGCGGGGGTCCCCGATAGGCCTCGGGCTTGGTAGCCCACAAAATGGTAATATCCCAACATTAAAGCCCAAATGCATCCAAACCATAACACACCACCTGCCGAACTTGAATAAAAAACGCCTAGCCGCTGCGGCCGCAGCGAAACAAGACTGCCATGATGTAACAACCCTAATTTTTACTAAATAAAAATTTCGTTGTTACTGTTTGAAAAATCTTAAATTAGGTTTTAATCATCGTTTAACCACCGATCTTCCTGTCGTTTCTAGGATAAAGCCCTAAGATTTCACTTCTCGGCTGGAAATCCTATCTAGCAACCCTAGCTAGCTTTTAACCGACGTTTCGACTTAGCCATCGTTTAACCTAGCCACCGATCCGTTCCTAAACATCTGTGAACCTTATGAGCCTTCGATTCACGAACCTCTTGAAACCCTTGAGTTCGGTAACCCTAGATTAACCCTTTGAACCGTTTGAACCTTTAAGCTATCCACCATTGGACAATAGCGTTAGGGTTTCCTTTACCCATTGGTCAATAGGTAAACCTTGGTTAACCTTCCTAAGTACGAGATTAGATTAGCTTAGTGCTTAATTACAAGTATTAGACTTTCTAGCATTAACCGTTGGATAATAACCGCTAGGAGATTTATTAACCATTGGACGATAACCCTTGGACCTTACCATCATTAACCATTGGTTATTAACCGCTAGGGAAACTATTATCCATTGGATAATAGCTTTACTTGCCAACCAAGAATAGGTGATTAAAATATTAGATTTGGCATGTGTGATATTTGATTAAAATAAGATTAGTATATTAGGTTATTAATTTAGGACCTTGTACTTTGAAAGTAGTAGAATTCTTTATTAGATATTAGATTTGTGTGTATCTAGCTTAGATTGTATGTACTTGCTTGTATATATAATATATATGTACTTGTATGTATATATGTATATAGATATATATATAGTATTGTATTTAACATGTGTGTATTACAATATTATATTAAGAAAATCTATATTTAGTTTTAAATACAAGATTTTGAAAGACCCATAGTACATATATATATTAGTATATATGTATACTTTCAAGGGTGTACAAGTGGGAGAGAGAGAGAGAGAGAATGCCGAGAGAGAGAGAACCCGAGAGAGAGAGGGAGAGAGAGAAGAGAGAGAGAAGAAAAGAGAGGGAGAGAATGTACCTAGATTTCCTTGTGCTTTCATTGACCAATGCTTGATCTTCTTTGATATTCTATTGTACTCTTGAAAGCCTAAAATCTTGTCCAAATCCCTTGTAAACCAAAACCTCACTCTTTCCTTATTCAATCCACCAACCTTTGTCCTTCTATATGTTATACATATAGTTATATGTGTATATATATATATATATATATTGTACTAATGTACCAAGGAGGGAGAGAGAGAGAGAGAGAGGAGATAGAGGCCGAGAGGGAGAGAGAGAGAGAGAGAGAGAGAGAGAGATTCGGATGAGAGAGGGAGAGAGAGAGTGATGTGTGTTGCTTCCTTGAATGACCATGCCTTGGTCATCCTTGTCCTATTTCTATGCTTTCAATCTTTGAAAGCATAAGACTTCAAGCAAGATCTTGTCCTTCATTGTACAAACCCCATTTCTTTACTTGAAACAAATCCCTTTACTTGATCAATCTTCCATGATCCAATCCAAGGACACACCATAGCCATGCAAACCTAGGGTTAGCAAGATTGCTTGAATTAAAAAAATGAGATATAGGAGAGAGAGAGAGAATTCGGCTAGAGAGAGAAAGAGGGAGTGCTTGCCTATAAATACTCACCTCATTCTTCATTTGAACTCACACCTTTCCATTCCTCACTTCTTCCTTGAAAGCATAAGAAGTTCTTGCTTGTTCTTGTGTTCTTTCTTGGTTCTTGAGTTTCTTTCTAATTTTTCCAGAAACTTTCCATCTCCGCCACTAAACCACCATACGACCACCAGCTCGATCCTAAAGTAGTTGTAGTTAGGATCTAGTTTCGAGAGAAACCTTTCTCTTTCGAAGCTATCAGAAGCTTATCGTAAGCCGTTACGCCGTTTGAGTGCCGACTTTCTTTCCGTCGATCTTTTCGTAGTCCTTTTCTACCGCCAAGAAGAACGGTAGAGTCCTTCGAACCTTCTTCTCTAAGTATATTTTAAGTGTAGTTAATCCTTAACTATTTAAGAAGTATGTTGAGCTTTTCGAGCTATTTTCGCTAAAGAAAATAAAGTTAGTCGTATGATTTAGCTTGTAGAAACTTTCTTACTAAAAGTACATAGTTTACTTTGATCTTGTGGCTACTTGATTGTTTGATCGCCTAATTGCTACGTGATTGTATGAACTCGTCAATAAACATGTGTTGTTTTATTGAACTTCTCGAAGGAAATGCGTTTTAAAGATAAAGTGTTGTTTTGAAACGAAGTATTCGTATTTTGACCTTTTAACGAGCATGATAGTATAGAGTTGGATGATCTTGCTATTCGATATCGCATGAGTTATGTGATTAGTCCCACCGCGGAGTCGATGCGTGTTACGAGACACATGGAATTGGAAAAGTAGAGATATGACACCTAAGATGTGGTTGATATGGATAAAAAGTGTTTTGGAAATGCATAATGGCCGGACTTGGTAGCCATTATGGCCTTGAGTCAGACTTGGTAGCCTTTGTGGCAATGAGCCGAACTTGGTAGCTCATTGTTGTGCGACACAAGGTGCCGGACTTGGATGCTCATGGTTGTGTGTGTGTGTGACACAATGTGCCGGACTTGGTAGCCATTGTGGCCATGCGTTGGTAACCTTGTGGCAATGAGCCGGACTTGGTAGCTCATTGTTGTGCGACACAAGGCACTTGTAACCCATGGTTGTGTGCGTGCGTGTTTTCGGAATTGATGATAAAAGATGAGACACAAAACGATGAGTCGCGTAGGAGAGACACACGGAAAACATGACACCAACGCTCGTTAATGAATGTGCATGTGTAATTGTATGTGTTATTCGAAAGCATGTTAAGTTTGGAAAATCGTACACTATCTTTGATGTGTATGTTAAGGGTTAGTGGGTTTGGATTACTCTATTGAGCTTTCAAGCTCACGGTGTTGCTTTATGTGACCCTGACATATTATGCTGGAGGCGATGCTGGTATAATGTGTCAGACTTTTTAGATGAACAAGGAGAGCTGTATACCTTGGAGGCTTTCGGAGCTGAGGAACTCGCTAGGATGGAGGAAGAGAAGGAGCTTTAGTTAGCCTTAGTAACCCTCCCTTTTGTGTAACATAAACCTCTCTAAGGAGATTGGATGTAATAATGAGCTAGACTCTGCCTTGTTTGTCTAATAAAACCTTTATTTAACGAACCCGATTTTGGGGGCGTTACAACTTGGTATCAAAGCTTTAGGTTCAAAACCTCGGCCATGGGCAAAGCTTTAGGTTCAAAACCTCGGCCATGGGTAGAATGGGTAGCCTATAAGACTAGCCTTCAAGATAAGTCTTGAGATAAGTTTAAGATAAGTTGACCGTTGCACAAACGTGACTTTGAGTTTAAGTTTACCGTCCCAAATTGGGTGAAATTCTGACAAAACAATATTCGGATTGAAGTAAGGTGGAAACTGGCAATACCGCCGAACTGGGAATTCCCGAACAATTGGATGATGACTTAAATCAAGAATCGAATGTGGAACGTAGCTAAATCCAAGTTTTTCCTTAGTGTTAATTGAACCATTGTCTTTAAACCGTGACAAATTGAGGTATTAAACTTTTCCTTGTAGATGAATCACATAGTCAACCTAGTAGCTGGAGCTCACCAACTCAAGATCGCCATAGAATCCATGACCACCCAAATGATGGGAAAGCGTGACTACGTCGTCATGATACTCGCTGAGATCCGTGATTTCAAACGAGTGCAAAGCCATGACCCTAAAGATGACCCTTGGTTTCCCGTGATGTTCCCTATCCTATGCTCTTTCTATGGATTCTTTGGAGCCCTACCCCCGATGGAAAACTTTACGTATGGTAAAGAAGAAACCAAAGATGAGGAGGTTGCCAAGGAGGCGACTAAGGATGGAGAAACTAGCGGAAGTAAGGATGAGCCCGAGGAGGATGAGGTTCTAGCCTATCCATGAAGCCAAGGATACTATTTAGGAGTCCCTAAATAAACCTAGCAATAGTTGTAATCCTTTGGGATGTAGGATCTTTTAAACTAGGATCACTGTTGTTAGGCCTTTTGATGTAAAATAGGAAAATGTAGGACTCTTGATGTATTAAGCTTAAGGCTACTATAAGCCGCCTATGATGTACTTGTTTTCCCTAAGTAATGGAATTATGTGTTTCTTTTATGCGTGTTCATTGTTTATGTGTGTACATGTGTCTTTACGAGACTACCCTTTCACACCGATAAGTCTAACATATAATTTTATTACTGTAGATATGGCTAGCTGTACCCCTGCTACACCGTTCACCTTTGCGGACCTGCTTACGTACAAGGCTCTGCTTGCACCCGAGAGTTACATCCCTATACCCCACTTGGGTATATTTGACCCTGCCACTGGCGAGCACACCTTCGAGGTTATTCTCGTGTCACCTTTAGCTGAGACCATGGACATGGAGACCTTACGTTTATCACTTAGTGATGTGTAGACACCCCAATTTGGACCTATTAATCATCCTTAATTTGTGCCCTCGAGGCACCCCGATGATGAAAATGAATCAAAACAGGCCTTGGACGAACTTGGACAATACTTCTTGGACTTTTTCAAAACCAAAACTCTTCTTTTTTCGACACCCTGAGGGCAAAATGGGCACACTTTTTGGCATATAAAATAACTTTGAATGAAACCAATTGGGTTGGAAAGAGGACTCAACGAGCTTTCCAACGCTTCGAAAAACACCCAAAACCGAGTTCGGGAGTGTCCGTGGCGCCCTTCTGAAGTCGGGCTGCCACTCTAGAGCGCTCGGGAACACTCCCAAGCGCTCGGGACAGTCACTCTAGAGCGCTCGGGACCACTCTAGAGCGCTTGGGAGTGCTGACAGACCAGTGCATGTTGAGCTTGGCTTTGACCATGGCTTTTCAGGCTTTTTTAGTTCATTCAAGGTTCAAACTTGGTCTTACCTAAGTATGCAAGCATGCCTGAGCCAGCAGAGCATCTCATGATGCCTTTTCCTCTCCCCAAAACATTTTCTTTTCATTTTTATTTGATTTTCAAAGCAAAACCATGATTTTCTACTCCCCTATATATACCCCCTTCATTCTACATGCCAGACCACGAAATTTCAGTCCCTCCCTCCCCCTTTTGCTGCCAAAAACCAGCCTTTAAACTTCTCTCTCAAGCTCTTTCAAAACAACCTCCATGTCTAAGAAAAATCACCAATTCTCAAGTACAATCTCTAAGAGTGATGGAGGCCTAAACTCCCTCTTTTTCTACTGTTTTCTAACCCTTTTCAAGTACCAAAGTCAGTCCAAGAAGCAAAATCCAAGTCAATCCAAGAGGCTTTGTTCAAGCAAAGGTATAAAATCTCATTTTATGCTTCGAAGCCAATGTTTTTCTACTTCTGAAGGGGATCAAGGAGCTCATGCTAGTTCCTCATACTAGTTGTGAGTTCATTTTGGTGAATCTTAGTTGATTTGGCTAGCATGCAAGTCAAAAGGGATACTAAGACATGTAAATTTTAGCACAGATTTTCTGAGCTTCAGTTTTTTCCATCTTTGGCCTTTTAAAACCACGAATTATTTTTGGGTTCCTTCATGAAAGTTGTAGATCTTTTTGTTGGGAAGATTTGGCCGCTGGAATCAACTTAATCGGATTTAAAATGAATTAGTTATGATTTTTTTTTCTGCAAGCTGTCCAGTGTCGGACGAATCTGGAAATACCCATTTTGTTTTGAGATTTATGCTTTTGTTTTGTAAAGTGAGTCTCTATATTTTCTTTTCTAGAGTTACATCTATGGATTAGTTAACTTTGGAGACTAATATTGCTTTTATTAGATTAAAAATGAGTGAGTTATACTCCTTTTATTAAAAGGTAGCAATTTTTCCTATTTTGAGTGGTTTGTGATCATTTTTGTGAAATTTCATGTTATAAACTGATTTTCTCCGAATTTTTAAAACTTAATTGAACATTTTACTTTTGAGATCAGAACATAAATTTTGATTCTTAGTCTTAAATAAATTATGTTATTGCATTTGGTTAAGCCGTTATGCTGTCGATTTTAAAACTAGTCTAAACTTTGTTATATGCATACAAACTTCTTGTGACTTTGCATGCATAAGATTTTTCATAGTGTAAATAATACACATTTAACTGTGTAGTGGCAAGGAAGCATGGCTTAAGAGATTGAACCCCACCTCAGTCTATCATAGCCCTCTGCTGAGCTTTTGATATGTTTGAAATCATTTCCGTTTATTGTTATTAGCATCGTTTACTGTTTGGACTAACAAAGCTTGCAGGTTGGGTATCAGAACTCCCAAGCGCTCGGGACCATTCTCGAGCACTCGAGAGTGAGATCAATGACAGATCCACAGTTTCTGCTAACATGCATCTCATTTATTTACAGTTTCATCCATCCACTGTACAGTTGCACATGCATGCACTTTTTACCTGTTATAACTGCGGTTACCTGCTATTTGCTTAATGAAACAAAATCTTTTTCAAAAATCCCACAAACGTTTAGTAGAAACCGACTTTGCGTCGGGCGAGGGGGGTGCCGTAAAATCCTTCCCCCCTCGTAACATGGCTTCCGAACCCAAAGCAATCTCTGGTTTTCAATTCAAATCAATCATTTTCAAGTCAAAACGGTTTCTCGGGTGGCAAACCACAAATCCGGGTGGCGACTCTTCAAAATTTTTCGAATCGATTTTCAAAAAGGCGAGGCGCTTCTTTTACGGGCCGCCCCAATATCCACCCGGGGCTATGGTAGCCCACAGTGGCGACTCTGCTGGGGATGTTTAATTGATACTTGAGAAAAAGTTGGTTTGTTGATAAAACGGCCCGCTTTTCTTGAATATCAATTAAACTTGTGAGCCAAGCTTGAAAAACGTTTGTGGGATTTTCAAAATCATTTTGTTTCATTGTCTATTTCTTGTGTATACATCTTGTGCAGTCCCGCTGTTGTGTTCTGGCAATCCTGCTCGGCTTGCCGATGATAGGGAATCCCGGAATGCTCAGCAACCCTCGACTATGATGAGTCATATCTGCCGTTTGTACCGTTATTGGGTATACGCTCGATAATCGGGAGGCATACCTTGACTCTAGTCCGGGGAACCCTTTCAAGCCAAAACCGGCCTCTATACATGTGTAGAAAGCAATAGAACCTTCCAAACTAGGACAGGGACCCGCAGGGTAGGAATTATGTGTTATATCTTGCCTTCATGTCACTGCTTTCTGCATCTCACCATGCATCTCATCCTAGTCATGCCATCATGCTATCGATCTATTCAATTTCAAGTCATGTGCTCTTAAACTCGCTCGCGCGGTCTGTAGAAGGTTGCCAAGACCCGATGAAGAATCGTGCACTCCAGTGTGCGTTGTCTAAACTACATGAGTCCTTAGAACAATAAGACTTTGGGAAATCAAAATATGCTAAGTCCTTGACTAATGCCTAATCGAAAATTCAACAGAGAATAAGGAATAACAGGAAACGACGCCGTGATGTCACTTTACTTACACCACTTTGGCTAATGGCACCATGCCACTGACACCACTCTGGTTGTGGTTTCACGTCGTCTATACTAAACTATTCCAAGTTCAAAATCGAAACTTCGAATGAGGACTAGTTGAATACTTAGTTCATTTTGACATCTCTTAGAATTTGTCGTTCTAAACAAAGCATATATCCTAAAAGAAATTCTGAGGAATGAGGCAACCTTCGAAAGACCGCAATCTTATCCCGCTTGCACGTCTCACCTTGCATCTTATGCTGTCCATTTGCTTTCGGGTAGAACTCTTAGACTCGCTCGCACGGTCTGTAGAAGGTTGCCAAGATCCGATGAAGAATCGTGCACTCCAGTGTATGTTGTCTAAACTACATAAGTCCTTAGAACAATGAGACTTTGAGAAATCAAAATATGCTAAGTCCTTGACTAATGCCTAATCGAAAATTCAACAGAGAATAAGCAATAACAGGAAACGACGCCGTGATGTCACTTTACTTACACCACTTTGGCGAATGGCACCATGCCACTGACACCACTCTGGTTGTGGTTTCACGTCGTCTATACTAGTCTATTTCAAGTTCAAAATTGAAATTTCGAATGAGCATTAGGCGAATACTTAGTTTATTTTGACATCTCTTAGAACTTGTCGTTCTAAACAAAGGATACATCCTAAAAGAAATTCTGAGGAATGAGGCAACCTTCGAAGGACCGTAATTTTATCCCGCTTGCACATCTCACCTTGCATCTTATGCTGTCCATTTGCTTTCGGGTAGAACTCTTAGACTCGCTCGCGCGGCTTGTTTAGGATTGCCTTGACCGATGAAGAGTCGTGCTTTTTAAAGGCACGTTGTCGGAATTATTTAGTCCTTGGAACGATGAGGTTTTAGAGATATTGAAATTCATTAAGTCTTTAATACAATTTTCAATCTTGGATTCAATGAAGATTAACGAAACAATTAGGCTACAATGCCGTGATACCTACACCACCCAGGTTATAGTGCGAAGTCACTTACACCGCATAGGCTAATGGCACCATGCCACTGACGCCACTCCGGTTACGGTATCATGTCATTTACGCCAAACGGTTTTTGAAACCAAAACAGAAATTTCTAGTGAAAAATGTTGAAGAATTAATTTGTCTTGATATCTCCTAAGTCTTGTTATTTCTAATCAAAGGATTCACATTCAAAAGAATCTCTGAGGACTACGGCAATTCTTCATAGGTTGTCATTTCTTGGGTCTAGGAGACCATAAATCCGCAAAGTTTGAGATACCTCCGGTGTTCGCTGTGCCCGAACGGCTCTCTCTAATTCAGTGCATTTTCCAGCAGTCTTATTGCTCTGTCTCGGATGGTCTTAGATAAGGAGATTGGCTCTGATTCCCAACGTGTGGAATTTAACCTGCCTGACATCGACCTACCCGTGACTGTTGGAACTATCTGTAAAGTTTGATCCCTTGAGTCGACGATGACAACACGTGAATAACAATTCTTTTATTCATACACGTTTTTTTTCAATAAATCACAACAGGGGCACATTCTGAGTTCACTTCTTACTTTCTTTATCGACCTTTGGGCCATCCATCCTCTGACAAACAAAGCCATACCCTCATAAACCCAGAATTTACAGGGAAGATATGGAACAAACGGTGGAAAATTTGAATGGGGAGTATTCAAACGGGGAACAATCAACAGGGAATCTGAATGAATTGGATCAAATCCGAACTTCCATCCGACAGATGGGTGAGCGAACAGACAACCAGATTACCCAGTTGATGCTCATGATAACCGGGGTTGCCAGACGACTTCCACCTCCTCAAAATCCAGAAACACCCCTTGAAAATAACCATGAACCACCCCCTGAACCAAACCCCCAAAGCCCAGAAATGGCCGCCATCAAAGCCAAATTGGCCCAACTTGAGCAGTCCTTAGCCAGAAGCGAAAGAATAACCTCAATTGGTTTCGACATCGACGAACTCTGCCTCTTCCCAAATGCCAGACTACCCAAGAAATTCAAGCCAATCGACTTTGCTAAGTTTGACGAAACCGGTGACCCGAAAGCACACCTGATCAGCTACATTGGGGCACTTTCCATGTGGGGTATGGAGAAAGACGCCATGGCCCAAATGTTTACTCAAACACTAGTTGGACATGCTTTACATTGGTTCACTACCTTGGAAATAACAAAGAAGAGATCTTGGGAGGATATCTGTGAGGCTTTCGTGGCCCAGTTCGACTACAACGTCCAACTTGAGGTCACCACCCGAGAGTTGGAATCAACAAAGATGGAACTGGAGGAGTCTTTCGTGAATTTTGTCCGAAGATGGAGAGCAAAGGCTGTTCAGATGAAGGACAAACCCTCTGAGAAAGATCAAATTCGGATGATTGTCCGAAATCTCCAGCCCGCACTTGCCAAGCACATGATCCTAGCTCAATCCTCCTCCGACTTCAAGGCATTCTTCGATACTGGCCTGGCTGTCGAAGAAGCCGTTCAGTTGGGCATCCTCGAAAATACTGACGACCCCAATGCCTTCTGTGGTTTCCACCAAATGCCCAGTCACGCTACCAATGACTGTCACCGTCTTCGTCACAAGATCCAAGACCTAATTGATGACGGAAGCATCCCAATGTCGAACCTCAGGTCTGAAGGAGGATTTTGAGTGCAGTAAGGTCAATCCATGAATGGAATCTGTCACGAGTTGGGGAAGTTTCTGAGTCGAGTCTTTCAATTTCGAGTCAGTTTGTACATCGAGTCTTTCATTTTTTTCGTATGCTTTCAAATTCAAGCCTATAGTCAAAGAAGAAAAACCAAAAAGAGAGTCAGTTCCGTAGTCCCGAACTACGTTATAACCTGATTCCTTTGCAAGAAGGATACGTAGGCAACCTCATTCTGAGGCCCGGTCATGTTTATTAGAGTCGATCCCGAAATTCGGTCATGATCTTTCAAGTCAATCCTTCGTCGATCCGTCCTGTCTTTCAAAATCAATCTCAAGCTTCTCGTGTCGAAATTGTGATAATAAACTCGCGTTTTGTGATAATCCCTTAACTTGGAATCGTTTTTAACCACCAATTGAGGAATCAAAACACGAGAAACTTCGCCCTTGCAAGAAGAAGAATTTCATGGGACCACTCCCTGGCACTGTCAAGAAGCGACGCCTTGGCCCGAGGAAAAGCTCGCTAGATCAAAACCTCAAAATGTGATCTAGGCAAAAGTTAGAGCACACAAATCTCTTAACTTGCATCTAGGATCCTGTTATCAAGTTGTGCAATTCAAAATGAAGAAAGGCATTCTTTTCTTTTATCAAACGCTTGAAGATATATATCCATTGATAACCCCTTTTGAGCCTAAATCAATTTCTTTGAAAGAACCCAGCTAGGCAGCTATCCCCCACACCGGGATGAAATGAGGAGGACAAATGTGCCAACACATGGTTATCATCAGCGCATCAGAATTCAAAGCGTGAAAGTGCCAAATACATGGGCGCAATGAGATGCAAAACTTTGAAGAAAAAAATAGAGAAAACTCAAAATCAATGAAAGTGCCAAACACATGGGCACAACAAAGTGCAAGGCAAATCAAGTGAAAGAAGGCACCCATTAAAAGCAAAAGGGCACAAAAATATTCAAGATAGCTGCTAGCTCTCGAAACCCAAAGAAAATGAAAATTTTTGAGCCTATTATCCTTCCTTTGTTAAACCAAACCTTGGCCACGTTACAACCCAGATAAAGCCCTTTCAGATTGAAAAACACAACTTGATAACAAAATTCCTAGATAATAGGAGAAAACAAGAAGGAGCACCAAGGCAAGACATTTCATGAATCTTGCAAAATCCAAGCTGGGGCATTTTCGAAATCCATAGGTTGTCATCAACAATCTGGGGCACGGTTTATGGTAAAGACCCTCGTGTTTTGACGAAAAAAGATTAAAGAAAATCCTGAAGGAGCATCACTTGATGGAGCTAAAGCAATTTCAAACCCCAATTGGGAAAATCACCAAAACTTGATTTTATCATGACAATTTCAAACGTCAATTGTGGGGCATGCTTGCCACTTTTCGAACCCCCAAACAATCAAGTTTCTCATCGAGTCGTATCAAACTCTTTGTCCAGTCAAGATCATCATGGAGAGTCAGTCCTCTCATAAATGGTCTTTCTCGTCTTTTGAGTCATCTGGGCCTTGTCCAAATTCACACAAGGTCATGTGTCTAGTCAAGTCATATTGATCTTGAAGTCCCAACTTGTGAGAGAAATTCCAATACATGGAAGAACCCGCGCTTGCACTCATGATAAAACTGGTTACCGGAACTATCAGTGGAATCAAAGAAAAGAATCAAAGCTAAGGCCCGTCACTCACTGGGGCACATCAGCCCAATGCCATCAATCATAGTAAGCGTACAGCCTACATCAAGACTGGGGCATGAATGCTCAAAACTCAAGCCCTGATCAAAGTCAAACTCAAACCAACTCCAGCTCAAGCACTAGATCCAGCTCAGACCCAATTTCCATCCAAAAACAAACTCCATCCCAAATCCCAAGGTCCTGAAAATACCACCCCGTTGGCCAAAAAGAGTAAAGCAGAAAGGGTACTCAGACATGTCCCTTGTTTTTCAAAGAATAAAAATAAAGAGATCACTGTGTTGTCAAATGTCGAAACAAGGGTCTCACTTTCTAGCCTCGACCTCTTATGGTCGCCTTCATCTATCATATTTGTCAACACGACTGCTTGACGTGCTGCCATAGATTTGGCATTGTCATTTGGCATCAACCTCTTCTGCCATAGATTTGGCATCGTCCTCTTGGACATCATTCAATCATCTTATGCCATAGATTTGACATCGGCCTCTACTGCCATAGATTTGGCATTGTCCTGAGGGACATCTATCAATCATCTTCTGCCATAGATTTGGCACCGTCCTGAGGGACATCTTTCAATCATCTGCTGCCATAGATTTGGCACCGTCCTGAGGGACATCTTTCAATCATCTGCAGCCATAGATTTGGCACCGTCCTGAGGGACATCTTTCAATCATCTGCTGCCATAGATTTGGCACCGTCCTGAGGGACATCTTTCAATCATCTGCAGCCATAGATTTGGCACCGTCCTGAGGGACACATTTCAATCGACTGGTGCCATAGATTTGGCATCGTCCTCTTGGACATCATTCAATCATCTTATGCCATAGATTTGGCATCAACCTCTTCTGCCATAGATTTGGCATTGTCCTGAGGGACATCTTTCAATCATCTTCTGCCATAGATTTGGCACCGTCCTGAGGGACATCTTTCAATCATCTGCTGCCATAGATTTGGCACCGTCCTGAGGGACATCTTTCAATCATCTGTAGCCATAGATTTGGCACCGTGCTGAGGGACATCTTTCAATCATCTGCTGCCATAGATTTGGCACCGTCCTGAGGGACATCTTTCAATCATTTGCTGCCATAGATTTGGCACCGTCTTGAGGGACACATTTCAATCATCTTCTGCCATAGATTTGGCATTGTCCTGAGGGACATCATCCAATCATCTCCCGCCATAGATTTGGCATCACTCTCTCGACTTCTGCCATAGATTTGGCATTGTCCTGAAGGACATCATCCAATCATCTCCCGCCATAGATTTGGCATCACTCTCTCGACTTCTGCCATAGATTTGGCATTGTCCTGAGGGACATCATCCAACATCTCCCGCCATAGATTTGGCATCACTCTCTCGACTTCTGCTACAGATTTGGCATCGTCCTGAGGGACACCTTTCAATCATTTTCTGCCATAGATTTGGCACCATCCTGAGGGACACCTTTTCAATCACCTTCTGCCATAGATTTGGCACCGTCTTGAGGGACCGAGGGAGGACACCTTTTCAATCAAATTCCTCCATAGATTTGGGCTTCGTCCTGAGGGACGTCTTTCAATCACCTTTCGCCATAGATTTGGTTTTATCCATTCCAGACAAACTAACTTGTCTCATTGAATGGCACCCCTCGCGGTGTATTTGCCTTTTTATCCCTTCGAGGCAAACTAACTTGTCTCATGGGATTGGACCCCTCGCGATGTATTCGCCTTTTTATCCTTTGAGACAAACTAACTTGTCCCGTTGGATAGCACCCCTCGCGGTGTATTTTATGTTGCGCCGGTTTAATTATTCCACCCACTGAGACTGAGCAATCGGTGGGCGCTCCTCAATCAATCTATCTTGTCAATCATTTGCTTGCATGTCTGTATGTTTGCATTTGCCCTAAAGAACTACGCTGGTCTGATCCCTACAAACGGGGTACGTAGGCAGCTCGAAAGAGCACGACCTCATGTTTCGAATGCTTGTACATCTTTACTTGCATTTGATTT
Organism: Rhododendron molle; assembly: GCA_025413875.1. Lineage (NCBI taxonomy): Eukaryota > Viridiplantae > Streptophyta > Magnoliopsida > Ericales > Ericaceae > Rhododendron > Rhododendron molle. The sequence goes on from CM046389.1 coordinate 26,499,814, forward strand.
TAAATTAAGGATTTAGTAGGGCTCGAATTGGGCTGTCTCAATCTTTGGGCGTCACTCGCATCTTGACATGATGCCGAGCGCCGTCCAAAGAGGGGCAACTGTAGACACCCCAATTTGGACCTATTAATCATCCTTAATTTGTGCCCTCGAGGCTCCCCGATGATGAAAATGAATCAAAACAGGCCTTGGACGAACTTGGACAATACTTCTTGGACTTTTTCAAAACCAAAACTCTTCTTTTTCCGACACCCTGAGGGCAAAATGGGCACACTTTTTGGCATATAAAATAACTTTAAATGAAACTAATTGGGTTGGAAAGAGGACTCAACGAGCTTTCCAATGCTTCGAAAAACACCCAAAACCGAGTTCGGGAGTGTCCGTGGCGCCCTTCTGAAGTTGGGCTGCCACTCTAGAGCGCTCGGGAACACTCCCAAGCGCTCGGGACAGTCACTCTAGAGTGCTCGGGACCACTCTAGAGCGCTTGGGAGTGCTGACAGACCAGTGCATGTTGAGCTTGGCTTTGACCATGGCTTTTCAGGCTTTTTTAGTTCATTCAAGGTTCAAACTTGGTCTTACCTAAGTATGCAAGCATGCCTGAGCCAGCAGAGCATCTCATGATGCCTTTTCCTCTCCCCAAAACATTTTCTTTTCATTTTTATTTGATTTTCAAAGCAAAACCATGATTTTCTACTCCCCTATATATACCCCCTTCATTCTACATGCAAGGCCACGAAATTTCAGTCCCTCCCTCCCCCTTTTGCTGCCAAAAACCAGCCTTTAAACTTCTCTCTCAAGCTCTTTCAAAACAACCTCCATTTCTAAGAAAAATCACCAATTCTCAAGTACAATCTCTAAGAGTGATGGAGGCCTAAACTCCCTCTTTTTCTACTGTTTTCTAACCCTTTTCAAGTACCAAAGTCAGTCCAAGAAGCAAAATCCAAGTCAATCCAAAAGGCTTTGTTCAAGCAAAGGTATAAAATCTCATTTTATGCTTCGAAGCCAATGTTTTTCTACTTCTGAAGGGGATCAAGGAGCTCATGCTAGTTCCTCATACTAGTTGTGAGTTCATTTTGGTGAATCTTAGTTGATTTGGCTAGCATGCAAGTCAAAAGGGATACTAAGACATGTTGTAAATTTTAGGACAGATTTTCTGAGCTTCAGTTTTTTCCATCTTTGGCCTTTTAAAACCACGAATTATTTTTGGGTTCCTTCATGAAAGTTGTAGATCTTTTTGTTGGGAAGATTTGGTCGCTGGAATCAACTTAATCGGATTTAAAATGAATTAGTTATGATTTTTTTTCTGCAAGCTGTCCAGTGTAGGACGAATCTGGAAATACCCATTTTGTTTTGAGATTTATGCTTTTGTTTTGTAAAGTGAGTCTCTATATTTTCTTTTCTAGAGTTACATCTATGGATTAGTTAACTTTGGAGACTAATATTGCTTTTATTAGATTAAAAATGAGTGAGTTATACTCCTTTTATTAAAAGGTAGCAATTTTTCCTATTTTGAGTGGTTTGTGATCATTTTTGTGAAATTTCATGTTATAAACTGATTTTCTCCGAATTTTTAAAACTTAATTGAACATTTTACTTTTGAGATCAGAACATAAATTTTGATTCTTAGTCTTAAATAAATTATGTTATTGCATTTGGTTAAGCCGTTATGCTGTCGATTTTAAAACTAGTCTAAACTTTGTTATATGCATACAAACTTCTTGTGACTTTGCATGCATAAGATTTTTCATAGTTTAAATGATACACATTTAACTGTGTAGTGGCAAGGAAGCATGGCTTAAGAGATTGAACCCCCACCTCAGTCTATCATAGCCCTCTGCTGAGCTTTTGATATGTTTGAAATCATTTCCGTTTATTGTTATTAGCATCGTTTACTGTTTGGACTAACAAAACTTGCAGGTTGGGTATCAGAACTCCCAAGCGCTCGGGACCATTCCCGAGCACTCGAGAGTGAGATCAATGACAGATCCACAGTTTCTGCTAACATGCATCTCATTCATTTACAGTTTCATCCATCCACTGTACAGTTGCACATGCATGCACTTTTTACCTGTTATAACTGTGGTTACCTGCTATTTGCTTAATGAAACAAAATCTTTTTCAAAAATTCCACAAACGTTTAGTAGAGACCGGCTTCGCGTCGGGCGAGGTGGGTGCCGTAAAATCCTTCCCCCCTCGTAACATGGCTTCCGAACCCAAAGCAATCTCTGGTTTTCAATTCAAATCAATCATTTTCAAATCAAAACGGTTTCTCGGGTGGCAAACCACAAATCCAGGTGGCGACTCTTCAAAATTTTTCGAATCGATTTTCAAAAAGGCGAGGCGCTTCTTTTACGGGCCGCCCCGATATCCACCCGGGGCTGTGGTAGCCCACAGTGGCGACTCTGCTGGGGATGTTTAATTGATACTTGAGAAAAAGTTGGTTTGTTGATAAAACGGCCCGCTTTTCTTGAATATCAATTAAACTTGTGAGCCAAGCTTGAAAAACGTTTGTGGGATTTTCAAAATCATTTTGTTTCATTGTCTATTTCTTGTATATATATCTTGTACAGCCCCCGCTGTTGTGTTTCGGCAATCCTACCCGGCTTGCCGGTGATAGGGAATCCCGGAATGCTCAGCAACCCTCGACCGTGATGAGTCATCCCTACCGTTTGTACCGTTATTGGGTGTACGCTCAATAATGGGAGGTATACCTTGGCTCTAGTCCGGGGAACCCTTTCTAAACCAAAACCCGGCCTCTATACATGTGTAGAAAGCAATAGAACCTTCCAAACTAGGACAGGGACCCGCAGGGTAGGAATTATGTGTTATATCCTGCCTTCATGTCACTGCTTTCTGCATCTCACCATGCATCTCATCCATGCCATGCCATCATGCTGTCGATCTATTCAATTTCAAGTCATGTGCTCTTAAACTCGCTCGCGCGGTCTGTAGAAGGTTGCCAAGACCCGATGAAGAATCGTGCACTCCAGTGTGCGTTGTCTAAACTACATGAGTCCTTAGAACAATAAGACTTTGGGAAATCAAAATATGCTAAGTCCTTGACTAATGCCTAATCGAAAATTCAACAGAGAATAAGGAATAACAGGAAACGACGCCGTGATGTCACTTTACTTACACCACTTTGGCTAATGGCACCATGCCACTGACACCACTCTGGTTGTGGTTTCACGTCGTCTATACTAAACTATTCCAAGTTCAAAATTGAAACTTCGAATGAGGACTAGTTGAATACTTAGTTGATTTTGACATCTTTTAGAATTTGTCGTTCTAAACAAAGCATATATCCTAAAAGAAATTCTGAGGAATGAGGCAACCTTCGAAAGACCGGGGCTGTGGTAGCCCACATGACGCTGTTGAGGATGCCCGACAACGAGGAGAGTATTGGCTCGAGAAAAGGGAGAAGGAATGGAAGGAGGAGTTACGAGTGTATTTCGGACTTACTCCACCGCAGTAGTAGAGTCGTAGTTTTAGAATAAGGTCCTGAGAGTTGTAGTCGCACTTGTGTGAGTACGAACTTAGACCATGTATTAAGAGTATGTAGGATCATTCCACTTGTATTAGGAGGAATCGTGTCATTTGCTTTATAGTAGAACTCTGTGTTTATGTATGAAATCATGGTTTATCTATGAAAAATCTATTTTGTTTCAAAAGAGTGCTGTTGCGTACTATTTGATATTTTGCTTACGTAGTTGAACCTCTGACTTCTAAAACGATAGTTTAACTTAGATTAAACCTCCCTCATTCGATTTTAACGCGTAGATGGTGAACCGACAAAGCGGACTAGGATACGAGCAAGGCGAATCCTCTAACCCTGATCCTAACGCTAACCCTAACTTAACCCAAATCCTTCAAGCTTTCGTGGCTGCTTTGAATGCCAATCGCCGAAACCCACACCGCGACGACGAACCTTTGACCCGAACTCGAGCGATGAACGAGTTCTGCAAGCGTCGACCCCCGACTTTTCATGGAGACCCTAACCCGACTGTAGCTGAAACGTGGCTAAAGGAAGTCAAGGTGATCCTGGACACCCTGGAGATCACTCGCGATGGAGACCGCGTAGCCTTAGCCACCTACCAATTTAAGGGAGAAGCCCGTTATTGGTGGGACCTGATAGAATCAACCCATACCGTAGCCACGTTGACCTTTGCCCAATTTGAAACCCTGTTCCTTGATAAATACTTTCCCACACCCCTTTGTTTAGCCAAGGAACAAGAATTTATGAACCTGAAGCAAGGAACCATGACCGTCACCCAGTACGCGGCAAAGTTCGAGGAGCTATCTCGTTATGCCCCGGAGGCTGTGGCCACAGAGGATAAGAAAGCGAGAAGATTCGAGTGGGGACTAACAACCGCTCGAAGGGCCGTCGTAGCTCAAACATTTCCCACCTATGCTGAAGTGGTGAACTGTGCGCTCCGGCTAGAGAGCGAGGAAGCTGACTTCAAGACTCGCTGGAGGAAGGCGACGAACAATACCGGTGGACCAGTTCGTACCCAATCGCCTAGCCTTAACCGAGGACCCTACCCCGTTAAGACCTTTACCCCACCTCAGAATAACCAAGTTTGGAAAACTGTTACTTTTGGGCGTGACCAATTGCAAAGAGGCAATAGAGACATCACGATAGTAAGGTGTTACAACTGTCAGTTAATGGGTCACTACAGCCGTCAATGCCCACAACCTCCGAAGGAAAGGAGTGGAGGCAATGGAAACCAAAAGACCCAACAGACTGGGCATGCTGAAATTGGACAGCCGAACCCTGGAGGTCCATCTTCGCAGCAAAATGGACATAACAAAGGAAAGCAGCCCATTGGAACCCAGCAAGGCACTGGAGGGCGCATCTTTGCATTGCAGACTGAGGAACAAGAGCAGGATCCCTCTGTGATCCAAGGTACGCTACTATTGTATAGTACATGCGTACAAGCCTTGTTTGACTCTGGTGCATCACATTCCTTTATACCTACTGCTTGCGTAACTGCCCTGGCACTATTAACCGAACCTCTAGGTGCGAGTACGAAAGTAGCGTCACCATTAGGAGGAAGTATAGCGGTTAGTCTAGTATGTAGAGGGTGCGAGCTAGAAGTAGATAACCTGCGTCTAACCTACGATCTTCGTGTAATCGACATGGCGGACTTTGACGTGATCGTGGAAATGGACTGGCTATCAGCACATCATGCGGTCATAGATCGTCACCGTAAGATCGTGGACGGCCTTCACCCCAGAGGGAACTCGTTTCCGCTTTAAGGGGGATAGGCAGACCGCGAGTTCTTTGACTAAGAGGTCAAGGTGGCAGAATCAACTATTTGGATGGCTAGCTAGTCTCCAAATGGAAGAAACTAACCGAATGGAACTGGGATTACCACACATCGTGTGCGAATACGCCGATGTATTTCCCCAGGAACTTCCTGGTCTACCACCTCATAAAGAGATAGACTTCTCTATAGAACTCCAACCGGGGACAGCGTCGATTTCGATGGCCCCTTATCGAATGGCCCCCGCAGAACTAACGGAGCTCAAGACCCAATTGAAGGAGCTGCTGGACAAAGGATTCATCAGGCCGAGCACATCGCCGTGGGGAGCACCTGCGTTGTTCGTGAAGAAGAAGGAAGGGACGCTTCGCTTGTGTATCGACTATAGGAAGTTGAACCAAGTAACCATTAAGAACCGTTACCCTTTGCCTAGGATCGATGACCTGTTTGATCAATTGAGAGGAGCAACCTGTTTCTCGAAAATCGATCTTCGATCAGGCTATCACCAACTTAGGATCCGCGATGAGGACATTGCTAAGACAGCCTTCCGTACAAGATATGGCCACTACGAGTTTGTAGTAATGCCATTTGGGCTGACGAATGCTCCGGCAGTATTCATGTGTCTCATGAACAAAATCTTTCAACCCTACTTAGACAAGTTTGTAGTGGTGTTCATTGACGACATTTTGATATACTCCGCCAGTAAGGAGGAGCACGAAGGACATCTACGGATAGTACTACAAGTACTCTGAGATAGCCAGCTCTATGCCAAGGCAAGTAAATGCGAGTTCTGGCTAGAAATGGTTAAGTTCTTGGGTCACGTAGTATCCAAAGATGGAATCGCTGTGGACGAGGAGAAGGTCGAGGCGGTGCTGAAATGGAAACAGCCAACCTCTGTGTTTGAGATTAGAAGTTTCCTAGGATTAGCCGGTTATTACCGTAGATTCATACCCGACTTTGCGACCCTGGCCAAACCAATGATGAGACTGACCCAGAAAGGAGTGAAGCTGGATTGGAATGAAGCTTGCGAGAAAGCTTTTCAAGAATTGAAGAAGAGGCTGACCAGCGCACCAATACTCATCATACCCGAGCGCGGTATAGACTACACGGTCTATTGCGACGCCTCGAGGGATGGTTTGGGATGCGTACTGATGCAAAACGGGAAAGTTGTAGCCTATGGATAGCGACAACTCCGGCCTCATGAGAGGAATTTTCCTACTCATGACTTAGAATTGGCCGCTGTAGTATTTGCCCTCAAGTCGTGGCGTTACTATTTGTGGGGAGAACAATTCGAGGTCTTTACCGACCATAAGAGCCTCAAGTACTTGTTCACTCAGAAGGAGTTGAACCTGAGGCAGCGTCGATGGATGGAGTATTTGGAGGATTATAAATTTACACTCCAATACCACCCCGGCAAGGCTAATGTAGTAGCTGACGCCCTGAGCCGAAAGGATCGAGCGCAGAAGGCCAAGAATGCCGTTAAGGAATGGGAGATGGTGGATACTCTTAATGAGTTCAACCTGTAACCCTCATCAGAAGATGGGAAAGCGTGTCTCTACGCCCTAGTAGCAGAACCAGCGCTTCACCAAGAGATTCTGATGGCTCAGACTTCCGAGCAGGATTGTGAATTCATTCGGTATCGAATCTAAGAAGGAAAGGCGATACCCGGATGGACACTCGAGAAGGACAATAGTCTGAGATTCCAAGGAAAGGTCTTTGTACCTAATATCGGAGCTCTCAGAGAAGCTGTACTCCGAGAAGCACACCATTCGAATTTCGCAGTCCACCCTGGCGGTACGAAGATGTACCATGACCTGCGAAGGACGTACTGGTGGGAGGGAATGAAGAAGGACGTAGCTCGATTTGTATCAACCTGCCTGGTGTGTCAGCAAGTTAAGGCAGAACATCAGAAACCTGGAGGAGACCTTCAACCCTTATCAATTCCTACGTGGAAGTGGGAGCATATCTCGATGGATTTCGTGACTGGCTTGCCAAGATCAGCCAAGTCCAACACCGCGATTTGGGTGATCGTGGACCGACTCACCAAATTTGCGCATTTCCTACCTGTCAAGATGACAGAGAATGTGGAACAATTAAGTATGTTGTACATTAGAGAGATTGTACGACTACACGGAGTTCCTGTCTCAATAGTGTCTGACAGAGATCCACGTTTTGTCTCACATTTCTGGAAGGGATTGCAGAAGGCTTTGGGAACAGACGTAAGACTTAGTACCGCCTTCCACCCTCAAACAGATGGACAAACGGAGAGGACCATCCAGACATTGGAAGACATGCTAAGAGCCTGTGCCTTAGATTTTTCTGGGAACTGGGAGCAACATCTACCTTTGGTGGAGTTCGCTTACAATAACAATTACCAGGCGACTATTGAAATGGCACCATACGAAGCCTTATATGGACGACCCTGCCGTTCTCCTGTCTGTTGGACTGACGTAGGAGAAACAGGATTGATTGGACCTGACATAGTACGAGATACTACGAAGAAGGTTAAGCTTATTCGACAAAGGATCCAGACCGCTCAAAGCCGACAGAAGAGTTATGCAGACAAGAGGAACCGACCTCTAAGCTTCGAAGTAGGAGACCACGTGTTTCTGAAGATCCGACCGAAGAAAGGTGTAATTAGGTTCGGAAAGAAAGGAAAACTTTCCCCGCGCTACATAGGACCCTTCGATGTCGTAGAGAAAATAGGAAAGGTTGCATATCGTTTAGCCCTACCTCCGCAATTAGATAAAGTACATAACGTATTTCACGTTTCGATGCTTCACAAGTACCTCGCGTTGCCGACGCACGTACTCAATTGGGAGGACATCATCATCGAGGAAGATGCGACGTACGAGGAAGAACCGATCGAGATACAAGACTGGAGTGAGAAGATCATCCGGAACAAGACGATTAAGTTAGTTCGAGTTTTGTGGAAGAACCGTGGAGCTAGTCAAACTACCTGGGAAAGAGAAGAAACCATGAAGGCGAGCCACCCTCACCTGTTCGAATCCGAGCACGCGGCGAATTTCAGGGACGAAATTGTTTAAGGGGGACAGGTTGTAACAACCCTAATTTTTACTAAATAAAAATTTCGTTGTTACTGTTTGAAAAATCTTAAATTAGGTTTTAATCATCATTTAACCACCGATCTTCCTGTCGTTTCTAGGATAAAGCCCTAAGATTTCACTTCTCGGCTGGAAATCCTATCTAGCAACCCTAGCTAGCTTTTAACCGACGTTTCGACTTAGCCATCGTATCACCTAGCCACCGATCCGTTCCTAAACATCTGTGAACCTTATGAGCCTTCGATTCACGAACCTTTTGAAACCCTTGAGTTCGGTAACCCTAGATTAACCCTTTGAACCGTTTGAACCTTTAAGCTATCGACCATTGGACAATAGCGTTAGGGTTTCCTTTACCCATTGGTCAATAGGTAAACCTTGGTTAACCTTCCTAAGTACGAGATTAGATTAGCTTAGTGCTTAATTACAAGTATTAGACTTTCTAGCATTAACCGTTGGATAATAACCGCTAGGAGATTTATTAACCATTGGACGATAACCCTTGGACCTTACCATCATTAACCATTGGTTATTAACCGCTAGGGAAACTATTATCCATTAGATAATAGCTTTACTTGCCAACCAAGAATAGGTGATTAAAATATTAGATTTGGCATGTGTGATATTTGATTAAAATAAGATTAGTATATTAGGTTATTAATTTAGGACCTTGTACTTTGAAAGTAGTAGAATTCTTTATTAGATATTAGATTTGTGTGTATCTAGCTTAGATTGTATGTACTTGCTTGTATATATAATATATATGTACTTGTATGTATATATATATAGATATATATATATATAGTATTGTATTTAACATGTGTGTTTACAATATTATATTAAGAAAATCTATATTTAGTTTTAAATACAAGATTTTGAAAGACCCATAGTACATATATATATATTAGTATATATGTATACTTTCAAGGGTGTACAAGTGGGAGAGAGAGAGAGAGAATGCCGAGAGAGAGAGAGAGAACCCGAGAGAGAGAGAGGGAAAGAGAGAGAGAGAAAGAGAAGAAAAGAGAGGGAGAGAATGTACCTAGATTTCCTTGTGCTTTCATTGACCAATGCTTGATCTTCTTTGATATTCTATTGTACTCTTGAAAGCCTAAAATCTTATCCAAATCCCTTGTAAACCAAAACCTCACTCTTTCCTTATTCAATCCACCAACCTTTGTCCTTCCATATCTTATATATATAGTTATATGTATATATATATATATATATCTATTGTACTAATGTACCAACGAGGGAGAGAGAGAGAGAGAGAGGAGAGAGAGGAGAGAGAGAGAGAGAGATTCGGATGAGAGAGGGAGAGAGAGAGTGATGTGTGTTGCTTCCTTGAATGACCATGCCTTGGTCATCCTTGTCCTATTTCTATGCTTTCAATCTTTGAAAGCATAAGACTTCAAGCAAGATCTTGTCCTTCATTGTACAAACCCCATTTCTTTACTTGAAACAAATCCCTTTACTTGATCAATCTTTCATGATCCAATCCAAGGACACACCATAGCCATGCAAACCTAGGGTTCTAGGTTGTTTCTTGCAAGGAAGCAAGATTGCTTGAATTAAAAAAATGAGATATAGGAGAGAGAGAGAGAATTCGGCTAGAGAGAGAGAGAGGGAGTGCTTGCCTATAAATACTCACCTCATTCTTCATTTGAACTCACACCTTTCCATTCCTCACTTCTTCCTTGAAAGCATAAGAAGTTCTTGCTTGTTTTTGTTGTTCTTTCTTGGTTCTTGAGTTTCTTTCTAGTTTTTCAAGAAACTTTCCATCTCCGCCACTAAACCACCATACGACCACCAGCTCGATCCTAAAGTAGTTGTAGTTAGGATCTAGTTTCGAGAGAAACCTTTCTCTTTCGAAGCTATCGGAAGCTTATCGTAAGCCGTTACGCCGTTCGAGTGCCGCTATCTCTAAGTATATGTAGTACTTGAATGGTTGATTGCTTGATTTTGTAGAGTTCTTCGAACCTACTTCTCTAAGTATATTTTAAGTGTAGTTAATCCTTAACTATTTAAGAAGTATGTTGAGCTTTTCGAGCTATTTTCGCTAAAGAAAATAAAGTTAGTCGTATGATTTAGCTTGTAGAACTTTCTTGCTAAAAGTACGTAGTTTACTTTGATCTTGTGGCTACTTGATGTTTGATCGCCTAATTGCTACGTGATTGTATGAACTCGTCAATAAACATGTGTTGTTTTATTGAACTTCTCGAAGGAAATGCGTTTTAAAGATAAAGTGTTGTTTTGAAACGAAGTATTCGTATTTTGACCTTTTAACGAGCATGATAGTATAGAGTTGGATGATCTTGCTATTCGATATCGCATGAGTTATGTGATTAGTCCCACCGCGGAGTCGATGCATGTTACAAGACACATGGAATTGTTAAAGTAGAGATATGACACCTAAGATGTGGTTGATATGGATAAAAAGTGTTTTGGAAATGCATAATTGTAACACCCCGAATTTTGGGTACGTTAAATAAACATTTTATTGAACAACAAAAGAGAGTCTGGCTCTTTATTACATCATAAACTCCCAAAGGGTTCTTTTATCACACAAAAGGAATGGATATCTAAGGTTATCTACAGCTCCGCCTCTTCCTCCATCCTTGCGAGCTCCTCAGCTCCAAAGGCCTCCAAGGTGTACAGCTCCCCTTGTTCATCTAACAAGTCTGACACATTATACCAGCGTCGCCACCAGTATAATATGTCAGGGTCACCAAAAAGGTAACACCGTGAGCTTGAAAGCTCAATAGAGTAATCCAAACCCACTAACCCTTAACATACACATCAAAGATAGTATACGATTTTAACATGCTTTCAAACAACTCATACAATTACACATGCGCATTCACTAACGAGCGTTGGTGTCATGTTTTCCGTGTGTCTCCCCTACGCGACTCATCGTTTTGTGTCTCATCTTTTATCATCAATTCCGAAAACATGCACGCACCCAACCATGGGTTACAAGTACCTTGTGTCGCACAACAATGAGCTACCAAGTCCGGCTCATTGCCACAAAGGCTACCAAATCTGACTCATGGCCATAATGGCTACCAAGTCCGGCCATTATGCATTTCCAAACACTTTTTATCCGTATCAACCACATCTTAGGTCTCATATCTCTACTTTTCCAATTCCATGTGTCTCGTAACATGCATCGACTCCGCGGTGGGACTATTCACATAACTCATGCGATATCATGCTCGTTAAAAGGTCAAAATACAAATACTTCGTTTCAAACGATACTTTATCTTTAAAATGCATTTCCTTCGAGAGGTTCAATAAAGCAACACATGTTTATTGACGAGTTCATACAATCACGTGGTAACTAGGCGATCAAGCAATCAAGTAGTCATAAGATCAAAGTAAACTACGTTCTTTTAAACAAGAAAGTTCTACAAGCTAAATATCGCAACTACATTATCATGCTCATGTACTTCAAAGAATTCTACGTCAAACAACATCATGCGATCAACTAGCCAAGTACTACATATTTTTAATCACGCTCATATCATACGATATACGTAGGGTAGGGGTATAAGAAGATTCTACCTTAATCCGAAACTAGTCGGGGCCGAATAAGCTAGTTGGAAAGTGCTACGGGCGTCGAATGCTCACAATCTGGACCCAACTTTGGATGGCAGTAACTCGGTCAATACTTGGCCGAATAGGATCGTTCTTGAGTCTAAAACGAAGATCTCGAAGTTCTCTACGACTTTCGTGAAGGACGTTGTTCCTAAAAACGACTTTCGCCCGGAGAAAAATGGTGGTAAAGGGGGTGACAGTAAGCTGTCTGGACTGGAAATCCGAGAATTTCACTGAACTTCGGATGGCAATATCTTGGTCGTTTCTTGACCGTTTGGGGTGGTTCTTGGGTCTAAACTGAAGTTCTCGAAGAGTTCTACGACTTTCGTGGAGGACGTTGTTCCTAAAAACGACTTTCGTCCGGAGAAAAATAGGGATAAGAAAGTGGACAATGAGCTGTCTGGAATGGAATTTCCAGATTTTTCACTGAACCTTGGAGGTCGATATCTTGGTCATCTCTTGACCGTTTGGGGTGGTTCTTGGGTCTAAACTGAAGTTCTTGAAGTGTTCTACGACTTTTGTGGAGGTCGTTGTTCCTAGAAACGACTTTCGCCCGGAGAAAAAATGGAGTTTTTCAGAGGACAGTAGGCTGCCTGGGCAAAACAGAATGGGTTTTAGAGAGAAGTTTGGAGAATGAGGTGAAGGTGTGAGTTCAAAGCACCAAGAGCTTGGTATTTATAGGCAAGGCACCCTCTCTCTCTCTCCCTAGCCGGCCTCTCTCTCTCTCTCCTATATCTCATTTTTTTATTCAAGCAAATCTTGTTTGCTTGCAAGGAACAACCTAAAAACTAGGCATGCAAGGCTAGGATGTGTCCTTGGGATTGGATTATGGAAGTCTAGGCAAGGAAGGAGATTTGATTCAAGTATTCTAATGGGGTTTGTACAAGGAAGGACAAGATTGGATGGCATTGGTTATGCTTTCACTTGAAGCATACACAAACTAGGACAAGGATGACCAAGCAAGGTCAATCAAAGGAAAGCACACATCACTCTCTCTCTCCTTCTCCCATCCGAATCTCTCTCTCTTTCTCCCATCTCTCTCTCGGCTTCTCTCCTCTCTCTCTCTCTCTCTCTCTCTCTCTCTCTCTCTCTCCCACTTGTACCATTTGGAAAGTATATATATATACTAATATATACATATGTACTATGGGTCTTTAATAAAATCTAAGTTTTCAAGTAAATTAGATTTTCTAAATATAATAATCTATATACACACATGTTATATACAATATATATATATATATACATACAAGTACACACACACATATATATATAAGCATGTCCTTACAATCTAGTCTAGGGTTCCATAGTCTAATACACTAACCTAATGCTTTCAAAGTACAATGGAAGCACAAGAAGTCAATCCAAGGTACTATCTCTCTCTCCTCCTTTCTTTCTCTCTCTCTTTCTCTCTCTCTCTCTCTCTCTCGGCCCAATCTCTCTCTCTCTCTCTCTCGGCTTTCTTTCTCTCTTTCTCTCTCATGTACTATATATATATATATACATACTAGAAAGCAAACATATATAATAATGTATTAGTGTACTAGAATATCTAATAGATTTACAAGCAAAAGGATTTTCCAATTAAAAAAAATAATGCTCACATGCTATATACAATAAAATATATATATACAACAAGTACATACATATATATATATATATACATGTACTACACTATATCTATACTAGATATGACCTAGGACTAATATCTAATATAGTATTCTACTTCATCCAAAGTACCATGTACTAACCTAATATACTAATGGACTAATCTTAATTTAATGGATTTTAACACATGGCCAAATTAATATTTAAATCAAACAAGTACATGATTGTCAAGACTAACTATTATCCAATGAATAATAGTTTCTCTAATGGTTAATAACCAATGGGTAATAATGGCTAGGATTCTAGTCTATCGCCCAATGGGTAAAGAATCTCCTAATGGTTATTATCCAACGGTTAATAAAAGTATAATCCTTCTAAACTAATCTAATCTCGTACTTAGGAAGATTAACCAAGGTTTACCTATTGACCAATGGGTAAAGGAAATCCTAACGCTATTGTCCAACGGATAAATATTACCCTAGCTTCTATCGTCCAATGTAAAAAGACAAAAAGGGTAAAATGGTCCATCTAGGGTTAGGGAGAAGTGATTAGGCTAAATGGGCATTAGGCTATTCTAACTAATCGGTTAAAGACTAACGATACTTAATCTAGGCTTTCATCGCTCGAGTGGTATTTTGGTTTCATCTAGTAGGAAATTGCCCAATAACGGAATATTAAAGCCCGACGGTGCCAAACGCCAAGGCAAGGCATGAGTGTGGCCAAGGCAACCTGGTGGCAAAGCGGTGGTCAAACGGTGGCCAAGGCAGCCTGGTGGCCAAACAATGGCCAAGCGGTGGCCAAAGCAGCCCGGTGGCCAAACAATGGCCAAGGCAACCCGGTGTGCGATGGCTGCGGCCACAACGACTGGTGACCAAGCGATGGCCAAAGCGGCCGGTGGCAGCGATGTGGCGGCCACAGACCTGGTAAAAGCGATGGCCAAAAGCGACCGGTAGCAATGGCCAAAGCGACTGGTAATAACAGCGGTGGCCAGCGACCTCGTGGCCAAACAAGGCTGCGGTGGCCAGCGGCTGCAAGCAAGCGGCGGCCAGCGGCGTGAAGCATGGCCAAGCGACCCACAAGCAAGCGGTGGCCAAAGCGGCCCCGATAGCCAGCGATGCCAGCGGTGGCCAGCGACCCGATGGCAAACAAAGCGATGGCCAGCGAACCAATGGCAGCGAGCAAAGCGGCCAAAGAACGCCAAGGCAAAAGCAAGGCGCGACCCGACGCCAAGGCAGAACCCGATGGCAGCCAGGGCAGAGCAACCCGACAGTGACCCGACGCCTAGGCGAGGCAGACCCGACAGCGACCCGACGCCTAGGCGAGGCAGGCGCGACAGCGAGCCGACGCCAAGGCAAGGCAGGCGCGACAGCGAGCCGACGCCAAGGCAAAGACCAAAAATTTCTACTAACTACTACGGCATCGATGCAACACTCTAGGTTAGGGAAATGTAACTACGCCAAACGGTAATTAGGGTTGCTAGCTAATCGGTTGCCATGCAGGATTTCCAGCCGAGAAAATAAATTCTAGGATTTTCTACAATTACCAAGTAATTATACCAAGGTCTAAATAGGCATACTCGTCTTTAGAAAATGACCTTAATGCCCGGGCGATGAATTCCAGTCTTCTAAGTCAAAAACCTAATTATGACGGATTATTAATCGCAAAAAGGGATTTATAAAATAAATAAAGAATTAACAAAATTTTATACGTCAATAACGATCGATTTTTGGATTTTAAAAATGAAATCCAAGTATTAAAATAAAATTCAAATTTTTTAGCGAAATTTTTATTGACAAAAAATCAGGGTCGTTACACTTTCTGATGAGGAGCCAAGATGTGACATGATATGCCGACTTGGTAGCCTTTGTGGCAATGAGCCGGACTTGGTAGCTCATTGTTGTGCGACACAAGGTGCCGGTCTTGGATGCTCATGGTTGTGTGTGTGTGTGACACAATGTGCTGGACTTGGTAGCCATTGTGGCCATGCGTTGGTAACCTTGTGGCAATGAGCCGGACTTGGTAGCTCATTGTTGTGCGACACAAGGTACTTGTAACCCATGGTTGTGTGCGTGCGTGTTTTCGGAATTGATGATAAAAGATGAGACACAAAACGATGAGTCGCGTAGGAGAGACACACGGAAAACATGACACTAACGCTCGTTAATGAATGCGCATGTGTAATTGTATGTGTTATTCGAAAGCATGTTAAGTTTGGAAAATCGTATACTATCTTTGATGTGTATGTTAAGGGTTAGTGGGTTTGGATTACTCTATTGAGCTTTCAAGCTCACGGTGTTGCTTTATGTGACCCTGACATATTATGCTGGAGGCGACGCTGGTATAATGTGTCAGACTGTTTAGATGAATAAGGAGAGCTGTATACCTTGGAGGCTTTCGGAGCTGAGGAACTCGCTAGGATGGAGGAAGAGGAGCTTTAGTTAGCCTTAGTAACCCTCCCTTTTGTGTAACATAAACCTCTCTAAGGAGATTGGATGTAATAATGAGCTAGACTCTGCCTTGTTTGTCTAATAAAACCTTTATTTAACGAACCCGATTTTGGGGGCGTTACACATGAACCCACCGTATGTCGCCGATCCCAAAAATGATTGAAGAGCCGTCGCCACAAAGACCACCAGACTCTCTCATCCCAGCCTCCACCATGATGCCGCCTCTAGCTTCCAAACGCCATCACATGCTGTCGAAGTCCTTTAACCCCCAAGCTGCCACCGAAAAACCAAGGTCAGAGATACCCCCATCATCCTCTTCCACAACAACCTCCACCTGCAAATGGAAACATGCAAAAACGAAACCCTATCCTCCACCACGACCACCAGCCTCCACCATAACTAGATCTCCACCACTACAGCCATCACCGAAAGCAATAACATCAGGGACAAGATCCAACGAACCGATGCCACCCATCGTGGCTCCACTTCTTCGTTAAGCAGAGACCAAACTCATCCAACAATGAGATGAGTGTAGTGGGCCGAAATATCCCTCAGTTCATAAAATCCAAAAGGGGTACCATCATATCTCGGAAGAACCATAAGGTGTTGTGTCATTACAGCAAAACGATTTCAACAAGTATTATTCCACAAGTATTGCCGAACGTTTGTCTTATTATCGCTCGGCAGTTCTTTATATTAGTCGGCAATTCTTATTATTACTTGGCTCTTCTTCGGCAAATCTTATTATCGTTCGGCAGTTCTTAGTATCGTTCGGCAGTTCTTCATGTTGCTCGGATTACTTCACCTACTCGGCAAACATCTTTATCGTTTATCGTTCGTTAAAATATATGGACGCTCGTTATTGCTCGGAATGTCTTGCTATTGCTCGGTACGCGGACTCGACAAGTCATGACCTTCTAGAATCTTCTAGAAGCTTCCTTTACTTGCCACCTAACCTTCCATTTATGGTAACCTGCTATTAATAGTCATTTCTTCCATTTATAGTAACTTTCTATTAATAGCCGAGACTTAACCATTAAGTCTCACATTTTCTCTATAAATACAAGGCTCCCCCCCTCACCTAAGGTACACCTCTCTCCTCTCCTCTCTTACATAAACAGCTTACATTATCTGCTTTACGTTTTGTTTTATCTTCCTCGGGTACTAACTAGCTCGTCGGAGGCTCTACCCGGAGGAACCCCCTTCGGTTTGCAGGTGTCAAGCTCGGCAGCAACCTCCTCACGCTCGGCAGGAATCTTTCCAGACTCGGCGAGCCACACACCGTTCAAAAGGAGTAAAGTGGAATTCACCCCCCACAATGAGAGACAGACCAGACAAGTAGAAACGACAAGCCGTTAAGCCGAAAACTAGCGAACTGATACACGTCAAACCAAAGCAACTGGAAATAGGAATAGAGGTACGCTGTAGAGGAAAAGGGGAATGGAAAAATAAGAGAAGAGGATAGAAGGCCCCAGGGGAGGAGGAAAGGGCACACCCCCTCCCCCCGCGACTCGAGCGGATCAGAACGCTTGAAATCTCCCTGTTTGTTAAGCTTCTAGAGACTCCACCACATTCCATTGCCGCTACAACAACCCACCTCACCATCATCACATGTCGTTGTCATCACCAATACTTAGACCTGTCGCCATTATCCTTCCACCATCTCAACTACAACCATCCCCACCTGCATCCATATTTTTTACACGACATCACCTCATGTTGTCATTCCCTTCTCTACCACCACTTCTTCTCCATTACCACATCATCACCAACCACCATGACTGCCATCTCTCCTTCACACCACCACATGTAGTTACGGCCTCTCTACCACCACCTCTCTGCCACCATTCGAACCAACACTGTACATGCAAGCATTAGTAAAAGTAAAAGAGAATAATCAAAAATATTTTATTTTAATGACTATTTATGTTCTTAGTGTCAACCATTTTTTTTTATTTTAACTCTTATATTTTTATCAAAAGGGTTTTCAACTAAAAAAATTAAGAATTGAGGCTCTGTTTGTTTCGATGTAAAATGTTTTCTATGTAAAATATTTTTTCTGAAAACAAACTTCAAACTTTTATGTTTTGGTGTTGTTGGCACTTGAAAATATTTTCAAAAATTGACAAAATAGTGTAGAGAGAGAGAGAGAGAGAGAGAGAGAGAGGGGGGGCTTAAATAGTGGAGAGATCTGAGAATATTGGAATTGAACGTGGGTCAGCACTAGGGGTGATACTGGTCCAGTTTCGATCGGTTTTGGCATATTCGGTCGAAACCGGTTCTCCAGTTTGAGATTTTTAGAAACCAGAACCGATTGAGATAATACGGTCCGGTTTCGACCGACTCAACCGGTTTCGGTCCGGTTTATCTGGTTTTATTCATGGATCATATTTTTGGGCCCAACACATCAAAAAATCCACAATTCAACCGACAAAATATCAACCGAAAACCCATAATTCAACCCCCTTTTTTTGGGTTCAACAAAAAAGGATCAATTTTGAGCCCAATACATAAAAAAAACTCATAAAAACACAATTAAGCCCATAAAAACAGTTTATATATGTATATATATGATTGATTTTATATAATAAATATATTTATTAGACCAATATACACACATGTATATATAGGTGTATAAAACACAGAAACCGGATCGAAATTATTTTTTCGATTTATAAAATTTTATAAACCGATTATTCGACCGGTTTGAAAAATGCGGTCTGGACCAGTTTTTCCAGTTTCGATCGATTTTCCGGTCTCGGCTAATAGCCCTAGTTAGAACTGACGATCGAGAAAATTGAGCAATGAGAATTACAGTAGAGGGTAGCGGATTCATTTCGGAAAATACCTTACGAAAGATTTAAGGGTAAATCATTTTCTTCCAATTAATGAAAAATGTTTTACATGTAAAATATTTTCCTTATTTTTATACAACCAAACACCAAAAAATAGGTAAAACATTTTACGGCCAAACAAATGGAGCCTGAATTTTCAATTTAGTTAATAGATTGTTGAACGGCGTGGATAATTAGACTGCATTTAAATCAATCGACAATCATATAGTTGAAGGACTCCATAAAGTTCAATTGCTAGTTGAGGGACGAATTACAAAAAATTGTACTCCTGAGTAATAGTTTTGGGATGGAATAGACAATTAACCCGAACTAAAACTAGTCAAAAACTAATTTGACGGAACTCTTGATTTGCTCTTTTGGGAGTAGTTTTTAGGAGAGTGCAATTTTGTTTATTCTTTTTAAAAGAGGATGAATATTATCTTCTCTCTTATTGCTTATCATGAAATATACTTTTTGATAAACATAACATTATTTTGTGATAAATCCACATCATTTTAATCATAAGAAGAAAAATAATGTTTACCTTTTTAAGTAAATATTGAACAAAACTCAACTCGTTTTTAGGACGAAAGAGAAGACCAGTCAACTCAAAATCATCCATAAACAAAGGCACAACGCGTTGGAATCAATCCATTTTATTACAGTCAAAAGGCTTGCTGGCTGCCTTCAACGAACTAAGAAAAAGTCCAAAAGTCAAACCTTTTCCCACCACCAACCCAAACAAAACCAAATCAAACTACTCCAACACCGCACCACCTAACATTGTACTAATAGTAAAAATGTTAATCTCAAATCCCCCCAAATCCGTCCTTGTTCCTCGCTCTACCCAATGAAGGATTTTTCCATGGAAGACCCATCATTAACAGGGAACAGCTCCTCAATCTCAGATGCTCTCTTCACAACTCTCTGCAACTCCATCCAAGCACTTGGTCGAGGGTTTGACGTTACTTCTGATATCAGGCTTTTATACTGTAAAGGGGCTCCTGGGTCTCGTTTGGTTCATCTTGATGAACAACAGACAAGGGATCTTCAAGTTTCCGATGGCGTTGTTGTTCCAAATGTATCAGTTGATATTGAGTCGTCTACTGGGAAGAGGATCCCTGAGGAAATCCCTGTCTGTAGCTTCCATGAGGTAAGATTTCTGATCTGTTTGGTCGCTGGTTTTTGTTGTCTCTGTCTGGTGCCCAAAATAGGAGTATATGGGTTTTCCCCTTATAGTTGTTCTGATTGTGTTCTGGTTCTCAAATATTGTTCTGGGTTCTTGTTTAGTTTTCGCCAATTCTGTATATTGTTGTGATTGGAGATTTTTTTTTTTTTTTTGCTGGGTTTTCGTTCTCTTGTTCTGGTGCTCCCCTTACTCCTAGTGTTCCAATCCTAATGTCTCACATCGCCTAAATATGGGCTTGGCGTTGTGTACATAAGCTCTGGGCACCCTCCCCTTGTAAGTCATTTTTTAAGGGTGAGTTCTACCCGTGAGTTTGTATTATTTGGTATCAGAGCTGGCCACTGCGTTGCAATTCAAACCCGCGGAGGGGGCAACTTATAGGCTGGATTAAAATACTTAAAAAGTATTGAATACTAATACAAAGGGGAATGGAGCCGCCAAAACAAGAGAAAGAGCTCCATTGGGTCAGTGTCGTGGGCCGCCTTGCTCATTGGTTGTAGAGCGTGGTGGTATGTTATGATCCCAATGTCCAACATCTCCCAAGTATGGGGCCTATGGGCTTGGCCTTGTGTACATAAGCTCTTGGGCACCCTCCCCTTGTAAGCCGGTTTTTAAGGGTGAGTTTTGCCCGTGAGTTTGTATCACGTAATTGGTTTATTGTGTTTTGGTCAGGTGCTCCAAGAATTATGAGGTTTTTGATATGGTTATGCAATTCTTTATGCTGTTGGCATTGGTATGTTTTTTGCTGGGGGTTGTTTTCTTGTGTTGGAGAGGGTTTGACATTGTGATGGATATTACAATACGTCTCAAAACTTGAAAGTTGTTAATTATTTTATCTTTAGCTTAGTTGCACGAAGTGGGAGTGTAACGCCCCCAATTTTAGGGTACGTTAGTTAAACATTTCATTGCATAAACTAAGTAGAGTCTGACTCATTATTACATCACAAACTCTCAAGGGAGTACTTATATTACACAAAAGGAAGGGACAGCTAAGGTTATCTACTGCTCCGCCTCTTCTTCCATCCTAGCAAGCTCCTCGGCTCCGTATGCCTCCAAAGTGTACAGCTCTCCCTGCTCATCTATAAGGTCTGACACATTATACCAGCGTCGCCACCAGCATAATATGTCACTAATGTCAGGGTGACATAAAGTAACACCGTGAGCTTCGAGAGCTCAATAGAGTAACCCAAACCCACTAACTCTTAACTTACACCAAAGGTAATATAAATAATGATTTTCCAAACTTAACATGCTTCATAAAGAACCTATAACAATTACACATCCACATTCACTAATTGTCTATCGTTGGTGTCATGTTTTTCGTGTTTCTCCTACGCGACTCGTCGTAGATCGTGTCTCAAATTTCCACTTTACAAAAGCAACATTTTCATTTCAAAAACACATTTTAACACACCCAACCTCGGTTCCGCCGTTCCGGTCTCCCGAGTATCCTCACAATGGTTCCCCATCCCGGGTTTCCATTGGCACACATTAGCATTGGCTCCTCTCCGCGGATGACCAAGCCACACACCCAACCTCGGTTCCGCCGTTCCGGTCTCCCGAGTATCCTCTCAATGGTTCTGCCGTCCCGGGTTCCCATTGGTGCGCACACACACACCACATAATGATCTCACACTAGGTCATTATGTAGTTTCAAAAATATTTTATCCTTTGCAAACACATCTCCACCATGGGCAAGTCCGGCCACATTGCGATTTCAAAACACACCTTGTCTTTAATACACCCTAGGTGTCATGTTTCTACTTTCTCGATTTTCGTGTCTCGTTCTCATGCATAGACTCCGCTGATCATTCATTTAAATCTAGCAAGATCATCCAACTCTATTCTATCATGCTCGTTTATCACTTAATCATAACCACAAGTAATGCAAGCAATATGTGAACAAGCTTACGACCGTCTTAAAAGGTCAAAATACGAATGCTTACAATTACTTATCTTTCAAATGAAACCGTATTTTCTTCCTTATGGAAAGTTCAAGAAAACAACATATGTTTATTAGGGTAAACTACATATACTTAGAGTAAGCGAGTAAAGGTCATCTACAAGATCATACACTACATATAGCTTTCTATACTTTAGAGGAAGTCTACTGTTCTTTTTGGCGGTAGTGACGACTACGTCGGAAAGATGGTACGTCGGGCGGAGTAACGGCTTACGGTGAGCTTCCGGTAGCTTCGAAAGAGAAAGGTTTCTCTCGAAAAAAAGTATTGACTAACATTACTAGAACTTTTGGATCGGGAATGTGGTCGAGTGGCGGTTTAGTGGTGGCTTAAGATGAGTTTCTTGAAGAACTAGGGAAGAACTTCAAGAACAAGCAAGGAAAGAACAAGAACACTAAGCTTTCTAGAGAGAAGTTGGAGCAAGGAGAGGCGTGAGTTGAATGGTGAGAATGAGCTTGCTATTTATAGGCCAAGGCACCCCCCTCTCTCCCTCCCACCCGAAATCTCTCTCTCTCTCTCTATCTCTTTTTTTTTTATCACTTTTTGTCATGCTTTCTTGAAAGATCAAGGCCTAGTTCTAGGCTTCCAAGGCTAGATTTAGTCCTTTTGATGTGATTATGGAAGATTTGATGAAGAAAGGATGGGTTTGTACAAGTTTAAAATTGGAAAATGTACAACTGAGGACATTTTGTACAAGATTTTGCTTGCAAGTATATCACCCTAGATTGGATTCAAATTCATGGTACAATGAAAGCACAAGGAAGATCAAGGCATAGGTACAATCTTTCTCTCTTTCCTTTCTCTCTCTCTCTCTCTCTCTCTCTCTCTCTCGGGTTCTCTCTCTCTCTCTCTTGTACTATATATATATATATATATATATATATATATATACACACTATTATATATAAGTACAATAGAAAATCCAATCACTTTTAGGTAAATAAGATTTTCTTAATAAAATAAGAAATCAAGCACATGGTACTTATATATAATAGTGTGTGTATATATATATATATATATATATATATATATATATAGAAGTATGTACCTAATGTACTTCATGATCTCCCTAGATTTTCCAAATCAAGATTTCCCATTAAACTAATCCAATTGGCACATGTTTTCTTATTTTAATAAACTAAGGTACTAGGTACTTATATTAATTAATCCAATGTACTTAAACCTATTTTAATCTTTCCATCACATGGGCAATCTTGGAATTGACTAAAATAATATACCTTAGTACTTTGGCAAGTCTTAACCTATTGTCCAATGGGTAATAATTCTCCTAGCGGTTATTAACCAATGGGTAAAGATAGAAAGTATTATACTTGTATATAGTATATATGTACTTTTGATCATGTGTATATATAGCTATATAATACTATATCTAAGTACTAACAAGATCTAATAAAGTACTATTGGTAGAATAAACTAAGTTTTCCTATTGTCCAATGGGTAATAATTACCCTAAGATTTATCGTCCAATGGTTAAAAGTTAAAAGGTTCAAAAGGTTCATATTGGGTTGAGAGGTTCACAAGGCTCAAAGGGTTCAAAAGGGTCAAGGGTCAAAAAGGTTCAAGAAGTTCATCAAGGGTTAGGAACAAAATGGTAGTTAGGCTATTCTAACTAGTTGGTTAAAGACTAACGATACTAGTCTAGTAGGATTTCCAGCCAAGAATCATAATTACAAGACCTTAATCTAATCCACGGCGGATAATAAGCAATTAGAAGTCGATTAAAAACCAATTAAAGATTTTTCGAGTAATAACAACGAAATTTTTATTTAGTAAAAATCAGAGTTGTTACAGGGAGCAAGAACATGAGTAGGGGTGGGGGAGCGAATGATAATAGAAGTGTCAGAGCGCCATCGGGAGCGTATAGGAAAAATTATTAAAGTTATAAATATTTTTATGTATTTTAATACAGTTAAATGTCAAAAAGAAGTTATTATTCTACCACTTAAATTACAAAATATAAAAATATTTATAATTTTAACATGTGATTCCAGCTGTTCTCTATATCTTAATGGCACGAAGCAGGGGCGGGATAGGTGGTGGAGGATTATAGGAGCTCCTCTTTCAGGACGAGAAGCGTTTAGGAATAATACATGAAAATATGTAATGCAAATAAATATTATTATGTGTCATTCATGTCAATTGCAAAGATCGTCTTAGTGACTAAGTAATATTATGGTTATATTAAGTAATTGAGCAAATTTAAGTTAATATTTTTATAATATCATATCATTACTTTGTCTTTTCTCTTGCTTTGTGTCTTTTGTTTTTGTTTCTTTTGGGATTTATATGCCTAAGAGGTTCTATCATAGTTGGGAACGGATTCCTTTCTCAATGGGAGCGAGGTTCCTAGGAAGGAGCACGGGAGCGAGGTTCCGAAGTGGATTCGCCACCCACATAGGAGTTTGCTGCCACTAAGATCCTTACGTGTGGGGAGTAATCAGTATTATTGGGTTTTGGAATCCTGATTTTGGTATTGGTTTTTAATTTGTTTCTGTATTTGCCTCTTCTTTCAATCTCAGCGTCTCAGTGATGACTGCCAAGGTACTGAATAGGCAGGCCTAACCCTAATTTCATTTTGACGAGGTCTCTGCTGGTATTACAGTATTTACCAATGCTCCACCGGGTCTATTATCTGGGGCAAGATAGGATAACCATGAGTTGTGTCGTCTTGGAAGGGTGGGAGCAGTTATGACACCGAGCAGAGACTGGCATCTCTTTTAGAGGTGCAAGCCGCACAATTGCGCATATTTATCAGCCTTTGATGTTATCCGAACCTACTGTATCCTTTTAAAGGAGTAATCGTAATTGAGGAAGTTGAGTGTATCGAGGACTGGAGTGGAGTTCACATTCTGTTGGACATAGTTTTTTTGCTTCCTTGAGTGAATATTCTCCTCACACTTGTTGCTGGACTATATAATTCCCAGAAAGTGTTGTAACACTCTCCATCTCATTGTCTTGGTCCTTTTTTCTACTTAAAATAAATTAACAATTTTTATTGGTGAAAACAAGAATAGATTTTCACCACCAATCAAAAGGTAGTCATTAGTTAATGTACACAGTTCTCACCTTATAAAATGAAAAATATAGATGTCATGCCGTTTCAAGATGTCAAGAGTATTGAAAAAGTAATGAAAATATGGGTCAGAGGTAATAAATATTGTTTCTTGCGATGAAGTTGTGATAGAACTTGAAGCAGCTGATACTTGATTCTTTCCTTTTGTTTTCTTTGATTTTAGATACATAATTCCTAACCTCTAAAATCCTCATTCTGTTATGCTTTTTTTTCTGAAGTTTGTTTTTTCTTAACTTCACATTGTGTACCATGAAACATAACTGGATTTCAAGTTGTCTTCAATAAGATCTGGCTGGCCGAAGGACTTTGACAATCATACCATACTCCAACCATACATGGCATCCTGTGATGGGCCTGGCAAGGCGGCAGGATGATCCTTAGGCCTCGGTTGTTTGATTGGACAATTGATGAAGGGCTAATAAGATACAGGTATATCGATATGGCGGAACCAAAAAAAGGAAGGGTACGGGTATGGCTATAACAAATTTACGTTTATAAGTTAGAGCTTAGAGGAATGTATTACAAGTGATAATTACACTTCAAATGAAGGAAATAGCTAAATAACTTGGGCAATTAGGAATCCGGCATCAAATAATAGTTTAACGCCAGACTTAAAGTTCTAATAAGAGGTTCATGCCATTATGCTAAGAACCGATTGACCCAAATTGATATTTTACTGTCATGCTAAGCAGAGGAAAAGGAAGTCTTATCAGCTTAGTTTCATTTTTGTCTTGGTTACGGCTTGATATATACTGGGTACTTTTGGGGTAAGGCAAAAGTCAAAGAGAAGTTTCGGTACATGTTTCGTTTATCGGTGCGGATTCAGAAGTACCATGCGAAGTACTGGTTCCCAATACGTTATGGGTACGAGTTCACCGGGGTTTTAGAAGTACCTGTGCTTCATCGGTGAAGGGATATATTTGTCCTGTGTGACAACAAATTCTCTCGAACTAACAAAGAGGGGACTCATAATATCACTTTCCTCGACATACTGTATCTCCCATGATTTGTGGAATTGCATAGTGACGGACATTTAATCCTTGTTACAGAAATTCCAAGCAGCATGGGATGTGTGGTATATTTGACCAATCCTATGCTCTAATCCGGACAAATAAACAAGGCCCAAGGGTTCATTTATTACATGTCTCTGCAACTAGACTGTCTCAGGGAGCATTGAAAACTACTGAATCTCTGGTGCTTCATGGATGAGTGATCGTAAGAACCAAGTCACCTGGACAAGCTGAAATCAATATAAATTAAAAACTGATGAAGTTAGAAGAGTCTTGGGTTTTGTAGTGTTGGCTTTTTGGAGGTCAGTAGGTAATATCTACAACCTATTTCTGTGAATCAAAGTCCCCCATTGCTTAGCTACAAAGTAATATGAAGAATATAAGCGTGAGGGCACCCTCACTTCAATAGCTAGCTTTTGGGGTTGAGTTCTTCCCAAGACCATGTAACATGGTATCTGAGCCGAGTATGCCAAGGATGAGTAGAGTGTGTGTCCCGCATGCGGCAAGTGCTGCCGAATGAGCATGCTGGGCGTGAGAGAGGGTGTGAAGCAAAAGTCTCGCATCGCTTGGGTACCAAAGTAATACGAAGAATATAAGCGTGAGGGCACCCTCACTTCAATAGCTAGCTTTTGGGTTGAGTTCTACCCAAGACCGTGTAACAATTTCTTGACTCTTGATTAACATGACTGCCTACTATATTATGAAGAATGTCTATGCATCTACCCTTTACTAACTTTCTCCTGATGGGAGATTCGGAGAAACGACTAGCAGCTCTGAAATTCAATCCACTCAAGGGACCAGTCATTGTTCTAATATTTCTTATACATGGTATTTCAGATGGCAAAATATTTCAATGAGAAGTCAAGTATTTCAGGACCTATTCCACTCGGAAGCTTTAATGCCATGTTCAATTTCACTGGCTCGTGGCAACTCGACGTAGCGGTTACAAAATCTCTTGCAATGATCGGACATGTGATCCCTCTATATAAGGTTGAATTAGTAAAATCGAATTTATTATTGAATGAGGAAATAAAGCGTGCTGTGCCTTACTCTTGGGATCCTGCATCCTTGGCAAGGTAAATAAATTCACCAGACCAACTCTTCTTTGGATGCTTCATTATGTCGTGCTAGCTTTATGACAAACCCCCATGAACCCTCGTTTAAGCATGTACACCAATGATGTTATGCTCTTTTGAAGGGGAAGCTTTTTAAAATCAAAATGGAAGTAGTTGCCTTATCCCAGATTTATGTGCAACTTAATTGGCTGTGATGACATTGGCACTATTGGATTTCTATGGGGAAAAAGAATCCAGCCAGGTAGTTTCAAGTTTTGTTAAGGTTAAACTTCATCAGTGCCTTGTCCAAGGAAAAAAAAATAAAAAATATGAACTTCAGCTGTGCAAAGTAATAAACTGTGGGGCTTGACAGCTATGTCTTTTGCTCCACCATTTGTGTGATACTTGTGACTCTAGGAATAGTCAAACAAAAGATAGAGTGCCACACCTGGAAGGTGGATGTGAGGGAGGGTGTAATACATCATCACTCTTTTGTATTTATTTGAGGGAGGGAGTAATACATCATTCACTCTTTTGTATTCATTTTCCTGTTACATCATGTGGTTTCTGACGGTTAGGTTCTTGTTTTAAGTTTTATTGAAACCTAGGGAGGGATGGAGGGAGTAATACGTCATCATTCATCACTCTTCAGTTTCCACTTTATCCATTACGTCATGCCGCTTCTGATGGGTAGTTTCCTGTTTTCAGTTTTATAGAAACCTATGGCACCCATATTGTTACTTCTGCAACGATTGGTGGAAGAGATGTAGTTTATATCAGGCAACATCAGTCTTCTCCTTTATCAGCAGCAGACATTCAGAATTATGTGAAAGACATTGGAGATCAGAGGTTCTCAGACTCAAAAAGCCAGTCTGCTGCGCCAGTAAAATACAAGGACAAGGTCAGTATCAGTATGGAACGACTGTTCAATTTCGTTTTTGTCAAAAGCTTAGGGAATGTTTGTTTTTTTTTTTTCTTTTCTTGGGAAGATTAAACTTTCACCCCTGTACTTTTGAGTAATTTTCAATGACATCTTCTACAAAGGAGTACACATGGACCCCTGAACTATCATTTAAAGTGAAGCTGTTAGTATTCCTATTACTATTGTTGCTATTTCTGTAATTATTGAACCAAACAAATGGGATTGTTTGCCTTTCTATCTGTTTTTCTCACATAAAATGTTCATCCATATTTTTCTCTTTTCATCAGGCCTACTTATCAACCAAAATTGTCATTTTAAAATAACAATATGATTAACCAGAAAAACAAAATTAAAAAATCTACTCATAGTTACTGAATACTTGTGCTTGAGATCATGTAGGCCTAATTTAACTATGCCAATGATGTATTTCTAACTTATTAAATTTAGAAACTAAAGACCTGACACTTATTTTTAGTTATTATGAGCAAAATAATGCAACTTTTATTACCTAAGTACCTGCTACAAGCATGTGAGCAACCTAAGTTACCAAATATCCTTAACAACCATACAAGAAAGTGTTCATAAAGAAAAATCAACCTTAGACAATGTTGATACTTAATAGTACTTATAAGTTTATGTGCTACAATAAAAAATTATCACCCCAATGTATTAAGGTATTTGAAATGCCTAACTGGCTAACACAACTTCGAGCCTATTAAAATACTGTATACGCAAACTCATTAAAATACTGTATACGCAGACTCATTTTCTCATTAGGCATTTAAAATATATTTTAGTGAGAAAGATAGATAAAAATGCAAAAAAAAAAAAAAAAACCACTTTTCCTTTATTATTGACGGAAACACTAACAGTTTCACTTCACTTCATAGTTCATGGGGTGCATGCGTCTGCTTTTATAGTTGTGGGGTGAATGAAAATTGTTTTGAAGTACGAAAGTTATAAGTGTAGTTTGTCCTTTTTGCATTCAATCTATGCTGTTAGATTTCAGGAAATGCAGAAACCTTTACTATTCAATCATTTTGAAGCACAGAAGTTACAGGTGTAGTTTTTCCTTTCTATTGACAGAAACACTAACAATTTCACTCCACTTCATAGTTCATGGGGAGCTTGCGTCTACTTTTATCGTTGAGGGGGTGATTGAAACTCGTTTTGAAGTACAGAAGTTACAAGTGTAGTTTGTCCTTTTTGTATTCAATCTATGCTGTCAGATTTCAGGAAACGCAGAAGCCTTATTTGCCGAACCGACTTTCATATCTGTTTTCCGGGAAAATTTCAAAATGACACCTGAACTTTCACTCCAATGTCGCTGAAACACCTGAACTTCACTTTATTTCAATTAAACACCTGAACTTTCAAAATTCCCAAATTCAGGCACCTGCCGTTAGCCTCCATCTATTTTCTTCACAAATCGGCTGATGTGGCTCATTTCTTGCGTTACAGGACCCCACTAGATATGTTAGGAAGTGAACTCAATGCACAAATTTAGAAAGTGAACCAAAAATGTTGTGATTGTGTGCATTGAGTTCACTTCCTAACATATCTAGTGGGGCCCTTCAACGCCAGAAATGAGCCACATCAGCCGATTTGTGAAGGCAATGGATGGAGGCTAACGGCAGGTGCCTGAATTTGGGGATTTTGAAAGTTCAGGTGTTTAATTGAAATAAAGTGAAGTTCAGGTGTTTCGACGACATTGGAGTGAAAGTTCAGGTGCCATTTTGAAATTTTCCCCTGTTTTCCAGAAATTTTCAAAACCAGCCTAATTTCAAGAATAATACTACTAGCAAGAGTTTTCCCATTTCCTGAAAGGGCAAAATGCAATTTACCTCCTTGCCGTTTGGTCCTTTGACACTTCACCTCCCTAATTTTTGGAAAAAACCAACTTACCTCCACAATTCCATGATCCAATTTCCAAACAAATCCCTAGGGCAAACATGTTTTCCTCCGAAGCACATCCTGATTACTCCCAATAAATCTGCTTGCTTGGAGAAAGATGCGTGGAACTTCCAACGCACATCCTGTGTTCAATCTCACTTGATGACTTCAGAATAGTACTTTTGCTAGGAAAACATGGCGATATTATGAATTTTTTGTGTATTAAACTGAATCACGCGGTAGAAACAAAAAGTCGTGAGATTCTAATATGATTCATGCTTCCAATGATTCACCGTATAGATAAAATCGACCTCTTGGTCCACTGAATCTTGCAATATGTAGCATAAATCGTATTCTAGTGTGTAGAAGTATGAAAGCGGATTATTTGAATGCAGGATGTTACAGTCATTTTTAGAAGAAGAGGAGGTGACGATCTTGAGCAAAGCCATGGCAAATGGGCGGAGACCGTACGAACAGCACCAGATGTAATTAACATGACATTTACTCCTATCGTTTCCCTTCTCGAAGGGGGGCCTGGACTAAAGAACTTGGCCCGTGCAATTGAGTTGTATTTGGAGTGTAAGATCTCACTAATATTTACTTGTGTTACTAGTTTGAGTTGTACATTTCATTCATCGATTATTTTGGGTAGATTGCAATTGACAGAGCTCAATGTAGAAAAATGATTCAGGTAGCCGACCCCAATTGATTGGGACATACGGCTTGGTTTGGTTTAGATTGCAATTGAGCATTTCTAGACACGGTATTGTAATCCCTTATCATTTTAACCCCATGGAGTTTAGTTGGAACTGTCAAGAAGCTGAAGTATGGGACTGAAGGTCTATATTCAACCCCAACTAAAAAGGAAACCAAAACCTCTACAAAAGAACTAAAGCACCAAAACAAGGAAGAGATTGTTTCTATCTGATGTACTTCTGAGCCTCTACTCTTCTCATCAGTTAAAAATAAATGCAAAGCTTTACCATCAAAAAATATGAAGTAGAGTAGGTTCCCGGGGGTGTTCACCCCTAATAGGGTTATACTGGAAAATCCTTTTGCTTTACTATCCTAGAAAACTTGAACCTGTATTTGTATGCTATGACTTATGTGTGCTAATATAGACATTTCTTTGAAGCTTTTTTTTTTTCAACAGATACTTTTCTTTTTGTTTTGACTTGGAATGCAACAGTCTAATACAAGTTCGTATTGGAGACTTTCTGAGTCTCCGCTATATCTGCAAATAAGCTTGGTAAAAATTGGGCATGTTCTTTTCTCATGGATATATTTGATTTAGTTTATTATGGGCTTCTTTTTTCCTGAAGAGAGTTTATTAACTCATGCTTTCATGGTGTCCTGGCTGATTATGGACTCGAAACTCATACTATTACGGGCGAGATTAAGTTTCTTATGGTAAAATCTGAATACTGTCATTGATTTTTGTTATTTCTCTGGATCATAGCTTGTTACTGGAAAGGTCAGTCGGAGTTAAGTTTGAATGTGCTAGTATCCTAAGCAGTAAACGAGTTCTAGGGTTGTTCATGTCACATCTGTTGTTTCCGACAAATACATGCATTGTACGTGCTTTCTTCTGTTGTAATAGCCTGTAGTGGATTATCTATTTGTCTTGTGCAGACAAGCCTCCAATTGAAGATTTACAGTATTTCTTGGATTTTCAAATTGCTCGAGCTTGGGCTCCAGAACAGAGTAACATCCAAAGAAAGGAGCCTGTTTGCCCATCTCTTCAGTTCAGTTTGATGGGTCCCAAGCTTTATATAAGTCCAGATCAGGTAATTAAACGGTTCCTGGCAACTCTCTTTTAACTTTGTTTGACAATTAATACTTTTGTATGCTTTCAAAGATATTTTATGTGCAATGGACCGTATTGGCAATATTTGATTAGTCTAGTAATATCTTTTGCTCCGGAAATCATTTTGCAATTTAGAGATGACTCCCTTTCTCGATCATATATTCTTCCAAGTTGCATCTCCTGTAAAAGAAAGTGCAATGTGTCTCTTGCCTGAATGCAACTCCTGACATTTTTCTGTTAAAAAGAAGAATGTCAGTAGACTCTCTAGTCAGTGACTCAGTAGTGGTACACGTGAGATCTTTTCTTGGCATGGACAAATTTTCCTTTTCTTGGCGAAGGTGTCTCCAAAGTTATGCATGCATAAGAAGATCTGTAGAGGAGAATCATGTTAATTTCCACTTAAAATAAAAAATTTGACCTCTTTTTTTCTTTAGAAAAAGAGGAGAGGTTTAAAAAAACATCTTAATTAAAAGTTAGCTGTTTGAGCATATTTTGAGCTTTCAAGATAACTGAATCAAATTAAACTAGTATTGTGTCCTCGTCAATTTTTGTCATTCTGCTCTGTCAAGGGTAATGTCTATTTAAAAATATCTAAATTTACTATACAGAAGTTGACATGAACATCCTATTTACACATAGTCACATACATACAGTGGCGACTCCAAGAATATATTAACATGGGGTCATTCATAAACTTAAGTCAACGATAATATATAATAGAAACATGCATTTTATATTAATGAAATGATTTAAAATCTATTTTCAACAACTCACATATCGCAAGTGGAGTGGATAGAGTAGATTAGGTTACGAATTCACTAAAAAAAAAACTCACATATCAAAAGCTCAACATTTTTATACTTTTCTGATTCTCCTCATCGAGACAAATAAGTAATTCAAAAAAAAATACGATGAAAAGTTAATAAAAAAATTACAAAAATTAAACAATACCGAAAAAGTATCATAGCAAAATTTTAGGAAGAATATGCCTTTACTTGAGGGTGGTTGATGATTCGAGAGAGGTGAATGTTTATCCCAAAATTTATCATGAAAAACTGAACAAAACCTTACTAAAAGTAGAAAAAACCGAAAGTTTATGAGAAAACATGTTTATCCCAAAATATATCATGAAAAACTGAACAAAACCTTACTAAAAGTAGAAAATACCGAAAATATATGAGAAAACATGATTGTTGTTGACAATGAGAGAGAGGCACAAAGACGAGAACTTGACTTGAGAGCCAATTGGACCGAGGGAAACTGGACTCACGAAGATGAGAGAGAAGAGTGACTTTTGTATGCTGTGGATTTCAACTTTTTCCAGGAAATAATCTACTGGCCCTGGGTTCAAAGCAAAATCTTTATGGGTTAATTTGTTCACTTAGGAAAAAATTCAGTATAACTACAGGGGATTTTTTCCCTGCCATTGGGTCATGCGACCCCACGGTGAACTACATAGCTCGCCATTGCATACATGTATGGTAATCGAAGAATCCTTGTGTGCATTGTTCACTTCAAAAAGTCCTTTTTTAAAAAAAAAAATATTGGTGTCTTTCTGACATAAATACCAATGATTTAAATTTGATGAGAATAATTCTTCAAGGGAATTTGCTTTGTAATCAAGATACTTATCTGTTATGATTTTGGTGCTAAAATTTCGAGAATTGATTAACTACTTTTGTGTGTGATTCATAAGGAAAATACAAACAGATAATTTGGAAGAAGATTTTTTCTCTTATTAAGATGTTAATGTTATGAACATATGATCAAATCCAAAGTTCATCTCTGCATATATCATCTCTTTGGAAGTATGATACTGTGATTTTTTCAGCTTTATATTCTCCATTTTCTCAGTTGTACTCAGTAAAGTAGAAAGCATATGAAAGTCTACGATTGGGAATTTTGCAGTTAGAAATCCTCCGTTCTAGTTTGTAGTTTCTTTTCGAACAATGTGAATGTGCAATTCATTGAGCACTCCTTCATGATTGAGAACTTCACAACTCGTTAAGCTAGTTAGTAATTGGAATTTGGAACTCTGAAAGCATCCCAGTTCAAGTATTTCTTCATGAAGAGAACTTCGCAGTTCACTGGAAAAAGAAGAATTTGTTAACTCGCTAAGCTTAATGACTAAATCAATTCCTAATTCTCACCTGATTGAAACAATGAGAAATTCCAATCCCGCATATCAGGACCTTCTCTCAGTTCAATCTTTTAAATAGTTTGAAACTTAACTTTCTTCCTCATTTTGGTTTTTTTTTTTTTTTCCATCAAGAAATGCAGGTTTTTTCTCCCACCTTTAATGTGATTTAATGAGGTTAAAAAGTTTACCTTCGTTTGAGGATTAATCGGCTTGTGATATCGCAGGTAGCAGTTGGACGTAAACCAGTGACAGGACTTCGACTCAGCCTAGAAGGCATCAAGCAAAACCGACTCGCCGTTCATTTACAACACCTCGTCTCTCTCCCAAAAATCCTTCAACCCCACTGGGACACACACGTGGCCATCGGTGCACCCAAGTGGCAAGGTCCCGAAGAGCAGGACAGCCGTTGGTTCGAGCCTATCAAATGGAAGAACTTTTCCCATGTTAGCACCTCACCCATCGAGCACATTGAGACATCCATCGGAGATCTGTCTGGGGTCCACATTGTAACCGGGGCCCAACTTGGGGTTTGGGACTTCGGTGCAAAAAGCGTGTTGCACCTCAAACTCCTCTTCTCCAAGGTACCGGGGTGCACAATAAGGCGATCGGTCTGGGATCACAGCCCCGTCAATGCTTCCACCAGTGGTTCTACGGACAGGGGTTCTGATGATAAAAGAGGAGACGGTTCGAGCCACAGTAGCAAATTGGCGAAAATTGTGGACATGACTGAAATGTCAAAGGGGCCGCAAGATGTCCCGGGTCATTGGTTGGTTACGGGTGCTAAGCTTGGGGTAGATAAGGGGAAGATTGTGTTACGCTTGAAGTATTCATTGTTGAACTACTGATACAACAAACACACTGTTATTATCTTCACCGGAAAGCATTGCTTATTTTCTTTTTTGCATAGCTATTGTTCTTTGTTGGTCTGTACATTAGTTATGTTTTACTAGTACTAGTATTGAATTCTTTTCGTGGGTTTCTTTAATTTGTTTGCTCTTTTTGGTGAATAATATTTTTTGTCATTCTGATGAATGAAAGTGAGTAATATAGCTTGTAACGTTATTTTCCATTAGACAAACTTGACATGCGTGCCTCACTGCCTGTGAATAGGAGCAATGAATTCAACTGATCTATTTGGTAGCATTTTTGGATGAGCTTTGGGAATTATGTTTCTTTTTTGGCCAATATTGTATACATCTGTGGTTAGGGAGGACTTAGTGCGTTAACACCAATAAATGCCATGCATTTTCTCATAAGTGGCGGATGTTGGATGAGTATGGGTATGCTTTTTCTCATGTGTTTGTACTTTATATCAATCTTTTTGTACCTTGGTTCCCGCCAAATATGACTTTCTATGTAGGATATCTGCTTCTTCTTCCTCGCCGACGAAGCTCGAAATTCGAATCATACCAATGGTCTTACAACATTGTCATGCGTGTATATATAGCAGGATATATGACTTTCTATGTAAGTTATATTTGGAGTGACAACTGATGAGTCGTTTCTCGAAGACTCGACCCACTGGACTGAACGAACGTTATGTGGGGCTCGGCCGGGCATAACAGTCCACTCACTCCAATAAATTTTTTTTTTCAATTATTAGTTTTGTTTCTTTATTCATCTCTTTCTACTTATTACTCAAAAAAATCTCCTTGAAAGCTCAAACCAAACTAAAACTATATAATTAACAGTGGGACAAACACAAGACAAAAACGGGACAAAGGAACAAAAATAAAGAATGAAGTAAAACAGGACACATGAACAACGAGCAGAACACAAAGCCAAAGGTAACTTCTCTCAGCAGACAAATAGCTTCACACCACAGGTGTCCTTGACCTCACCACGTGGCAACAGGCTCAATCAGTCCGAGCCGCGTCAACTCTCAAGCATGAATACTTAGCACCACCACAAACACCCACGTCAACCACTCACCCACCACCCCCAAACCCTCCATGCATAAATATATCCACCCAACTCAAACCTCATTTGATCTCCCACTTCAATACGGACACTCACTTAACTCTGCATCAAGAAATTGTTTCCCCGCATTTAGAGGCGGAGAGATACACGGGCTGGCGCAGGAGAGAGGGGAGCCGGTGCCCCCGGGGAAGCCGATGTCGGTGGAACAGCAGTTGCTGGACAAAGGGGCTGCGATGCTGCAGTCGTTGAAGCCGATTAAGCAGTTCAGCCAGCACGCTTGCACTTTCGTCTTGTACGGCCATGACTTGACTCGCCAGATCGAAACTCACCATTTCGTTACTCGTATCAACGAGGACTTCCTTCAGTGTGCCGTTTTCGAGATCGACGAGTCCCATGGCCGTCTGATTGGTATGCTATGTAGTACATGTTTGTGGGTGTTCTGTCAAAGAAAAGGAATTATAGATATTATGAGAGAACGGAGTCAATACCACCGGTTTCTTTTCTCTTACTCTGGACTCTGGAGTAAAGGAAAAAATTAATGGGAGGGTTAAACTTTAAGAGTTTTTCCTAGCTAAAAGTGGAGAAATAGACGTATAATGAGGCCGTAGACTGTAGAGGGTGGTTTGGGGACGCCTTTGTGTGGGGGGTTGTTCTAACCTCGAACCTCTTGAACTCTTCTCGCTTGCTGTTGAATCGTGGAGCGATGACGTGTAACGCCTTGTACCTGCAGACCGGAGGGGGGTGTTCCTCCGGGAAGAAGCTCCGACGATTAAGTTAGTATATGGAGGAAGAAGTTTGGTAAGAAAACATATGTAGAGAGAGAGTAGTTTTTCGTGTGTGTACACTCAGAACAGATCCCCGTCTTAGGTGAAGTACTCCTCTATTTATAGGCGTGGGATGGAAGCGGTGAGTTAGCCGAGCGTAGGCTACACGCGCACTTCCACGCTCGGCTGACGTCACATGTCAGGGACATTAATGAGGGCCGCCTTCAGAAGATCTTGTCGTGTCACAGTGTCTAATGTCAGGCCTGTCGCTATTGGCCAGAGATGTCACTTCGTATATCAGAGAAGACATCTTGCGTATCATCGAAGACTTCTAGAATCGGCCATAAGTGGAAAGGATCTAGAATGTTCCCACAGAGGCAGTTACCCGAACAATACACGTCCAACCGAACCGAATCATCCGAGCAACAGTAGTTGTGAAGAGGAAGATGATCCGAATAAACGGGTCACAATTCTTCCAATAGGGCTTGTATTCTTCGGACAAACAACCCAGAAATACACGTTTGTTCGGACACTAATACTTTTTAAATGTAGACGAACTGAGACAGCTGAACGATGGCCAAGATGGGTTGATCCTTTTGAACCCTTCGGATTTCGGATATTTCGGCCCACTACAATAGCCCCTCAACTCCTGCTTCGCATGCTCGGCATAGACGGAGGAGTTGAATCATAGTGGCCGAACGAAACGTTATTCGAACGAAGGAATTCCAGAGTTAGTAGTCCGAACGCCAATAATTTCCGAAGCTCAGAAGTGACAACTTCTGAGTTAGCATTTAATGCTCCTGCATCTGCCAACTTCAATTTTGCCACGCGTCGCAAGACCATTGAGCGCTGGTTCAACGCGTGCATCAGGATTCCACGCGTCGAACATCCAACGGTACATCAATCTCCCGCCAAAAATCGAACGGGTAAGGTTCGGCGCCGGTCTGGGTTCTGCCCTAGGTATAAAAGGCGACGGACGGAGAGAGAAAATCACTTTCTCTTCCTCCGTCCTTGATCGTTCATCTGCCAGAGCGAGTCTCCAGCCAAAAACCCAACAAAAATCGAAGATTTCGAGTGTTTGATCGCAGATTTCGCTTCATTTTTCAGGTATTTCTCGTTTCTCTATCTTTTTCTATGCATTTTGACTGTTTTTGGACATGTTTTGGCTAAGAACGGGCTTTTTCTCTCCTATCTCGTCTGTAACGTTTTCTGGAATTCCAGAAATGGTTGAAGATGTTCTTGTGTTCTTCCGAACGCATGTGCGTCTTCAACCCTTGTTCTTCCGAACAACAAATAAGGAATTTAACCCACGTTTTCCTTCGGAATAAGCTTATAGGGACAGTAACCGAATGACAACTCCAAACAAAGGTTCGACAACTTAGACCCATAAGAATTCCCGACAAATCATCGCTCGGTACAGTTATTCCGTATACGATCCGAAGATCCGTTCGGTAGCCTAGAATCACCGTACGTAGGCACCTTAGGATCCAGACCTCGCTCTTCGCTAACGGTCTTCTCCCGTGCACTTGTCTTTTAGGTATGGATTCGCCGCCTGGAGCCTTCGGCCGAAGGACAATCGACCCCATGATAGCTGAGATCATCAGATCTTCTGCCCGCGGCTATCGCGTTCGGGAAGGGGAGCAAATGCCACAGGGGGTCCCTGGGGTTGATTTCCCCGTTCAAGCGACCCCACTCCGAACCATGAGCCCACCTACCGTCCAAACGGCTAGTCCACCTCCCGTGATTGACATTGAGGAGTCCACGGAGAAAGAAGCCGAGGATTTACGCAACGAGGGAGAGGAGGGCATGGAAGCTGAATCCGAGCGTCGCTCCACTCACGAGGACGCAGTTGCAGAATCCTCGGGTCAGGTTGAGGGGATAGACGAGACGGGGGCCTTCGGTGAATCTTCCACGCAGCCACCGAAGATGAAAAGGAAAATCGTCCAGTTAGACCCTGACGAGATTCCCGAACGTAGATGGAAGGACCCCTGTCCGTACTGGGACTGCTTCAAAGATGCCCAGGGCATTGCTCTATTCCGAGAGACCTACGACGTTCCGGACAACGTCGAGATTATGCCCCTTGAAGGCAACCGCATCTTATACCGTGATGATTTTATTACCGTTCCCCTGATGGCCATTGCCGAGGGTGGACTTAGGTTTCCCATTCACAGAATTACTCGGGAAATCCTATCTCGGTTTGACCTTGCCCCCTGCCAACTGAGCGTGAACTCTTACCGCATCATACACTCCATCATCAAATTGGCCGAGGTAAAAATGTTCCCCCTCGAGGCCCATCACATTTTTGAGAATTACCTGATGTCCAGGAACGTTAGGTATTCTCGATATTTCTTGTGTTCCCGAAGGAACATGGTAAAAATTATACCGGAGGGAATGTATGACTCCGAGAAGTGGGCTTCGGACTATGTCGTTGTCCGGGGCAACTTCGAATTTCCAGCCGGTGAGTATGGCGTGCACGGCATTCGTACGCAAAGAGGAGAACCGAGTAAGTATTCTTGTGCGTAAAAATAAGGTTTATTGCTCGGTAGACCTATTTCTGTAAGTATCTTCTTTTTACTGATTTTCCTTTGTTCGGCAGACGTTCCAAGACTCAATAAACAACTCCTCCGAGC
This sequence comes from Rhododendron molle, assembly GCA_025413875.1. Classification (NCBI taxonomy): domain Eukaryota; kingdom Viridiplantae; phylum Streptophyta; class Magnoliopsida; order Ericales; family Ericaceae; genus Rhododendron; species Rhododendron molle. Next base: position 26,539,005 of record CM046389.1, read on the forward strand.
AGCACAGGGTTGTGGGCTTGCAGCTTCACTCCTTACGATCCCAAGATCCGAAAGAGACGCCCCCACAATCCTGGGCTACGATCCAACATACGGCGGCCGAATCCGAGGGGGCTTACCTGAATCTGACACCGAGGAGCTTCCCGCGGAACGTCTTCCGAGCGTCGAGAAGCCACTAAGAGGAACTATCCGCCAGCCAGCATTCGAAGAGCCAGAAGGTGACTCCGAAGAAACTTTAGGAGAACAAGGAGAGATGGCTGGTGCTCGCGGAGTAAGAGCGGTTCTGCAGGAGAAGCAGGAGAAGAAGAAGAGGGAAGAAGCAGAGAAGAGGAAGGCTGCCGCAGCTGCTGGTGGATCCAGCTCGGCACCGAGCCCCAAATCGCCACCAAAAGATATCCCACCCTCTCTCTCCCAGAAACGTCCGCCTACAGCCCCCACGTCTTCACAGGAAGCTCCGGCCAAAAAATTCAAGGTCACCGCTCGGAGGGACCATCGGCGGCTAAGGGCATACCGAAGGACGGCGCTGAGGGTGCTCAAGAGGCCGAAGAAGGTGAGGGCGCTCGGGAGGTCGGTCCTGCCTGGGCCCCGACCTTCATTACCCAATCGAAGAAGCAGGTCCTTGAGACCGACAGTCTCCAAGAGGACTCCTCGATTGCCTTTGCCCTCCATGCAGGCCTTGCACTGCCGAAGGACATCCCCTGTGCTCCGACGTTGAAAACTGCTCTCGCTGATTATTTCTATCATGCAGGCAGGGTAAGTATTCTTCTTCGGCTTTAAATTCCTCTGTGTTACTCGTATGTTCTGTGCTACATGAATGTGTGTTCGGCTTTTGCAGGCTACGCAGTCCATTATGTCTGCTCAATTCCATTTGCTTGACAACGAAAAGCAAATGAAGCTGCTGAGGCAAAAGGCCGTGCATTACCAAAATGCGGCCGAAGCTTTGAAAAAGAGCTTCGATCAGTCCGAGGCCGTTCGCCAGTCGCAGGAGCTGCAGATTGCTAATCAAAATGATTTGATTAAGGGTCTGCAAGATGCTGCCGAGCGCACCAGGGCCGAGGGAAGGGATGAGGGCTTTGCTGAAGCCAAGAAGCAGATGGAGGAGGAAATGAAGAAGCTACTCCAGGAGGAGTTTGACCGAGGATACAAGTTGGCCGAGGAGAACGCCGCCGAGGAGGTGCTTGCGATTATGAATGAGATCAAAGAAGAGCAGCACGTGAAGAGCTTCACACTCGGCGTGCAAAAAGGTTTTGATGAAGCTGGCCTCGACTCGGACGACATCAGGAGGGGCATGATCGAAGCGCCACCCCTACCTGTTGACGAGGACGAGCAGCCTGTGAGCAAAGAGGCTGACGCTGAGAACGTTGAGGCTTCAATCCCCGAGTCCAACATCCCCACTCCCGAAGCATGAGACATTTCCTTTATGTTTTTAGTTTTTTTTTTTTTTTGTTTTTAAGAACAATATTTTAGAACGGTCGACGCCGAACAATAGGCTTTTGTCGAACCGTAGTTTGTAACTGATACAGGTGAGGATGGCACAGAACGATCTACCACAGCCATGCCTCAGTACTCGTTTGATTTGGTTTGTAAAGTTTGTTTTAAGAAATTTCGAAGTCTTTTTATTCGGATAGCCAACATCTATTGCAGTTACTTTATGTTTCGTCGTTTTGTACCGAATCAAGGCGGCTTCGCTTTGAATACGAACATTGTTAAAAGCCCAGAATATTTTCCACCGAACAAACGTGTATGAACATAAGTAGTCAGCAATTTGCCCACAAAGCTATCTGGTTGAACTGTCAAGTGTTTTAGCTCGGATCGAATTATAGTTTCAATGTTTGGATAGCATACGCTCGGACTATGTATTATACGTTGGGTGTTGTACTTTGAATTTACACATGTAAAAATTCACACGTTTATACACGTAGATAGCCCCCTGCCTTAGTGAATGGCGTGAGTAAAGTACAAGGCGGCACTAAGGCAGAAAGAGTGGGTAAACACAAAGAGAGAATACTGAGCCCCAGCACATTGGAATGAGGAATAAGGCTACGAGAATTTCGCCACACCAACCGAACGAGTTATGGACGTTTTACCGAAGCCCGAAGGCGGATCCAATACGCCGAACATAAGGGAAAAGGGTGGAAGTGCCAAAAGACCGAGTAGAATCCGGGCTAGGTGAAATACCCATGAAACCAAACGTGCCGAGTAAGAAAACGATTGAAAAAGTACCATCCGATTACCAAAACGCATGAGGGCTTACAAACCGAGTAACACAAAAATAAGAAACAAAAGGGCAAAAGCGAGAACTGGAGAACTCCAATTCTACCCATGGAACTTTCGAAGTTTTTGAGCGTTCCAAGGGTTAGCAATTGGTGTTCCATCCATCTCAGCTAGCTTGTAGACGCCATGACCAATCTTTTGGACTACCCTGTAAGGGCCTTCATAGGGATCCTTGAACTTGGTCAGTTTGCTGGCCTCCACGACCATCCGAAGAACCAGATCGCCAACCTGAAATGGTCTAGCTCGGACATTTTTATTGTAGCCCCGAGCAACCTCTCGCTGGTAGGCTTCATGATGCAGGTTGGCAGTGTCCCGAAGTTCTTCGGCGAAGTCCAGCTCCGCGCCCACCAAAGCGTTATTATCCACTGGATTGAAATTTTCGGACCGAGCCGTGGGCACCAATGCTGCTAAGGGAAGAACAACCTCCATTCCGTAAGCCATCGAGAATGGGGTTCGGCCGGTGGACCGCCGAGGAGTAGTAATGATAGCTCCATAGAACTTGTGGAAGCTCCTCAACCCATTTACCGAGCTTCCTGGTCAAGCGTCGCTTTAGCCCCCGAGTGATAGATTTGTTGGACGCTTCGGCTTGGCCGTTGTGGGTAAGCGACCGAGGAATTGTGAATCTTGATATGTTTTTCGGTGTAGAAGTGTTTGATTGCGGCGGCAACAAATTGGGAACCATTGTCTGAAATAATTGCATAGGCACGCCGAACCTGGAAATGATGTGCTTCCAAATGAAACGTTCTACGTCCCCCGCGGTTGTTTTGACCAATGGGGCGGCTTCCACCCATTTAGTGAATAGATCAGTAAGCGTGAGCAAGTACTCAAATCCGCCAGTGGCCTTCGGAAGTTTACCAACGATATCAAAGGCCCAAACAGCAAATGGCCATGGGCTCGTAATCATCTTGAGGGGAAAGGCAGGTTGATGGATGAGCGAAGCTTGCAACTGGCACCGAACACAACGCTTTACATATTCTTCGGACTGCTTGACCATTTTAACCCACCAGTACCCTTGCGTTAAAGCACGTTGGGCCATTGTTCGGCCACCCGAGTGAGCCCCACAACTACCCGAGTGCAGCTCCTCCAAGATGCTTTCCACCTGATCCTCATGTACTACTTTCAAATCCGGTCCGGTGAATGTTCGGCGATATAAATTATTGCTCGGATCTAAAAAATAGTTGGCTGCTCGGCACCTGATTTTGTGCGCTGCCCGTTTATCCGATGGCAAAACCTGATCCTTGAGGAAGGCAATGACGGGGTCCATCAGACTTGGACCAAGGGTGATAGTGTTAACCATGCACAGGGCTGATTCGTAGCTCGGCGATTCCACTTCGTCAAATACAATGGTGCGACCGCCTGAGGTTTTGTATGCTGAAGCAAGACCCGCGAGGGCGTCAGCATGAGCATTGTATTCTCGAGCAATCCATTCTATTTCCACTCGACCAAATTGTTTAAGGAGGGTAAGGACGTAGCTGACGTAGGCATTCATACGCTCGTCTTTGGGTTGGTAGTCATTGTTGAGATGCCCTACGATCAATCGTGAGTCACAAAAGACGTGAACAGAATCTGCCCCCAACCGAAGAGCGAGTCGCAGCCCCGCAATGAGAGCTTCGTATTCGGCCTCGTTGTTCGTCGCAGGGTAGCCGAGTGATACAGCACTTTCATGAACGGTGCCAGCCGGAGAGGTGATGACAATGCCAGCCCCAGCTCCATGAATGTTGGAGGCTCCGTCCACCGTCATTCTCCAAGCATCACTCGAAAAGAGCTTCCACTCGCGTTTCGGTTTCTTTGTTCCCAAAGTGAACCGAGCACGACGAGATTCAGGGGGAGGGGAATTCCACTCAACGAGCTTCTCGGCCTCGGAGCGTTTCGCTACCTCGAACGCCATTGTCAGCTCGTTTTCCTCGTCGCGCAAACCAGGTGTTAGCTCGGCAAAGAAGTCTGCCAATGCTTGTCCCTTAATGGCGGTCCTTGGCTCGAATTGAATGTCGTAGTTGGCCAGGTCCTGTGAAAACTTGAGGATGCGACTAGAAGAGTCAGTCTTCCGAAGCACAGCCTTGAGAGGGAACTCGGTGAGGACCACAATCCTATGGCATTGAAAGTACGGCAATAGGCTCGTTTTGGCTGACACGAGCGCTAAGGCCAACTTCTCCATAGGCAGATACCTCGTTTGAGAATCCGTCATCGATTTGCTGGAAAAGAAGATGGGCAAGTGATCCATTCCTTCCTTCCGAACAAGAACAGAGCTGGTTGCGTGATCCGAGACCGCCAAATACAAGTAAAGGTCCTCTTCGGGCAAAGGTGTAACGAGGAGTGGAGCTTGCGCCAGATATGTTTTCAATGATTGCAAAGCCACATCACATTCCTCTGTCCACACAAACCTGCGCCGACTAGTCTTTATTGCTTGGAAAAAGGGTCTGCAAAGATCTCCGGATCGCCGAATAAAGCGACTCAGTGCCGCTACCATTCCGGTTAGCCGTTGCACTTCCTTAATGGTTGTTGGAGCTCGGATATTCCGAACGGCGGTCAGTTGAGTCGGATCGGCTTCAATTCCTCGTTGACTGACCATATATCCGAGGAACTTACCCGATCCAACTCCAAACGCACACTTCTCAGCGTTCAAACGAAGTTTATATTCCTTGAGTATGGCGAAGATCTCGCCAAGATCCCGAAGGTGATCGCCACCGAATTTACTTTTACATACCAAATCGTCGATGTAAGCTTCCAACGTCTTGCCGAGCTTTAGGAGAAACATTTTAGTTATTGCTCGTTGAAACGTTGCTCCGGTGTTCTTTAGTCCGAAGGGAACGACATTGTAGCAGTAAATCCCCCGAGGAGAGATGAACGCCGTTTTCTCCTGATCTTCGACTGCTAAAGCAATTTGATGATACCCTCGGTAAGCATCCATGAAGCTTAGTCGCTCGTGCCCTGCCGTTGCATCCACCATCTGCTCAATCCGAGGAAGGGGAAAACGATCCATCGGACAAGCATCGTTAAGATTGGTGTAATCAACGCAGACTCGGAGCTTGCCATTTTTCTTCGGTACAACGACCGGGTTTGCTAGCCAGGTTGGATATAGGATCTCTCTTATAGCCCCAGCGTTTAACAACTGGTCTACTTCGGCCATCACTGCGTCCACATGTTGGGCTGCTGAACGACGAACCTTTTGTACAACTGGGCGTCTGTTCGGATCAACATTCAGGTGATGAGCAGCAAAGGCTGGATCCACGCCTGGCATCTCATTGGGAGTCCAAGCAAATACTTCGATGTTCTCTTTAAGGAAATTGAACATCTCCATACGCTCGGATTCGACCATCGAGCTGCCGAGGAGAAAGTACCGGCTTCCATCCGAAGTTATTGGCATTCGAATCAGTTCCTCGGCCGACCGTTGCTCGGCTGGTAGACCCACATCATCAAGGACGGGTACATCCGCTGTGTCGATGCACTGTACCTCTTGCAAGCACTGTTTGTTCGTCACGGTGCTAATGTAGCACTTTTTGGATTGGACTTGATCTCCCCGAAGGCTTTCTTGCCTTCCATTCCATCCTGTGAACTTCAGAACCTGATGAAGGGTTGAAGCGACTGCCTTCATCCCATGTAGCCAGGTTCGGCCGAGAATGATGTTGTAAGGGCTAGGTGAATTAACCACTACAAAATCAACATCAATCACTCGGGAGCCGGCTCGCACGGGTAGGGTTGTCAGCCCAAGGGGCCATACGGGAGCTCCGGTGAAGCTGACGAGCGGGGTGGTTGCCGTCCGAAGCCGATCAAGTGATAGCCCAAGGCTTTTGAATGTGGAGTAGAACATAACCTCTGCCGAACTTCCTTGGTCAATCAATACCCGTTGAACTGTAGATTTGTCAACGATTATGGTCACGACAAGGGCATCGGCATGTGGTGTCTGTAATCCTCGCAAATCTTCGGCCGTGAAGGTGATTGTGCCATCCAGGCTCGGATCCGTCCACTTTCTCTTGGATGAGGCACCCACGTTGCATACTGATATAGCAACCTCGGCTTTGTCGATTTCCAAGCGTAGTTCTGCAGCCTTTCCTTCGGTGACGAGTCCTTGTATTACCCCAACGATGTTGCCCGCTGGAAGAGGTGGAGGAGGAGGGAGTGGATTGCGCCGAAGGTCGATCCATTGGTTGAGATGCCCAGCTGCTGCAAGCTCTTCCAGGTATCTTTTGTACGGTTGGCATTGGGTGGTGTAATGCCTTCGTTCTTTATGAAACGAACACAATCCAGCCCCGGTGCCCGCCGTTCCGAGGAATCCTGTAGGCCAGACGAAGAATGGCATCTTGCCGATGGTATGTAATAACTTGTAAATTGGCTCCGTGAAAGCTGTTTGCTCGACCACATACTCATCCGGCCTGGGTTCCCTCTTCTCCTGTTGCCACGGCTGTTGGTACGGGGTTTGGGGCGGTTTAGACTTGTTGCTCGGTTTTCCTGACCCGGTTCCTCCGCTGCCTTGTCCGTTTTGCCCTTGCCGAACGTTGGCCACCTGTTTTTTCGCTGAAGCCTGGGTCTTTGCCTCGGCTGTCTTCGGAGCGTTACGCTCGGCCACTGCTTCTTCATGTACGCAATCCTTTTCGATAATAACCATCAGGTCCCCCATTGTCTTTGGCGGGTTTCTAGATAAATCTCTGAACATTGCCGAAGTTGGATCCAACCCATTCATGAATGACTCCGCAGCCACGCCTTGGTCACAGTCAGGGATGAGGTTGTAGACTTCCCAGTAACGTTCAGTGTACGCCCGAAGCGTTTCCCCTGCTGCTCTTCTCATGTTTACCAACATCGAAAGCGTCTTGGGTTGAATGTTGCTTGTTACGAACCTCTTTGTGAACTCCAATTCCAGTTCGTTGAAGCTTTTGATGGATTTTGGTTTGAGCTGGTTATACCACAACATTATTGGCTCACCAAGTGTAAGGGGGAAGATCTTACACATGAGTGCGTCAGAGAAGTTGTGGAGGCTCATAGTCTGCCGAAACCGACAAACGAACGCCACAGCATCTTCTTTGGCTTCATAACGTTTGAGCTTCGGCATGGTAAAGCGCTCCGGCGGTCGTTCTTGCTGAATGGCGTCAACGAACGGGGATGCTTTAGCTTTTCCGAGCTTTGAGTTGTCCATTGCCACCGGAGCCTGTAGGATTATTGACTGCGGAGCGGGCACTTCAGGATTTTCTCTTGGCTCTCGGTGACGGCGTCTTGGCTGGTCGTTCGCCTCATTGTGGTGAGGTCTGCCCCCTTCTGACCGCTCCTGCCGTTCTCTTCTTGAATCACCCCGCCTAGCTAACCGCGGATCCAATTCTCCAACTGGTTGATACACAATAGGTGCCCCAGTAAATTGATCATATAAAATAATTGTATTTCCATTATCCGAGCGTTCTCCCCTGCTCATCGTCCGGCGAGTGCCACGCGCTCCCGCTGAATGTTGTTTGTTATGTTGGAGCTCGGTCGTGGATCTAGACTATTCGGTTCGCTCGGTGTGACCAGCTGGTTGACGCTCTGGGAGGGCGTTTAAATCCATTGGCCTCTTGCCGTCTGCGCGCTCGCGATACCGTGGAGACGCGCTGTGTTTTTCCCGAGACGTTTGTTCGGTGAGAATGTGCCGTAGAATTTGTTGCCGAGGAACGTGTACTCTCGGTCCGAATGATGCTCGCCACGTGGTGCCGAGATGAGTTCGGCTGAATTCGTGGCGGGTGTTCCAACCTATCAAAGACGGTCCTTCGTTCGGATATGGCTAGCTCGGAAGTTACTGCCTTTCTTGATTTTCGGCTCCGCTTGTGCGCTTTCTTTGGCCGACTTGGTTCGGCAACATGGCCAGGTGTTGGTGTGACGATTATGCCTCCATCCCGCTCTTCTAGACGTTGTTGTAGGAGTGCTATGACTGCTGCTTGGCGTTTTTGTTCCGCCAGAGCGATGTCAAGCTCGGTTTGTGGGAATGAAAGTTGACGAGCAACTGGCACCACGGTCCTAGCAGTTAGGCCGGGATCGTTATTTATTGAGCCGAACCCAGTCAAACCGAGGGTGAAATTTTCCGGACCAGGTGGTGGTAGGCGTTGGGTCATCTTTGGGTGGAGAAGAGACTGGAGTTAAGAACAGGCCCACACTTCGCTAGGAAGAACAAAAAATGTGTTTCGAGTCCCCAGCAGAGTCGCCAATTGTGGGGGGCTGTTCTAACCTCGAACCTCTTGAACTCTTCTCGCTTGCTGTTGAATCGTGGAGCGATGACGTGTAACGCCTTGTACCTGCAGACCGGAGGGGGGTGTTCCTCCGGGAAGAAGCTCCGACGATTAAGTTAGTATATGGAGGAAGAAGTTTGGTAAGAAAACATATGTAGAGAGAGTAGTTTTTCGTGTGTGTACACTCAGAACAGATTCCCGTCTTAGGTGAAGTACTCCTCTATTTATAGGCGTGGGATGGAAGCGGTGAGTTAGCCGAGCGTAGGCTACACGCGCACTTCTACGCTCGGCTGACGTCACATGTCAGGGACATTAATGAGGGCCGCCTTCAGAAGATCTTGCCGTGTCACACGGTGACTAATGTCAGGCCTGTCGCTATTGGCCAGAGATGTCACTTCGTATATCAGAGAAGACATCTTGCGTATCATCGAAGACTTCTAGAATCGGCCATAAGTGGAAAGGATCTAGAATGTTCCCACAGAGGCAGTTACCCGAACAATACACGTCCAACCGAACCGAATCGTCTGTCCGAGCAACAGTAGTTGTGAAGAGGAAGATGATCCGAATAAACGGGTCACAATTCTTCCAATAGGGCTTGTATTCTTCGGACAAACAACCCAGAAATACACGTTTGTTCGGACACTAATACTTTTTAAACGTAGACGAACTGAGACAGCTGAACGATGGCCAAGATGGGTTGATCCTTTTGAACCCTTCGGATTTCGGATATTTCGGCCCACTACACTTTGGTGCTAGGCCTGTCAACGGGCCGGATCGGATCCGATTAGATTTGGATCTGATCCGAATCTGATAAAACTCAAATCCGATAGCGGAAATTCGGATTCGATCCGAAAAATTTGGATCCGATCTGAAAATCCGAATCCGATCTGAAAATTTTTTTACTCCAAAAATTTTAGAAAAACAAAATATTTAAAAAAAAAAAATACAATTTTTTTTCAAAAAAAATATTTAAAAAAAATAAAAGAAAAAATTGTAAATAAAAATACAACTTCTTAAACTTTATTTTTTTCAAAATAAAAAATTTACTGTATTTAAAAAAAAAATTCAAAAATTTATAACAAGTTAAAAAAAAATAAAGTTCGGATTCGGATGGATTGATAACGGATTTAATCCGATCCGGATCCGATAACGTTACCGGATTCGGATTATCGGATTATCGGATCGACTCGGATTATCGGATCGACGTTATTGGATTCGGATCCGGATCCGGATCGGATTTTTCCGATCCGATTCGGATCGGATCTGATCCATTGACAGGCCTATTTGATCCTAAATAAATGGTAGGACAGTACGGGTAATAGTGAATTTCTTCATTTGGGAACACTACTGCGTCACTCAGGAGTTATATATGCTTAAAATTTCCCTCACAGGGGTTGAATATATAATAACGGACCGCATCTTTGAAACACTGACGCCCGATGAGCAGAAGCTTTGGCACTCCCATGTATACGAGGTTCACTGCAACACCACCTATTTCTATCCTTCACTTATGAATCGGAACTACTTCTACCGTGTTAACAACTAATATTTTGCAAGCATGTGAATTTTTTATGGTTCAGATCAAATCAGGGCTTTGGGTGAATCCCCGTGTTCCCGAGATGGTTATCAAGCCTGAACTTGAAAATCTTGCCAAAACTTATGGCAAGTTTTGGTGCACCTGGCAAACCGACAGAGGTAAGGACACGACTACATGGGATATTTGATTCTCCAAAGGGCAAAAAAAAAAAAAAAACCTCGCAATGGGGAGGGAAATTTGTTATGAAGAAATTTTACCCCGATTTCGTTTATCGAATGCACAGTTGTGACTTTTTTGAAATTATCTCCGGCACCAAATCACTTGTAGCGGTCGTCACGGTCAAGTATCAGTTGTGACGTGGCAGAAATTTGAATCAAAATGACTGTATGAAGACGGTAACAGACGTGTGAACTTTGAGGTAGCACCACCATAACGTACGGAATGTTAAAGGGTATCAGAGGACGAAACAGCCCTGGATATTTAAAGAGTTAATTACCTCTAAGTACAGAAAAGTGACACTTAATTCCCATTAAGGAGAGATGAAGTACTTAATTACCACTAAGTCCACTTTTACAAAAATACATTTATCATTAATAGAAGTGTCACCCTAGGGTTTTAGGGTATGCTAGGGTTTTAGGGTACCCTAGGATTTTAGGGTTTTAGGGTACCCTAGGGTTTTAGGGTACTTTAAGATTTTAGATTTTAGGATACCCTAGGGTTTAAGGTACCCTAAAGTTTAGGTTTAGGTGCTTTCATAGAGCCCTAGGGCTTAGGTTTAGGCACTTTCATAGGAGTTTTAGGGTGCACTTTCCTATTATAGGGTTTTAGCGATTTAGGCACTTTTATTGGGTACCCTAGAGTTTTAGGCACTTTTATAGGGTACTCTGAGGTTTAGGCACTTTCATAGGGTGCCCTAGGGGTTAGGCACTTTCAATATTTGGGGTTTTAGGCACTTTCATAGGGTTTTAGTGTTTCGTTAATTAGAGGAGACTTGGTGGGAATTACTTTCTATTTTCTGGACCTAGAGGTAAATTGCCCATATTTAAATCCTTGCTTCTATTCTATCTACCCCATTAGGCTTATTTTGTTTTCTGGCATTCAGATTTTTCCTGGACTGCTGTGTTTGCCTGTTAGGTACAGTAATTGATTAACAGCAAGTGGCCAACTAACCTTGTCTCTAGCTCCAAGAGCTAAATTTGTCTATACACCCGCACCCTCCTCCTCCTGTCTTATATTGTTTATGTAGTACCTTTTTTATTATGTTCTAAAATGCTTTTCTTCTATTGAAAGAAAAATAAAAGTGGAGTACATTTTTCACAAACTAACCTTGTCCTCTTAATTAAGAGAGAAGAAGGGGTAACATTAGAAATCTAATCAAACTTCCTACGGAGATATCTAATCTAATTAATAAAACTTTTTATGTGTCCTATCTAGTTTCCCCGGGTAGACCACCGATAAGGAATAGAGGAAGTATAATTGTAAGAGAACAATATATTGTGGAGAGTAGTGCTAGGTGGCTTGGACAAGTAGTGAGTTAATGGGAAGATAGATAAGTTTTAGAGCATCCACATTAGACTCTTCAAATTTTAGATCAAATTACGCCTAAAAAATTACTTTTTTTCTTTTGCTAGTCACTTTTAAATACCTATTGCATCAGATTCTCTATTTTAACTTATGATCTACTAATATATTATTTCCTCCTCCTCCTAATATAATTTTTAAATTTATTTATTTTTATTAAATTATTCTTTCTTTTTACTTATACTTTTCAATTGAATGATGTTTTTTACTGTCATATTTTACTAACTGAATATATCATAATGGTCGCATTTGTAACGGCTATACTCCAACAGTCCTATTTGCAACACCTACCTTCCAATTGTAAGGCATTCATACTCAACTCCAATCAGACTTTGTCGAGCATTTGTGGGAACGGTATATAGCCAATGGTTTTTTATTTCATTGTCATTTTAAAAATTATCCACTTTTTTTCACTTAATTTTTCTCTTTCACTCTTCATTTTCCAGAACATAATGGATCTTTGATTAATAATAGAGTATCAGATTGTCAGCTATAAAAAAACCCCTTTTAAAAATCTTATAAAAACACCCCGTATATAGCTATTAATGAACGAGGATGTGGCATTAGAGAATAATATAATAATGTTTAGTTGTTGGAACAGTCGCTCCTCCTCTTCCACGAGGAACTGTAGCACTTTTGCAGAGTAGTGATGGTCCACCGAGGCTGATGAAGCCTTTGTGTGTTTTGCTCGCTACTATAGTGTCCAAGGAGAGAAGGCGAGTTGGCAAGACAAATGTGGATGCTTTACTATGGAGAGTAGTGTTAGGTGGCTTGGACAAGTGGCGAGTTAATGGCGAGTTAATGGATAGCTAGATGGGTTTTAGGGCTAGTGTTGGGAACGGATCTAGGAATATACAAATATAATTTAGTGGGGACACCTTGTTAATCGTAATGACGAAAGTTTATTTTTTATAGTCAAATCAAAATTAGATCGTACAAAATTAAGTGAGACATTACTAACTAGAAAACTTTATAATGATTACTTTCAATTAAATCATGTAAAAATGAGCTCAAAATTTTTAGTGTATATTTTACATGAACAGCGATAAGTTTTAGAATGATTTAGATAGTTTTGTTAATGATTTTATTTTAAAATATTTTTTTTAGACGGTTAAAAATAAAGAGAATCAAAAAAGAATAATTCTAAATAGACAAAATGTACTGTAAACCAAGAAGTATTAAAGCACAATATGATAAAATTAAAGCATAAAATAATTTTATATGCATATTTTGAGATATATGCAAGTGTGTATGTCTATATAATAGGATATTTTTATAATTATGCTAATATATATAAAAATATATTGTGGGATTAACAGTTCTTTTTTTTATTATTATTGCTCACTATCCAATAGTTTCCTGCGCTTTTTGTCTTTGGGTCAAAAGCATTACCGGATCAATAAGTCTAGGTAGCCTACATCCATCTACTACCTCATCCATTATATTTTGTGGGGTCCCACTTCGGATTTTACAAAAATACAGAAAAATGTCTATAAATTTTAAAATAATATTTTATGGGGCCGTGTAAAAAATTAGTTCCAACAGATATCGGTAATATCGGTAAGTATTATTTCTAGATTTGTTGGTAAGTTTTATTTTTGGATTCGTCAAGTATTATTTCTAAATTCATAGGGGCAACAAATATAGAAATAATACCTACTGATATCCATTGGAGTTGATTACAGGATCCCATAAAATATTATTTTAAAATTTATGGATATTTTCTGTATTTTCTATAAGGAGCACACGAATGGTTTGATGTGATCGGATCCGGGGGTGCTGTAGTGCACCCCGTGTAGTGCACGTGTAGGGCGGCACACAGCCGTCGATCTCCTCAATCAACGGTTCACACTAATAATCAATTATGACCGATAATAAATGATTCTTACCGGTCATAATTAGAAATCATTCATTGTCAAGATTGATGGCCCGTGTGTGCTCTACAGGATGCATTGCACTACAGGATTTCTCAATCCGATGTGATCTAGTTAATCTATTACAATCATTATTCAACCACAAACACACATACAAATGCTTTACACACTCACATTTTTTGATGGGATTCACATACACGGGAGGTGTAATTTGTGTGGGCCCAATGTGAATGTGAGTAGTTTTGTATAAGTGTTTATGGCGGTAAATTGATTAATTTGGAGTGTATCTAGGTGACAGGCTTCCCATGGGGCCACCTGCACTGATGTTCTCCCCACAGCCGGGTGTGGTGAGGCCAGACCTAGTTAAGAGAAGGGATCAGAAGTACAATGTCGATTCCAGTTCTCTCAAGGTTTCAAGGGTGGAGATTCCGGAACCGGAGTGGATTAATCCCCAGGCGGACTACTGGAAGAGCCACGGGAAGGGTTTTTCTATTGTTGTTGAGCCGACGGAGATGAAGAAGATAGCACCGTTTCCCTGAAAACTTGGTGGAGGACAACCCTGAAACGGGCTAATACTACTCAGGTGTAGGAAGAAGAATGCAGTATGTAAGATATGTACATACGTTTGTGTGGTAATTTGTGTGCGAGTCTGTTATGTTTACCTTTTTTTCATGTTTGTTTGATGTTTGGGACTTCGATCTACAAGTTGAATTGTGAATGTAAAGTGTGCAAGCAAAATGAAAGTTATGTAGGTCCGCTTAGACCCGTTGGATTTTGGATATCTTTTTTTTTGTTTTTTGATAAACCAGCTTGAAATTAAAAAAGAGGTTAACTGAATATACAGCCTATAAGGGACATACTACAGGAGGAAAAAGAAAATTAAAGGTAAAGAAAATTGGCTACGCCAAATGGCTACATGGATAAAATGATATGCACTGTTTTCAATCTGTCTAGTAAGAGGGAAGAAAAACAGCGCCTAAATGAATGTCAGAGAATGTCAGAGCCTGTGCTTGCACTCCTAAACGTTACAAAAGAGACATGAAACCAACTGGTAATAATAATCACTACTGAACAACTTCCGAAAGGAACCACTAGCAAACTCCAGCAGCCACTGAACTCAGTTACTGAACTGAAGATAGAGTAGCAGGAGGCTTTGAGCAGGACTTGGACAGCAGTAGGACATAGAGATGAGCCAACTTGTGGTATGAGCAGAACTTGGGCAACCTTCAAACTGTGGCAATACCCTTGCATCCAATAGAATCTGGACAGGTTCAGAACAAGCAGAATCAGCAGCAGCTGAGAATCTGTTTGGCTCTGAAATAGCTCAAGGACTGAGCGGGCATGCCAGGACTTGTCGGCGTCCAACGTATGAGAGGTATGAGCGTCTCGATCTGACTTCGTATGTAGTGCGATTGCATATGACCCAAAGGGTGAGGCCACAAAGAGATTTGTGATTTGCCAAAACGAAATGGACTTACAATTTCCCAACTGTGTGAGAAAAAGAAGAGAATATCGTAGAAATAACTTTATTATTTTTGCAATAACAAATTAGGAGATACAAGAGAGATATGAATAACTTTATTATATCGTAATAATAAAGTTGGGGGTATAAGAGAGATAGAAATTGGGGTACAAGAGAGATAATTGCTTCGCTAGGAAGACTTTGGTTTAAGCGTTCAGCTTGATTGGTATGTGAACCCGAATTAAGCCTTCGAAACTTGTATTTATAGGCCGAAAGTTCCTCACAGTTTTGGAGCCATTTTTCAGCCTTTACTCCACGATGACAAGTGTCCCACTTCGGCTTTCATGCGTGCCAAAATCAGAACATGGCAGTTACTGGAGGTTTTTAGCAGTTAACAAGGGTCATGAGCTCCCTCATTTCCTCTTTACATGGTAAATAAAAGATCATGGGTAGTTAATGGCAGTTGATTGTGCCATCCACATGCTGCTTCTTCATTATGGGAGGTTACTAGAGATAATGGTACTCCATTTCCCCATTCCGTAGAGATTAAAATATACTTGGCCATTTAATTTAATAATTAAATAGCCTATTCAAATGTAAAAAACCACCTCCTTTTTGCATGAGATGCTTCCAGAACTTCAAGTAATCTTCATGCACTATGGGTCTCTTAGAATTCATCCGAATAACTAAGTCCAAAGAGGCCAAGTCCCGTATCTCATTCAAATTAAAATTAATTGGGCTTTTTGATATGTAGCCCATTAATTTTAACCTATTAAACTCTTAATTCATGGCCCAATTTAATCGAATTTCAATTAAATGGCCCTCCAGCGCTAGCCTAAAATTTGGTGCCAAAAACGGGTGTAAACAGAATCACAACAGCAGCAGGTAAAACCAGCTGCCAAACAGAGCAAACCATCAACTGCCATAGGCACACAACAACAGTTGTAGCAAATTACTTGACAGCAGCAGCAATTATTGGTCAGAACAGTAAAACAGAACAGACTACTAGACTGCATTCATGAGAATTGCAGCAGCATCTGTAACAGCAAAAACAAGAGTTAGACAACAGCAGCAATGGCCATAACAGTAACAACAGAATAGAGGCCACATAGCAACAACACAGCTATATGGATTAGGCTGGCAGCCACAACAAACAGCTATATAAGCAGTCATAACACCATGCCACCATAAACAAATAGTTACATAGTACCAATGAAAGAGAACAGGTGCAAAATACACTCATCATTTAGGGCTGAAGAGAATAGCAGCCATAACAGAGGTAAGCCACTGGCCGCTAGGGAAAAGCCCCCTAGAAAAACATTAACATTTCAAGGGACATCCCCCAAGGATAGGCCAAAACTAAATGAAAAAGAAAAATGACCAACAGCACAGCATATCAAAGTGAATTACTGATCCAGAACCAATTGATTGAAGTACAAATGAAATGCTTAGCATACAATACATTCCTCAAACTAGATTGAAGTACAAACTAGAGCAGCAAACCAATTACAGTCAACATGAAATTCCAGCAGGACTGAACTACAAAGCAAGAGAGAGGACCAAGAGTCAAAACCACATCCTCCGAAACTACGAGAACTTACCACCCCCCAAGATCTAAAGGTTGGATCCCAACTCCCTCCACTCTCCCTTGCAAAGTGCCTCCCACTAAGTATTACCTCCACTCTTAAGAAAGTTGACGCTCAAACACACTTCGCACAGGTTCAACATATACTGGCAGACTCAAGAGCTTCATTACAGCTACTACAAGCTTGAGAGTAAGGTAATTACCTTGTCGATAGAGGTAATAGTAGCCAAGAAGTCTCTTCAAATTGGTAGCTCCTGTCAATCTGCTCCACAGGGCATGTTACAAGCTAAGCAGATAGGGGTAGGAAAACAATGGACATATGTATGTTAAATTAACTTCCAACCACACAAAGAAATTATTGCCCATTAAGATTCCATTCATTTACCTCCCAGTCTGCTTGAGATGGTGGCAACGCTTGTAATGATAAAAGTCTCACCCTCACCATGGAATAAATTTTGTGAGCAACTACCTCTTCCGAACAGGATTTACCCTGAAATGTCCTTATATTCCTCTCAATCCACACATGATATACTGTAGCTGTAAATACCAGCTTAGTAAGTACAACATGAAGAGATTTCCCCTTTTTGTTTGAGAGAAAAGTGACACACTCAGACCATGTTCTGGAGTGCCAAGTTACATGAAGTTTAGTAAGCATAGTGTCCCACACTTGTTGGGAAAAGGGACAACTAAAGGAAATGTGGTCATGACTTTCACTTTCCTGACAAAAACTACACTGAGTGGAGTTGGTAATGCCGAACAACATCAGTCTATCTGTAGTGGATAGCCTATGCTGTATAGCTAGCCAAGTGATAAAACTACACTTTGGTATGTGGCTTGAGAACCACACCAACTTGTGCCACCCAACTTTTGGGAAGGAAGTTCTCAATTTGTCCCATAACGAAGCAATTGAGAACTGACCATTTGCATTAAGAGACCATCGAATGTGATCTGACTCATCCAATTTGGAGGAGAGAAGAGGTGGCAAAGTTCTTCTTACCTCATTAAGGTCAATAGTTTGAGTAATGGGAAATGCCCAACTTGAATTGTGGATAATGCGGGATACAGTAGCATCCCGAGATATACTCGAATCTAGAGCAATCCTGGTACCAAAGTTTGCTATCAAAGGGCCAAGTGGGTGCCAATTATCATACCACAAGGAAGTGGAGTGGCCATCACCTAGCACACTAATAATAAAGGGTTGCACTAAAGGTATGAGGTTCAACAGGTTCCTCTACCCAAGTGTAGACTCCAGGAATTTTTAGATTCCAAAAGTTCCTACATTTTATTAAGTAGGATTTGACCCATTGACACCACATGGATTGTTTCCCTCTAGAAATGAGGAACCAGATATGCTTGGTAACGGCTGCCTTATTCCATGTTTGCATGGATTTAAATCCAAGACCTCCCTCCTGTTTCGGAGCACAGGTGTTCCTAAGAGACTTTAGCACCAGTTCTCTTGAGGTTAGGGCCTGACCAAAGAAATACTCTTAGAATAGCCTCCACCTCTTTTATCACCTTTTTAGGGATGATAAATAAGGAGGACCAATAGGTTTGCATGGAAAAAAGAACATTCTTTATCAACTGCACCCTACCAGCATATGTTAAATCTCTATTTGTCAAACACTTGGTTTTAGCAGTAATGATATCCACCAAGCGTTGGCAATTAGAGGCTTTGAGTTTAGTGGAGATAAGAGGTGCACCCAGATATCTAACAGGTAGTGTGCCTTCCTTAAACCCTAGGACATTGAGTATGTGCATCCTAGAGGTGGTATTGACTCCAGAGAAAAAGATGTTGCTCTTCCCAGGACTAGGGGATAGACCTGACAGCTCCCGGAACTCAGTTAGAGCATCATGAATGTGGTTGATTGAGGACAGATCCCCTTTGCAAAAAATCAACCCTAATTTTTGGTAAATAAACATTTTGTTAAATATTTGAATTTTATTTTCATTACTTGGATTGCATTTAAAATTCCTTTTTAATATCTAATAATCTGTCATAATTAAATTCTAGACTTAAAAATTAAGTTTTCTTCGTATAAAAATTTACTAGTCATTCCCTAAGGACAAAAAGACTTGTGTAGACACCCCAATTTGGACAATTCGAATTTCCTTGATTTGTGGCCCGGAGGCTCCCCGATGATGAATTTGGATTAAAGCAAGCCTTGGACCAATCAAGACAATGCTTCTTGGAGGACTTTAAAAGGGAAAATGAAGTGTAAAAATCAGTCTCAAGCGCTCAGGAGCAGTTCCAAGCGCTCAAAACAGTTTTCCAAAACCAGGGGGTGACTCACTCTTGAGCACTCGAGAGTAACAGACCTAAGCGCTCGAGAGCACTCCCAAGCGCTCGGGACCTCTGTGCTGCCCAATGGATGAAAAAGTTCCCCACTTTTCATGTAATGAATCATTACAGCTGTTCGGACCAGGTCTTGCCTGCAGAGAGCTTGACCTCAGGCAGCAGGGAATCAAATCATGAGGATTTTTCCCTCATTAAAAAAAAAAGGATTTCATTGATCTCATTTTTCAAATGAAACTATAGGTTATGTCTTCCTATAAAAGCTCACTTCAGCTAAAACAGGGCACGAAATCTCCCTCCCTAAGACCCCTCTTATAATTCAAAAAAGAGAAACCACTCTCACTCCTTTAGCAAAACTTGATTTCCAAAAACAAAACTTGCAAGAATCAAAAACTCAAAATATGGAGGAAGTTCAGATCATTCTCAGTCTCTGATCTTCTGAATTTTTCTTTCCTCATTCACCTTTCAAAGCCATCCAAGCAGCAAAGTCCCAACCAAAGGTAGAAGTTTCTACTTTAACTTCAAACAAAAAGGGCTATTTTCCCTTCTGAGGGAGGTCTTCCAGCCCACCCCAGTTTTTCATATTGGGTGTGTGGTGGAAGGACCTTGGTGTAAGAACAAGAGCAAAAGGGGCACAAAACATTTTTGAAACTTACTGGATCCACTCCCGAGCGCTCGGGATCACTCTTGAGCGCTCGGGACCATCTTCATTTTCATTCTCTGCATTTCGATGGATAGTGGGTGACAATGAAACGCACCTTCACATGAAATGGCTTTATTGTGGCATGCTGATGTAGGAAATCTACTGTCTTAAAGTAGAAATATTTTTCATTTTATTCGTTCTGGTTTGGGTTAAATTAAAGGTTTTCAAATCACAAAGGAAGTTGTCTTTGATAAAGGAGTAGGATCGAGACGTCAGTGGACCATAATAGGGTTACTCTTCACTGACATGAAGTTTGCTGCATGGTACACTCCCAAGCGCTCGAGAACGCTTCCGGGCGCTCGGGAGTGTTCGCATGCAACTTTGTTTCATTGCTCATCCCTGCTTGGCCATTCTTCTGGTAGTCCATGGGTGTGCATGTGCCATATTTGCCCCTAAATATAAAGATCTGCCCTTGCAGTGGTAAAGGAGTAGGATTTGGGAATGTGGTTTCATTTTCGATCTACCAAGTCCTCTCCTGAGCCTGTTATATATTCAAAGCATCTTCACTTCTCAGTTTTATCATTATGTATTGCTGGCATCTAACGAAACTTGCAGGATTGGACAATGGCAGTCTCGAGCGCTTGGGAGTGAAGTCCTGAGCGCTCGGGAATGAGATCAGTAGCAGTCTCCAGTCTTGCCAATATCATGCACTTGTTCATTCTCACTTCATTATTTCACATTCACTGGCACCAGCATGCACTCCTTATGTGGTATTACTGTGGATATTTGGTAAATGCTTTAATGAAACAAAATGCCTTGATAAAATTCCACAAATGTTTAGTAGAGACCGATCTCGTATCGGGCGAGGGGGGTGCCGTAAAACCCTTCCCCCCTCGTAACATGGCTTCCGAATCCTTAAACGAATCTCTAGTTTTCAAATCAAAAACGGTTTCTCGGGTGGCGAACCATAAATCCGGGTGGCGACTCCTCAATTTTTCAAATTCAAAACTATTATTTTTTTTCGGGCCGCCCCGATCCACCCGGGGCTGTGGTAGCCCACAACTTGTTTATACTCTTACATATTTATTTGTGTCTAGAATTAATTCATAAATTCATCTTCTTGGCTAGGAATCCTACCTTTCCTAGGATAATTTTATTCCAACCAATTAGTTAGCCAAATCAATTGGATTCTAAGCCTAGTTAAACCTCACTAACCATTTTTGAACCTTATGACCTTTATGAACCCTCCTAATTCCTATGTGAACCCTTTCACCTTGTGAACCTTTCTACACCCTAGTTGAACCTTTTCAACCGTAAACTAGAAAATTATTGCACTTTCATGACTAGTCATTTCAAGACTTTATTTCTCATCATTACTTCTTCCAAGTATATCTTTTCTCATCATATTTTTTTTCCTGGGTAAATTAGCTTGAAAATAAAAGGGCATACCCCAGGAGGAAAAGAAAAGGAAAAAAAGAAGATTGAAAAAAATGCGATAACCCATGCACAACCCGCATGGAGAGTAGGGTATATTAAGAAAATAACAAAAGTGCTAAGTGTGTTGAGATCATACACCCGTTGCACTATCCATCTAAGCGGAAGGATAGTACAGCGGGGTATCATATGAAGTGATACAAGTAGAATATCATGAAAGCAAACTACTACCTGACACATCCCGCCAGGCTAGGAAATAAAATAAATAGTCACGGTCAGGAATGACCAAATAATAACTATCATCGAGAACTAGCAGCAGTATAGTAAATCGGCTTGAAGGGATGGCTGAACAGCTACTACAAAGGAACAAGACACGAAGAAGAGAATCAAACCAGAGATGTCAGCATCCGACAAGGGGCCCCACCCTGCACACCACGCCCATTCCATCCGGCCAAATACTCCCTCATCCAAGCCCAACGGCTAGCCAGAAAATAACCAGCCCTCAACTAACTACCAATCACCACAGTTTCCTGAGATGGGATATGCAAACCATGAAACTAATACTCCAACCGAACCCAGAGTGACAAGCATAGCACCTACTTCAAACAGAACAGCTACTACAGAGGAACTAGGCACTGAGAAGAGGCTTAAACTGGAGATGTCGGCATCCGACAAGGCTACCCTCCCAAGTACCCTGCACACCACACTCATTCCATCCAGACTACTACACCCTCAACCTAATCCCATAGCCTCGCTATAATCAAAAAGCGGGACAGAAAGAGGAGCCACAAAAAGAGGCCACTCAAACCGCAAGTGAAAACCAAGCTGCCCTTTTCGATCAGTGCACTACCACCAATCTAATCAATGACAGCCCAAGAGGCTACCCCTTTCAATCAGCGCACGACCACCAATCTAATCAATGACAGCTCACAAAGCTACCCCTTTCAATCAGTGTACGACCACCAATCTAGTCGATGATAGCCCTATTCACACCACACTACGCTAAAGAACCAGGCCAGTAAATCAAAGAATCATGAAATATTTAATGGAGCTCCACAACAAATTGCACAGCACTAAAGCCCTAAATTGGGCAATGTGCCCAGTAACTAAACTGGGCATGAGAAAGAGGAGCCACTTTGTCAAATCTCCCCATAATCTGTCTCTTACGGAAATGTAGTAGTAATAATATGGGTGGCCTATGTGAACTGGACCCACACCCATTTAGATGATGACAATACATGGACCCATTGCTTGAGCCAGCCACATGTTTCTAGGTCCCCGTGCAGACACCAAAATGTGAGCTGCAATGGCAACAGCTCAGCCCACATGATTTGACCAAAAGTGAAACTAAAACCGGATACAGCCATGGTTTGAAAAAGCGGATACAGCCATGGTTTCATCTTTCCCAAATGGAAAGCTCTGTTTTACAATGACAACCCAGCCCATACAAATCTGATAAGGGGACATGGCGCCATTTCTAAGTAATTAAGACGAGCACTAAACTCGGTTTTAAACAATAATCCAAAATACCTCCAGGTTCCTACAGCTTGAAGGTGTTACAGTTTGCTGCAATCGATGGAACAACATGTAGACTGTAGCAGGCTGAACAAGTATATTAGTAACAGGCCGAACGTAGCTATTCGTGTCCATCATGATCAAGTCGATGCAAATACACTGGTGGCCGCACCCGGGTTAGGGCTCGGCCGTGGCCGAAGGCCGCTCGTCATCTACGCTGCATCCATCTCGCGACCGTCGGCGAAGGTTGCATATTAGGCTCGGCCATCCGCGGAGGCGGTCATGGAGAGGGTTCCATTTATCTGTCAACTCTCTAGACTCGGCTGAAGTACAAATGCTCGGCCACAGTCGGGGCTCGGCCACTTGCTGGGTCACATGCATTCTCCACATGCTAAAACGGTTATGTTAAAAGATAATCATGAGTGCACATGGGGGGTGCCAGCTCACACTAAAAATGGTTATCAGATTCGTTCAGTGACGTCATGACGACATCACACGGCCCGTGCAAGGCATATGCCCGTACTTGGAGAGCAAGTCAAGGGAGCTCTATAGATACCAAAGGATGACAACCCTAAGAGGTACATGCTTCTACACACCACACTAGTCTCTCACCATTTCTCTCCACTCATACTTATCCTTCGCCGGAGGGCCTTGCCGGGGAAACCCCGGCCTGGTCTTAGTCATGCGTTCGTTTTGCAGATTAGGCGAAGAGGTTAGGCAATCCCGGAACCAACGGAGGAAGGACTCATATCGAAGATCACGGGCCACACAATTGGTGAACCCGACGTGAATCGCTTCTGATTCAAATGGCTCACACTTCCTTCAAATCAACCTTCCTCCTCCCATAAACAACCACAAATTCAACCACCATGGGCGGAGACCTGACTGACGTTACCATTTCGGGGGCCAAGGACGCCAAAGGAAACATCATCCTACAGCCCCCGGAAAGGCACATGTCCATCTCCATCCCCGCAAGCTTCGGGCTATCACCAGCCACGGAGGACGTGACGGCGGCCTACATCCGCCTGTTACAGCGCAATGATGACGAACGAGATAATGAACTGGCGGCGCTAAGGGTGGAGGTGGCTCAAATGAAACAACACATGCAGCAAACCGCAACCCCCTCCACGTCCAGATCTGATGGAAGCGGGCGGCGACGAAGGCAAACACCACCCCCACCACCTCCACCACCACCACAAGAGCGACCGCACGAGACAGGCCAATGCGGCTCCATGAAAGACCGCCTTGGCTTCACCCCAGCGCCTGGCGACGCCAGGGAGATAATCCTCTACAAGCAACCTACCACATCTGGAACACATCGTTCTAGAAGCCATCATGAGCAAACCAGAACAAGGGATACCGAGTCATTCACGAGCACGTACTTGATTGGTCGCGCAAAATTCTCTCACACGACGGTTTCGCACCGTAGCCGAGATTCCGTAGAGACCAGATGCCATGTCTCTGAACGTCTCGGGGAAATCCCGCCTGAGAATCTTGATGTTGAGCACCGTGGACGTCGGAACGGGAAAGGTGTAAGGACCCAAGATGCGAATGACGATAATAGAACACGTCGTGACAGAGAAAAGTCCATCGACGATCCTCGGCGAACAAACGTCGACCTGAGAGACAAACTTAGGCACAGAGACGACGAGAAGACTTCAGCAAAGGACCCCAATGGAAGGGACTCTAAACGGACGAAGACAGATGAGCACGGCAAACCGCCGTGCCAAGGATTCGAAAGACAATTGAAGGATCTCGACGTCTCACCATTCACCTCCCACATCATCAACACGCCACCTGAGTCCACCTTCCACCTTCCCAAATTCACGAAGTTCGACCCAGCCACCTGTGAAGCTTATACTCACCTTGTCCACTTTCGCCAGACCATCGAGCTCTGCACCCAAAAGGATGAAGTCAAATGCAAGGCGTTTCCATCTAGCGTCGGCTCCCTTGGACTCCAGTGGTTCAACAAGTTACCCGCTGGATCCATACGGAACCTGATCGACCTTGAACATGCCTTCAACACTCGCTTCATCATAAGCAACAAAACCGCCAAAGAGCCTGAGTCCCTGTCTCAGATGAGGAAACTCTCGTTCGAAACCCTCAAACAGTATGCCGAGCACTACTGGCAGTTGTTCAATGAAATTGCCGGCATCGACGAATACTAGGCTGCACGCACCTTCAAAAATGACTTGGGAATTGGCAGCAAAATCCTTGACGAACTCGCCATCCGCTCGCTGCACGGCATGGGTGAGTTGATGCGTGTTGTAGAGCGATTATGTTCTCTTGAAGAATTCTATGCGGACAGGGCAGCACAAGGCATGCCGAGCTCCACCACAACCTTCTCCTCTGCCACTCCACAGCTGCCTGCACCAGTCATCTCCCAACAACCCCAAATGAAGAAACACGTTAACAACATCAAAGAAGGAAAGAAGTGTCAACCGAAGGTGCACAACTACGTTGCCGAGACCACATACTTCAAAGAGCCCATTTGGTCTTTCTTGAAAGAGATCATGAGGCAACCATGGTTTGAATGGCCAACCGGCAAGCTCGGCACCGATATACGTCAGCCAGATCAAAACCCAAGGAAGAAATGCTCTTACCACAATGAGCTCGGCTATTACACTACAGCATGCGCTCCATACAAGGCTCTCCTGGAGAAACTTGCCGCTCAAGGCCATCTTAATCAATACATCGACCGAACCAAGACACCCACCCGACAACCCGCAGGCAACCCCAACCCCAACGAACAGCGGCCGTTGATACACGTTATCCACGGTCTAGTTACAAAGGAATTCGAAGGCACACTCCGTGCCGACCTCGATCATGCTTCCACCTCAAAGCAGGTACTCTTCGTCAGGTGCGGATCCAAGCGTCAATGCCCGCAAGATGTGCCAAAGTGGACAATCACATTCACCGAACACGACCTAGAACATGTGCAAACTCCACACTCTGATGCTCTCGTAGTCACCGTTCAGATCGGTGTTCACGACGTCAAGCGAGTCCTCATTGATCAAGGAAGCTCGGCTAAGGTCATGTACTACGACCTATTCAAGAAACTTGATCTCCCAGAATCCGCCTTACAACCAGCCGACGTGCCCCTCATCGGTTTCAACGGGGCACCCATTTGGCCATAAGGCCAAATTTTTCTTCCCGTCGTCGTCGGCTTGAAAACTCTATCCGTCGAGTTTATCGTCGTTAACGCACCAAGCCCATACAACGCCATCCTTGGCCGAACCTGGCTCCACGGAATGCAGGCAATTGCCTCCACCTACCACCAGGTCATTCGCTTCATCGGTACCAGTGGAAGGCAAGAAAATCTGCGCGGAGATCAGGTAGCTTCCAAGAAATGCTACGTTTCAGCCATCCACAACTCTTCCAGAACCAAGCAAGTCCAATGGGTTGAAGTTCCAGACATGGCCGTCATTGAGGACGTTGGCCAGAAGGCTGAAGATAAAGCAGAAGAAGACTTGGTTCAAAGGCCCATCAACGAGGATGGTTCACGTTTCTTTTTGCTCGACTGTTCCCTCTGCGACGCCGAGCGAGATGAGCTGTTCCAATTCCTCAAAGACAACATTGAAGTTTTTGCCTGGACCCCCAATGAGATGCCAAGTGTCGACCCCAATTTCATCTGTCACTCTCTTAACATCAAGAAGGATTCCAAACCAGGGGTCCAAAAGGCTCGGCGCTCTGCACCAGAACACGCCGACGC
The DNA here is from genome assembly GCA_025413875.1 of Rhododendron molle. Lineage (NCBI taxonomy): Eukaryota > Viridiplantae > Streptophyta > Magnoliopsida > Ericales > Ericaceae > Rhododendron > Rhododendron molle. Next base: position 26,565,094 of record CM046389.1, read on the forward strand.
CGTCGTCAAAGAGGTAAATCGCCTGTTGGAAGCCAACGCCATCCAGGAAGTGCAATACCCAACTTGGCTTTCCAACACCGTAGTTGTCAAAAAGAAGAGCGGCAAATGGCGAGTTTGCATTGACTATACCAACCTTAACGACACCTGTCCAAAGGATGGTTCCCACTTGCAAAGATCGATCAGTTGGTTGACGCCACCGCAGGCCACGCTCAGCTAAGTTTCCTCGACGCCTACCGCGGTTACCACCAGATAGCCATGGACCCAGAGGACATGGAGAAAACGGCCTTCATCACACCACATGGTATTTTCTGCTACCGCGTCATGCCTTTCGGGCTCAAGAACTCAGAAGCCACCTTCAACCGCGCAATCTTCAAGATGCTTCATGCACAGATAGGCCACATCTTGGAAGCTTGCATCGACGACCTCATCGTCAAAAGCAAAAAAGAACACAACCATCTCACCAAACTTGCCGAAGTATTCAAAATTCTCAAACTCTATAAACTCCGCCTCAACCCGGAAAAGTGTGCATTCGGGGTAAGTGCGGGGAAGTTTCTTGGCCATTTGGTTACACGACGCGGCATTGAAGCCGACCCTACGTAAATCAAAGCAGTGGCAGACTTACGGCCACCACGCACAATCAAAGAGGTTCAAAAGCTAACCGGCATGGCAGCTGCTCTCAATCGTTTCATCAGCAAGTCATCCGATAAGTGCCACGCCTTTTTTCACGCCTGAAAGGGAAAGAGCCGGCACAACTTCGAATGGACGACGGACTGTGATACAACACTAGCCGAACTCAAAGCGTACGATAGGGTGGGAAGGAAGCTATCTTAGATGGATTCTGGCATTTTTTTTAAGGTAAAGATTATTTTCTGCAATAATGAAAATGAGGGTGAACAATGAGCTTCATCGAATGGGTTCAGAATTTAAACTCTTATCAGTTTCAAGCATGGAAAAATTGATGGGTGAATAGCTGCTGAAGTCTAAGATGAATTTGCATATTGGTTATGTGATAAATTTTAGAAATTATTGGTTTCAAGAAGGGAAAACACAACATATGGATGAACAATGGTCATGATCCGCAAATGCATCCAGCCGGGTATGCAAAGATTGGGGGTTAACTTGCCCCAGGTTTTAGATGAATATAGTTTCTTCTTTCAAGTAACGAGTGTATTCAAGGCTTCACCGCAGCTAATCTCTAGGCACATGCCGTCTCACGGCTCAACTTGCCCCTAGAATAGTCTTTTGGGTTCTTTGATGAACACTTGCATATTTGTTTGGGTCATATTGTATACTGCCATTTTATCTGTGGTTAAATGTGAATAAACTTTGGTGCAAGAAGGGAAGAATGCAGAATTAGAATGATTACCTCATATTATGTTTCAAGCATGTTAAAAATGATGTTGGAGCAGGAAGGAACCCCCAAACCCAATTTGGCAGCCACGCCCTTGCGTTTGGTTGGAGCCTAGGAGAGCAAAGCAAATAAAGTTTGGAAATCGATGGAACTAGGTAAGGAGATGATAAAAGAAAGGAAAAGGGTGAGCTCATCTTGGGTTGAGTGGCGTATTAGCAGAATAGAAGGGGTTTCCAGTTTTTTAGGCATTCCTACAAAATTAGTATGACAAGTCGGTAAGGCCCTACCGTCGAGGCACGAGCATCATCGAATTGGTTATTTGGGAATGAGTCAGACTAAAGAGGAAGTTGGTTAGTCAATTGTCGGTTGTTCTTGTTGCTAAGGCATCATAGTTTTCTCTATTGAACTTTTTCTAAAACCATGGAGGGTAGGCATTAATTTGATACTTTTTCACTTTATTCTCATTTTGTTATATGTTAGCAAGCACTTGTATCCTAGTACGCTGAATAGGATTTGGTGGCATGGATTTTTTATTTCAGGTAGTGGAGGCTAGTTCACACTGCACCGGGCATTTTGGTTACAAGAGCTCAACCTGTAAGACAACTCAAGTCTCTGAAACTTTGTTGATTAAGTCATGTGATTTAGTTTTGTCAAATGCAGATATTATCACTAAATGGTAGAAGCACTTTCTCTTGCTTCATAGGAAGAAGCATTTTCTATTTCTATTGAACTAGTTTCCAATTCCTACAGCTCATTGAATGTTTGGATGCAGTGTAATAGGTTCATCTATGCTTGCATAGCAGTATAACGTAGTTCATGTCTCTTCAAAAACCTGGGCACTTTGTCATCAATTAATATATATTATGGAAATGCATGGTATGACTGACACTTGATAGAATTTGCCTGAAAAAGCTTAAAACTAATTCCTTTAAGTTTAATGTTTGCTAGTATCTACGAGATGGAAACCTCAGTTTATAGGTTAAGATTCTCTTAACATTCTTGCACCTGTTGGCAAAGCGATTGGTAATAGTTGGAGATTAAATTTGTAAGAGTACATTATAAAATACTTCAACATCCCTAGCAGTCAGAGAGTAATCTAGAAGTTGGCTTCCGTGTGACATGTATTTCCCTTGGTTGAACTTGAACCCATAAAAATTAACAACTAATACATCTTTCGGATGCAAGGTAATATCCTTGCAGAGTGAATGCTTATTACGGGGTCATTCTGCATCAAGGGCAGTTTGTCATCAATTACTATCAACTATGGAAATGCTTATTCTTACCGCGACTTAATTGATTATCTGACAAAGCTTGAAACAAATGTTGTTCGCATTAACTTGAAGGCGGAAGCTTAATGTTGCTAGTATCTACAAAATTATAAACACTAGTTTATTAGGTTAAGATCTCTTAATATTCTAAGTCTCGAACCACTTTTGTTGGTAATGCTATTTGGAAGAATGCATTATGGAACAGTTCAATATTCAGAGAAAAGAAACAATCAGAGTTTGCTACAGTGTGACTTTTATTTTCCTTAGTTTAACCTGATATTTACCATATGTCCAACGTCTATGGAACAAAGAATGCTGATTTATGTCCTAATCCGTTTGATTCGAAAATGGATTTTGCTGATTAATACATGTCGTATAACTCTTGCAGCTTATATGCCACATCTGAGTATCCTTCATGGGGATTTATCCAATGAGAAGAAAAAGAAAGCTCAAGACAAAGCCAACATCCTTGATGAAAGCATCAGCAGCCTCTGCTTCCAGATAAGCAGCCTTGCTTTGTACGAAACAGACACTGAAGACATGACTCTGAAATCCTGGAAGAAGACAGCTGAATTCAATCTCGACACTAATTAGGTACAGAAATGCTTCCACGTTTTAAAAAGACTTATTATTTGCTCCTCTTTCAGTGACTGAAAGTGAATGCAAAACTTGCTGAGTCCTCTTACTTTCGCACTCTTGTAACTTGAGTTTGTCAACAGGATAGGTATTCTGTATTGTTTTTTATTTTACATATCAGATACATATCGAGTACCATAAGGTACGTTAGCAAGTGTAAATATAAGTAACAAAAATTGTTATACCGGTATGCTATGATGCACTGATATAGACACAGACACAGACACGGGCACAGGGACATGGGAATTCTTAAAAAATAGGGACATGGACACGGCGGGGGGCACGCCACATGTATATTTATTTGTTTACGTATTTATTTATATATTTAAGTAACAACAGTTTGACCCCCACCGTGTCCCTATCGGTGTCCCCAGCCATGTCCCCCTCATATGTTTAAACTAAATTATTGGACATCCCACGTGGCGTGTCGGACACGTGTCCTCGTGTTCGGAGACTCCGGACACTACAACACTTGGACCTCTAGTGGTGTCAGTGCTTGATAACCGGTAACATATCAACTAAAATACCAATCCTCAAATGGAGTTGGTAAGATATCAACTAAAAAAACACCTAAATATGCCACCCGATGGTCCTCCATCGATTGCTAACACCTAATTAAAATACCAATCCTCATATGAACAAGCCCTATATGGTCTCCCCAATTTCTAATTTTCTAGGATATAACCTCTTCGACTTGATTGCGACAGGCGTCTAATTTCGCTTCACCAATCTTACCAACATCTCAGGATCTGCACCTTCATAATCGATGCTCATGACGTTTCACGACATTGACCTCTACTTCTATTGAAATCAAATTATTCCAATTCCGAATATTTCTAGATGAAATTTAGGACTCAACAACCATTCAAATTATTATTTTTTTGAGAGGTCTCAGCAACAAGGATGATTTCTTCATAACTTTACAGCTATCTTACTTATCTTCTTTGCTTTTTGATCTTATAAGATTTAGATGACACTGCTTATAGCCATCCTTGTAGGTATTTGCCATGTTTGATCGTAATTTCTGGCTTCAATTTCAGATGCAGAGGGTTTTTGGTTTTGCATTAATTAGGTGATGATTTCCATAGGAAAGGATTCTTTTTATTCTTAATCTTCTTATTTCCTGATGGACAAGATGCTCATTCGGATTAGTGTCTTAATCTTATAGCTCTGGAAGCTGCATGCTGCTTTCACAGCATTATATATAATCGATGATGTTTGAGATCCTCCTGTTTTATGTTACTACTAGTGTTTGTCCGTGCCTACGGCACTACACACCCCGGTAGTGCTGTAAATTTTGTTTTTTTATGCCAACACCAAAAGCCAAGCAGTTGGTAAAAAAAAAAATAGATGGCATTTTTGTAATATATTTGTGAGAGTGTGGGTGTTTTCTTAAGAGAGTTAGAAAGCATACATCATCCATTAGATTAAACGAATCCCAACCCTTCTTTCAACTTGTATTTGTGTTGTCCCCACATCCTTGTGTTTTATTAGGTAGATTGGTATAATAGCTTCGTCTTTAGTGGTTAGAATTGACTTTTCAAACATGGCAAGTGGGTCTTACTAAGCCAAAAAATTCTTAAAGATTTTTTTGGGCTCAATTTTCAAACATGGCAAGTGGGTCTTACTAAGCCAAAAAATTCTTAAAGATTTTTTTGGGCGTAGTGTCTGGATCTGTCTAGTCTAATACTAAGCCACGGTTTTAGAAAAGCTTCTTAAAAAATAAGTATTTATTGATAATTTTCAAGTTTAAAAATAATAGGTTTATTGAAATAAAAAAATATGCAATATGATCTCGTACTATCAAATCCTGCAAAAAAAAGTTAAAAAATTATTTTCGTAAATCCATTATTTTTAGGCTTCAAAATATATTCTTATTTTTTAAGTACTTGTTTGGGTTTCTGGAACGGAGCCTAAATATTAATATGGAATATGGAGTTCAAGATAATACAAGCGCCACAAATGTTACACAGTATCTAGATCCATCACCACATAGTGTCCAGATTTGTTCAACGCTACATATTATAATTTGGGCTTTGGGGGACGTTTTGGTAATTTCACACTTAAAAATTACCCAAACAAATCTGGGCCGTCCAAAACAAGTTTGGATGGTCGAGATCGTGCTCGGCACCACCTGGCACCGTACCCAGCCGGCATTGAAAAATTTCTCCTTCAATATTGTGCTGCCATCTTGATGCTTTTTAAACTAGACTAGATTCAGTTGATTGTGTTTTTGTTTTTTCTTTTGTTGTTTAAAAGTACGTCTGGAGGAAGAAATAATTTATGATACATCTCTTAAGCACTATTGTTGGAAAGTTTATATACATTTTGCTTTCATCCATCCATTGAGAGCTGTTATATTTAACTGTGCATACCTTTCCGAAACCTTTTGGAGAAAGTTGTTATTTATGCATTCATTTGCTAAGGTTCTTGTATCATCCACTGACTTTCTAAGGTTTCAAAATCGTGTCATCTATCCCCTACTGTAGAACAGCATGATTTATGTAGACTCTTGGTGGTGATACTTGGCAACAAGCCCTTTGGCCACTGTGCAGATATTCAATATATCGTACAACCAAAATAATGTTAAACAAACTTACCAAGAACGTAGACTGAAAAGTGTAGGTCTGGAACAGAATCAACTCCGTGGTGAAGAGCCACATAGTGGATTATCAGGCTTCAAGCGAGAAACTCCAGCAACCGAGACAACTGTAAGAATAACTAAGTTTGTTAGAGGATTAAAAACTGTTAAGGAAATAGTGTCTTCTAACCACAGCGTGCTATGGCGTCGCTCTAAAAAACCTATTCATGAATAGGGAAAAAAAAACCCTATTTTACTATGAAATCGATAAGCTAAACATCAGAGTTCTTAAGATAACTTATCCACAACTTTTACCTTCCCAATAGGGTTCATATTAAGAAACTTAGGTGTTTTGTTTGAAACCCCCATCCCAAAATTCTGGGTCATCTCAACTCGGTCAACACTATACTCTGCAGCAATGAGTGTCTTGGAAGCATTTTTGTTTGTTTTCCCCACATGCAAGACCTCTAAGATAGACTAGAAAACAGTAAACACACAGAATTACAGAGTGTAATAGAAATCGTCACTCAAATGACTCTTATCTCGCTCATCACTCCCTAACGTTGCACTTACCAAACCAACCAACCATACCAGACAAAGCGATTATTGAAACACTAACACAAAAGCAACAAATCAAAACAAATACTCTCTGATTTTCAAACGACAAAGCCCAAATATAAGAAATCATCAAAACCCCACACCTTTCGAACCCATCTAAGCCATCCCAATGACGCAAAAGCAGACATGCAATACCAATGAAGAAGGGAAAAAATATCAAAAACTAAAAACAATAAGCCTAAACCATTTCTACATAGACGAATCGAACACAGCGCAAAATGCCTTGACCAACAACCCAAGACGCAAGAGACAAGAGATGATTTTTACCAAGAGACGCTAGACTTTAACGCGCATACAGAAATTTCATAAATCTCAGTTCAAAACCAAAAGACGATTTTTACACCAATCGAAACCCAATCCTATAAATTACTACTACACCCAACAATCAGCCAATCAAAACCCACTGGGTCCTTGATTTCTAAGATGTTTGAAGGGCTTTAGGGTTGATTGAGAGTTTCAATCATCAATGGCTAGGGTTTTGAGGTGTGGATGGAGGTCGATTTAGGGTTTTGAGCTATGGATGGATGTCGATTCAGGATTGAAAGACAGATGCAAACCTGGTGGTGGTGCCGCTGATGGAGAAGAGAGGCGATGCAGTGGCGCAGTGTAGCAGTGGTGGGGCGGAGGGGTAGAGAGGAAGTGGATAGAGAGAGGGAGGGAGACGAGAGAGAAAAATTGCGATTCTGCGAAGAGAGGAGAGAGAGAGAGGGAGAGAGAGAGAGAGAGAGAACGGTGAAGGTCTCGCTGAGAGATGAGCATGTGAAGAGAAATCCCTCGCATGGGAGACGAGTCCAACCCATACTGCTCTCCCACAGAGAAACTTTTGTATATCCCAAGTATACAAAGGCCCTTGGTATCCCTTTCCGATCCATTTTCAATTTTTAGGTCACTTTCCGAGCGCACCTTGACAATCGGCTTCGTTCATTTTGTAGAGCTCGACGAGAACATTAATCCTGCCAAAAATTATGATCATCGAACTTGAGTAGATATATGATCGGCACATGTGAAAAATGCAAAAAAATAAAAATTGGGTTCTGATCCAGTGTGTTTTGGATCCTATTTTTGATTTTTTGCATTTTCACATGTGCCGATCATATATTTACTAAAGTCCGATGATCATAATTTTTGGCAGGATTAATGTTCTCGTCGAGCTCTACAAAATGAACGAAGCCGATTATCAAGGTGTGCTCAGGAAGTGACCTAAAAATTGAAAATGGATCGGAAAATGATACCAAGGGCTTTTGTATACCTGGGATATACAAAAGTTTCTACTGCCACATAGCCCACTAAATCGCCCACCAACCCACAAACTCAATTCTCACTGCCACGCAACCCACGAACTCAAAAGCCAAGCGAAACCCACCAAAACTGAATCTTATTTAAGAGGAGTAGGATATACTCTAGAGTACAAGATGATACAAGGGCCACAAGTTTCACGTAGTGTCAAGATTCTTCCATTACTACATATTAATATGGAGTTCAAGATAATATAAGGGCAGGAAAACCGACTTAATCCCTAAAGAATTTCATCATACGTGTGCGTATTCGAACATGAATGCTTTGTTTGGATTGTTTTTTGAAAAAAAAAAATCTCAACTCAAAAAGCTCTCATTACCTTTACTTTTAATCATTCCTTACCTCTATTTTCAATTATTATTCTCTTACCTTTATTTCTAATCATTATTCTCATTTCTCTTTCTATCTTTCTCCAATTATTACCTCTGCATCCAATCATTACTTTCATTTCCCTCTACTCATAACCCTACAACATTTCTAAAAAACTCACCCAAACACAACAGAAATCATTTTTAATTTGCCGACCCCTCAGAAGTTTGAATCTTTTTTGAGTGCTTCTTGGCCCCTGTATGTCATGTCCCAACCCTTTTCCATGTATGAGGTTTGGGTCTCCCCTAAAAAGCTTGTCCATAACTTAAAAACTTTAGACAAGTTGTTTTTGCTAAATGAACTTTTAGTTGATGTATGTAAAGAAAATGACATGCCTCGAAATCCATGTTCTGTGGGCTTTTAGCTTGTTTACTTCGTTTAGACAATATGAGCTCCAGATCCGTCTTTTGTGTTCTGATTTTAGCTGGCAGATCATCTTTGGGGTTTCTCGGTCGCTGAAAAGCGGTGTTGGTACGATCTATTTCCATTTGGTATGGCTGGCTCCAATCCCTCGTCTTCTCCGTCTCAAATCTGTTTTTTCCGACCCCCTTTCCCTAGCTGTTTTGCTCCAGGTTACTTTGCCATTAGTCGGCCCGCTTGTTCCTGGTCGGAGGTGCCGCTGGGTCCTCTAACTTTTACTTAACGGCTAGGGTCCTTTTGGGTTTGGATGGAGCGGTTGGCGTTGGTTCCCGCCGTGGCCATCGTTGGGCGGTCTTGTTCTTGCCTAACGACTTGGTGCTGCTTTCGTGGCAGTTTGGGTTTGCTGGTTTCGGTTTTTCTTACTGTGGGTGGCCGTGGTTGTTTGGTGGTGAAATTTGGCGGTGGTGGTTGCGCTATCTGTGGCAGAAGGAGGCAGCTTTTGGGTTAGGTTTAGAGTTTTTTTTGGGTTGGGCTTGCATTTAGGGATGGCAATCGGGGCAGATATGGGGAATTCCTTATCCCGAAAACCGAACCCCTACCCATATTCGCCCCGATATCTGAACAAGTAGAGCAAGAAGAAACCATAACCGAACAATTCAGGGTTCCAATAATCCCTGAACCGATTGGGTACTCGAACTAGACTTGTTTTTTTTATCAAAAAAAGGTAATCGTTTAGGGGCGAGTTCGTAACACAGAGAGAGAGAGAGAGAGAGAGAGAGATGTAAGCAGACCTAGTGGCCAACGACGGTGATGCAACAATGATCTTCTCCGGTCTCCTCTAAACCCCTTTGATCGCTCACACGGGGGTGACACATTGGGTTTGGAAGCTTCCCAAAGTAGCATGCGGTGGACGATCGAAGTGAATTGCGGGGAGAAAATGAGGGATTGGATGTTAGATACAGAGGAAATAGGGATAGAGAGAGAGACATAATAAAGGAATTAGGGATATATATATATATATATATATATATATATATATATATTGAGAGAGGGGGGGGGGGGGGGAGGCATATAAGAGGGTTCTAGAGAGAGGAAGGCTGGAAGGGGGTTTTGTTTTATTTTGTTTATAAATAATAAACGGTTATCACACTTCAGGTCCTTACCTTCAACACACGCAACAATATGGTCCCTAAATTTCTAGACGTATGCACTTCGACCACTGGTCTCTTTTAACTCCTATATGAAGGGGTAATTTTGTAATTATATAGTTTCGGTTCGATTCGGGGATCTACTAAACCATACTCGCACCGATACGCGTTCGGTTATCCAAGGCCTCAACCATACCCATATCCACGGGGAATTTTTCGATTATGGTTCGGGTACCCATCGGTTCGGTTTCACTTTGCCATCTCTACTTTCATTATTGTATTTGGGCTTTTAAGCCATTTGGGTTTTTTTGTGCTGTTTATTGTATATCTGGGCTTCTTTGGCCTTCAGGTATTGCATTAGGCTCGTCCCTTTGCTTTGGTTCCAACTTTTGGTTGCATACCTTTCCCCTTTTCCTAATAAAATATTATTTTGCCGTTCAAAAAAAAGGAACACAAATATGCATAAATTGAGAGTGTTGGAGTAGGACGTACATGACGGTGCCAAAAAGACTTTGGATAATTATTCACATCATATGCAAATGGGGTTTTATTGAATATGAGCTATGCAATTGCAAATTGATCTTCATCTCTTAAAGCGTGCATTTAAGGGCAATTTTGAACAAAAAAAAGTGGTTGGATAATGATAAGCACGGGAAACAATTATATTTTGGTTATCAAACTGAAAAGTGGGAGTTCAATTTTTTTGCTGTCTATTTTCCAAGCGGGCTATATAAAAAGAGGCAGTTTTTCAGATGTTTTCCAATCCAATTTGGACCAATTTACCCTTTAATTTGGTGCATTTAACGGATTGCCCATGCTGTGGGGGTAGTTTGGACATTTCGTTGCCGCCTGTGGTTCTGTACAAGTGTCGTTGCTCCGCTTTCCCACGGGATTCGTGATGAATTCGGTTCGTTCATTTCGGCTGGTTCTCTTGCACTATGTCTCCCGGCCTGTTTCTTTGTTTTTTTTTTTTTTTTGCTCTATTTGGTTGTTCTCTGCTCCTCGGATCAACGATCGCTGGAACGCACCTGTTTGCATCCTAAAATGCGCCACCCAATGAGAAAATTACACGTGGCATCAAACAGTGCTTTGGCCTATCAGAACATATCCCATTTTGGACCCGAGATACTGGGGATCATAGGGTTAAGGCAATATTATTTTAGTACTAAACGGTATCGTTTTGATGGGAAACGGTAGCGTTTGAGCATCGAGTGAGGATAATTAAGACGGTAATCAGGTTTAGCCGTTGATTACTCATTAGAACCATAGAACGGTGTTTAACTCCTCGTTTTATGGAGGAATTAAGCGTGGTTACAAGGAATCATTTGAAAGAGCCAGTTGTGTTACACTAACCCATGTTGCATAAAAACAGGAACCCCACGATCCAAAACAACCATCAGCAAACGTGGAGAGAGAAGAGATTTGAAGAGATTAATTCAAGTAGCCGTTCAAAAACTCCCTTTCAACCCTTTTTTGAGGAAATCAGGAGCAGTTCGAGCAGGAACATGGGTATCAGTTGAAGACGTGGAGTTCGAAGGCAAGCTCAGCGTCTATAAATAGGAGAAGAAGTTGAAAAGAAAGCTCTCGACAAAAATCTTATCATCTGACAACTCATACAATATGATTGCTCAGAGATCTATCGTAGTTTAGGACTTAGTTTAGTTTAATTTGTAAGTTGAAGGCTAATTTGCATGTAAGACTACTTTTGATTAAATTCAAGTTTCTTATTTGTTTCAGTATTTTTCTTACCAAAGAATAGTCGTTTGTGAGCCCTCTTTCGATTAAATTCAGTGTGTTTATATTCTGCATTATTCTTAGTGAAGTCTCAAGAGTGTTTGTATACAAACTTACTTTCGATTAGATTCAGGTTCGTTTGTGTTCAATCATCTTTTTTGACTTAAGAAGGGTCAATTTTTTGTTTGGTTGACACTTTAAGGAAAAATCCTCTTAGTTGAGGTAATCGAACGGATAACACAGTTGCCTGATTCAAATTAGTTGTTTCAAATCAAGTTGAAAGGAATAATTTCTTTTCTGAAGTTAATTCTTTTCTGGCACGCCCGCACACAATCATTTGCCATTTGACTGAGCTAATTCAGCCCAAACAGCACCGCAGCGACGATCGCTGGAACGCACCGCGGCACGGATACTCCGCTCAATCTGCGCCAACACGACCAGGTACTTGTGTTTTTGTGTTTCTTCCTCGGTCTCTTTTCTCCTGTTTTTGCCTTTTTGCCGCTTGTCTCCGGCCTCCTTTCCGGTTCCTTTCCCTTTGTCGTTTTTTCGTTTTGTGGGACGGCTGGAGGGAGAAAGGGAAGGGTTTTTGGGCGATCTCTTTTCGGATTTTGTTTTGTGCTGCTCTTTTTGCTGCAGTCGGGTTTCCGTTTTCGCGTGAGTTTTTCAGAAAAATATTGTATCAAACGTCTACTTCTATTTCCCTTCTCTTGTTGGTAGTTGCAATTGTACGTTGTAGATCGTTGGTATCCGACGTCAACAGAGGCTATAGTTTTCCCTACGATAAATATTTAGGCATCTCTTGTACTAATTGTTGTCCCCTGTAGATCATGGGTTCGTTTTCAACTTCGACGGAGGCTACGTTCTCTCTTTGCGTTTCATGTTTACCGCAACTCCGTCGAACAGTGATTGCGACCTCTGTACCCCTCCGTTCCGGATGGGTCTTGCACCAATCTCTTTGCATCGTTGAGCCACACAAGACTTAGGTATCAATTTAGCCTTGGACCAGATTTTCGTTTCTGCAATTTTGGACAAAACATGAACAGAAAAACCAAAAAAATGGTGTTCTAGGTTTTTGGTTAACCTTTACAGCTCTGATGCCACTGATAGAATGTAGAGATGAAAATGAAAACACAAGCAACAATTTATTGATATGAGGTCGAATTATACATCCTTGAACACAAACTACCCTAATATGGGTTTCTCTTACTACACTGTGTTTTTCTTTTTTTTTTGATTGCTTGTTTTTTAACAGGACATACTCATGTTAATATATATATATATATATATTACTATATATCAGTCCTTTTCATATCCGGATGCCCGGATTTTCTTATGGTCCGGATTTGTGCCTTAGCTTCCATTTCCCGATCGATTTACGATGATCCGAGCAGCTCAATGTGTTTAGAACGTGATTTTAAGGGTACCCGCTAGAAATCAGCCAAAAAAAAGACCGGGAATGGCTTGATCCGAGCAGTTTTTTTCTAAACCGTTCAATAAAAAAACTGCTCGAATCAAGCCCTTCCCGGTCTTTTTTTTTTTGTGATTTCTTGCAGTTACCCTTAAAATCACGTTCTGATCATATTGAGCGGCTTGGATCATCGCAAATCGATCGGGAAATGAAAAATCCGGACCATAAGAAAATCCGGGCGAGTGGATATGAAAATTACTACATATATATATATATATATATATATATATATAGGGGTGTGTGTGTGTGCGCAGATGTGTACGATGAGGTTGACGGGGAGGAGTCATCGAGGCTGGAGTTCATGTTCCCGTTCTGTGTAGAGGATTACGATGTCGTTGGAATCTGTTGTCATATCGATGAGGAGCATATGGTGGAAGTGAAGAATGGGGTGAGATGGTTTTCTATTGCTTGTTTTTTTGTCTAATTTTTTCTTTTACTTCTTTTTCTTTTGGGGGCAATCTGACTTTAAAACTTGTGATGAGTTTGCTTTTCCTTAACATGAACAAAAGGTTTCACTTTAATATCCCTGCACGATCCTGTTTACCTTGTGAGCCTTTGAATGCATATTTGTCCTGGTTTGGAAAATTAAGTTTTGTTTGTCAGCTTCTAGAATGAACAAAAGTGATAGTGGATGAACAAGAATGAGTGCTATTGCTTGAGAATCTTCACTAGATTTCTTTAATTGAAGATTCTCTTGTTTGGGATGCTTCTCAATTCATGCAAGATTAAGGGTTGAATGTTATAGCAGAGGGATTGGATACACTGGAAAACATGGCTTATGACTTGAATAAGGTTTGCTTTGTTGGTTCAATTGATGTAAGTATTCTTGTGCTTATCTTGCAATCTCTATTTTTTTTCTTTTCTTTTTTGGCACTTGTGATAGGAATTAGGTAGGCAAGTGCCGCTGATGGATAAAACAGATGACAAGGTCAGTCCTTTTGTATTTTAACCAACTTATCCTCTTTACACCGACAGGAGATATGGCATTAGTTGAGGGAAAAATGGCCTCAATACCCTTCCAGACCAGCAGTTGTATTTGATTTTACGAAGTACCAACTATATGCAATTTTTCCCCTACTTTTGAAATATTCTGAAAACTGACCATACTAATGCAAAATAGTTTTCTTTTCCAATTTGCATGACATAACAAACTAAGCTCTTCCTTGGCAAGTGAAAACTCAACTCGCTAAAAAAAAGCTCATGTAGAGTGAGACACTATGGCTCTGTTTGGTAACACTGTCACTTTTCTGTTTTCTATTTTCTATTTTCTAAAACCAGTTTCTACTTTTCCTTAAACAAAAGTGAAAGCGGAAAATATGTTTGTGTCAACCTATTATCCAAAAAAAAGAAAAGCGGAAACCATGTTATCAACCAACCCCAACCACACGGTTCTTCCAAGAGGATCCATTATCCACGGTAGGCAAAGCAGACCCAGATTTCTCAAAGGCCCAGGAATTACTAACCTATTCTCTTTCCCATTACTACTACCAGACATCGAAGAAGTCCCCTAGCTTTGTGTGAGCCCAACTTAAGGTTTCCACTCGCAAAGGCAGAGAAATTGCCCTCAAAATTCAACGCAGACCAAAAACTAAGTACAGATCAAAGAAAAGGTGAGCAAACAGCAGAAACACAGAGAATCACGAGGAGAAACACAGGAATTCGACGGAAATAAAAGAAGAAACGAAGGACCAAAGCAAACCTGAGGTCACAGCCATTTTGACGCCGATTATATATATATATATAGAGAGAGAGAGAGAGAGATAGAGAGAGAGGGAGAGGATCTGTTATGGAAACCAATTTCTGGGAAGAGATGGATCTGGTTTGAGGCGAGATAAGGAGAATGGGAAAAAAAAAAAAAAAAGCCCTCGGAGGGTACTCAAACCAACTCCTAGCTGCCTGGGATGCTCTGTGGCACGGTAGCGGAATGAAGTTGCAGCCAGAATTTTGTTTTTGAAAATAGTGGAAGTTAGGTTTTGTTACTCCCTCAAATTATGAAAATAGTGAAAATGATTACCAGAATTTGAAAGTGAAAATAGTGCACCAAACAAACTTTCAAAGTTAATTTTTGAAAATTCTGAAAATGAAAACAGAAAACAGAAAATATAATGACTACCAAACATGACCTATATATGTACTACCTGTTTTCTCTTGCTCCTTCTCCTCCTCCTTCTTGCCACTAAAAACTATATTTTCAGGACTTTCCAACTTGTTTAGCATTACAAGGTTAACGCTACTATTCTGACGATGTTACTCACAGTTAAACACTGCTATTCTGATCTTGGCCTTTTTGATTGCTTTATACTGTTTCACTTTTGAGTATCTCTTTAACAAATTTGTTGATATATTTACGAGGTTTGTTGACTTTCCATTTTTATTGCAAAGTCATACGTGCAACTTGCAATTTGATTGATGTGCATGAACGTGAAGTAATGTATTCGGAAAAACTTATCAATCAGCCATTCTTTTGTAATTAAACCACGATAAGCATAATTGTAACTTGATTTTAGTTTTGTTTTGGCAGGAAGAAACTCTTTTCTCAATGACACTCGGTCTGTCTTTCAAAGGGGATATAGATGGAAAATACTATAAGAAATTGAGGGAACAATTTCTCTCCAGTTACGAGCGTGTGAAGCCCCTCATTTATTGAGAGAGGGAGTAGTGTAAGGTAATCATTATCAGCAGTAGTTAACTCATTTTCTGATTAGTGAAGCAAGAAATATTTGTTATCTGAACACTTTAGTTAGTTGGCTCACTGTGCAAGAGTAACAATATTCACGAATTTAGAAAATGGAATTACTTGTGCTTGTGCGAATGAGATATATACTGAAGGAGTACTATTTGCAATGGATATGAGACACTAGAGGAAGCCAGAAAATGGAATTGTCGAATTTTGACGTGTTAATACCTTGAAGTTTAACTTTTAGATGTGAAATCTTAACATAATAGACATCGTAGCAAATGTTTTGGTGTGCATGATTTGCAACCATGTTTATTATTCTAGCTTCGCTACCTTCCAGCTCTAAAGGCAAATCTTTTGGTTTGGATGATTTGCTTATGAACTCTTGCACTCTCTTTTAAGTAATTAACTTAACTATGACTTTAAGTACATGTAAATATAGGCAAACTACTTGCAGAACATATTCTACTATAAACTACCACAATTTAATACCAATACTCCAAACAAAACAATACCAGGCATGAAACTCGATTTAAAATTAAGAATGTTGAAGCCAATTGGACCGCTTGCCAATTTTTCTAGTTATGCCCCTTAATTGGAGAGGCTCCCTCTTTGACACAAGGGGTAATTTAGCCTATAACATCCACGATTTGCATATCGATCACAATATGTCCACTTACACACAAATTTCCTCCACATATCCTTCTCTCCACAAATTTCCCCCTCTCCAAATTCTTCTCTCCTCTGTCCTCTCTCTCTCTCCCTCACACGCGTACATAACATGCTCGTACATTGTGTGGGCTCCGAGCCAGTCGAGACAACTACTTCTCCATCCCTCCCAGATCGATTTACGCTGCTTGATTTCTTGTTTTGATTTAGAAGCTCACCGATTAGAAGACCTGCTCTGGTATATTTATTATTTACTCTGGAAATACTCAACTCTTTAATCATCATGCAATCTCATCGTTTTGTTGACTATTTAATTTTTGATTGTGCGCCTTTTGAGTTTTTCTGTCGTTCTTTTGCTGACCCACTGTTGTAAATTCGTACGAGTATGGCACAACTCCGAAGAAGAGATCAAAAGAAGATTGCTTTGTTTTTGCAAGTGTCTTTCTTCAATAGATCTTGTCGTTGAAAGCCCTCCACCGCCGCCGCTAACCACCGCCAACAGCCATCAGCTTCTGGCACCTCCGGCGCCAACAGCCAACTTCGCCTCCGCCAACCACCTGGTACCGCCACTGTTTAGAATTTGAGTTTGGGTTTGGGTTTGAATCAACATCAAATTTTGATTATTTGATGTCAGATTTGAGTAGAACTCAAATTTGAGTTGAGTTTGACTAAACGTGGGAAGAACTGAAACAAAAACGCGTAGACAACAATTGGAACCATACACAAGTTGTGCACGATAGCCCTACACAAATGGGAGATAGAAATACTATTACCCCCCAAAAAATTATACGCATTATCCCAGGAAAAGTACGTGAGCACCTAAGAAAACCATAACATAGATGGCAAGCACGCAGTGCACAGAGGGCACCGGCCAATACCTGGCGCCGGTGGCACACGAAGGTACCCACAAACTTTTATAGAGGTAAATATTGGGTGAAATTGTTGTCTCAGTATTCATGTAGTACAATTTTATTGGTTATTTTTCTTCTGTTGAGATGACCTAGGTAATTTACCTGGTCAATTTGGGTTCAGAGATTAGGTGAAGGTTTCTTAAACTTCAATTTCATGGGGCACCCGTTGCGTCGCCCGTAAGTACATGATTGGAAATACTTACCAAAGGAAAAAGTATGTGAAGGGATTAAAGTACCAATGAATTATCCAGTAATAGGTCTTTCACAACGAGATCTACCTATACAGTAACAGTATTTAATTATGAAGGTTAGCTGGGTAGCTGACCCTGTTAGTCCGTTCTTGCAAGAGAGGGATGATGAGCACCCAATATTGTAGATATTTGGTGCGACTAGTCCCGTCTTATGCTGCTTTTACTTATGTTTATTTAGCTTTTATTGCGATATTGCACGTAAGGTAGGTTTTTGTGTATTTCAGGTAATCCGTGCAAATAAGAGGGTTTTGAATGCCAATGAATGCTCCGGGTGCAACCAAGTACTCAAGGCCACATGCCACCCCGTTTTGGTGCCCGAAGAGTCATGAGGAGGTGGTTTGGAGGCTGCTCGGGTTGCCCAAGGTTCAAGGGAATTGAAGGAGAAGTGAGGATTTTACCAAAGTTACTCATCTTCCGACTTGCTGAGGGTAGAATTGTCATAACTTTTCATGTACAAATGATATTGGATCCAAACCACTTGGGTTAGAAAGTAGACTCGACGAGCTTTCCAACGGTCAAAAGAACACCCAAATCCGAGTTTGGGAGTGTCCGGAGCGAGCCCGTGAAGTTTGCCCAAAAATCTGCCTCTTATGAACCAGTTCGGGTTTTAGGCTGTACCAGTTCATGTTGTTCAGAACATTGTTTTTGGCAGACTTTTCAAGGCTTGAACCGGTACGGGGTTTTGGCTGTACCGGTTCATGCTGCAGAAAATGTGCACGTTTTTGCTACTTTTCAACCTTCCATTTATAGAAAGTTTTCACTTGTGGAATGTTTTTGGGATATTTTGGGGACATTTTGGTCTTTTGTAAGGGATATTTTGCAAGCCCTATAAATAGGCTTGTATGCCTTGTATAGATGTATGGCCATTTCTAGTCTTTTTTAGGTCTAAGTCTTTTTCATTTCCTAGGACTCTATTGTTAGTCTTTCAAGCTTTTCATGTCATTTCCTTCAAGAACTCAAGTAAGTATTTGTGTTATGTTAATTTCTCGTTTATTAATGTTGTAGCTACACTTCGGATCTTTGCATAAATCAAGTTTATTTTCGTTTTCTTCGGTTAAATCTTTTGCTCCATTTTTCTTACCTTATCTAGTCTTTTAGCTATGTGTGAGTAGTTGATTGGCTAAGTCTTGGGTTAATCTTTCCCAAAGACTTAGGTTGTTATTTGGTTCTCGAGCCATCGGGCTTAAAAGCATGGTTTTCGGAATAGAACTTGTCTTGCAATTTTGGTCTAAACAAAGGGGTGTTAACTCCTCGGTATGATGTTTAGTCAAGCGGTCTTGGCAAGCGTCATATCGAGGGCTCGTGGCCTCCTATGGATTCGATAAATGTTAAAAATAAGTTAGTTTGCCTTCGTTTAATCACATCTTTCAATTATTGTAGTCATTAAAGCTAAATTCTCCGGGCGTGAGCACACGGTCGTGACTCTCACTTGAGTTATAATCGGGAACCGGTAACGGTCTTTGTCCAGGGAAAGACGATCCCTAGACTTGCCTCTTTTAGTTCATAAATCACATTTCTAGTCTTTGTTTTAGTCTTTCCGTTTAAAGCAAAACCAAGTTGGCCGTCTTAAACGCCGAAATCCATTACTTACAAGACCTACAGTCCGATTAAGCTATATTCGATTCTCTGTGGGTACGATCCCGGACTTCCGGATATTATGCTACTGACGACCTAGCCCTATGCTTCGGGTTTTTCAACCTTATATTTGAAGGCAAGGTTTCGACGTAAGCATTTTTTACGTCGAAACCTTGCCTTCAAATATAAGGTTGAAAAACCCGAAGCGTAGGGCTAGATCGTCAGTAGCATAATATTCGGAAGTCCGGGATCGTACCCACAGAGAATCAAATATAGCTTAATCGGATTGTAGGTTTTATACGGTAGGATTTCGGCGTTTAAGCCCGCCAACTTTGGTTTTGCTTTAAATGGAAAGACTAAAACAAAGACTAGAAATGTGATTTATGAACTAAAAGAGGCAAGTCTAGGGATCGTCTTTCCCTGGACAAAGATCGTTACCGGTTCCCAATTATAATTCAAGTGAGAGTCACGACCGCGTGCTCACGCCCGGAGAATTTAGCTTTAATGACTACAATAATTGAAAGATGTGATTAAACGGAGGCAAACTAACTTGTTTTTAACATTTATCGAATCCATAGGAGGCCACGAGCCCTCGATATGACGCTTGCCAAGACCGCTTGACTAAACATCATATCGAGGAGTTAACACCCCTTTGTCAAGACAAGTTCTATTCCGAAAACCATGCTTTTAAGCCCGATGGCTCGAGAACCAAATAACAACCTAAGTCTTTGGGAAAGATTAACCCAAGACTTAGCCAATCATCTACTCACACATAGCTAAAAGACTAGATAAGGTAAGAAAAATGGAGCAAAAGATTTAACCGAAGAAAACGAAAATAAACTTGATTTATGCAAAGATCCGAAGTGTAGCTACAACATTAATAAACGAGAAATTAACATAACACAAATACTTACTTGAGTTCTTGAAGGAAATGACATGAAAAGCTTGAAAGACTAACAATGGAGTCCTAGGAAATGAAAAAGACTTAGACCTAAAAAAGACTAGAAATGGCCATACATCTATACAAGGCATACAAGCCTATTTATAGGGCTTGCAAAATATCCCTTACAAAAGACCAAAATGTCCCCAAAATATCCCAAAAACATTCCACAAGTGAAAACTTTCTATAAATGGAAGGTTGAAAAAGTAGCAAAAACGTGCACATTTTCTGCAGCATGAACCGGTACAGCCAAAACCCCGTACCGGTTCAAGCCTTGAAAAGTCTGCCAAAAACAATGTTCTGAACAACATGAACCGGTACAGCCTAAAACCCGAACCGGTTCATAAGAGGCAGATTTTTGGGCAAACTTCACGGGCTCGCTCCGGACACTCCCGAACTCGGATTTGGGTGTTCTTTTGACCGTTGGAAAGCTCGTCGAGTCTACTTTCTAACCCAAGTGGTTTGGATCCAATATCATTTGTACATCAAAAGTTATGACAATTCTACCCTCAGCAAGTCGGAAGATGAGTAGCTTTGGTAAAATCCTCACTTCTCCTTCAATTCCCTTGAACCTTGGGCAACCCGAGCAACCTCCAAACCACCTCCTCATGACTCTTCGGGCACCACAACGGGGTGGCATGTGGCCTTGAGTACTTGGTTGCACCCGGAGCATTCATTGGCATTCAAAACCCTCTTATTTGCACAGATTACCTGAAATACACAAAAACCTACCTTACGTGCTATATCGCAATAAAAGCTAAATAAACATAAGTAAAAGCAGCATAAGACGGGACTAGTCGCACCAAATATCTACAATATTGGGTGCTCATGAAGGGAGTCTAATCTTTCTGTTTTTTTTAACATAGGATTTTCCCCGCTGAACATATGGCCAGTATCCGAGAGCACGAAGAACAAATGCAATCGGCGAAGCCTCGCAACAAAAGGGAATCTAAGGCACCCAATCTCCTCCGTAGGGAAGTCGCTTTCTCGCAGGAGCTAAGAAGTCTAAAAAAGTAGGTAGTTCACCCGTTCAAGTAACAACTTCATATCTATCCGTTCCCGAACTCAAGTCCATAGCTCAGGGAAGCGGAGCAACCTTAAATAATTTTCGTTGATTCAATCTTGCCCTTTCTCTGCATGTCTCACTAGATATGTACATAATTACAACTTATAATACTTCTTTTACATAAAGTTGTGATATAGTATTGAACTGGAGATGGGTGCTGATGAAAAAGAGGCATGTTAGTGGAAGAAGTATTCTTTTTCCATTTTCAGTAGTGTAAAATGCACATATCTGATTTTTTTCCTTTGGCGAGAATTTAATTTTGCATTCTATTTTGGTTTTTTGACTGAAGGAGAGAGAGCAGGGGAGTGTTCATGCTCGGCTGGTTGTCTCGATTCGGGTATGATGGACAGGGTGTCCAATGGGGTTTTTTGAAGGGGGAAAGAGGTGGGTTGGGGCAGGAATGGATCGAATTGGACTGGTTGAAGGAGAAAGGGTACTGTAACGGCCCGAATTTTGGGGTACGTTAAATAACATTTTATTGAACAACAAAAGAGAGTCTGGCTCTTTATTACATCACAAACTCCCAAAGGGTTCTTATATTACACAAAAGGGATGGATATCTAAGGTTATCTACAGCTCCTTCTCTTCTTCCATCCTAGCAAGTTCCTCAGCTCCAAAGGCCTCCAAGGTATACAGCTCCCCTTGTTCATCTAACAAGTCTGACACATTATACCAGCGTCGCCACCAGTATAATATGTCAGGGTCACATAAAGCAACACCATGAGCTTGAAAGCTCAATAGAATAATCCAAAACCCACTAACCTTTAACTTACAAATAGCAAGTCATGCATATATCATAAAGAGTCATAACAGCACATGCATTAATATAACAATAACAACAACAATGACACATCCGCATTCGCTATCTATCGTTGGTGTCATGTTTCCGTGTGTTTCTCCTACGTGACTCATCGTTTTGTGTCTCATCTATCATTTCCAAAAATCACACGCACACACCAATGAGCTACCAAGTCCGGCTCATTGGTCACAATGGCTACCAAGTCCGGCACATTGTGAACGCACATAACCAATAAGCTACCAAGTCCGGCTTATTGGCCACAATGGCTACCAAGTCCGGCCACGTTATCACATCAACTCTTGCATTGGCTCCTCTCCGCGGATAACCAAGCCCATCTCACCAATGAAGCTACTAAGTCCGGCTCCATTGGCAACGCACACCAATGTAAGGCTACCAAGTCCGGCCACGTTATCACATCAACTCTTGCATTGGCTCCTCTCCGCGGATAACCAAGCCCACCTCACCAATGAAGCTACTAAGTCCGGCTCCATTGGCAACGCACACCAACGTAAGGCTACCAAGTCCGGCCATTACGTAGTTTCCAAAATCCTTTTTACCAAGTCCAATTATTTCCTTTATCCACACCCTAGGTGACATGTTTCTACTTTCTCGATTTTTGTGTCTCGTATCATGCATCGACTCCGCGGTGGGACTATTCACATAACTCAAGCGATATCAAATAGCAAGGTCATCCAACTCTACACGATCATGTTCGTTAAAAGGTCCAAATATGAATACTTCGTTTCAAAACAACACTTTATCTTTAAACGAAATCGTAAACACATATGTTTATTGACGAGTTCATACAATCACGTAGCAATTAGACGATCAAACAATCAAGTAGCCACAAGATCAAAGTAAACTACGTACTTTTAACAAGAAAGTTCTACAAGCTAAATCATTCAATTAACTTTATTTCCTTAAAGAAATAGTTTGAAAAGCTCAACACACATCTTATCTATACTTAGGGGTAAAGAGTAAGGACACTCTACCTTGATCGGAAACTAGTCGGGGCCGAATAAGCTAGTTGGAAAGTGCTACGGGCGTCGAATGCTCACAATCTGGACCAAACTTTGGATGGCAGTAACTCGGTCAATACTTGGCCGAATAGGATCGTTCTTAAGTCTAAAACGAAGATCTCGAAGTTCTCTACGACTTCCGTGAAGGACGTTGTTCCTAAAAACGACTTTCGCCCGGAGAAAAATGGTGGTAAAGGGGGTGACAGTAAGCTGTCTGGACTGGAAATCCGAGAATTTCACTGAACTTCGGATGGCAATATCTTGGTCATTTCTTGACCGTTTGGGGTGGTTCTTGGGTCTAAACTGAAGCTCTCGAAGTGTTCTACGACTTTCGTGGAGGACGTTGTTCCTAGAAATGATTTTCGCCCGGAGAAAAAATGGAGTTTTGAGGAGGACAGTAGGCTGTCCAGAAACTGGTTTCTTAGAGATTTTAGAGAGAAGTGAGAGCTATGCTTGGAGGTGTGAGTTGAATGAAAATATGGGGTGCTATTTATAGGCAAATGAAGCTCTCTCCCTCATGGCCGAATTCTCTCTCTCTCTCTCCTATCTCTCATTTTTTTATTTCAAGCAATCTTGCTTCCTTGCAAGAAACAACCTAAAAACCTAGGCATGCAAGTCTATGGTGTGTCCTTTGGATTGGATTTTGGAAGGTTGGCCAAGGAATTGGATTTGTTTCAAGTAAATAATGGGGTTTTATACAAAGAAGGACAAGATTGGATGGCATAGGTTATGCTTTCACTTGAAAGCATATCAAAATAGGACAAGATGATCAAAGCAAGGTCAATCAAAGGAAAGCACACATCACTCTCTCTCTCCCTCTCCCATCCGAATCTCTCTCTCTCTCTCCCATCTCTCTCTCGGCTTTTCTCTCTCTCTCCCTCTCTCTCTCTCTCTCCCACTTGTACCACTTGGAAAGTATATATATATACGAATATATACATATGTACTATGGGTCTTTCAAAATCTTGTATTTAAAACTAAATATAGATTTTCTTAATATAATATTGTAATACACACATGTTATATACAATATTATATATATATATATACATACAAGTACACTCATATATATATATATATATATACATGTACCACACAATATCTATACTAGATATGACCTAGGACCAATATCTAATATAGTATTCTAATACTTTCAAAGTACAATGATAGGTGCTGAAAAGCACCCATTTAATCTTTCTAATTTATACCTTGTTAAGTCCATTTATATTGTTACTTGGAGAATATTAATGCGTTTATTGTAATTGTAGGTATTTGAAGGCTTGACATATTAATGGGCTTTATTCAATTGAATTAGGGCGATGATGGCGCACATACTTGCGGGTTATTATATGATGTTGAAATAATTAATCAAATACATCAAGTGGCGAGATGTATGAGCTCAAATGGTGTGTCGAAATTGTTACGGAAAACTCAAGTAGAGGCACCCAATAAGTGATTGGGCATTACGGCACTTAATTAATCCAAGGATGCAGAGAATAGGGTTTAGTTTGGTGGTGGGCCCTAATCAATATATATTATACTCCTAATTCACACGGCAGAAAAAAAGATATAAAAAGGGAGTAAGGGGTCGGCAAGAAGAAAAAGGGAAGAAAAGCAACGTTCTTTTTCGAGCAGCGACAACAAGAGAAAGAGGCGTGACAGGGGAATCCTTCATGACTTCCATGATTCTTTCAATCTCGATTGCATCTGTTTTCTCCATGGCCGGCTAAATCCTTTATCTAGGGGGAAGATGAAACCTCGCACCAAGTAATTTTATTTTATGTATGGATTTTAGGTTTATTATTCGGATCGATTGTATAACTAAGAACTCTTTCCGTTTCAATTGAATGGAATGGTTTTAATGGTTTTAATTTATTGAGTATTTGTATGCATGCTTTCAAATACGAGTTGTACAATGGTTTTCATCGATTGTAGTTGGAGTTCTGAGATAGATTATGCTCGTAAGACGGGCCGTGCCGTTACGCGACCATACCGTACTTCTGAGACGGTCCATGCTATGGGATAATTTATGCCTTTTAACAACTCAATTATTTTCTAGATGATTATTGCTAGGGTTTGCAAGCCTTAATAATAATCCCTTCTGATTCGAATAATTAATCTCGCCTATGCATGTTGGAGTTACGCGGTCGAGGTGGATTCGAACCCTAGATTTTCTCTCCAATTGTTACAAACTTTCCGTTAATTTATTCTCTTAGTTTAATAAACTCTCCAAATTCAAACAACCAAACTTCTTTTGCCCGAATTAATCTAAAAATTAATTGAATTTGTCGTAACTCAGCCATACTGTCTCTGTCGGAACGATACTCGGTCTTGACCACTATTCTACTGAGTAGTAGTTAATTCTCAGTTTTATAAATTTATTTTTGACACGGAACGACGCGGTCAAATTTTGGCGCCGTTGCCGGGGGCAGTTTGCACGGTTGCATTAATTTGATTAGTTTTTATTTTAGTTCATTGTTATTTACTTTAATTTTGTTTGTTAGTTTTGGTACTCATAGTTACAGGTTACGAGGTGACAAAACGAGCGGAAATTACTGAGGAGCGGCGGAAAAGTGATATAAAGCGATTTCGTTGATCCACTGTGAGTTTTGTTCTTCTTTTTGGGCAACTTAGTGTCTGTGTCTGGAGTACCCCGTTTTATAATTGAGGGGTGTTGAACTTGCATGCTTGGTCGTCGGTTTTTGGAACCCGAACTCATTCCTCTTAATCTAGACTTAGAAAGGAGACGCAGGGTTCACAAAAAGACCAATTTAGTCACAATGGCAGATGATGATGGAGCGCTTGTGGTACCTGACCCCCTCCCTCTCAACTCACACTTTGCCCCCACGGCTTACACTACACCATCGTGTGTACGATTACCTGCAATTGCGGCTAATCATTATGAGATTAAGTCTGGTACACTCCAAATGCTCCCTAAGTTTCAAGGGCAATCTCAAGAGGATCCATATCAACACATCACTGAATTTGAAGCCCTCAGTTCCACGCTTTTAATTCATAATTTTCCAATGGATGCATTGAGATTGATTTTGTTTCAATTCACTCTGATAGGGAACGCAAAGCATTGGCTTAGTACTTTGCCAGCTAATTCTATAACATCTTGGGCGCAAATGAGTGCGGCATTCCTTAAGAAATTCTTCCCCATAGGAAAAACACTCAGACTTCGGCAGGAGATTACCACTTTCCAACAAGCTGAGAATGAACAGTTCTATGAGGCTTGGGAGAGATTTGGGGATCTCATTCGTAAGTGTCCGCACCATGACATACCTAAGTGGCAATTAGTACAGAGTTTTTATTCCGGGCTGCATCCGCAGCATCGTGTGATGGTTAATGCCTCATGTGGAGGCTCTGTGATGGTTAAGAATGAAGAGGATGCCTGGCAGTTGTTTGAAACTATGAGTGAAGGGTCCCTACAAAATGTTTCTTTTGAGAGGAGAGGTAAGTCAGTCACTACTGGTTCTGATAAGCCACGAGGTATGTATGAGATTAAACAACCACATGACCTCAATTCCAAAGTCGAACTACTGACTGAAAAGGTTGAAAAGCTTCTTTGTATGGGACCGGCCACCTCACAGCCTCCATTTTCTCAGGAGGCATGCTCTTTATGTGCTAGTCCAGCCCATTTCATTTCTGATTGTCCTGCGGCCCCACAATTCCTTATTTTTGTGGAGGAACAGGTTAATGCTGCACAAGGGTACGCTAATGCACGGGGTTTCTCACAATCGGGTAATGATCCGTATTCTAGTACTTATAACGCGGGTTGGGCCAAGCATCCTAATTTCTCATGGAGATCACATGAGCAGGGCAGTTCCTCTGCCCAGCAACCTAGGCCCTTTAATACTCCGTTCAATCCAGCTGCCTATCGCTCACAAAACTGCCAAGCACCTCCCCAACCCTCGCGGGATCCATCCTTCGAGGAAAAGGTGTTGCAAGCGCTTGACCGTTTAAATGACACCCAACAGCAAGTGCGTTCTAATACCCAGTCCATTTCACGGCTCGAGACCCAAGTGGGTCAAATAGCCAATGCACTCAGTCGTAGGGAAGAAGGTAAGTTGCCCAGTCAGCCTATCCAACCCCCTAGAGGACAGTTTGTGGTTCATGACCCGCCTCTTGCTGATGCTAAGGTAGTCATGACTTTGCGCAATAAGAGAGAGGTCGAAACCCGACCAGAGAAAGCAAAACCGAAGTAGCATTTGGCTCCTTCCGACCCCGATGACTTTAGGGAGGAGAGTTCACAGAGTAAAGAGGGAACCCCTCTAGTCACACCTGCATCACCCACTTCCGTGTCAGCGGGCCCTAAGGTGCCACCCTATGTGCCTAAAGCCCCATTTCCATCATGTTTGAATGCACCATCTCCTTTTCCTAAGAGGGGAGCATCTATGGAGGATACCCTTGAGGTATTCAAGCAAGTGAACGTTAACATCCCACTCATAGATGCCATCAAACAAATCCCAACTTATGCGAAATTTCTGAAGGACCTCTGCACTCAAAAGAGGAGAAGCAGAACCAATGTGTCCAAAAAGGTCCTTCTCACCGAGCAAGTGAGCTCTATTTTTCAGTCTGACGCTCCCCTTAAGCTGCAAGATCCAGGTACCCCAACTATTGATATAGTCATTGGGCGACATACCATAGAGCGCGCACTTTTAGACTTAGGGGCTAGTGTCAACTTGATTCCGTACTCGGTGTATGAACAATTGGGGCTTGGGGAGTTGAAGCCCACGTCGGTTACTTTGCAATTAGCTGATAGATCCATTAAGGTGCCACGTGGAGTAGTTGAGGACGTTCTTGTCAAGGTTAATGACTTTTACTTTCCGGCTGATTTTATAGTCCTTGACACAGAACCGGTGCAAACCCTCAAAAAGCAGACTCCGATTATTCTTGGTCGTCCCTTCTTGGCGACCGCGAATGCTAATATTCATGTGAGGAGTGGAGAGATGGAGGTGACCTTTGGGAACATGACCCTTAAGCTTAATGTTTACAAGGCCGCGAAACACCCTCCAGTGGAGGAAGACTGCTTTGCAGTCGATGTCGTGGAGGACTTGGTAGAGGAGGCATTGCCATATATTTTGACTGATGACCCGTTGGCCGCTTGTTTGGCACACTTTGGGTATGAGGAGTATGATATTGATCAGTCCATTGAGGAGGTGAATCTGTTACTTAACAATTCACCTCCAAAGTGGATAGCGCAGTTTGAAACCCTTCCCGCACTTTCTGATGAGACCGCCCCTCCGTCTATTGAGGCTCCACCGAAACTTGAGTTGAAGCCACTTCCGACTAATCTCAAGTACGTGTTTCTAGGTCCCAATGACACCCTTCCAGTTATTATTGCGTCTGACCTTTCTGTCACACAGGAAGGTCAATTGGTTGAGATGCTTAAGCAGTATAAGAGTGCGATAGGGTGGTCCGTGGCAGACTTGAAGGGTATTGATCCCTCCGTATGCATGCATCGCATCAAATTGCGAAGAGAATGCCAAACCATCCCGTGAGATGCAACGGAGGTTGAACCCGAATATGAAGGAGGTGGTAATGAAGGAGGTTGTGAAACTTCTGGATGCGGGTATCATATACCCCATTGCGGATAGTAAGTGGGTGAGTCCCACTCAGGTGGTGCCCAAGAAGTCAGGCATAACTGTGGTCGAGAATGAGAGAGGTGAGCTTGTCCCGACACGCGTCACCACGGGGTGGCGTGTTTGCATTGACTACCGTAAGCTCAATTCCATGACTAGGAAAGATCACTTCCCATTGCCTTTCATCGACCAAATCTTAGAGCGGTTAGCGGGCAAAAGCTATTACTGTTTTCTGGATGGCTATTCCGGATACAATCAAGTGCCCGTAGACCCTGCGGACCAAGAGAAAACTACCTTTACTTGTCCTTTCGGCACTTTCGCTTACCGGCGTATGCCATTTGGTTTGTGTAATGCACCCGCTACTTTTCAGCGGTGCATGATGTCTATTTTCTCCGACATGGTGGAGGAGTTTCTCGAGGTCTTTATGGATGGCTTTTCGGTCTTTGGGACCTCGTTTGATGATTGTCTTCGCAACTTGAGCAAGGTGCTTGAGCGATGCATTGAGAAAAATTTAGTGCTAAGTTGGGAGAAAAGCCATTTTATGGTTCAAGAGGGGATAGTATTGGGACATGTGGTGTCTACGAGGGGGATTGAGGTGGATAAAGCCAAAGTTGACTTAATTTCGCGACTCCCTCCCCCATCTTCTGTTAAGCAGATTAGGTCCTTTTTAGGGCACGCGGGCTTTTACCGCCGTTTTATTTGTGATTTTAGCAAGATTGCTAAACCCTTGTGCGATCTCCTCGCCAAGGACGTGCCGTTTGTGTTTGACGAGGCATGCAAGAAGGCTTTTGTCAGATTGAGAGATGCCTTGTCCTCCGCGCCTATTATGCAGTCACCCAATTGGAAATTACCTTTCGAAATCATGTGTGAGGCGTCTGACTACGCAGTTGGCGCTGTCCTTGGCCAACGGGTTGACAAAGTTCCCCATGCGATTTACTATGCGAGTAAAACCCTCTCCGATGCTCAATTGAATTACACCACTACGGAGAAGGAGTTGCTAGCTGTTGTTTTTGCGTTAGACAAGTTTAGGTCGTACCTCCTCGGGTCTAAGGTTGTCGTGTATTCTGATCATGCTGCATTGCGTTACTTGCTTTCTAAGAAAGATGCGAAACCTCGACTCATTAGATGGATTTTGTTACTACAAGAGTTTGATTTTGAAATTCGGGACAAGAAAGGTTCCGAAAATTCTGTGGCCGACCATTTGTCGAGGATCCTTGTTGACTCCTCATGCGACACCGTGCCTCTCCATGACTCATTCCCCGATGAGCAATTATTTGAGGTGTCGCAAGTTCGGCCTCCGTGGTATGCTTTTATTGTTAATTACCTAGCCACTGGTGAGATTCCTTCGCATTGGTCCCGTCTCGATAAGGACCGATTCTTTTCTCAGGTTGGGAATTATTTGTGGGAGGATCCGATACTTTTTAAATATTGCGCGGATCAAGTGATTCGGCGTTGTGTCCCCGAGAGTGAGTATCATAGTATTTTGACCTTTTGTCATACCCTTGAAAGTGGGGGACATTTTAGTGGGAATAAAACGGCGGCAAAAGTGTTACAAAGCGGCTTTTATTGGCCGACTTTATTCAAAGATGCCCACGAGTTTTGTAAGACGTGTCTTCGGTGCCAACGTGCCGGAAACATATCCCGCCGAGACATGATGCCATTGAACTCCATTCTAGTGGTGGAGTTATTTGATGTGTGGGGCATAGATTTCATGGGACCGTTCCCTAATTCTTTTGGGAATGAGTATATTCTTGTGGCGGTAGATTATGTGTCTAAGTGGGTGGAAGCGGTGGCCACGAAAACCAATGATCACAAAGTTGTGCTCAAGTTCCTTAAGAGCAACATTTTTAGTCGTTTTGGCTGTCCGAGAGCGATAATAAGTGATGAGGGGACCCATTTTGTTAATAAGCATTTTGCGGCACTGGTGCGTAAGTATTCTATCACACACAAGGTGGCAACACCTTACCATCCGCAAACTAGTGGCCAAGTTGAGGTTTCAAATAGGGAGATAAAGAAAATTCTTGATAGAACGGTTAGGACCGATCGCAAAGACTGGTCAACAAGACTAGACGATGCGTTGTGGGCTTATCGAACTGCATATAAAACCCCTATTGGTATGTCTCCTTACCGGTTGGTTTTTGGTAAGGCGTGCCACTTACCCATAGAGTTAGAGCATAAGGCGTTGTGGGCCATTAAAAAGTTTAATTTTGATATGATTGTTGCCGGGTCTCATCGTCGTCTCCAATTGAGTGAGCTCGAGGAATTGCGTAATGATGCTTATGAGAGTGCACGCATTTACAAGGATAGGACTAAAGCTTTTCATGATAAACATATTGTCCAAAAATCCTTTGAACCAAATCAAAAAGTGTGGCTTTTTAACTCTCGTTTGCGTCTCTTTCCGGGTAAGTTGAAATCAAGATGGGATGGGCCCTTCATAATTCAAAAAGTTTTTCCCCACGGGGCGGTTGAAATTAAAGATCCACAGAATGGTACAGTTTCTAAGGTTAATGGTCAACGTTTAAAACCATATGTGGAAGGTATTTATAATGAGGCAATGATTGAGGAAGTTGACTTAGTTGATCCGATTTATCAAGATAATTGAGTTTTAACTGAAGTCTAGGAGACTTTAATTCCATGGAGGGTGAAATACCTCCAGTGTTTGCCGTGCTCGAACGGCTTCCAACGGTCTGGTATAGCCACCTTGTCAAAGCTATGTATGTAGTACTTAGGAGGTTGGGTCTGGCGGCAAGCACGTAGTTAGCAGCGAGAAATCTGTCTGAACCATCCGACTTTAGTGTCCAACTTGGCCGAGATTGCTTCATAAGCCGAGTGGTGGGTAAGGAATCTGGAAGCCCCAGAGGGAGTGACAACCTATTAGATGATGGCACCACTTCTCAAGATATCGTTGAATCCTACGTATATTGCTCTTCCAACAAGTAGGGAACCACAGTCTTTGGCAAGGGAGAAAAGTAGTACCCGTGTATTTCGCGTGAAGAAAGTGGTGGATTTTAATTGTTGTTTATGTTTTTATGCAATCTCATGAGTTTTCTTTTCTTTTTGCTTAGTTGTTGTTTTGTCAGTTAGTTTTGTTCTTTATTTCCGTATCTTGTTTTGGTGGAGACTAACGCATTGCAGGTTGTTTCGTTCAACTTGGGGGGCCCCTCGGCCGCCATACTCTTTTCTGTTTAGTTCTCCTCTCAAGGTGATATCTTTCCCCTCTCTTTCTTTTCATTGTCTTATTTCTTTTAGTGTCTTTGCAATCACTGAGGGCAGTGACTAGTTTAAGTTGGGGGGCGGGGACTACTTCGGGTGCTTTAGTTGTTTGTTTAAAGTCTTGAAAAACAAAAAAAAAATTGAGAAAATTAAAAATTAAAAAAAAATGGGAGCATTTTTGCATAAGAATGTTGTTTGTTGTGCTCGCTTGTTGATTAATTGAGTATAAGCATGCTGCTACCATTTCGATATCTCTTTGGCAGAATAGTTTCATTTGCTAGACTGCTGGCACTTTTGTTTTAGCATTTTGCACATTGCACGTCGGGCCTTGATTGCTTGTGAGCTGTGATTTGACTGTTCTTAAAGGCTATGATTAGTGGAGACTTATGCCCGAGTGAGCTTTCGTGCCTTAGCTTTTTGTTGGAGTGGTGTCGAATAAACTCTTTGTTTGTCATGAAAAAAAAAAAACACATTTGTTGTCAATCTCATTATCTTTGGTCGCCAAGTGTTGGACTTGAATGCATAATAATATATCTTGGTTTTGGTTCGTCATATGGATGTTACACCCCTGGTTAAGGATTATGGGCACTTTCTTGATATTTGGGCCAGTTCTTTCCTTTGTGTTCACATTTATCCCTTGCGAGCCACATTGAGCCTTACAGATTTAGCCTTTTCTTGGTTAGCTCTACCTTCCATATTGTGTTTGGAGAAAGGCGAGAATGTAAAGGTTAATTTCGGGGTAGATTGTTGAATTTTGTGCTTAAATTGGTGGTGTCCCTTAAAAAAAAGAGAAAAAGAAACACAACAAAATACAAAAAAATAAAAAGAAAAAAAAAACAAAGAAGAGAGAAAGGGGCACCGATAAGTTGGAAAAAGGAGGAATGGTTGCTTTGTAATTGAAAGATGTTGAAGGGTTAGAAGGAGAGATAAGGTGGAGTTGAATTAATGTTAGCGGGGTACACATTGCATATTTGCCCCGTTTAGTTGAAATACTCGCCTATTCTCTCACACTTGAATCTATTTTTACCCAAACCTTGATACACTATCCTATCCCTAATGCTATAACCTTGGATTAAGTCCTGTTTGATTTTAGGGGTGTTGGGTTGAGGTTTGATTGGTGGGGAGTTTCAATGCTTGGCATTTTGTTCATGAGATTGCGTGTCCACTATAAAAAGCGTTCTTTTCGTGTCATAGTGTGCGGAGTACTTTGCTTTCCATTTACGTAACCTCCAAACCGCACACTTGAGAGTTCATAATGCACCTTGTTTCGAGTGATTTCATTTCTGAGTGCATGACACGGTGAGAATTGAAGTCGAGGCTCGGTCCGGTGAGAGCGGTTGATTCTTGTTCATATGTGATTGAGGCCCGTATTCACACACGCTAAGCTTAAGTGTCACAGTTTATTTGTTGAAGTGATAGCTTTTGGAACTATGTTTGCCTTGCTATATCTTTGTGGAAGCTTTGTGCCCTCTGCTTGATATGTCGATGAGTTGCATGACAGGTTGCGATTTTTGTGTTGAAAGGTTCCATGTGTTTGTGGGTGTTCATTGCTGATAACCCTCGTGCTTTAACGAGACTAAACTCGTCCTACCGGAGCACCCGGGGGTTCAAATGTCCTATCTTTCATTGCTTTCATTAGCTGTTTAATTCTTTGCTTTGCTTGAGGACTAGCAAAGTGTAAGTTGGGGGGTGTGATAGGTGCTGAAAAGCACCCATTTAATCTTTCTAATTTATAC
This sequence comes from Rhododendron molle, assembly GCA_025413875.1. Taxonomy (NCBI): domain Eukaryota; kingdom Viridiplantae; phylum Streptophyta; class Magnoliopsida; order Ericales; family Ericaceae; genus Rhododendron; species Rhododendron molle. The sequence continues at coordinate 26,598,364 of CM046389.1, forward strand.
CTTGTTAAGTCCATTTATATTGTTACTTGGAGAATATTAATGCGTTTATTGTAATTGTAGGTATTTGAAGGCTTGACATATTAATGGGCTTTATTCAATTGAATTAGGGCGATGATGGCGCACATACTTGCGGGTTATTATATGATGTTGAAATAATTAATCAAATACATCAAGTGGCGAGATGTATGAGCTCAAATGGTGTGTCGAAATTGTTACGGAAAACTCAAGTAGAGGCACCCAATAAGTGATTGGGCATTACGGCACTTAATTAATCCAAGGATGCAGAGAATAGGGTTTAGTTTGGTGGTGGGCCCTAATCAATATATATTATACTCCTAATTCACACGGCAGAAAAAAGATATAAAAAGGGAGTAAGGGGTCGGCAAGAAAAAAAAGGGAAGAAAAGCGACGTTCTTTTTCGAGCAGCGACAACAAGAGAAAGAGGCGTGATAGGGGAATCCTTCATGACTTCCATGATTCTTTCAATCTCGATTGCATTTGTTTTCTCCATGGCCGGCTAAATCCTTTATCTAAAGGGAAGATGAAACCTCGCACCAAGTAATTTTATTTTATGTATGGATTTTAGGTTTATTATTCGGATCGATTGTATAACTAAGAACTCTTTCCGTTTCAATTGAATGGAATGGTTTTAATGGTTTTAATTTATTGAGTATTTGTATGCATGCTTTCAAATACGAGTTGTACAATGGTTTTCATCGATTGTAGTTGGAGTTCTGAGATAGATTATGCTCGTAAGACGGGCCGTGCCGTTAGGCGACCATACCGTACTTCTGAGACGGTCCGTGCTATGGGATAATTTATGCCTTTTAACAACTCAATTATTTTCTAGATGATTATTGCTAGGGTTTGCAAGCCTTAATAATAATCCCTTCTGATTCGAATAATTAATCTCGCCTATGCATGTTGGAGTTACGCGGTCGAGGTGGATTCGAACCCTAGATTTTCTCTCCAATTGTTACAAACTTTCCGTTAATTTATTCTCTTAGTTTAATAAACTCTCCAAATTCAAACAACCAAACTTCTTTTGCCCGAATTAATCTAAAAATTAATTGAATTTGTCGTAACTCAGCCATACTGTCTCCGTCGGAACGATACTCGGTCTTGACCACTATTCTACTGAGTAGTAGTTAATTCTCAGTTTTATAAATTTATTTTTGACACGGAACGACGCGGTCATACAACCATTAAAATACTAACCTAATGTACTAATCCTATTTTAATCAAATATCACACATTCCAAATCTAATATTTTAATCAACCTAATCTTGGTTGGCAAGTAAAGCTATTATCCAATGGATAATAGTTCCCCTAGCGGTTAATAACCAATGGGTAATGATGGCTAGGATTCTAGTCTATCGCCCAATGGGTAAAGAATCTCCTAATGGTTATTATCCAACGGTTAATACCAAAAAGTATAATACTTTGAAATTAAGCACTAAACTAATCTAATCTCGTACTTAAGAAGATTAACCAAGGTTTACCTATTGACCAATGGATAAAGGAAACCCTAACGCTATTGTCCAATGGATAAATATTACCCTAGCTTTTATCGTCCAATGGATAAAGACAAAAAGGGTAAAATGGTCCATCTAGGGCTAGGGTAACCTAATTAGATTTGGGATCCAAGTGATTAGATTAACAGTCTATTAGGAATCTAACTAATTGGTTAAAGACTAACGATACTTAATCTAGGCTTTCATTGCTCGAGTGGTATTTTGGTTTTATTTAGTAGGAAATCGCCTAATAACGGAATATTAAAGCCCGATGGTGTCAAACATCAAGGCAAGGCGTGAGCGTGGCCAAGGCAGCCTGGTGGCAAAGCGGCGGCCAAAGCAGCCCGGTAAGGCCAGAGCAAAGCAGTCCAGCAACGGCAAGGCAAAAGCAAGGCGTGACTCGATGCCAAGGCAGAACCCGATGGCAGCCAAGGCAGAGCAACCCGACAGTGACCCGACGCCTAGGCGAGGCACGCCCGTCAGCGAGCCGACGTCAAGGCAAGGCAGGCCCGTCAGCGAGCCGACGCCAAGGCAAGGCAGGCCTGTTAGTGACCCGATGCCTAGGCGATGCAGGCCCGACGCCAAGGCGAAAGCAAGGCGCGACAGCGACCCGATGCCAAGGCAAGGCAGGCTCGGCGGCGACCCGACGCCAAGGCAGCCTAGCTAAACCAAAGCAAAAGCAGTCAAGTCAACGGTTAAGGCGAAGACTAAAAATTAACCACTTTGGCATCGATGCAACGCTCTAGGTTAGGAAAATGTAACTAAGCCAAACGGTAGTTAGGGTTGCTAGCTAATCGGTTGCCATGTAGGATTTCCAGCCGAGACAATAAATTCTAGGATTTTACTACAATTACCAAGTAACTATACCAAGGTCTTAATAGGCATACTCGTCTTTAGAAAATGACCTTAATGTCCGGGCGATGAATTCCAATCTCCTAAGTCATAAACCTAATTATGACGGATTATTAATCGCAAAAAAGGGATTTATAAAATAAATAAAGAATTTTCAAATACAATAACAAAATTTTATAAGTCGATAACGGCCGATTTTTGGATCTTAAAATGAAATCCAAGTATTAAAATAAAATTCAAATTTTTAGCGAAATTTCTATTGACCAAAAATCAGGGTTGTTACAGGTACTATGGGATTGAAGAGTTCGTGGCAAATCGGTTGGAGGTGGTGTTGAGGTTATCGTGGTTGAATGGTTGTAGTAATGGCAAGAAGAAGGGTGTGAGATTGAAAGAGAAGGCAAGTGCTGCAAGTGTGGCGGCGAATGAGTATTGGAGGAAGAAGGGGTGCATGGACTGGTGGGAGAAGCTGGATGCTTCAACTAGGAAGAACGTCTTTCGGGTCGTCTTGGCAAAATCAGCTAAATCTCTGGTATTTTTTGGGTACTTTCTTTTTTTGGTTGCTTTTGTTCGACGCGTTGAATCTTGCTGATTCTCACATCCTAGAACTGCTGCCTTAACCAAAGTTTTTGAATGAGAACACTGGAGTAGTTGGTTATGCTAGCAAAGATTGCAGAAAGGAAATAGTTTCCGAATTCCAAGTAACAGATATCTAACAAAATAATAATGTTTTAGAAGTTGTAATTCACCATGAAGAAGATCCTTAAGGTCCTGTTTATATGAAATTATGGATTGATTGGTGGGGTTTGTCTGGTAAAAAAAAATTCTTCTTGCAGGGGCTATTACTTCTATTTGCGGAGCACCTTGGAGAAAGCATCTAGAAGTAATCAAAAAAGATAAGAATAAGCATCCTTTAGAATCAAGGCCTAATGTGCCCAAAGCTGGCACTGCGGAAAGGAGAGAAGTGTGTCGGATATGGGTATTGGGAAGGCCCTCTTTAGCAAAAAGTCCCAGTGTTACATAATTTTTGTAATGCATGAAGTCTTGATATGATGACATAACGTAGATGTATTACGGTTTGTTTGTCTCATGTTCCTGATATTGATTTCTGTCAGAAAGTATCAGTAGCTGGAGAGAACAAGCACTCAAATTTACTTGCAACATTCTCACAAGGCTGTCAGGTTGATATGTTAGGTTGTTCCTTGGATGTAATCTCTAACTTTGATTTCAATTTAATCTTTCTGCAATTCATATGAACTCTGGGAACTACTATGTTATGACTAATACGAACTCTCTGCATGTATATGGCTAATATGTTATGTTGTCTTCCTAATATGTTAAGTTGTCTTCCAAAGGAACAAATCCTTTATTTACTTGCTGTAACAATGTAGTATATAATGGGGGTTGCTTTTAATATATATTTAACATCTACTTTTTTCAGAGTATCTACTTCTAAAAATTTGTCATGTATTCTTTAACTCATTTTTAAAGAGTTAGACTATTTTCTACATGCACTCCTAATATTTTGTATTTATTTCAATGATTGTTTGCCCACTCCAAGGTCATGGTTCTCACTACACCTTTTGTGAGAATTGTTAAACGTGGAAAATATTCTCAATTCCAACAAACCAACGTGTTCTGTCATTTATCTATTCTACATTTGTTACTCACTGTATCCCTATTTCGTACATATTTCCTCTGCAAGCATGCTTCATTCATCATCTTTAAAAGCCTCTGTTACTATCTGTTCTCATCCATTTTGCGCTTCCAATGAACTTCAGGCAAAAAACATCCTCTTTGCTGGGCTTGATGCTCGTGCCTTGCACGAGGAAGGATACACACATGTGTCTCATAACACAACAATTCTCATCCAATTCTAACTGATTCTCCACCTATTTCAATATTTCTATACAATCAACAGAAAAAAAAATTAAAAAAAAACCCTTCAACACAATTTCTATTCAATGCTTACTCAATTCCAACTGATTCTCCACCTATTTCAATTTTTTTGTGCAATCAACCAAAAAAAAAAAAAACCACTTCATCCTCACGCACAAAACCTCAAAACAAAAGCAAAAACCCTGCTCATACCATCCTGCATATCATTAACCTCAAAACAAAAGCAAAAACCCTACTCATACTCTTCATTCGCATACCTTATTCTTTGTAGAGACCCGTAAATTCTTAGAACTTATTTAAATGATTTACGAGTAATACAAAAGATGAGATTGATTCGGGATATTGAGGATTGGGACTAATCTGTTAAATATTGCATTTGAGGGGTGAGTGTGTGATTTGTGCCTTGTGTATATGTCAGGTGTGTGTGAGTGTGTAGGAAATAAAATTCCCATTTTACTTTTCTCCCTCTCTCCCGACCTCTCCCTCACCTCTTGGCTCTCACTCTCTCTCACTCACTCTCCCACAAAATCAACCCAAAACCCACAAAACCCAACCTCCAATCCTTCACTCCTCCGCGTATTTCAGTTCATATCGCACCGGTGTGAGCTCGGTGGAGGCGTACTCCGTTCGCTTTCAAGTTTCGGAGCTAGGGCTTGAACATCACTTGGTTTTGATCTTTGATGCTTGAGGTAGGAGGTTCTAACTATCGATATATGTTTATGAAGTGTTTCTTGATGCTTGATTTGCGCCTTGGATCATTGTTGTTGTTGCCATTGTTGTTGTTGCTGAAAAACCCATCTCAATCTGTCAAAATCTGCTCGAAACCCCTTTGTTATCGATAACGATTCCTTCGTTATCGATAACATTTTGTCCCCGAACCCAGAAAATCTATTAGTATCGATACCCTGTGCCTTTGTTATCGCTACCCTTGCGTCTGGAACGATTTTAACCCCATAGGTATCGATACCTTTCTCGTTGGTATCGATACCATAGCATTTCGGCTGACCAAAATCTTGAGTTATCGATACCTTATTTTATCTGTTATCGATAATGTTGTAGTTTTATTGACTTAAACAATGAGTTATCGATAATTTATTCTGTTAGTTATCGATAACTCCAGGTTTCTGATGATTTCGACTTCGAGTTAGCGATACCTTTGTTTATTAGTTATCAATAACGTTTTGTAATACCACTGTGTTGCCATCTTTGATTCCTAATCTATAATTTTGGGTCTCAATCACTTCTAATCTACTCCAAATACTTCCTAAATGATCCCGAACTTGACCACTCGTATCTCATGACATCGTTAAACATGTCCATGACTTTAAATGCTCAATTTGACATGTTTCCTTGAAAGAAAAATATATATTTTCTTTGTATACAAGTTGGGTTTGAATGGTACGACTGTAATGAATAAATGATTTTGGGAATTTAACGAACACGATGCGAGAATTTCAGGACTCATCGACGGGTGGGTGCCTGACAGAGGACATCGGGGTCTTTTAATTGGCCCGGAAGGAGCTATAAGCTCGTAATTGATATTTCAGGACCTCCCTATGGGCAAGGTGCCTGACAGAGGACATCGGGGTCCTTTACTTGGCCCGGCAGGAGCTTCGGCTCATGACACTTGAACGAGACACGTTTTGGCATTTGGTGATTTTCAGAAATCATTTATTAAAGCACGTGACTGGTTTTAGGAAAGAAGTATAAGATTGGATTGCTCTTGACGATCTCTCATTGATTCTCGATACAGTTGCTTATCTATTCATCTTTCCTACATGTCATCTGCATACATTGTTAGATTAGAGCTTTCTACTGGGCTAGTGTAGCTCAAACCTTCCATCATTTTCAGGTACGAACCCGGGGCAGTAACGGCATACTTGTGTGCTTGGATGTGAGCATCGTTTTGAAAGCTAACTTGAAGGGTTATTTGGCCATCTTTGTCTAGTATATTTTTGGAAAGATGTATTTGTAACCCTATTGTAAATCTTTTGACTTAAGGAATGATTGTAAACGCTTAATTCTCTTTCATAATTGATACTTATGTTAATTTGGGCCTCGGAGCCAAAGTTGTAAACTTATTCAGACTTTGGAATGTTGAATTGGCTTTAATGGATGGAAGATGCTAAACTCTTTTGGGGTATTTTACAGAATATCGTGAGGTTTTATTTATTAAAAATCTATTATACTTATGTGAAAAATCGTGGGTGTGACATTCTTCTTCTTCTTCGACTGCTCGTACTCTTCAAACCAAAGCTATAGAACATGCAAAGTACTCATGCTCATCCTCGTCGCTCTCCTCACCTCAGCGATCCGGATAAAATCTATTGAAGCTCGAAGCTGCTGCAGTACAAGACACTCAATTCCAAACCCGCACACCGCTCGCCATGCCCCCACCTAAATCCCCCTTCCACTAGGACCAATCATATCCCTTTGATCCGTTTCATTACAGTAAGCCCGGCCCATACAAAATGAACCCTCCAGTTAGACTTATCCTCACGTACCCACTACAAATACAAAATTTTCCAATACCAGAAACAATAAAATATAACATTAAGCGATTAAATATGTTCATTTCACTGGGTCTTTTAAATTCGTATTATCTTCTTTTCCACGTTCCCACTGACGACAAAACTCCAAATAGCAAAATTTATCACATAATATATTAACAAAAAATTAACTCATTCTAAATCATTAAAGTAAAAAAAAAAGTATAATAGTAAAATCATATTTCCACAAATTATAACTCTTAACGAGCTTCAGCAAAATGGAAAGTTCGCCAAATGCCGCAATAACAATTACAAGACACAAAAACACTTCAATTTCAATTTTCCTTAAATCAATTACACATGCACTCTTAACTAAACACACATTCAAACATTCGTAAAGTTAAAACATAATTTTACATCATTAACGAGCACATAATATAACATCTTCAACAAGCACATAATATTTGTGCGTTGCACGAAGCCGAACCTAGTAATGACAAATGATCGTGTATTTGGGTACTTATCAATTCCCGAATAAAATGATTTTTGACAACTATGTGTTGGTAAGCAGTATCTATGCGAAAAACATTTTGGCTATCATTTTAAATAGGAAAAGAGCTCAAAAAAATTGAAAGTATGGAGAAATCATCCCACTTTGAATCTAATTTTGAACGCACGCTGCAGCAGCTTTGCTAGCTTTGTAATGTTTGAAGTTATTCTAATATTTTTTTTTTGAACTCACACTATCTGAAATGGACAAGGGGGCTCTTGATATGGCCGAAGCACAACCGGTAGTTTTTTTTTCAATTTGGGCGTTGTTCCGAGCTATAAAATGTTATTTAAACTATTCACTTTTGTAGACCTTGATGCTAAAAAAAATCAAGTCAATGAGACATCAGGAACCCCCTAAGCAAAACACGATTTTTTTCAGCAATGAAGGGTAAATACAATTTAAAAGGTACAACAACCCTGTAAGCAATTCTTTAGCAATGAAGGATAAATACAATTTAAAAGGTACGGAGTCGTGCACAACAAGATTCATTGTTTGTATAAAACTCTAAACAGTGAACGATTAAAATTTTTTGAGCTCGGAGCATCACGCGAATGGAAGGGACCGCAGCATAGGGCATGCCCCTTGTCCATCCCAAATCTTATCTGTTTGCCAGAGGTTTGGATCATTAAAAAGTTTGCCAGATCCACTATCTGTTGTCAATTAACTTTTTATCTATGATCCACTGAACCATGTTAAAATATATTCATTGATCATTTCATGCGAGCAACTAGCATAGAGTAAACTAATGGTCACTCGTCCCCAGCTTGTGAACTTGATGAGCTTTTTCTATATAGCCACGTGGGTCACAGATTATTGTTTGTTTGATCTTTGATGTTCAAGTCTTTGAAAATTTCTTCCTACTCTGAACCTTAATTATAATTTTAAAATTAAGGAGCATCACAAGGCTTGGTTTTTTTTAGCCAGTATTGTATACATCAATGGAAGTAAGCGGGGAGTTAGTAAGTTAGTTCAGAGGCTGTCCATAGCTTTAAATCCCAACCAATCACACCTCATGTGACTTGAATCCAAGCCTCTACTAAAGGAAGCGTTGGGTGATACCAACATCTTCAATTGTAAAAAAAGAGAAATGGTACAAAACCAATTGGATAAAGTTTTCCCACAAACCTGGACCATTGCTTCTCCCTGTCCGAGAGCCCGGGTGGCAATCTACCTAATAAAATACAAGGGCGTGGGCCTCCACACAAACACAAGTTGATCCAAGGGCTGAGATTCATTTAATCCAATAGATGAGGTGTGTTCTCCAACTCTCTTAAGAAAACACCCACACTTTTACAAATATATTACAAAAATGTCATTGATTTTTTTTACCCGTTGCTCGATTTCAGGCATTGGCATAAAAAAATAAAAATATATTACAAAAATGCCCATGCCTACGACACGGGGTGCGTAGTGCCGTAGGCACGGACAAGCACTAGTGGTGTGATAAAAGAAAAGGTAGGTCCGTGAAGCTCACAAAACCCCGCACCAATTATAAACGACTACCTTGCATTTTAAATTGGGACGCAAGGAGTACTATTTTTTTTTCCGGTTAGATTATGCGCGCCAGTTTACACGTATCTCAACTAACACCATTTTTTTTTCATCAATCCGGTCAATAATATGCCTTTACACCAATATTAAAAACTTTGTAAGAAACTACTTTATTGCGGCCTAACCCTTTAATCAGGCTAACTTACATTGAAAACTAGAAAATTTCAACATTACTACTTTAGTATTGATAACTATGAATTTTTATCATTGATGCCGAGCACTACAAGTATGACACGTGGCTAGGTTCTCAGCAAGGCTTATACCGGTTGGCCTAGAACTGCGTGTGTTATACCTCCCAAACAAGTATGGACCCCACTGCCCCATGATCTATACCCATCGGTTTCGCCCCATTACTTGGTGATTCCTAAATCACTCCCCCATGACACAACATGATTAATTATCACCAATGTCACTCACTAGCCCACTATCTAGGGATGAAATCGGTTCGATCGATTTGGTCAATTTTTTTATCACTTTTTGAACCGAATCGACTAAGTCGGTTTTTGTATTTTCCAAACCGACACCGACGCATTTCTTGAAGTAACCGTCAATTCGGTTTATAGTTTTAGCGGCTCGATTCGGTCGGTTTATCGGTAAACAAAACAAATCGTCCAAATCCATCCATAAACAACACAAATCATACAAAATCGTATAAATGAAATAGAGGTTCTTTTCAAAAAGCCCTAGCTAATTTTTTCAAAAAACATGTTTCGAAGAGAAGTGCTCACGGTCGAGATTTTTGAACATTTTCATCTTAGAGTGGGATGAGAGAGAGAGATGAGGCCATGGCCGGGTAGTGGGTAAGAGGCGCTGGGAAAAAGAAGAAGGTTTGTTCAGATCAAAAAGAATAAGATAGGGTCACATTTGGTTTTTTTTTTTTTTTTTCAAACGGAATTTCATGCATTAACTAAAAAACGAACACAAAACGTCATCAGCCCGATATTCGACATAAAAATAATCATAAGACGACAAAAAGGTTACAAAGGCGTAGACCTACGTCCTGAGATGACCAACACCCATGGCATCCGTCAGGGCGAATTCCCTAGTTGCAAAAAGGAATTGAGCTAGTTACAATCAAATCATTTTCTTGTTGCGCGCCAAGTCTGGCAATACAGTCTACAGTTTGATTTGCTTGTTGGTAGATGTGGTTATAGTTGAATTTGTTCCACAAGCAAGTCTTCTCCCTTCTTCAATAATGTGCCAGTGCGGGTGATACTTGATATTTATTTCTAAAAAATTGACAGTAAGACCTCTATAAATAGCCCATATTTGAACTTCCAAGCTGTTGATGCCAGTTGCTTTCCTATAGTAGCTTAGAACCCACTTCCCATAGTTGTCTCTAAGAACTCCTCCATATCCAGCCGTGTTGGTGGATTCATGGAAGCAACCATTAGTGTTCAACTTTAGCTTTCCTGGAGATGGTAAAATCCAAAAAATAAAAACTCTATGCCGCGTATCATTGGTTTGTGGCCCGTGAAAGCTATGAAATGGATAGTGAAACCTCTATAAATAGCCCATATTTTAACTTGAGGGTTATTTTTGTTGGTCTCCTGGTAAAAGGTAGTAAAACGGATGGCAGCGAAAAAGTTAGATGGATGGTTGGGATTCAAAGTATAACCCTTTTAATAGTGTCGGTTCGGTTCATATCGGTTGGGATTTTCAAAAAACAAAACCGAATTAAAACAAAAACCAATTGAATTGAGTAAAAAATAATCGGTCGATTCGGTTAAAATTCATTACTAGTGCACATCATACACCAAACCTTTATAAATTAGTCACCTTCACAATTAGAAGGCAGACACTCGATTTTCCTCTTTCATATACTTTTTCTCTCCCATTCTCCAACTAATTTGACCGTGGGAGACTCTAAGGTCAGAAACATCATCGGTCCTTAAACTTAGGCTCTGTTTGGAACCCGCAGAAAAGAAAAGAAAGGAAAGGAAAATAAAAGGGAAGGAAAATGAGAAGAAAATGGAAGGAAAAATTTACTATTCATTACACTTAAAATCTTTATTTTCTTCACACTTTCTTCTTCAACCAAACAATGGAAAGGAAAATTTTTTTATTTTCCTTTCTTTTCCTTTCCTTTCCATAGGTTCCAAACGGAGCCTTATTTTACTGGGAATCCTTCCCAAAGGCTTGGGTGATCATTCAAATTTAACAAGAGTCTTGTTAAAGTGCTCGGATCAACCATTCAGATTTTGACATTTTAATAGTAACTACTCCTCCCCGGCTCTCTCACTTCCGTGGGAGAAAACTTCCCGGAGTCGTCCAGTCCATTCCAAATGAAACGACTCACACGCACCTGCAAAAAAAAAAAAAAAAAAAAAAAAAACGACTCACACTCCGTTTTCGTGTCAACTAAACCGATGGATTCGAAGCCGACGCCGGCCGTGAGGTTCACGGTGGGCAAACAGTCCTCGCTGGCGCCGGAGCGCAGCGGCGATGAGAACGACATTGAGTCTGTGAGTGGGAAAGAGGAGGAGGACGAGAGGAAAATTGATGGGAGAGTGAGGCTGATGAATTTGGCGAACGAGGGAGATTTGGAAGGGATCAAGGAGCTGTTGGAATCCGGCACAGATGTTAATTTCCGGGATATCGATGACCGGACGGCGCTGCACGTGGCGGCGTGCCAGGTTATGGTGATGTCGTGGAGTTCTTCATTCAGAATGGCGCCGAGATTGACCCCAAAGACCGCTGGGGAAGCACGGTATTATAATTTATCCACACACTCTCTCCGCACCTGTGTTTTGTTGCATATTTTACCCTCTCTGTTTGTAACCTGAGGAAAGGGGGGAAAAGAAAAGAAAAGAGTGGGAGGAAAATAAGAGTAAAAGTTTACTGTTTATAAAACTTGAATTCGTTATTTTCTCCCCTCTTTGCCTCTAAACCAAACAATGGGAGGGGATTTTCCTTTCTTTTCCACATGTTCCAAGCAAATAACCGGTGGCAGAGCTAGAGTTTTGACTCTGATGCAAGATAATTGAAATTGTTGGAATTTCGGAGCTAATTGACAGTATGCGGATAAGCCTTTGGAGTTTGGAAGGCTACTTTTTGGCTGTTCATTTTCAACTTTTTGGCTTTTGTCAGAATGTATTTTGAATCTGGGTGTAGACAAACCTTGGGTAGTTTCAAGGAGGATGTGGGACGGGTCTCTAACACACATGACATGACAAACATGAATCAATATTAGGGTATCTCCAATGGCATAACCAAAATTGGATAATCAAAATTTGCCACCTCATCTTTTTGTTATCCATTTAGGGGTAGCTAAGATTAACAATGTGAAGTCTCACAATGGTCCATAATCAAAAACTCAATTTTAGAGAGAGAGAGAGAGAGTTGTAAATAAATGTGAGTGGGTGTTGATTCCATTTCCATTGATAGTGATGGGAGGAGAGAGAGAAAAGAAAGAGAGGGAGTGTGTGTCACGCTCTCGATTTTCAATATAAATATAAATGATTTCCATAATAAAATCCTCACAATAAACCGTAATACCCCAAAATAGGTTAATATTTCCATTTCCATAGTTGTACCACTACATCCAAGAGTTTCCAAAAGATTACATCATTGGCTCAATGGCCCAAATGAACATAAGTACTGGGTATCAAAGAGCGTTATGAGATTACAATATTCCATAGTCAAAGAAATATAAGTGAAGTTACAAATACATCTTCCAAAAAGTGATTTACAAATATGGCCAAGTAACTCCTCAATGCTAGCTTTCAAAAGTATTTTCCACACCTAAGCACTCCAAGCATGCATGCTATGGTCCTGGGTTCGCACCTGAAAATGATGAAAGGTTGAGCTACACTAGCCCAGTAGAAAAGCCTACGCAAACTCTATATGCAAATGAGTAAAACAAAAGAGCGAACACTAGAGGCATACTAATAACAGAAGTATGCGTGACCAACATGATCAAGGATCCAATCATCTCAACTCCTTCTCATCATACTCTTAAAACATATTCGAGTAGTTTGTGTCCCAACGTCTCATATCTTAGTGTGTCTGAGCCTAAACTCTTGTTGGGCCAATTAAGGGATCCCGAAACCCCCTGCCAAGCACCCTGTCACGACCTGGATTTTTAACATAAATTAAATGATATTCTTAAATAAAAGGACCTCGCTTGCCATCGCATTCCCAAAATAGTATCCCGCCTGTTTAAATTACAGATAAGTTCCCAATTCAAAAGAAAATACAACTTTGGCACCACGGCCTAAATTAGCTTAAGTACAATTACAACACGAGAGGGGTGTTACAAGCTTCTTTGTCAAAAGAAATTCATGAATACTTTGTTACAAAACCATCTTGATCAAAAGTAAGTAACTAAAAGTGAAAAGCTTCCAAAAAGTCATTCACATCCCAAGCACGCATTGAATGATGCTACCATCTGGCATTAGAACCTGAAAAGAAGGATTTTGTTGAGCTACACTAGCCCAGTAGGAAAATCTATACTCAAACTATATGAAAATGCGAAGAAACATGCACCAAGAGTGAGTGAAGTTCAATAAGCGAACACGAGAAACAAAGGGGCACCACGATGAATCGAAGGACGACGACTACTGGATTCAATACGTCTTAAAGATATCCCTAAACATTTCGTACATCAACTAGGAGCAACATTGAACACATATCAATCTAATAACCCAAGACTATTTCACGAACCATTTTAAGATTCCTCAAGTGAATGCCACACTTAACTTCCTCTTCTTTTCCCATTCACCATCAAATCTCTTTCATAAAAGAAAAACATTCTTTTCTGATTTACCAAAATATTTTTGAGAAGACTCTTGACCTTAATGGGTCAAGCTCCGTTGATTCAAACTTGAATACCGGAATCCGTTGATTTGTGCCCAAATACCGGAAACCGTTGATTCGCTCAAGAATAGCCGGAGGATTTTCATAAAAATCCTTTTTCCAAACCAAATTCCTTCCTTTTCAAAAACTTTGATGATATCAATCGTTTATTCCCTTTTTCAACCGTCACAATCTCAAACAATAAACAGCCCAAACGACAACAAGAACTTCTATAATCAATCATAACTTCCTTCATCATGATAGATATTGAACTGTGTTACCACCCCTTGCGTTACAGTGAATTCTCTCCACCTGGGTTTCTGCATTACCACACCTTGCGTTGCGGGCCCTCCAGAGTCTCCGCATTACTACACCTTGCGTTGCAGGACCCTCAATTCAAATTCATAACTCACGCAAACACATATGCATTTACAATCCGAATACAAGAAGACAATACTTCCCAAGGTCACAGTCTTTCATTCATCCTCATTCGATGTATTACACACTCACATACATGTCCTTCTGTACATTATTAGATACCTTAGATTCACGTTATCCCTTAAAGCCTATCACGATGCCCTACGTCACGTACCAACCCCACAACGACTCCCTGACACACCACCCACTAGGTTCTAAACGAGGAGCTTATAAAACGAGCGCCAAAGGAACCTAAGAAGGTCAACGAGACGAATCATGAAGACACAAATTACCCTATTATCATTTGGACTATTAGACAAACTCACATCAACCAACTATACATCCCTCGCTACACCTAGTGTGGCCTACGACGTTCAATAACGGGGTTACGATACGTTTTCCATTTCACCAATCACCACGTCACCTCATAGCACTAAACAAGTTTGTATCGTTCATTGCGACATGACATAACATCTGCTACAATCAACTAAATGCATAAATAACGTACGAGTACCATATTCATCTAATTCTACACTTTCCTTTTTCTACGACGAGAGCCAAAGGAGTGAGTATGATCTACGAATCATTAGAATACGAACAATCAAGCTTAGGAATGATTTTAAAGCATTTAAAAAGTATTAGAAGTGATCGGGGGTCCAAAACATGGAAGGAGAAACTTTTCAAGAATTTCCAGTTTGGTACATGTAGCAAGGTAAAAGTGCTACATGTAGCCAGTGAATAGAAGGTACAATCTGAGTTTGCTACATGTAGCGGGGTAAAGGTGCTACATGTATCCAGTGAACAGAAGATAAATTTTGGGGTTTGGTACATGTAGCGGGTTAAGGGCACTACATGTAGCCAGCGAACAAAACTAAAGAAATCTGGGTTTGCTACATGTAGCGGGGTAAATGTGCTACATGTAGCACCTGGGAATTTCAGCCCGATTTTGACAGCTTTCAAGGGCGGACACAAGACTTCCAAACAACGATCCAACGCAAGTTTTGAACACCGAATCAACTCATAAACATATAGAGAAAGTTAGAAATCCCTACCTCGAGTCAAGAATCGAAACCCACTTGATTTGAGCGAGCCCTAGCTCTCCGAACTTTGAAATCAACCGAGATCTTCTTCCCGAGCCTCACCGAACGCGATATGAGCCCGGGGTTGCGTAGAGGAGGTGAAATGAGGGTGGGTTCTTGAGAACTTTGAGGTGTTTTGGTGGGTTTTTGAGAGAGAGCAAGAGAGAGATAGATACGGTAGAGAGGGAGGGAGACAGCGTGAGGGAGAGAGAGGAGGAGATAAAATGCTCTCCTACAATGCACACACACACCTTATATAGTCCCATATCTTGAAATTACACATTCACCCCTCACTCTTCTGTTTACTCACTAAGGTCCTCAATTCTAATACTTACCAATTAATCCATATTCTTCCAATTATGCATTTAATCAATATCTCAAAAATTTAAAAAAAAAAAAAAATTATTCGGGTCTCTACACACCCACCTATCGATTAGGTCTTGAGTGTAACCAGTTTGGGCCTTCGCTCCTGCCGGGCCAATTAAGGAATCCTGATACCCCCTGCCAGGCAACCACCCATCGATGGGTCCTGAGTGTTCATGAGTCGTCTGTGTGCTCAAGTGTACCGTTCGTATTTTGATAGTGCAATGAGTTCGAACTCTTTATCTCATAGTTCAACAAGCTCATTCACATCCATCGGATACAATTCTATGCATGAAACAAGTGTTATTCTCCAAATACTTGAATGTACCCATAAATAACCCATTAGAATGAAATAAAGCTCTAACAAGTCACAAAGACATAGGACAATTTAGCACTAGGACAAGAGTCCTATCGGTAGGAGATGGGGACCTACCGGTACAAAATGGAAACATAAAGGACAACATTTTGGTTCACTGCGGTCCTACCGGTAGGGGACAAATGGTATCAGTAGAAAATGGGAAATTTTTGCCATCCTACCGGTAGGGATCAAGTCCTATTGGTAGACGGTGCACAAATCTTGTACAAGAAAATTTTCAAACGATGTACCGGTAGGTGAAAAGATCCTACTGGTAGGAAACTGGGTTTTCAGACAATTTTTCACAGCTTGACAGATTTTGATCCAAACTCAACAATGACCAATACAAGCTTAGACAGGGCTCGAAAAAACCCAAATAACATGTAGAAAGCAGTAGAATTCCCTACCTCAAGTGTCCAAGTCGAAACCGAAGAGATTGAGTGAGCCCTAGCTTTCGAAATCAAAACCGAGCAAAATACACTCCACCGAGCTTAACCCATCAAGATACGAGCTCAGATACGCAAGTAGGTGATGGATTGGAGGTTGATTGGTGTGGGTTTTGAGTTATTTGGGTGGAATTTTGAGAGAGAGAGAGAGAGAGAGAGATATGGGAAAAATAATTCCCCAACCACACACCACACACACATATACACACACACACATTAGCTATAACACCCCAAACTTTTATTTCCTTCACATTAACCCCCCAAATCAAAATTTTTTTTGAACAGACCCCCCAAATCAAATAACTACGACATTTCTCAATTATAAAAATTAAGAATTAATACGGGTCTCTACAGTGTGGTCCCCATTAAATTTGGCTATGTAAAGAGAAAAAGTTGCTAGTTCTTGGGTATCCAAAGGCCAAAATTTGGTTATTGGTTAAGGGGTTGCTAGGTTTGATTATACTACTGTGAGCCATATTTTGGATTAACATTGCTAATTTTAGAAATCTTTTAGTTTTGGTGATGCCATCGGGGGGAGACACTCTTAGAGAAATAGACCCGCCCGCTAACTTGCTTGGTTGCCTTATTATGTAGAATTTTGGAGATATATTACATAAAGATAATTGGAAGTAGGTTGAGTTGTCTCCCGCCTATCGACAAAGCTTGTGTAGCTTAAAGAGGCTTTGTAGGGCAAGACTCCAAATACAAGTTATTTAACCAGTTAATCTAGTTTTGTATCTATGATGTATGCTTATGTATCTGTGAGTTTCTTCTAAGAAATTTGGCGAATTAAGTTGATAGGTTCAAATCAACAGAGGAACAGTGCATTGAGAATTTTTTTGAACACGGGCTTATGTTTGGCTGCACCAGTGCATATGGTCTGTGTGCATTTATGTGGATCATCGTCTAATGCTGTGAATAGCCTCTTGCAGATGCAACATTATAAAAACCATGATGTGATCAAACTTTTGGAGAAACATGGTGCAAAACCTCTGGCATGTCGTTTATGATGATTTTGCCTTGTTCTCTTCCCTTTTCAAAAAGAATTTTTCAAAAATTCCCCCTACTTCCAACATATCTCTCTCTATCTCTCTCCACTTATTACCCCTACTATTTTTCAAAACACAAGCCAAACAAAGCATTAATTGCTTTCAAATTTGAATTTCTCTAGGCTGGTATATTATCTCGCTCATGTACCTTAAGTCTGTTGCTTCACATTGTATTCTCCTTCCTAACTACTTTTTTACCATTTAGATGGCACCAATGCATGTCAAAAATGCCCGTCAAGTCCCAGAGTATGAAATTGACCCATAGGAGCTGGACTTTACAGATAGTATTGAGATTACTAAGGTAGTTTAGTCTCTCTTTGTCTGGAAATGTTGTGGCCCAAATTCATGCTTGCTTTTGATATTGCATGTTCAACATGGTTATTAGAATATTCTTTATCATGCCTTAACTGGAGGTAGTATATTTGAACATCCTTGTGGATTCTGTGACCTTGCTAATCTTCTTGTTTAAGTTTTGCTTCTATTGTTGTTTGGTGCACTTAACTTGATGAGCTTAGATTACAAGTTGAGGACAGGTCATAAATAATGCTTAAGTGGTGCCATTATATTGAGTGAAGGGACATGTTAGTGCTAGAGACGGGTAACAAAACTTTGCGGATACATTTCTTGCGACTTCTTAGGGATGTTTATTACCTCATTGGTTTCACTTTCCAATTTAATAATCCTAGCCCCCTCCCAAAATGCATCATATTCTTTTACTAATATGGGTATAATTATGAGTTTTTTTTTTGATATTATATACAAATAATCTCTCTCTCTCTCTCTCTCTATATATATATATATATATATATATATATATATCAAACTTCAAATAATGGTTGTACATCGCCATTTGAAATTTTCTCAATTACTCTTGTAGACAAGAAAAACATATAACTTGATAGGTTCATAATTTGGCCAAAACCATCTTATTAGTTATGATATAGTGTACTATGTGAGAATAGAAAAGATATATCAGTGAAGTGTATGTTTGTTCGGATGAAAATTTATCCCCTCATTTGGCCCTCCTCGAAGCCACGACCTGGCTGCCCCCAGCCTGGGTGAACTGGAATGTAGTTGATGACAATTTCTTGAGCGTGATATGATGTTATACTCTTATTTCTTAGGCAACTTACTGATATTGTTCTATTATGGTAGTAGAACTTGAGCTTTATTTTCCACTACTAAAGAAGATTTCATGTTTAGTACTCATCTGAAATACTTAGTTTGGTTTCAAAGTTTCTTGTACTGGTGAAGTTCATGTTAGAAGTTACAGAAAGTTGAGGTCTATAGAACTGTCTCAAATGTTGCAAAGAGCTATTTTTATTCCCATTGGAAGGTGTGCTGTCTTGTTGTGATGTAGGATTAGGGGCAGCACTACCTCTTCTTGGTGGGCAAAAAGGGAAGTGAATTTGCAGATAGGTTGTAAAGTTTCTTTGAAACTTCATCAAATTTGAATCACAAGTGACCCTGTTCGTTTTGGAATTTTGGAATTTAATTTGTAGGTAATGAGTATAGAGAGAAATAGAGTAATAATTGAAAATAGGGGTAATGATCGAAGAGAGATAGAGAGAAAAATGAGAGTAATGATTGGAGAGAAATAAGGTAATGATTAGAATCCAAAATCCAAAACCCTAAAACGAACAAGGTCGATTACATGAAGTTCTCTATATGGTGGGGTTTGGTGCTTGTCCTTTATATGAAACTTCTGTACAAAGGGAGGAATGTGAAACCCGACAAAGATAGGACATATATCTGCTTTACATTATGAGACGTCCGTCTCCATACGACTTACACAGTAGTGTAAAGTGAAGTTCCACTTTGTCTAGATAATAACTTATATGCAACAAGCATGAGGATACCATCACTTCAATAGCTAGGTTTGGTGGTTGAGTTCTACCCACAACATGGTATCAGAAGAAGCAGAGTACCAAGGGACAAGTTGGTTGGATGTCCCTAGCCTGCACCGCAGTGCGTGAGGTAGGGTGTCTCATAAAGACCTCATCCCTTGAGTTTGGCAATAATGTGTGCTAGGTAATTGTGAAGGCACCCTCACCTCAATAATTAGCTTTGGGGTTCTACCCAAAACTAAGCAAGACTAAAGTCAATTATGATCGGATAAGGGATTAATTACAAGAAAGCATGAACAGCTGGAAATATTTTTTGTCATGAAGTGGAAGAAGAGCTTGGAGACGAAGTGAAAGAGAAAGAAAATCCACAAGCTATCATGCTTGGGTTTGGTCAATCACTCTAAATGATGCATTAACATTTCACTGATTAGTTCTTATCCTCTTCAAGTCACCTGTTTGCATTTGCAGTAGGATTTGGAGGGTGGAATCTTGGTGTTGTTTTATTTAATAAACTCAGTACTTCCTGTTGCAGTGATCATACTTTCATTTTTTTCCTGAAAAAGGTTGTAGTTCATCTCTTATAAACTAACCACTGAGATATATCGCAGGGAACCTCTTGTAGGGCGGTTCAGATGACTCAGAAGCAATAATCAATTATTCAGAGTGATGACAATGTGCTCAGACCAGCTGTCTCTGTTCATATAAAAGGTCTACCTTTCCATCCTGTCTATCCATTCCTCACCCAGTTTGAAGTATCTTATCATAATGTCTTTTATTTCAAACAGACACAAAGTGGGTACAAACACAAAGTAGGTTAGGATCGAGAGAGCAATAGAGAGTACACAACACAAGGGATATATTACTGAAGTCTGCCTTTACATCGGTGGAGGCCTCCTCCTGTTATAGGCGTAAGGAGGAGGGACATCACGCATACAAATAGTATAAACATATAATTGGTTCTGCCAGACTATTGTAGGCTTTCATACTAAAGTAAGCCTAGCCTACTAAAGTCTATTACAACCCAAACTTAATACACCATGTTTGTCATACACATATCACTATCAAACCTACACCTTTAACTACTTTAACAATTCACCAATTATATTGTACACCCCAACAGTATACACCAATTATCAGTACACACACCAACAACAGTACACACGATTATTTTAGCATCATGGTGAGGTATAAAAGTTGCTGTGAAAAAGCTTGAGGAGGAGGTGACTGCTGATGAAGATAAAGTGTGAGTTGCCTATGATGGTGACTCTGTTCCTTTTCACATTGTTTTGCTGAATTTTTGGTGTCCTTTTGTTTTTGTGCAGGAGGGCTTTCAGCTATGAGCTAGCTTTGCTTCAGAAGATACGGCATCCAAATGTGGTTCAATTTTTGGGTGCCTTAACTCAAAGTACTCCAATGATGATAGTAACGGAATATTTACCCAAGGTTGTTCTCCTATTTTGATTACTAGCTTTTTATTTGAATTGTGATTTGACAAACTTAAACGTTTAATGATTTCCAAGTCTTGGATCGCTGATACCCATATTCTTTATATACCTTTGGCCCTATGTGTTATTTCCGTCCTGTTTATTTATTCTGGTAAATCCAGCTGGTGAGGTGCTTCATGTTGTACATTATTTCCTACACTTTTCCGGTGATTAGATCTTATATCTCTATATCTGTTCAATATATGAAACTTAAATCTTTATGGTGTACCTAAATTTCTTACCAAGAAGGTTTTCGTGTCATGGATAGCTGTTTTTTCCTTTTCTAAGTTTTCTTGAATATTTTGCTTTTCCATTGGAGAAATTGATGTACCCTGACTTATTAAAATCTTTGCATCTTAGCAAATGAGAAAATGTACGGAGTTTCTTTTAAGGTAGGATTCACTAGTCTCAACCTAACTTAAAATTTTGTTGATTGTGTCCTCTACTCCTTGCATTGATGCGTGACAACCATAGGAACTTAGAAGTTTACGTACATCCTTGGATGTTGCAAAGGTGGTCACTTGTCTTATTGATATTTTGTTCTTTTATAGTCTGTGCTCACTTGTCTTTGTTGTAATCCTTTTTGTTTCACTGTTAAAGTTCCAGGGGATTGGTTTCTAAATGAGAATTCATTGTTGTGTAATAGATACCTGCATGTCAGATTTGAAGATGTTTGTTCTGACTAAGAACTTACCAGTTACAATAAGGTTCTCTTATCATTGTGTGCAAATTGTAGGGTGATCTTCGTGCATTCTTAAAGAGAAAAGGAGCTCTAAGAACTACTACAGCAGTGAGATTTGCACTTGACATTGCGAGGTTCATTTCTCTGTCTATAATCCAGCATAAGAGGATAAGTTTAGTATAAGCAAATAAATTGGATATGTAGTAAAGCAGTAAGGTGAGTTCTTAGAATTATTAACATGGATGAGGTAGCTTTAAATTTTGTCCATCCTGCATATCTTCCCTCTTCTTGAAAGATTGAAAATATGTTTACTTTATATGAAGAAAATTGTTAACGAAATATAGGGCCACATTGTTTAGGAGTAGAATGAGTGATCACTTAATATAATGAGGGACCTCTCCACTCATTGCCAATTTGGCTTTGAGTTGGATATAAAGTTTCCACACGGTCCTATTCCACCCCACATTTAAAAAAAATTCACAATCCACACTCCACGATGACAGACCTACAAAAGGGCTACACAATGATAGACCTAAAAAGAGGCTCCACGTGACAGACCACAAACGTGGCTGCACGCGAGGGGAGATGTTAAGGAAATATAGTCCCAATTTGCTTGGGAGGGGAATGGGTGATCACTTAATAACACAAGAGACCTCTCCACTCATTGCCAATTGGCTTTGAGTTGGATATGAAGTTTCCACAAAAATAATCAAAAAATTAGAACAGTTGAAGAACTTGGCTTTCAATATGTATTTTCAAACTTGTTGTCACACGAAATGCTAGTTGTAATCACAACATCATAGTCTCTGCCCGTGGCCAAATGTGCATAACTGTTGCATTTGATTTGGCTCTAGAAAATCAAGTCACTGTAAATCTGGTATAAGGACTGGAACATCAACCACGGTCAAAAGTTGTATTAACTTTTTTAAGGTGAGGTCACTTTCTGCTAGTTGTAGTGATCGCATGATTAACTATGATTGTGCTAATCGGACAGGTGGAATCAGTCAATACCTACAAATTACGGAGTCACTCACGAGTCATGAAGCCTAGGTTTTGCGTTTGTTTGTTTGGGACTTGTTCAACACCTGTTGGAAAATTCTGAAAATTTGATTATTATTTGACTGCTTGCAAAAGAGAACTGTCTTACAAGATGCTCAAGTACAGTAATGTAACAGCATTGCCATGGGACTTTTTTTTTTTTGATAATTCAAAACTACATAGGGTTTCACCAATGACAAACTCAACAAACACTAAGGTTGAGGCTGAAATTAAGAAGACTTCTTTGGATGAATTCAAATGAAGGAGACCTACAAATATTGTTCTATAAAATGGGCTTCCTTGATTGGACAGATGTCAAGGACTCAAAGTAATTGAGATCCTTGATTAATAATGGCAAGTCCGCAAAAGTCGTCTCCTTTTTTCATCTCTCGCTTTCCTCTTATTCATTTGATGTTGAGGAAAACGATGCTTTCGTGAAGGTGGACTTTGAATAGGATTAAATATATGGTTGATAAGCAAAAGCGAAAGTGCTGCAAAACATAGCAATCCAATTGGATAAAAACTAAATGGTAACTTGTAAGTACAGGTGGTGGTTGGCGAAAGTGATTTTGGGTGCTTATGCTGTAAACCTACAAGACATTAGAGGGAGCTCGTTTTGTTATTAGGGCACAAGTTACAAAAAAATGGATACAGCTTAAGGAACTGGATTTTGATACATGTCAACAAGGGAATTGCTGGAGTTGTGAGCCTTGTGACAGTCGTTTGTGAAGCTTGAATATAAATGGATTCCACACCCTATGTGTTTAGCTACAGGTTGAATGACTGTCAAACTTTAACAGTACCACTTCATTTGATCAGCTTGTGTGCTTTTCAGTCCACGCTTGGGTGGGTAGGACTCCAAGAAACACTTAAGAAGTTTTGGATTTAAGCACTTGAGATTGGCTCATTACTTGGCAAAATTATCTCGAATGAGGGTTTTCTCAAATGTGTTACTGGAGTGGACACATGTGCGAAAGGTTTGTTGTTTGGAGTAAAAAAAGTGTATAGGGTGTTAATTAACCCTAAAACAAATAACTCGTATTTATAATATGAGAGACGTTACAATAATTGACTAAGAAATGTGGGACTTAGACTAATAATATTTTAACACTCCCCCTCAAGTTGGAGAATATATATCATGAAGTTCCAGCTTGTTACACAATGACTCTAACCATGGCTTGAACAATGACTTGGTAACCATATCTGCCAATTGAGCTCCTGTAGACACAAACAGAGTAGCTATCACACCACCAATTAACTTCTCACGCACTAGATGACAATCAACTTCAATATACTTGGTCCTCTCATGAAATACCGGATTAGATGCAATGTGAATAGCGGCTTGGTTATCACAATACAAAGGCATAGGCAACTGCACATTGAATCCTATCTCCTCGATAAATGATCGGAACAATACAATCTCACTCGTTGTGCGCGCCATTGCTCTATACTCTGGCTGTGCACTAGACCATGGTTGACCACAGTCTGCTTCTTACTCTTCCAATTAACGAGATTTCTCCCAAGGAAAATACAATATTCAGTAGTGGATCTCCAATCAGATGGTCCTCCTGCCCAATCAGAATCAGTGAACGCCGTAATGCGTAAGTGTTAGCTTGATATAACAAACCACGTCCAGCATGTGACTTAAGGTACTTCACAATCCTGAGAACTGCTTCCCAATGTGGAGAATGAGGATCAGACATAAATGGACTCACCACACTAACTACAAAAGAAATATCTGGACGTGTAATCGTAAGGTAATTCAGCTTACCAACCAAATGACGATACTGATCAGGATTAGAGAGCAGCTTCCTCGGTCAACACACAATTTGGCATTGGGATCCATAGGAGTCTCAATAGGCCTAGTTCCCAACGAACCAGTATCTTCAAGAATATCCAACACATACTTCCTCTGTCTTAAGCTAATACCTTCCTTGGATCGTGGCACCTCAATACCTAAGTACCATAGTTTTCCCAAATCCTTAGTATGAAACTGTTGGTGTAAGAAGGTTTTTAGCTCATCAATACCTTGTTGGTCATCACCGGTAATAATAATGTCATCCACATAGACAATCAATAATATTTTCCCTTGGTCCAATGTGAGGGAGAACACAGAATGATCAGACTACGATGCATACCAAATCTCAAAACTGCATCACTAAACTTGCTAAACCATGCTCTAGGAGACTTCTTCAGCTCGTATAGTGTTTTGTGAAGATGACATACCTGATTATGCACCCCTGAGCAACAAATCTCGGTGGTTGCTCCATGTAGACCTCTTTTTGGAGAACCCCATGAAGAAAGACATTTTTGACATCCAACTGAAACAATGGCCATCCAAGACTTGCTGCAAGAGAAATAAGGATCTCACCCAACAGAACCAAATTTGGCAACAGGAGAAAATGTCTCTGAATAATCAACTCCATAAGTCTGGGTGTAGCCCTTAGCAACAAGGCAAGCTTTATCACGCTCAACAGTGCCATCAGGAAGATACTTGATAGTGAATACCCAACGACAACTAACAATAGTTTTACCAGTAGGAAGAGGAACAAACTCCCATGTGCCATTGTAATTAGGGTTGTCCAGCCACCCGGCCCGACCGATCACTCAACCCGACCCGAAAACTAAGCCAACGGATGGTTTCAAACAGTACATTTGGTTGGGTTCAGGTTAAAACTTTTAGACTCGACAAACAGTCGGTCGGGTTTCGGGTGAAAAATTATAAATGCTGGGTCACCCGACCCGACCGAATTTCACACTATATAAGTAAGATTTTTCACTCTCTCTCCTTTAGGGTTGTCTGATTTTCCCAATTTTTCTCTGCCCCACCCCGAGCCCCCCACCCCACCCGGCACCCCACTCTTTTGTTCTTTGCAACCGGCGGCCAAACTGGCCGGAGTACTACTAGATCCTGCTCTCTAGTCTCCAGACTCTCCACGACTCTACTGTGATTGGCTGCTGTTAGGGTTTCTGATCATCTCCTCGTCCGCGTGAGTCTTTCTCTCTCATCCACTCACTTTTTTCTCTCTGAAAACCCCTTTGGGTTGAGATATTGGGTTCAACCTCAACGTCGTGAAACTGTTCTTGGTTGTTCGTTTAATCGGTAGTTTTGGGTTAAAACCTTCGTAATCTGGTCTCAACTGTGTTTTTACTTTCATTTTTGTTGTTTATTCTAAGGTTCGGACTTGATCTGCGTTGTTTATGGTTTATTTACTTATTTTTTCGCCATTTGACTTGCAGACTGTCTCCGCATTCCACCGACTCCAATCACTCCACAGTCTCCACTATCCAGTCTCCACCCTTGCAGCCGATCGACGAGAACCTTAAATCGACACTGATAGAAGTCATACAACAGTGTTACAGTGGTACGTCTCTCTCTCCCTGGATTTTCTCTACGACTGTTACAGTGATAGGGCTTTACGAAAATATTTTCTGTGTGATTTTGATCTGATGAATGGATAGAGTATTGGATTGGGATAGATAGGGCTTCAATCGGTCAAACCCACTTGTTTTATTTTTTCTCCCTTTTTGGTCAGTGAGTTTTTGGCTGGCTTTTTCTACTGGTGTAGGCTGTAGCTAATTTTTCGACTGATACAGGTGTAAAGCAGGGCTTGAATCGATCAAACCCTCTTGTATAAATTTTTCCCCCCTTTTGGCTGTAGATCAGTGAGTTTTTGGTTGATTTTTTTGACTGGTGTAGCTAATTTTTCGACTGATAAAGGCGTAAAGCAAAAAAAAAAAAAAAATTTATGATTCTATTTCGACTGGTGTAGCACTAAAGCTAATTTTATGATTCTATTTCGACTGGTAAAGCAAAAGAAAACAGTAAAGCTAATTTTGTCTCTTATTTCGACTGGTGTAGCAGTAGCACTATATCTATATATGCATTGTAGTTTATTGATCTTGATCACACTTGTTTGTAAGTGATGGATTCAAGCAATTTTGATTTCAAGCTTGGTGGGGAACTTGAGGATGATGTTGTAGATGTTGAAGAAGTTGAACTTGGAGGTAATTCTAATCTTCTTGTGTCTACGAATGCCAATGTTGTTGATGTTCAAATGTGACAGAGCAATTCAAAGACTTGGTAAGTTTACTAACAGACATAAGATTTAATGGAAAACGAGGAACTTGCAGTACGGAGTCCAAAGTAATAGAGAAAGTAATAGAAACAGACCCCAAACTAGTAACATCAGTGGTAGAACATTGGCTATGGTAACACGAGATGGTTTACTGACAAATTGACGACCAGAAAGAATAGAAGGATTACCAGTCATATGATTAGATGCACCAGAATCTATAACCCACTTAGTAGAAACAAAAGAAGACGCAATACAACCATCGGAGGAATCTGACTGAGATAGCGTAGCAATGGAAGAACCTGTCTGAAGTGACACAAGACGTTGGTACTCCTTTGCGGAAATAGTCACCATGGCATCAGTAGAGGGCGTAACCATGAAGATCCGAACAATACTCAACTGTATGATTGTTGCCATCACAATAGGTGCAATGCCGAGGACCATGACTACGATTGTCTGCACTCAGTATACGACCACCTTGACCAGAATCCCGGCTAATATGAGGGCCGCCATAATCAAAACTACCACGACCATCTCTCCCTAACTTCCAACAACCATGACCGAAGCTACGGGAACAAGTTCTAGCTGTATCAGAGGGTAACTGAGCAACAACCTGAGAAACCGAATTAGAGGCCATTCCAAACGAAACTCAACAGCTCACAACTAGAGAACAAACATTCAACCAACAAGCGAACCTTGTTTACCAACAAGTCAATAACTATCAACGAATAAGCGACGAAACGGATCACCAAACCTCATCAACTACCAATAGACCCAACTGCAAAAGCAACACCAAACGCCACAGCCAACCAAGAAACTAACCAAATAACAGATAGATAGATAGCCACAACGAACTGAAATGATATCATAGGAACTCAATGCCAGCCAATAAATTGAACCAATAAACTGAAGTAGCCCCGAAATCTACTCACCCACGAATTAGCAGCAGATGAAATGTATGAGTAGGTAGCCACAAAACATCTCAACCAACATCTAACATATAACTAGAGAAACCACA
This sequence comes from Rhododendron molle, assembly GCA_025413875.1. Lineage (NCBI taxonomy): Eukaryota > Viridiplantae > Streptophyta > Magnoliopsida > Ericales > Ericaceae > Rhododendron > Rhododendron molle. The sequence goes on from CM046389.1 coordinate 26,625,870, forward strand.
ACGGGGCACCAATCCATGACCAAACAACCTCAGATTGCAGAAGAGTTGATCATAAGATGTAACCAATCGAAGAAGAGTAGATCAAGCAGCGGAAGGACAAGAATCAACAAATAAGCATCAACAGATGGAGAAGGAACACTCTGGCAAGGCTCAGAAGAGACCGACGAGCACTGGTTACGGGCTGAAGAAGCTTTTCAGACAACGCCAAGGGCTTTTCAGGCGCCTACAAAGGCTGTATAGGTATGGACGAGTGCTGAGAAGGAAGTTTCGAGGGATTTCCACGTGGGTTGGCAACTGAGTGTGAAGTTTCAGGATTGATGCAAACTGGGTTTAGGGTTTCAGAGGTGTTAGGGTTTTTGAGTGTGAAGTTTCAGCGGCTATGGTGGTTGACAGATTGATGGGTAGGGTTTTAGGGTGACTGCTATGGTGGTTGATGGGTTGGGTTTAGGGTTTTAGAGTTACAGCGATGGTTGTAGACAATGATAGATAATTTTTTTTAAGGTAAAAACAGCAGATTTAGGGTTGTGGTGGTTTTGGGTTAGGATTGACGTAGAGCTCTGATACCATGTTGTTTGGAGAGAAAAAATGTATAGGGTGTTATAACGTTAACACAAATAACTATTATTTACAATATGAGAGATGTAGTTACAATACTTGACTAAGCAATGTGGGACGAGACTAATAATATTCTAACAATGTTCATTCAAATTGTAGCTCACTGTACAATCGGACTTAATAATGATAAATTACTGATAACAGTTACAGGTGTTATTGCTGTTATTAAGCTGATGGAAGGCTCAGAATACTTATGTTCACTGTTACCGACATATAAATGCCCTGCGTGAGCATTTGACTTAGTTTTCCTTCATCACTTTTCGTAATTTTCCAGGGGAATGAACTACTTGCATGAGAAAAAACCTAAAGCAATAATTCACCGTGATCTTCAGCCTTCATAAGTTTTCTTGATTAAGCTTTATTTTTCCTTTTCCTATCCTTTTTGCTTCTGTTCTTGGTTACTATCCTCTGCCTTTGCATACATGGTAGTGTGTGTACTGGCTTGAAGGTAAAAAAGAGGAGAGAGGTGTAGAGAAGGGCTTTATCTAGGTTCTATACCTTGAAATGAACAAAACAGTGTTTGGGTTCTTTGTTTTTTTTAGCATCTGAAATTGGACAAATTTTCTCATGTTGTTTGAGTAAGATAACAGAAGCATATTGCGGGATGATTCCGGCCATCTGAAAGTTGCAGATTTTGGGGTTAGCAAGCTGCTAAAAGTGACTAGCGGAGTCAAAGAAGATAAGCCTTTGATCTGTCAAGACTCTTCTAGTAAGTGTGGTTACTTAATGTTCGAATTGTATGCAGGATTTTCTGCATGTAGAATGAATATGGACTAACCTTTTCTAAATAGAATGGTGTTATAACTGGCATAGTAGTTTTTACATGTATATATATATAGTGAATAAATGCAGCTTTTACATATTGGCAACAGATAATATTATATTGTTGGCATATATTTTCAGTATGAAGAAAGATTATTATTATTGGCAGATGTTTTCCAGTTGGAATACACATTATTTTATTTGCATAATGGCATAATTTCCCCCACACCAAAATTTTCATTGCATCCATGTTGATTATTCTTGTTTTCCAATACGAGTTAGATTTACTCTCTCTGTTTATACCTTCTTATAGACACATATAACAATTAACATGTCATGAACAGGCCCATACGTGGCTCCAGAGGTTTTCAGAAATGACGAGTATGATACAAAAGTGGATATATTTTCTTTTGCTCTGATTTTACAAGAGGTAAAAGACTTCACATCCTTGCTTTTGGTCCTAAATAGCAAGCTTGCTTTCTGTGTCAAAAGTTAGATACTGTCAATATAACTGCCTCGTCATGCGTTTTCTCCTCTTTATTATGTTTTTATTTTGGTTCAGTTATATGATTTTGGGAGAGCATAACGTTTTTTTTTCCCGTGTGTGTGTGCGCGCGCATGTTTCAGAAAGTTTGAGGTCATATACTTGCACCAATCTGATGTATATATTTATACGTACATGTCTTATCAATTTTTTCCGCTTAATGTATGACACTGTATTTATTTCATGGACGAGAACTGGTACAATCTGTTAGATACGTAATATATAGGATTTATGCATTGTAGACTTTTGCAAAAAATGCCAACTTATCAGCCTCCAGAAGTGATGGAACATCATTTACATTCAACTATCAGGTTCTCGTAGCTCACTGAAGATTGGGTACTTATTTGCACAAACAAATAACATATGGTCAATTTGGTTATCTGTATTGAGCTACTTATTATTGGTCTATGGAGCCAAGAACTGATTGAATTCTGAATTTGCGGGTCATTCTAAGTTAGCACAATCATTTTGAGTGACAAAGAAAATGTTTTTAGCTGTAACAATATTGTAAAAATTTTGCCTCAGGAGAAATTGGTAGCTATTCCTTTATTTCTTTTATCTCCACGTCAGTACTAATTGGTTTGTGTCACGTTTCATCATTTCTGGTTGTGATTTCATACATATTGGAACCCTGGGTGTTAAACGCTGCAAAGTTGTTTTTATTTCTGTAGCCTTTTTAAGAGATGAGAAGAAGCAGTACATGAAAAGTTATGTACTATTCAAATACGATTCAATGAATGTGTGAAATACCTAGCTTTTGAGTATTTGACAAAATTCCATTGGTTCTAACAGGCTTATAAGTTGGATTTGTAATGTCCTGTACTGTAGATGATTGAAGGCTGCCCCCCCTTTTTTGCAAAGAAAGAAAATGAAGTCCCTAAATCATATGTTGAGAAAGAGTGCCCTCCGTTTAGAGCTCCAGTTAAGCGTTATGTCCATGGACTTAAAGAGTACGCCCCTTGTGTTTCTTAACTGAATGCTTGTAGACACCCCAATCTGGGCTTCTAGATTAGTTTACTTTCGGTTTTTGATTCCCCGATGATGAAACGGATCAAGAACACCCCGGGAATGTCAAGTGTTTGAGCTTCGAGTGTTTGATACCCTTTTGAACCTTTGAACCTAGCCTAAGCCTTTCAAAACCCCCAAAACCTAGCTAGCACGCGTTGGTTGAGACCCAGTGCGCGTGGGTCAAAGTGCCAAGTATTGGTCAAATGGTCATGTTTGACCATGGAATAGTTTTGGGTGGTGGCTTGGACTCCGCACGCTAGTCCACAACTGGTGCGCATTGGTCAACCTTTGGTGTTGACTCACATGCGCTTGTCCCACACTCACGCTCGCTGGTCAGCTTCTGGTCAAACTTACTTTATTCAGAATGCAAAAGTCATTATCAGTGGCGTACAACACTTTGGAAGCTTCCATCTTGCCGGAAAAGCAGTATCCGAATAGGAGGTGTCCGCATCCCCATATCACCCACCAACCTTTTTTAAGGTGGAAACTTGTCCACCAAGCACCCCAACCAGCCATTGCTTGGCTGGTTGCACCTCCATACCTCATCCACAGTGGTTTACGTTAGTGCCAGAGGGCGAAGCAGGACATGTTCGACCTCATGTCTAACCAGCGTCAGGTCGACCGAGCCCCCGAGTTCTTGTTTGAAGACCGGAACATCGGAATACTAAGCCCCGTAGGAATACTAGCAAATCCAATGTGACGTGTATTAGAGGGCAAGGGTTATCTTTACTCTTTAGCCTGAGAGGGAAAAGGCTTCCCGCGTAGGCAGATATACCGACCACCTCTCTCCTTATAAGTACCCCCATGGTTCTTCTTCCTAAGGGTCACAAAAAATTCATACTAAAAGGGTTATAACTTTGAACTCTTTTAAGCAAACTAAAGAGATACAGAGGCACCCAAGAACATAGCTTGTTCTCACTCAAATCCAACTTTCAACCTCAAAGCTCAAACACCATTCAAACTCAAAAACCAAAGGTATAACACCTTTGTTCTGCTTTCTGTTCTGATCCCTGAGGGGGCCTGACAGGGTCAAGACTGGTAATCAATACCATGCCCTAACCCTAAGGCTGGCAAGGTTTCAAAAGCCGAGTGATCAACACACATGCGCGCGCTGGATGTTGGTATGCACGCGCTACTCCGTGGTTGCGCGCGCAAACCTGCGTGGGGACAGGGGTGCTGCCCTTTTATGTTTTATTTTGTATATAGATCACTGTGAGCATGCTAAAAACCTGATTACCGCTTTCCTTTGTTAGAACTGTTAGCCTTAGTTTCAATATGTATTTCTGCTGCTATGGGATACCCCCGGGGCTTTTCTGAACATGTCCTAGAACCTAGGAATATGTAACCAAGCACTGGTTTGACCAGCGCGCGCCTGTGGGTTAGCTGCGCATGCATGTTTGTCGTTGACCAGTGGTTGTTCTTGCATGGGTGACTTGGCCTTAGGCCACTGTTTTGTCCCCACACTGTTTATGGGGTGTTTTGTTAATTTTTAAGGCTTTTCAGCCTTTAAACTGTGTAGTGTAACTACTATAACTGCGTGGTTTGTCCTGGGTGAGCACTGGTCCTTCCAGAGCCCAGAGGAGGATAAAAATAGAGGCCGTGAGAAAAGAAAGCCCATGCGCGCGTGTTGTCTATTGGTGCGCGTAGGTTGGAACTACGTGCAGTGGCTTCAGTTAGTGCAAGCAAGTTCCTTCCTGCGCACATCAAATTTGGAACAGTGCACTGGGTTTGCTCTTCTGAACATAACCTGTTTTTATCTTATTTATTGCTTTCTCATCCATGCCATCTATCACATCTTGCAAACTGTTACAGCTTTAATCCCCATTAAACTGTTCCCCCGCCTCAGGTGACATCATAAGTGACGAAAGGAATGAAGCGGTTACGGAGCACATGGGCAGGCCTGATCCCAATGATCACGCCTGCTGCATGATCATCTTGGGATCCACTTGGCATAACTGCTTCTCTTAGGCGACTTCGGAAACACCTGAACAGATTCAATGTTGTTGAGATCTCCGAAGCAACCACTAGGTTCATTCCCGAGCTCTAAACCGAACAGTAAACTGAGAGCACCTTGTACCAGGTTGCGGACTAAGCATTCTTCAGAGAACGGTTCACTCCATCTAGCTAGGTTACCAAGGTTGTAACCGAGGCAACCACAATAGCCCCTCAACTCACTAAAGTGCTACCTTTCGGCTCCAGGAAGTTGATCTACCTCGTGAACCGGCATGCTCGGACCCTGAATAACTGCTGCACCAAGGAGTAAAGCGGCTTCGGTATCGGTCAGACCGCAACGTGTCGAATACCACCGAAGCGTGTGATGTCATGAGCTGTCTCAGCACATGACATGTCAGATGATTGGTATGAACCGTCCTTTCGGGGACACGTGTTAAAAGGTGAATGACTCGGTGATTTGGGGCTCTGACCTTAGCGCAGACCTTTTGTTGCTGAGCGGCCGATTGGGATACGTGTCATGAATCCAACTGCTCGTTGAACAACACTTCATTTCCCTCGTAACCCTCCGAATGTCCCACTATAAAAAGGGAGTAATAGGAGAGAGAGAGAGAGAGAGAGAGAGAGAGAGAGAGAGAGAGAGAGAACAACTTAGCCTTTGACGACGTCGAACCGCTGCCGCTCGTTCAACCCACTTTTTGATCCAGATTTCGAATGCTTTGGTCAATGATCTTCACACGAAATCCAGGTATGTTGTTTTTTACGTGTTAATCTTCAAGTTTTGATCGTTTTTCTGAGCTTTTTCATTGCTTTTGGCACTCATTGAGGCAGAGATGCCGGCGACTGGTTCGCGGCGGAGCTGGAGTTTCTTGCCGTTCTTATTCTTCCCGAGGCCAAAATTCATCCTAAGGTCTAAACAATTCCCAAGGCCTATCTTCAACCCGAGACCGCAGGGATAGTTATAGGCCCCGGGGACTCCTCCCCGAGGAAGAGTACCCCGAGAAAGACCGAGACTTAGAATTTTCGAAGAATGACGACCATTCCGTCCTGAACACTGAGATCCTCCTGCTTTCCCCTAGGCATATAGCTAACGGGTTTTTTGCACATTCTCTTTGTTAGGTAGGGGCGAATGGTCGTTCAGCTTGCTTCGGATAGTTCCAATTGTTCTGACTCTGCTTCAGTTGAAATTCCCAAAGACATCCTTCGAGAGGTTTGGACCCGAAGATACAACTGAACCCTGGTTGACTGTATTGAGCCAGTTGACCCATCCAGAGCTCCTTGTCAAACCAAGGTCCGGGTCCATTTGCCAACGCCCCCGAGGAGGTCCGGGGACGCCGAAGACCGGTGAGGCCCTGTCCTTACCGGAATTAGTATTATGCCGAATTCAAGAGGGTTTTCAGCATCCCTCCGGACGTTGAAGTTCGGTTGCTCAGGAACACCGACCCCAAAAACCTTCCACACTGCCAGGGGGAATTAATCTTTCCCTTGATGGCCATCACCGAGGGGGGAGTCAGATTCCCCCTCCACCAATTTGTCTGGCGCGTGCTCCGAACTCTTACTCTCACCTCCTCCCAGCTCATGGTAAATTCTTACCGAATTATCATTAGCGTCATAGAGCTGAGGAGGCAGTACAACCTGACCTTCGAACTTGAAGAGCTCTTCGGAGTGTACTTGGTGGGGGTCAACCGAGAGAGCGACCGGTACTACCTCTCGTGCAGGACGGCGTACGACATGTTTTTGATCGACCACCTGCCAGATTCTGAAGAGTGGGCGGGCATTTATGTCTCGGTCATCGGAAACTTTATGTTCGGGCCCGGAGAGAGCGTGGATACCACTACCAAGGTCCAATTCGAGACCGGAACTCCTGGTCGGTAAACATATTCTTCGGAATATACCCTGCATATTTTATGCTTCTTGTACATATTGACCTTTCCTTCGTTTGGTGTTGTCTTGCAGCCGAGGGGGTCGTGCAGGAGTTTAGAGAAAGAGCCATCTGAGCTCGGATTACAGCTGCCTACGCCATCCCCATCACAAGTCGGTATGCACCTGAGTTGCTCGGGTATACCTCGACTTATACGAGCTATTTGAGAAAAAGCCAAGGCGATAGGGGGTTCTGAGGCTAGGCCGAGGGCGAGGAGGAGGAAGAGGAGGAGGAGGAGGAGGAAAAGGAGCAGGAGTTGGCACACTAGAGGCAGAAGGGAGCAATTTCGGACCTCGGGGGGTTATTCGTGCAAAACTTGATTGAGAGACCCCAGAACCAACCGGACTAAGCGGTGAAATGTCTGGCCGAGGTCCCTCGGAGAAGAGGGCTCAGCCTAACGAGGATGAGGGTACCCGGGGGAGAGGACCGGAGACGATCCTCATCAACGAGGAGGAGGAGCGGAGGGCGGGGACCGGAGGAGAAAGAACCTACACTAAGACAAGGGTCTTGGCGAGGGAGATGCCCTGGGCTCTCGAGGTTTGCCACTACGCCAGGCACATGATTCATCATGGTGATTACGCTGCTTCCAATATTGGGACTGCGTATGGGCTTCTTCGGTCGGCTATTCTTCCTCGGGATGCCGAAACTATCAGCGGCCTTACCGAAGACCTTACCGGGGAGATAGCCCAGGCTCTTTTGGCAGTAAGTCACTGTTACTCTTTGTTTACTTTCTTCGGTCGAGTGTCTGCTCTTGTAATGTTTTTCGTTTTTTGTCGGCAGGCTGGTGCTCGGGCCCCGACCATTGATGACTGAAGCAAGGCCCAAGAGAGGGTGATAGAGGAGCAGAAACAGACCCTTGCACAAAGGGAAGGTGATTTGAAAGTGGCCCGGGAGACTTGCAACCTTTAACTCGCAGATTTCCAAAATTGTGAATCAGAGAGGGTTCTTGCCGAAGGCTAGGCTATGAAGGCTGAGGAGGATGCGAATACTCTAAGGGTCACTCGAGCTCGGGAAGTCGAGAGCGCGCTGAAGAGGGGCTACGATGAAGGCTGGGACGCAGCCGGAGGGGAGTACAAAAAACAGGTTCGGGAGATTGAGGCCGAGCTGTACAAGGACCGCTTCTTGGACGGACTACGCTTCAGTAATGAAGCTCTTCTGCAGAAACTTGATCTCCCAGAGGACTCGGAACTCTGAGCCCTGCCTGAGGCGCCTCCTGAGGAGCTCGTGATGCCCGAGGAGGAGGGTGAGCAGGTCTTGAATCCCGAGGCGGAAACTATCCCCGAGCACTAAGCCAATCCCAGTACCGTTGCTCCACCCAACGAAGCAAACCAACTCTCCCCTCCTCAGAATACATAGGATTTTTTGTTTTGCATTTAAATTTACTGTTTAACTGGACGGCTCTGGACATTTGGAGCTTGCCGTTCTAGAGTTTGTAAATATCTCTTGGTGTGACAGGCGCCGAACAATTGGCTGAAGCTTGATCACTTGTAATAGTTTTAAGTAGGGCCTTTAACCTCAATCATACTTTCATTTTATTGAATATGTGGATGAAATGCCTTCTTTTTTCGAACACTGCTTGTCTTTGAGATGCTTGTATGGTTTTATGGTTGTAACCGAAGGATGCCTCTGCCCCTGCTTCGGTTAAACTTTGAGGGATATCAATGCAAGTTTCAACCGAAGTACTAACCGAGATATTCTCAAAGATTTATAAAATGTTCGTCGAAAAATTGAGCTATTTGCAGTCCCTGCTTCGGGCGGGCATGTTGTGTGAACAGTCAGGGATTGACAGAGGCATCTGATTGTATTACCGAAGCCCTTACCGCTGGTTGGCTGGTATGGAACTGAGTAAGCTAAGCCAAAGCGAATAGTTAGCAATTTTTGAATTTTGTATGCCCCTGCTTCGGTTTAGTTTGCCTTGGCTACCGGGCAGGAGATTGATTCAAGAGATAGACAAACACGTGGTAAGGTGAGGCTGCTTAGAGATTAGGGCTAGAGTCTCGAAGGGGTAAATGGCGTCGGCCATGGCTTCGGAATGCAGCGAATTCGAGGAGTGGATGACTTATTGGTGGGTCGGTATAAGGGGCTCGGGGGACAAATACCGAGTATCCTTAATGCAAGCGATCGAAAGTCCGGGCGACCGAGGAGGTCGGGGTGACTTGGTGAGAATTCTGTCGGAATCTCTGAAGTCAAGATAAAACGGTTCCAACGAAGACGAACCGAGTAGTAAAAGTAAATGACAAGAACATACACTTAGAAAAGAAAATTCTCATTGAAACTTAGGTGGAACGAACCAGTACATAAGTGAGTTGTTCTTCACAAAATAACTTGTAGAGTAAAAGCTTAAAAAGAGAAAAGTCGATAGGTTCTTGGCACCGAAGCTTGGCAAGCCATAAAACTTCTCCAGGTTGTTGGCATTCCAAGTCTTGGCAATTGGAGAACCATCCAACTTTTCCAGCTTATAATTTCCTGAGCCGAGGTGCTTGAGGACTCGGTAGGGACCTTCCCAGTTGGGCATCAACTTGCGCTCTTGGATTTCTCTATCACTTTTTTCCAAACAAGGTCATCAGGTTTGAATGACCTAAGGCGGACGCTACGGTTGTAGCCCTTGGCAACCTCCTGCTGATATGAGGCGAGTTTTATCCTTGCATTCTTATGCTCCTCTTTGGCCAAGTCGAGGTCCGACGCAATGGTGTCATTATTGATCGATTCATCAAAGTTTTCAGTACGGATTGTTGAAAGCCCGACTTGGAGGGGAATAACCACCTCCATGCCGAATGCCAAGGAGAATAGAGTGCGATCTGTGGAGCGCCGGGGTGTTGTTCGGTAGCCCCAGAGTACCCGGGGTAGCTCTTCGGCCCATTTGCCCTGGCGTGACTCAAGTCGGCGTTTTAGTCCAGAGGAGATGGCCTTATTGGTGGCTTCGGCCTGTCCATTGCCCTGGGGATATCCTGGGATAGATGTGTCCCATTTGATGTCATATTCGTCTAGGAGAGACCGGTACTTCTGCTCGGTGAACTGCTTCCCATTGTCTGTAATGATGGCGAAGGGTACGTCGAAGCGAGAGATGATATTTCGCCCGACGAAGCTAATGACGTCGGTTTCTTCGATGGTAACCATGGGCTCTGCTTTGACCCATTTAGAGAAATAATCAGTGGCGGTTAAGAGAAACTTGAACCCATCGGGAGCAACCGGGAGCTTACCGACGATATCCATGCCCCACTATGAGAATGGCCATGGGCTAGTGAGAGGGCTGAGGTCACGAGCCGGTTGGTGGATGATGGGAGAGAACATTTGGCATTTCCGGCAATGCTTGACAAACTCTTCGGAATCGTGCTTCATTGTTGGCCATCGATAACCCTGAGTGAGGGCTCGGTGCGCGAGAGAACGTCCGTCGGAGTGATAACCGCTGTCCCTGGCATGGAGCTCTTCAATGATGCCAGGGGCTTGGTGGGGGTGTGCAACAAACAAGTAGGGGCCAGTGAACGACCTTTGGTAAAGCTTTGCCGTTGGGGTTGAGCCAGAAGAGGGCAGCCTTGTTGCGGAGTCGATGAGCGTCCTTCTTGTCAGTGGGGAGGTATCATCTCGTAGGTAGCCAATAATCTCGTCCATCCAGCTCGGACCAAGCTCTTATGCTAAGTATTTCGTGGCTCAATACTTCAACCTTGAAACTTGGCTTGTCAATGGAGCTGAAGGAGATGGAACGATGTCCTGAAGCGGAGCAAGCGGATGCGAGCCCGGCAAGGGCGAGGGCGTTGGCGTGGGCGTTCTGCTCCCTGGGGAATGTGTTCTATGTGGATGGCTTTGAAATTTTTGAGAAGCCGGATGGCAGAGCTCAGGTATGTACGCATTCGGTCATCCCGAGCTTCATATTCCTCCGAAAGCTGGTTAACCACTAGTTGGGAATCACTGTAGATCACAAGCTCTTCGATACCGAGAGCTTCCGCAGTTTGGAGCCTGAAGATCAACGCTTCATACTCGGCCTCGTTGTTGGAGGCTAGGAAGTTGATAGAAAGGGAGCTTTTGTGCAAAACACCGGAGGTGGAGAGGAGTACGATCCTAGTCCCTGCGCCTCGGCAATTGGAGGCGCCATCAACATACATTTTCCAAACATCACCTTGAAAAAGTTTCCAAGCAGTGGTAGGGTTTGCTTGGAGGACCGCCTCGGGACGTGGAGCTGGAGATGAGGCAATGACGTCGGCTGGTGTAAGCTCAGCGATGAAATTGGCGAGGACCTGGGCTTTAATCGCTATTCGAGGCTGGAAGTGAATTTCATAGTTCGCGAGCTCGACGGCCGACTGGGAGATTCGGTTTGAGAGGTTCGCCTTCCGGAGGAGTGATTTGACTGGGTACTCGGTAAGGACAATGATGCGGTAGGACCGGAAGTATGGGGCAAGTTTTTGAGAGGCGGAGACGAGGGCGAGAACAAGCTTTTCCAACAGAAGATAACGTGTCTCGGCGGGAGTCAATGTCTTACTAGAGTAGTAGATGGGTTGGTGGTCCCATCCTTCCTGTCGAACGAGGACCGAGCTTATAGCATGTGGAGAGACGACAAGGTACAGGAACTAGTCCTCTTGGTCCTGAGGTGTGACGAGGAGTGGGGCTTCGGAGGTAGCTCTTCGATTGAAAGGTTGCATAATGATCTAGTAGTCTAAAAGATCTGTCGCAGATTTTTAAGCTCCTTTGTCTTGTTTATTTTGGTCTTTTTGGTAAATATCAGATAAATGTTCCTGATCTTACGTATATATCATTTTGTCTCATTGAGTCTACTCATTCCTGATCTTACCTGTTATGGTGTTTTTTTTTTTTTGTAGATGGATGCTGGTAATTTTAATTCTGGCATGGCGGAGGATCGTAACCCCCACGCAGATTCTTCTGATGATGAACTACCACGAAACCCTGTTGCACCATAGGGTATGGATTCTGTAGGTGAGGAGGTTGCTTCAAACATTGTTGGTAATGTGAATTTTTTGATTATTTTGTCTAATTTGTTCCTTTAGTGTGCTGACACAGTGAGATTGTTAGTATTTCTCTGATACTTGTACTCTTATAACTTATGCCCTAGTTTTTTAATGGAGCTAACTCTTTATTCAGTAAAAAATGATTGTAGTTAATAGAGGAGGGATAAGGGCGGGGGTATGATTGCTTGGGGGCTATTTTGGGATTGATTTTAGTGATTTTTTAGGGTTGTTTTCGGAGCTTATTTTGGGCTGGTTTTAGGATTTTTTTGTAGGGCTTTTTTAAGGGCAGATGGCTGTTGCTTGGGGTCAGATTTGGGGCTGGTTTTGGTGCTGATTGTAGGCTACTTTAGGGATCTTTTAAGACTGTTTTAGGGGCAGAGTTGACTGTTTTAGGGATATCATCTGTTGTTGAGTAGCTATGGACCATACCAAAAAAATGTGCATTTTTTAATTTTGTCATTGGTTCATTAAGAGGCATCATTTAGGTGTTAAGGAAGTCTTTTCTGCCAACCACATTAAAAAATGATAGCACCTTTACCTTGGTGAAGAGAGGCATGAGCATCTGAGGCATAACCTTTCCATGGTTTGAGTTGTGATATTTAGGAAACATAGATATTTAAGGGGGAAAGCTGAAGTCTCCTACAATAACGTTTAAATTAGAACATTTTGAATTCGCTTAAATGGCCTTGTAAGTTAAGTTTCTTGAAATCGTTACAGGGGAGTGCCGTTGCACAAATTACTTTTACTTTACGGATTTTTTAAGTTGCTGGATTTGTTTTGCACGATCTTAGTACTCTCTTTTCTGACTTAGTGCTTGTCTTTGCGTGTTAAGATTTTCAAACCAGGGCACAAATTGGTTTGATCCATTACCGAAGCCACCTTAGATAGTGAAACCTTTACAGTTGGTCTTATATGTCTATATGCCGATTAGATACAACCATAACGGCATAAAAGCTGACTCTTTCCTTAGAATCAGTCTGCAGATCATTGATATCAGCGCTGTATTATGTGGATTTGATACTCTCGGAAGTTGTGGTGTGGTGGTTTGATGGCATTGAAATCAAGAGTTTGGTGGTGTCCTTCGGTAAGTTTAACTATAGTCTGCTATTTCATTTGGCACCTCTGACTGGTCCTTCGAGTGTCCGTAGAGCGTCATGAAAGTTTCCTGGCGTCTTTAGAGCATTTTTTTCAATGGGCAGTGGTTAACAGATCCTTTGAGTAGCATGTTTGATTGAGTACTATTACTATTTGGATAATATACTGGTCTTTTAAGTTATGGAAGGCTCTCCAATTTTAACTAGTGTTGTGTTTTACTTCTTGAAGAAAACTTTCATGCAAAACACATGTAGAAACATATTTTTATCATTTCCTATTGGGCCATGTTTTGGCATTCTGCTTTTGCACATTTTCTGCTCTTGGTGAGGGTGGGTTGGGTAGATAAGAGTCATATTTGGCATCAGATAAGAGTCATATTTGGCATCAGCTATTGGTAGAAGTCTGATGAATCTTGAAATAATTGTTGATTGTCTCAAGGAGAATTCTACCCGTTCATGCGAAACTTCCTCCACTTCAATGTTGTAGCAATGCATTTATGAAATTGTAAATATCCACTTTGATCGGTTGTTTGCTTTTACAGTGACAGGACCAAATCAGTATAGTATTTTCGTATAGAAATTTTGCATATTGTTTCTGCTTGTGTATGTTGATTTTCTCATTCTCAAGGATTAGGGGAACCACGAAGTTGAGCCTCGTAATACTCTTAATTCCTTTGTTGATTATGTAGAGATGGAGCATGTATGAGGTTTATAACTGAGAAAATTTTGTTTGGGATTCGAAAAAGGAGGAACCTAAGAAGCACGTGTTTGACACTTACTGAGATGTGTCGGCCACGCGGAAATGTCTTATTTGTATTTGTTCAATAGTTTTTTAGAACCGGATACTCGTTGCCTCGTTGGATCTTGTGGGGCGGATATGTCCATCACTTAGACATGGATGAAACATGTTACAAGTTTGTTGAAAAGGAGCGTTGGATTCAATGGTTAAATGAGAACAATGTAGATTTGTACCTATTAATATCTCATTCTCTTCACTTATTAGTCTTCGGATGATTGTCTTACATAATTGATGTATATTTATGCTTGGAACACTTTTCTCCTTGTGATGGCAGATATATTGGTGTCCACTATATGGTATATATTCACATACTATGTACCCATTTTGTAATATGCATGGAGGCATCTTAAAATTGCTAATGTCTTCAAGGCAATTTTTTATTTGGCATTTCGGCATTTCAGCATGTCCATATCCTGTTCATGTCTGGGCTACTTAGGTTCCATGCAAATTGGGGAATAACTAATGTAGTACTGTTACTTAATCTAGCTTTAGTTTCTACCACTCCCATTATAGACAACTTATGAGACAAGATAAGGGATTTAACCACTTTGGGGATTATTAAGCCCCCTTATATTCCAACCTCCTACCTTGAATGTTTAAGAGGAAGACACTTTATCACCCCTCCCCTTACAAGGAGGACCAACAGAACCTTTAACCACTGCTTGCACAAGTATCTGAACACTCTTACTGCGACCCTTCCCTTCTTTTTAGGGGGAGAAACCTGAAGGATCAGCTCTTGATTCAACCCATCAGCAAACTCCTCTTCAGTAGGCAAAGTAATTGGCTTAGCTCCTAAGTCTGGCTTATCGTCATCACTATCTAATTTCTATAAAACAGAGAAACTATTCACAACTTTGGTACCAAATGAAGACACCAAAGAATCCAACACCTTAAGAGAAGCGGCCCCATCAATCCCAGCCTTCTTCTTGATGTCCACAACTGTAGGAATCCTCTTAATCGCCCCTTCAGCAGCAACTGAAACAGAAACAGGAGAGGGCGACGCAGCAACACCAACCACATCATTCACTATAGGTGACAGAACTTCAGCAACAATAGGAGCAACATGAGTTGGTTTTACAACCCACACCTGTGGTTAAGAGTTCATAGGAACAGCGTTAGACTGACTAGTCTTATGCCCAAACACCTTACGGGACTTGCATCGTAACGGTCTCCAAGGATTACCACACTTTGATATAAAAAACAGCCCCAGAAGGTAATGTCAAGTCAAAACTGTTAGGCAGAGTGAAGATGTGTCTATTTCCACGCAAATTTTAGCATAACTAATCCGTTTGCATGACTCTGAAATGATCTGCATACAATGGTCTACCAATGGCACTAACCAATGGTTACACTAAAATAGTCTAGTTACGCAACGCCGTTTTGAGTCTAATAGTAATGGACACCTAAATAAAGGTCTGACGGTCGCACTTCCAGGTTGCTGGTTCAACTTCCACATTGTGTGTCTCTCTCTCTCTCTCTCTCTAATTGCTTTTGATTTGTTTTCTCTGTATAAGGGTACCCAAATGGCTTTCGTGTCCCGAAATAGAGGGGTTTCCACCTCTTTACGGCGGGGACACAACATGGACACGCGGGGGACACGACCTATATGGGGACACAGCTCCTTAGGTGGATAAAACCTTGGCAGCCACACAACAAACCAGTAATGAAATCCACACACATGCACACCAACACTCACACCACACCTTTAGAAGATACAACACACCTTTAGTGGACACAGCTCACACCAGTACACACTTTTAGTGGACACAACGCACCCAACACAACCAAAATACTTTGTGTGTGCAGATTGAATACGCATAAGGTGTGTGCAGATTGTTAAGTTTCCATAATGTTTTGTATTCTATTAACATCATAACCAACATACTTGATCCTATTTTTTATGTGTGCAAATTGAATACGCATAAGGTTGGTAGCGGGGGAGATGGTATATATACGCTTTTCTATGAAGATTTTTTGTTTGGATATATGTTTCTATGAAGAATCCTTTTTCGGATGAAGGTTCGAGTCTTCTTTTCTGGATACATGCTTCTATGAAGACTTCTTTTTTGGTTGAAGTTCTGAGTCTTCTTTTTTCATTTTAATGATGCTACTGAACTATGAACATTTATGGTATGGTCTACCTTTCATGTTTTTGTCATGGGAACATTGATGTTTTAGATCCCATGGTTGAATGGACATTTAGTGTAGAATACATAGTTCTTGTGGTTTATGGATGTCTAGTTTGGCACATGATTATATTGGTTTATGACGATGTGTTGGCTATTATGGTGTAACTTATAATTCATTTGTTTGGTTGAGTATTGAATTCTCAAATGAATAGGATAATATTGTCTTGTAAGAAGAGTGTTAGTGACAATTTATTTTATCAATTTAATTGGAAAATTTTGGTGACAAAATATTTTGTCACAATTGTTATTTTTAATTAATTTCTTCGGTGACGAAACTTTTTGTCACCTATGTACTTACATTGTTCAATCACCTGCCACAATTAGTGACGAAATTGAATTTTTAAATATTCAAATTAACATGCCTATGTGTTGCTGTTGCATTGCAAACCATGTCACCCAAAATCGTTCAAGCTCTTGAACTAGGGTTCTTTAAGTGTGGTGATCCTACCCCTAGTAGTCATCATAAAAGGACTTCGACCCGTGGTCGATTCCAAGCCTGTTGCATGTTGTTTTCCTATCCATTACACTTTTCTAAACTATTCAAATGTGGATTGCAGGATTCTCCTTGATTTCGGTCCTTAAACCGACCATACCAAGCTTGGTATCTGTAACCGACAAAGCCAAGTCAAAGAGGTTGAAAGATAGCCTCGTAACTAGTCCCGAGTAAACTCTACAATTGGCACCATGTCAACAACATTAAAGTGGCTTCACACTTCACATCTCCATAGCTTCTTGCTTCGGGCTATCATCAAGCAAATCGAGCAGCTCTACGCCAACCAGCTCAGCGGTTCTATGTCCACAATCATTTAATGGCCTAACTCACCTAGCAGCCTCAAGCTCATCACTCCAACAGTCAGGCTCATTCAGTAGCTCTAAGTAGCCACCTGGCAACACCATGTGCTCCTTGCTCGCCATCTCAGACATCATCATAACTCAGCAACTCTCTGGTACTCAACTCAGCGGCTCAAACTCCCATGAAAACACCATCTCTACAAGCATCATACCTCTTGCACCATCAGGTCACTCAGCAGTACCATGTGTTCACTTTTCAAGCCGTTCAATAGTTCTATGCTCATCCTCGTCATTCAAGAACTCTGAGCAACTCTACACTAAGGCCTCGCCATATGCACAGCCTTGCGCTCAGCTGGTCCCATCTCAACAGCGCGGTGCTTACTTTAGCTGTCTTGAGCTCACATCTTGAAGCTAAGCAGCCTCGCCACGTCCAGGCCAACAAAACATTCCTGCGGCTTTCACTTAATATGTTGCGTGAACAGCCAACAAGAAACAACACATGTATAAAGCTTGCAATACCCTAGTGCACACTTCAACCCTTCAGAAGGCATCTATGTGGCTAGAATACTCTAAAAGGGCATCTGTGTTGCTAAAGCCCTTCAGAAGGCGTTTATGGTGCTAGCTTCCAGAAAGCGTTTGTATGACCAGCTTCCAGAAAGTGTTCAACCTCCGGAAGGCACCCCGTTAATGGAGCGATGGAAATCTCCCAAACAAGGTGTATCATCCCATCAGGCGAGGCGATGGAACCTCCCATGGCACCAAGTTGAAGAAGGCAATAAAAACCTCTGAAAGCAATAATGGTCGACAGGTTTCGCCCAAAAGCATTTAACGGACCTTATGGCATTTTAGGTCGACAAGTTGACAAAGTCAACATGGGATTATGGTCAGATTAGCCTTGGGAGGCATCCCAAGCATTTGGAAACTAGCCTTAGGGGCACCCCAAGCACGTGGAATTGATCCTCTGACTCCTGGCGTTCCCACGCCCAATAAATCAACCTCTCAGCTACTGCATCCGTCTGCAAAATCTCCCCTTTCAAAATCGATGTGAATCCAGGCACCAACAAAGCATTCACAGTATTCTGGGCCCGCGGCCAATAGAATTTATAATCAAATCCAGCCTTGGGAGCATCCCTAAGCATGCATGATATCGAGCACCAGCGTCAAAAACCTTGCGTGGGTTGTCAAATGTCTGCCAGAAGCACTAAGTCAAGCCTCACAATCATTCCGAGCATGAGGAAACTAGCCTTGGGAACATTCCCAAGCTTGAGAAAGATCAAGTATCAATCAAAGCCTTGCAGGGTTACCAAATGCATGCAATCTAGCCTTGGAGATTTTCTCTAGCAAGTGAAATGTGGCTGAATCTAGCCTTGGGGGTAATCCTGAGCATATGGAATCTAGTCTTGGAGATGACTCCAAGCATATAGAATATACTAGCCTTGAGGGCAATCTCAAGCATGTGGAAATTAACCTTGGAAACATGCCCAAGCGCGAGGAATGATCAAACACCGGTATTAAAGCCGCATTAGGACTTTTTCAAAGCTCTCTCCATAGCAACTAGTCGCTTGATCGTCGAGGTATTAATCACTGAGCTCTTGCTTGCAAAACCCAAGGATCGTTGGTTCCTCAAGCACAGGCTCTACGTCCCAGTACGACAACCGTCACAGCCATAAAAGGCACTACACTCATGAGATCACTACTTCAAGCTCCAAGCTCACTATCTCTGTAATCGTAGCTCCAAACTCAACCAACTCGGCAGTACCACGTGCTCGTTGCCTTAATAGCTCCACGCTCACCTCAACAGCCTCCGACATACTATCTCAGTCATTCAGCAGCTCTACAACCAAGCCCCGAGCTCGTTGTCCCAGCATCCCTGCGCCTACTATCAATAGCACCATGCTCCTTGCTTCAAGCTCCATCTACACCATCTCAAATACCTCAGCAGCACCACGTGCTCACTATCGTCAGCAGCTCTACGCTTGCTGCCTCAGCAGCCCTGTGCCCAAGTCACTCAACGGCCCTACGCCTGAAACCATCCAACGGCTTCTCATTCGCTGTCTCATCCGCGGCTCCAAGCCCATCATATCAATAGGCTCCATGCCAGTCAATTCTGCGGCTCCAAGCACGCTACTCAACAGCTCTAGGCTCGCTATCAAAAGCAACCATGACTATCCCAGCTACTCTAAATCCGCTACCCAGTGGCCTTACGTCCGCTGTCTTATCGAATCTGCTGCCCAGCGGCCTTACATCCGCTATCTTATCAAATCCGCTACCCGGCGGCTTTACATCCGCTATCTTATCAATTCAACAGCTCCAAGCTCACCACTATGAACAAATTCAGCAGCTCCGAGCTCACCGCTATCAAGTAAATTCAACAGCTCCGAGCTCATTACTACCAAGAACCTCAACGGCCCTACGCCACCTGTCAAATAGGCTCCTCACCCATCATCTCAACGGCTCCAAGCCCATTACCTCAGCAGCTCCAAGCTCGTTATCATCTTAGCGGCTCTGTGCCCATATCTGTCAACTCATCAGGCTCCACACCTATCATTTCAGCGGCTTCAGGCCCATATCCATTATCAGCAACCCCGGGTTCACCACTATCAAAACTACTTAGTGGCTCCTTGCCCATATCTGTCAACTCAACAGGCTCCATACCTATTATTCAGCAGCTCTACGCCCCCATCTATCAACTCAATGGCTCCGAGCCCATTCTCAACAGTTCAACGGCTCTATGCCCATGTTCATTGACAAACCCGCAGCTCCGTGCTCATTATTACTTCAAACAGGCACAATGCCATAACAACTATCTCAGCAGGCTCCACGCCACCCCAATCAAAATATCATCAATTCTCAGGCTCTACGCTTGAATGCTCAAAATCCAACATTTTGAATGCTCGAAGCTCTTCGAATGCCCAACCAATGTGTACTGGATGCTTAAGTTCTACACTTGAATGCTCAAGCTCTATGCTTGGATGCCCAACCACTGCGTACTGGATGCTCAAAGCCTGTACTTTGAATGCTCAGATTCTGCCATCCGAATGCTCGAGCTCTACGCTTTGAATGCTCAAGTCCAGAACTTGATAGAAGCTCTAAGCTTAAATCAAACACACACGCACCGCCCGTGCTCATATTGCATCAATTGCATCACCATTATCACGTCGAGTCTGCATAATCATCGCCATATCTGTTCACATCTAACCACCATAATCATATACACATTTCTGCATATCTCTCTTATTCATGAAACAGGTCAATCCTACAATCAACCGGCTCCGCGCCTCGATTTTATTGATCGGTCCAGAACCTCGATCCTTTGGCTCTACGCTAAAATTTATGATGAGAAAGCTCCGTGCACAGACCATCAGAACACAACTGGCTCTACGCCTCGGTTTAGTCACGCCAAGCTCGAAGCCCTGACGTTTCAAGTTCTCACCTCTAGAAGGCAAAGCTCTTTGAATTATCAACCGGCTCCGAGCCTCAGTTCTGTCAAAACTCTAAAATTCCAGGCCCTTGCCTTGTGATCAAAACCAGCTCCGCGCTTCGGTTCTATCCCTCCAGGCTCTCGCCTTATGATCAACACCAGCTCCGCTCTTCGGTTTCATCAAAAAACTCTTAAATCCTATAAATCGGCTCCGTGCCTCGGTTCCTCCAATGCTCTGCGCTTAAGTTACTGGCCCTGCGCCTCCCAATATCTCAAGAAATGGCATCCAACTCGTCTCCGGAAGATGGCTTGGGTTCCACCCATATCTCAAAACCAGGCATCCAATTCATCCCCAACAGATGGCTTGGATTCCACCACGATTACATCAATTCCTTCCAGCTCATTCGCAAGGATAGGCTACTCTATCGAGTTTCCCTCAATTAAAGTCAGGATGATCAAGAAAAGCAAATACACCCGCCGTGTACTGATCTACCCAAAATTACTAAGGATGCTCTCCGCAAAAGTATCCCTGACAGCCCCGCGCTCCTTCAACTACTCTCTGCCAAAATCCTGGCTCAGTCTAGGTACGTCGCACTACGGCTTTTTAAAGCCCAAATGTACGTCTTCTGTCTCTAACCCTCCAAACTTTTCTTTTTCTTTTTTTTATTGCCTCCGAACTACGGTTGGTCTGAATTTCCCCTGTGGAATACGTAGGCAGCCTCCCGGCCCGACCATAACAAAAACCTTTTCTTCAAAAACCCTTGGAATAGTAGTTGGACCAAATTGAGTTGCTTTTACAGCTTTGACTGTTACTCAAACATGTCTCGCGATACGTTTGAGCTCAGTCAAAGAGGGGCATCTATAGACACCCCAATTTGTCCTAACGATTATTTCAGGTCCCACCTTGGGGACCATCCCGATGATGAAATGGATACGATGATTGTTGATTGCTTTCTTGAGAACCTTAGAACTTTCGGTAAGAACTTTGAGCCACTTAGAGGAGGACCCAATTCAGAGCCAAATAGCATTTCAGATATAAATACAGAAACCTAGGAGAATCCATCTGCTGGTCGTAACATTGATCTCACGGCCTTAACATCATTTCCCCACCCGAGCAACCTGTTGCCCAAAAATCTCCTTGAGAGATCCATCCCACGGCCGCAGGATTATTTCCTCGGCTGCTCAATCCATACCTCGGCCGCCAAATCCTTTCTACGGCCGCCAGATTGCCTATTTCCCAGACTCTGGAATGTTCTGTCGATTGTTTGATCTGACTACACTACCTCTCCGATGCGTTCGGGCCACGTTCAGGGATCACAACGAAGAGTTGGAATTGCATTCCAATTGCAATTGCAATCGTGCATTTTGATTGGACCGAGTGAGTCATCCCTTTGCCTATATAAAGGGGCCTTTGGACTCCGAAAATACAACAACGAAATTATGGAGATTCATACCCTCTCTAGCCACGACACTCTGCGAAAATACATTCTCAAATCCTCTCTGCAAAAGCCCTAACCTTCCGAAGGCAGCCATCCACCCGACGATCAAACCCCGAAGTTCAAACCTTAACCCTCGGGTTTCATTCAAGAAGAAATCAATCAGTCCATCCCCAATCAATCCGAAGCAATCAAGCTACTGAGGGATCAAGGTGGTGAGGCCCAGGGGCCTCTGGTTTGGCTTATTCATCGTTTTTATGTTTAATCGTAGTTTTTAATCACCTGCTAACTTTTCTGTCTGGTGTGAGGAAGAACATCGACCGGGGATTCGATCCCTCAGCCGGTACATCGATCCAGGAGGATCTCTCGACCGTGACATCCATTCACCGGCTGCGGGATCCATGCCTTGGGACAGCTTTGTTATGTTTTCTGCTTTCTGATGCATGGTTTACTTATCGTCTCGGCTCACCTAATTTACTGTTTAAAGGCATAAAAATAGATTACTTGTTTAGGATTAAATGAAGCAAATATATGTCTTATGTTGAATGATTATAGGCTAGCCTCACGATTAGGTAGAAAGGGCTGCCTAACACCTTCCCCTTACTGTACCTTTGGCTTTCGTATCCATAATCTCTATCTATTTTCCTGGTTTTAATAAACTGGGTGGCGACTCTGATTTGATGATAACCGCTATCATGTGGCGATGTTCCTAGCCATGGGAATATCCATGATCTTGGTTTATGAAACAAGAAACCAAACGAGCAAACGAACGATACCAAACTATATGGCGATGCCTCGCTCGGGAGGTGTCTACAGGTTGCAATCATAAGGTGAAAGCCTGAGGAGTGGGAGCTTAGAGCTTGACGTGATGAACCCAGGCGTATAGAGCCGGTTGTAGTCTGATGGTCTGTTACGGAGCTTTCCCATCAAAAGGTTTTTGGCGTAGAGCCAAAGGATCGAGGCGCTGGATCGATCAATAAAACCAAGGCGTAGAGCTGGTTGATTACAGGCTTGGCCTGTTTCATGAGAGAGATGCAAAATATGTATATGATAATGATGGTGGTTGTTAGATACGATAATGGTGATGTATTTGATGCAGAATCGATGTGATAATGGTAAGGCAATTGATGCTTATGTGCACGGGCCCGTGCGTGTGTGTTTGATTTAAGCATAGAGCTTCTTTCAAGTTCTAGACTTGAGCATTCGGAGGGTAGAATCCGAGCCTTCAAAGTACAGGCTTTGAGCATCCAATACACAGTGGTTAGGCATTCAAGCGTAAAGCTTGAGTATTCAAGTGTAAAACTTGAGCATCCAGTACACAGTGGTTGGGCATTCGAAGAGCTTCGAGCATTCAAAATGTTGAATTTTGAGCATTCAAGCGTAGAGCTTGAGAACAAATGATATCTTGATGATGGTTGGTATAGCGTAGAGCCACTGAGTAACTAGGCGTAGAGTCGCTGAGGTGGTGAATATGGGCACAGAGCCGCTGAGTAACTGGGCGTAGAGCCGTTGAGATGGTGAATAAAGGCGTAGAGCCACTGAGATGGTGAACATGGGCGTAGAGCCACCGAGATAATGAATACGGGCGTAGAGCCGCCGAGATGATGAGCACAGTGCTGATGAAATGAGCACGTGGTGCTGCTGCTGAGGTAGCGAGTGTAGAGCTACTAGCTTGGGCGTAGAGTCGCTGAGTAACTGGGCGCAGAGCAGCTGAGGTGGCGAATATGGGCGTAGAGCCGCTGAGATGATGAATATGGGCGTAGAGCCACCGAGATGGTTAATACGGGCATAGAGCCATTGAGTAACTTGATCATGGAGCTGCTAATAGCGAGCATAGAACTACTGAGTGATAGTGAGCTTAGAGCTGCTGAATAGTTATGGGCATAGAGCCGCTGAGATGATGGAATTGAACTGTTGAGCTGGTTAGTTTAAAGCTGTTGAGTGAGCCTTTGCTGAGTGAGTACAAGCATAGAGCCGCTAAACATGAGGCTACAGAGCTTGAGGTGTAGAGCTTGCTGGATGCAAGCCAAGAGCTACTGATGGTTAAGATAGAGTTATTGAAGCGAGGCCGCTGAATGGTTACGGGCGTGGAGCCACTTGATGATGAACATGGGCATAAAGCCACTGAGGTGGTGAGCATGGGCATAGATCCGCTGAGATGAGCTACGAGTACTGCTGAGATGATGAGCTTGGGGCTGAGGGTGAGCTTAGAGCTACTGAGTGATTATGAGTATGGGCGGAGAGCTGTTTAAATAGCCTGATGAGTGCTGCTGGATGACAGTGGTAATGAGCAAGCGCGTAGAGCCATGGAGCAGCTTGATAGTAGTGAATTTGAGATGAGGGCGGGGAGCCGCTGACTACTGATAAAGAGCTTAGAGCTGTTAAGGTAGTTGGCTCAAAGCTCTAAAGTTGCTAAAACGGTGGAATCACTACAAGAGAATATGCTTTTTTCGTCCATCTTTTTGCGTCGGCACAAAATGCCGTCGCAAAAAAATATTTAATTTCGACGGCATCTCCTCCCGACTCAAAAGTTGTCAATTTGAGTCTGCCACGTTGCCATCGCAAAAACCTGGAAGCAAATAGATTTTTTTTGCATCAGCAAGGTACTCCCCGATGTAAATAGTTACTTTTTAGCGCTGAAAAAAGACGCGCGATCGGGAAAGCAAGAAATGGCGCGGGGAGGAGGGGCGAAAAGTTCTAAATTTTCTGAAAGGGTTAAATTAATATTTTTTCCTTTTCCCCAAAACCCCAAATCGTTCTCTCTCCTTGCAGATCAAAAAAAGAAAAACTCTCTCTCCTTTTCAATCGGCTATTAATCCTACCGAAACCAAATTGAGCAAATCGATCTCTCTCTCGGTGTGTTTTCTTTCCAAGTCTTAATCAGCTGGGTGAATGCTTTCTTCTTTTCTTGGTTCCTACTGAAACCCTGTTGATTTTATTTTTCTTTTGCCCTAACTTTTCTCTCTCTCATTGAAGATAACAGAGAACCTCAACGACGACCACACAGGGGTTTCCGACAAGACAATGAAGACAATTTCTCTCACGTACGAGATTCTACCAAGCAAACTCTCTAATGCTTCAATTTGAGGTTCAGGAGTCGATATTCATGAAGGACGGCCCAACCGGTTGTTGGTGCTCTCAACCTAAAGGGTTCTGAATCTATCTCCCGTCCATATCAGCATTCTCTGTCTGGGGTTTGACGTTCCCCTGGCCGCTGGTATGTCTCTGTGCGTGTGTGTGTGTGTGTTTCACTCTTAATGTCTCTTTATTTTCTCCAGTGGAGTTGGGCTTCGGTGGTCAAGGTTGGTTTCTAGTTAGGGCAGACTATTCAGGGAGGGAGGGAGGGAGGGAGGGAGTCGTGGGGAAGGAGGATTTGGGTTAGGGCGCAAAAAGTTTGGTTTGCTTGTAGGAAATGTTGAACCCCTTACTTTGTTGATGGAGTTACACAATCTGTTGATGATCTTTTTAGTTTTTACAGAAGTTTTCAAAGGTTATTAGTTTCAATAATTCATGTATTTCCTTCATTACGCGCTACACTAGCCTGTACTTCGTCAATCTAAATATCGTATGTATAGGGAACAGAATGCTATTGAAACATTGCAGAGATCTTCAGGGAAACAACTTGACTGGTCAAATTTCAGATGTGATAGGCAACTGTGTCTCTCTGATATTACTGCAATACTGCACTTTCTAGTCTCTTCTTCATTGTGATATTGTGATGTGTTATCGGTTAAGCTTTGATCCATCATCGGTTAAGCTTTGATCGGCTTTATTGATGTTGTTGGGCTATGCTTTGCCCTGACATTGCTGACTCACAGGAACATCTATCAAAATCACAAGTTCCAAGCTGTTGGACTTGGTGAGGGAAGCTTGACTTCAGTTTATTTGTCACCAATTGCATATTTCCACCTATTGTGGACAGATTTGTGGCTATTAGGGTGCTTACACTTCCAGCTTTGGACCCCCACGAAGTTGCATCAGTGTCGGAACTCCTATTCTTCTTGAAAATAAATATAGTAAAATAATGGTAGGACTAATAACCATTGAATGTAAGTTGAGAGAGAACAAACCTAGTCATGTACCTCAAAGATTGTTAGATGCAATGGCAAGAAAGAGTGATATAAGTACTTGAAGTGTTAGGGGACAGGAAGGCTTATATAAATTGACACTGGATGCTATTTGCATAAAAGAGGATATGAATTGTAATTTAAGGATGAATATAATCCTTAGCAGAGCATTTTGAGTACGTAGCTGATCCTATTATTTGGGACGCAAAGCTTAGTTTGATTTGGTTTATTTATATTCTTTTAAGCAACTATTATTGGATTTCCTGTTAGTGTACATACTGTGCTGGGGTGATAAATGGTAGGTCTTCTGTTAGCACCTGAACATAAGATCTTTTCGTCCGTTACAGCAAGTGGCACTTGTGCTTAATGCTTCTCGCTGATTTCGGTACACTTTAGATTTGGGAAAAGGAAGAAGAGACCGAACAACGAAGAAGGATGATCAGAGCACATGCACAAGTTATAAGGGTAATGTTTAATTGCTGAAGAATGTTTTTCCGAATGTGTTTTGATTGTTCTATCAGTTTCTAACTCTCTATTACTTGGTTTACTAGGCAGCGCTGCTTTTCAAATTGGCTGGGCAACGAGCAATTGGTATTTACCCTCTAGAATAGCTTTCGGCAATTTATTTGTGTTAGTGTTCAGCATATTATCACTTGCTTGAATAGAAATCTTGAATAGAAATAGGGAAGTGTATTTCTCATGTCATATGACCTTCACTGATGCTTCTGATTTAAGACAAATCAGCAGAGTACTTGGTGAATCATGATTCATGACCAAGGTGTAATTTACTATGGTTGTTTATAAATATGATTTTTTTGGGGAGAACAATACATGTGGAGTATAGATAGGGCATGGAAGTTGGTAAAAAATGATATGCAGATGATGCTCCTGCCATTGCTGTATACTTCTATTTTTGACTTTCTCATTTGTGCTCCATGAGCATCCTTCCTTTTCCTGCTTGCTACTGCATTTTCCAGATTTGAAATCCAATTAGTAGACGAGAATCATGAAATTACTATTGTTTTTTGTTTGCCATGTGCCTGACTTCACATAATACCGTGAAGCACTCATGCCTGTGTGTATGGAAGGTAGGTAGGTACGTAAATCATTCTGACAACGATTTGTCATGTATATCTCTCTTGGAGGTAAGAGTAGAATGCTGCCAATCAAAACAAAAAGGGAATGAAATAGAAAAAAGTATATACTTTATTGTATATTTGCCAACTAATAGAAAGTGCCAGTGATGAATGCAAACCAAGGTATTTATCTAGCTTTCCCTCGAGTAAAAGATTTGCTCGTACCCCTCGGTCTAGGGATTCCTGCTATTGTTTGAGACTAGCAAATTGTGTAGACGTTCACATTTTGTGGGTTGTTATAGCCACCCTTTTAACTTATGAGGGAAATTACACAAGGTTTATTGTAGATGGCGAAAGGCCCTAACCTCAGAGTTAGTAGGCTATGATATAACCACTGATCTTGGTTTGGTTATGCCAAGCCTAGGCTGGATGCATGTGATTGCATAACATATAACATAACAATGCATGGCTTGGCTTGGCTGTTAAACACATTAATGTTGGTCCTTGCCCGACCTTTTTTCTACCATGATATGTATCAGTGAGCTACATGCACTTGTGCAGACTAACCACCTTTTAAATCATGAGCCTTTACCTAACTCCAGCTTTTCTATATGCCCTATCCTTCCTCTCCTCCTCCGATAACCCCTCAACTCTCTTTGCTTCTGGCAACCTGTTGTCCTCCAATGGTCTGGCTATGTTTACATCTACTTTTCCAACCTCACTGTTCCAAGTCTTGATTTCCCACTTCTCCAACTTAGCTTATTAGCTGAACAAAACTCATGAACACCATCCACACAAGAGATAACCAGGCTTTGTCAACCACACACTCTCAGTACATTTCTTTATGTAAAGCTAACTAATTATTCAGTTGATTCTATGCGAGGAATTAGACTCTGAAATGTTTTTTGTTGCAGGGGTGCTACTTGACGACCTACTTGTTGCTGAAGATCTAGCTGCTGCTGAGACGACCAGTGCAGCTTCACATGCCGCCGCTGCAGCTGCTGCATCCAATGGGCAGGAAGGAAGGTTAACCGGAAGGTATGGGTTTACTGATGACACTGCCAGGCAATCGGTTCCTGAAGCAGTTCCAGATGGCGCAATTGTGCTGGGAAATCCTGTTGCTCCTCCTATAAATGGTGATATGTATACTGATATAAGCACTGAGAATGCGATGCTCCAGGGTTCCCGGTATGCTTGTAGCTGTAGTCAACGTTGTTTTTAGCATGGAAGTGCTTTGCCTTTGAGTTCATCAAATGATTTATTGAAGTTGGTTATCTCTGCAGGAGACTGAGTAAAGGTGTTGAGTATTTGGTTGAGGCCTCAGCAGCAGAAGCTGAAGCTATTTGTGCCACATTGGCTGCTGCCAAAGCACGAAAAGTTAATGGTGAAGTTGAACTGCCAGACAGGGATCGTGGGGCTGAGGCCACCCCTCGTGGTAAACATATATCTACCTTGATTAAGTCTGATTCTGATTTGTCAAATAATTCAGCTCCAGCTGGAGTGTGGTTGCATCACAGAGCTGTCAGTATCAGGACTTGATTCCCATTCTCATATTTACATTGAAGTACCCATTATCGTAATATGCTTATCAGTATGGCTCTGTTTTTCAATGCATATTCTTCTATGCATTTGCAGGTGCTTGTAGCTGCGGAGACTGGGGGAGCTTTAGGTGGCATGGTCAGACAGCTTTCAATTGATCAGTTTGAGAATGAAGGACGGCGAGTCAGCTATGGAACCCCAGAAAATGCCACGGCTGCTAGGAAACTTTGAGACAGGCAAATGTCTATTAACAGTGTTCCCAAAAAGGTGAGTAGAGTTAGATTTGCTGAATATGATATAGTATTTCTTGAAGGGACCACATTTTGACTAATACCACAATCAAGGGAAAACATTACCCGAGACAAATGTTTTCGATTTGGTTGAATTTATCTGAATTCCCGTATCTTTTGTTTGTGCAATTGCATAACAGAAGGTGCCTTGATACTGATAATAAACCAAGGCAGTCATTTACAAAATTACAATTCATTGCAACACTTTTGCTTGCAATATTGTCCCTATCTACGACGATCACATGGGTTAACTTGTTTGATCTGGCAATCGTCTCCCAACTGTGACTTTTGATTTATGTTCAAATGGGTGATGGTAATTTCAGGTGATAGCTCATCTTCTAAAGGCTCGTGGTTGGAAGCCTCCAGTCCGACGACAATTTTTCTTGGATTGCAATGAAATAGCAGATCTCTATGATAGTGCTGAACGCCTATTTTCCAGTGAACCAAGTGTTTTACAACTCAAGGCTCCTATCAAGATATTTGGTGATCTGCATGGGCAATTTAGGGATCTTATGCGACTATTTGATGAATATGGCTCTCCTTCAACTGCTGGGGACATAGCGTAAGTGTATTTTCTCCTACATCTTTTAAATGGTGAAATTTATTCTTTAACAAAGAGTTCAACACCGGCAATCGTGGCGTTCAGTACAAACGCCGGGGGAAACGCTGGGAAGACTTTTCCCGGCGTTTATTTCACTATTGCCGGCGTTTTATAAACGCCGGGAAAAGCCTGATTTCTTGTAGTGAAATTGAGATTCAATTCAGAGAGGGGAATAAAAAAGGTAAGAAAAACTGTTACGAGACTGACTTGGGGTAGCTTGAATGGAATGTAGATATAGCATATTATGGGAAATCCCTTTGATTGCTTGAATGAAATGTAGCTATAGCATATTGCGAGATATCCCTTTGATAAGCCATGCCTACAAGTTTTCAGCCCTTTTTCTAACGTAGAGGTTAAAGTATTTGCTTAAACTAGCATCCACAAATCGGAATTATTTAACCATGTTCATTTTGGCCTATTGGGCATTGATGATGACGTGGTCGGGAGAAAGTGAAAAGTTATTCATTCTATGGCTCTTTTGATTTTGCGTGAATTATATTCATCTTCTTGTAAACTTGACCCAATGCCGTTTGATGTAAGTGATGTGTATGGGGTTATAGATTTATTATGTGATCTTGCACTTAGAAGTTAGAATATACAAAATTTGATTTTTTACGTAACATGTTACAATTGTCTGGTTAAGGTTTGAATTGCTGAATTTTGTTAGAGAAGTCTAAAATTGAAGTTTACTTATGCGTTAACTTGTGTTTTATGTGTTGCGCATTTCTCATTCTTCTATTCCTTTTCAGGTGCTCGAAGAAGATTTAGACTTGCAACCATTGAGAAGATGGAATGGAGTCCACTTGTGTTGCATTGTAGTGATTGAACTAAAATTGCTAGGTTGAATTTAGGATTTGTAGTCTATGTTGTTCTTTCATATCTAATAAACATATTATCTTGGACAATCAATTATGATTTCTTTTGGGATTGAATGATGACTGAGTTAATTTTGATATGAATGAGCGAATGGTTAATTGGTTCTATATGAGAATGAGGTTGAATGAATATTGTTTTTAATGATATTGGAGGTAAATAGCAACAGGTTTTGCAACCTCCTGTACCTGAAGCAAAAAATGGAATTGTTTTTTTTTTTTTTAGCTTTTTAATTTTTTGCGACTGCATGTATCCCAATGCAAAAGATAGTATTTGCGACGGCATAAGCCGACGAAAAAATGTTATTTGCGACGGCCAGGCCACCTGATGCGAATGATTATATTTTTTTCAATTTTCTTGAGTCGGGAAGAATGCCGACGCAAAAAAATTATTAGCGACAGTGCTTGCCGACGCAAATACTATGCGACGGCACATGCCGACGCAAAAAACTTTTTGAGACCCCACCATTTTCGTCCCCCAAAATGCCGACGCATTGCCGACGCAAAAAATAGATCCCGTCGCAAAAAGTGTACCTGCCGACGCAAATAGGTCGACGCAAATAGCATATTCTCTTGTAGTGAATGGAACTTTTACGAGGATGAGCTCGGGGCTGCTAAGTGAACTTAGAGCTATAGGATGGATGAACGATGGAGCTGTTGGAGGAATAATGAGTACAAGCATAGAGCTGCTAAGTGACTGGATGTATGGGTATGGGCATAGAGCTGTAGGGATGGCGAGCATAGGGATGCTAAAATGGTTGCTGAGTGGGTGAAGTTGCTGAAGTGGGATAGAGAGCGCGAGGGTGCTGAATGGTTACAGGTCTAGAGCCGCTGGGTGATTTTGGCATAGGGCTGTTAAATGAGTATGAAGTAGGAAGTGCGATGAATGCAAAGTCATCGAGGACGTGGTGCTGCTGAGTTGATGAGTTGTTGAATGCCTGGATGATGGAGCTGCTGAACTGTATAGTGGTTGCAGGGCTGCGGAGCTTGAAATAGTGAGGGAGATAGAGGGCGTGAAGTTGCTTTAAACAAAAACAAGTGTAAGGTTACAGAGTGACGGTGAACATGGTTTGTAATGGCTGCCATACTGGTGTGGTAATTTGGGCGTGGAGCCTAAAGTGGGTCCAACACCAGTTTTTGTATCTCTCGGGTTCGAGGATGCCCCCAAGGCTTGCTTTGACTATTCTGTTGGTTTTGTTGGTCGTGGACCCAAAACATGCATTGGTGCACTAATGCTGCTATAGGAAATGGATTGGAGGGCCAGGAGATCGATCTCTCAGCCGAATAATAGATGTCGCGGCCGAAGGATTGATGTATCGGCCATGAGAACGCCAAAAGTCAGAAAATTGATTTAAGTTCGGTTTAATCGATTTCACGGCTTATTTCTTCGATTTCCCTTCCTAACTCTCCTCCGTCTCTCTTGTTCGAAACTTTCCGGCTCTCGTCTATTCGGTCACCGGCATCATTCACTGCCGCCGTTCCCGCTGCCGTTGTCCACCACCGTCCTCTCCTTCTTTCTTTTTGATTGCAACGGCTTCTTCTGATGCTACCGACTTACCGCCATCTTGTTCTACCGATGTTACACCATTCGTTATGGGTTCTTCCTCGCACCCTCCATGTATGTGTGAGTACCCTTCTTCTGATGAGAAGGCGATTGAAGCCATGGTTTGTTTGACACTGCTACCTACGTTCTTCCTTCACGTAGGTTAGGTTCTAGCGGTTTCTTGCAGTACCGCTGTCCTGTTGGTGGCCCGGAGGCCAAGGTAGTTTGTAGAAAACCTGAGCAGCACTTGAGCGTTTTAATTGTTCCATTAAGCTTCCTGAAAAGTAAAAGGTTTACTTTAGTTCGCATTTTAACTTGCATGATCAAAGAAAAATGACTTTTCTATTTGTGGAATGAAATCCCTTTTAGCCAGGGGCATGAATGAGAAGGACCCGTGTTTGGGTCGAATTTGTTCTGTTAAAAAGGCTAAAATAATCGTGCCCCCTGATTAGGCAATGCATACTTTTAAACGTCAATTTGATGCCCCTAGCATTTCATTTGTTTATGAGGTTGACTCCCTTTTTGTCTTTGGTGGGATTTTGCAGAGAAATAGGATATTGGAGGCTCGTGGTGGAGGCAAGGAAGTGCACAAATGGTTCTTGACATTGCCGGAGCCAGCTTGAGAGTTGGTGCATGCTGTAGGTTTTGAGACGTTCATTCTGGGTCTCAATCTTCTGAAGATTGATTCGTCGTTGATGACTTCATTGGTGGAGAGATGGTGGGACACCACCAACACATTCCACTTTCCTTCTCCAGGTGAGATGACGATCACGCCATGTGATTTCTCTCTTCTGATCGGCCTGCAGGTAGGGGCAAGGTGCCCCCTCTTCACTCACGCGGTCATCTTGATGTCTCTTGGCTCAGCAAGACTTTTATGAAGGTTGATATTTTGGCCCAAGTGAGCATTGAGCAACTGACACGGGCTTTCCTTCTCTACCTTTTGGGCAAACTTTGTTTGCCAACAAGGACAGTTCAGTGTATACGCAGTTTTTGGCTCTTTTGCAGCATTTGGAGGTTGTTTGGGAATTTGATTGGGGGTCACCTGCTTTGGCCAACTTGTATGGCAATCTTAGAGCTTGTTCGTGGGACAAGAGTTTTATCCTTGGCGGTCATTACCAAGTGCTTGAGGTATACCCTTTCTCCTTTTTCTCCTTTCTCACTTTGATTTCTCTAGGTACTGAACCTATTTGCT
The DNA here is from genome assembly GCA_025413875.1 of Rhododendron molle. NCBI lineage: Eukaryota > Viridiplantae > Streptophyta > Magnoliopsida > Ericales > Ericaceae > Rhododendron > Rhododendron molle. The sequence goes on from CM046389.1 coordinate 26,658,539, forward strand.
AATTCATTTTTCAGCTCTGGGCTTTTAAGCATCTTCTTTAGTTTCTCACTGACACTAGACATGAGGATGCGAACTGTATTCCTCACTATGAGCAATGGCTAGCGGGGCAAAGGAAGTTGCGGTCACCTGTTCTCAGCCTTTCTGAGTGGCGACGGGTTTTGGACCGATTGACGGTCGACCAGGTACCTCTCTTTTCTCTTTGTCTTTAGATTTCCATGATTTCCACATACTTGTGTTGTAGCTAATTTAATCTCATTTTGTAGGTACGGTTTGACCCTTGGGGTGGTGTACCAAAGGATGCCCTTTTTGTGCGTTCCAGGGTTTTGGATCGTACCCGTAGCTTACTCGACGGCCCATGCATTCTGCCGAGCCTGGTACTTAGGTGATCGGGTGGCTAGTCAGTGGCACCCACATGCTAAGGCTTTTCAGTTTGTTCCTCTACCTCCGGCGTCGATGAGGTCTACTTCCTCAATGTTTAAGGAAGACTTGAGGAATGCTCGGATCAGAGATTGGGCGGGCTTGCTTTTCCAGGCGGGGGACTACATGGAGTACTGTCGCCTTTTCTTGACTCCACCTGTTGTTCCTCCAGTTGCTCATGTTTGGCCACGAGCCCCTACTTTTGTCTCTTTCCACTCTAATGATGGAGAGGTAGAGCGCTTGGTGATTACTCTTTGTTCGACCCAGCTTTACACACTGCCAGCCGGGGTTTCACAGGTATCTCTTCATTTCTAATTTCGTTCCACCGATTTCGTGGAAACGCTTAGTCGTTTGTATAGTCGGGAGATCATTCGACTTCACGGGATTCCCGTTCCTATTGTGTCCAACCGAGATCCGAGATTTACCGCACGTTTTTGGCAAAGTTTGCATGCTGACTTGGGCACAAATCTTTTTTTTAGCGCTGCTTATCAACACAAACTGATGGTCAGTCCGAGCGAATGATTCAGATTTTGGAGGACATGGTTCGAGTTTGTGTCATGGATTTCCGGGGTAGTTGGGAGGACCATCTACCGTTGCAGGAATTCGCATACAACAATAGTTATCAATCTAGTATCAAGATGGCGACTGTAACAATCCTGATTTTTGGTAAATGAAAATTTCGTTAAAAATTTGAATTCTTTTTAATTACTTGGATTTTTATTTCCATAACCAAAAATCGGTCATTACTAACTAATAAAAACCTTATTTTTCATTCGAAAATCTTTTTATTATGCTTGGAAGGTTTTAATCGACGTTTAACTACCGTTTTTCTCGTCGTTTCTAAGATTAAGTCTTAAACCTTTCATCTCGGCTGGAAATCCTATCTAGCAACCCTAGTTAACTTTTAACCAACTAGTTAGTCTCACGATCGTAAACCTAATCGTCGTTTACTTCCTAATCCTCGGTGAACCTTATGAACCTTTGGCCGTGAACCTTTTGAAACCTTGAGCTTCGTAAACCTAGATGAACCTTTTGAACCTTTTGAGCCTTGAAGCTATTAACCGTTGGACGATAGACGTTAGGGTTATCTTTACCCATTGGATAATAGGAGAACCTTGATTAACTCCCCAAAGTACAAGATTAGATTAGTTTAGTATTTAAGTATAGTATTTAATCAAGTATTATACTTTTTGGTAATATCCATTGGTTAATAACCGTTAGGAGATTCTTTAACCATTGGACAATAGGTCAAAGCTCATGCCACCATTATCCATTGGTTATTAACCACTAGGGAAACCATTATCTATTGGACAATAGCTATACTTGCCAATCAAGTACTAGAATTGATAAAATACTAGATTTTGCCATGTGCTAAATCCAATAAATTAGGATTTGTTCATTAGATTAATAATTTAGGACTTAGTACTTTGATAGAGTTAGATTAGTTTATTAGATATTGGATTTGGTCATATCTAGTCTACATTATGAAATACATGGTTATATATATATATATGTGTGTGTGTGTGTGTGTGTGTGTACTTGTATGTATATATAAATGCATATCTATATAATATTGGAAAGTACACATGTGTGTATTTGTATAATTTACTTGGAAAATCAATTTTTGTTTAAAAGTCTTAGATTTTAAAGTACCCAAAGTACCCATACCTATATTATTATATATGTATACTTTCTAGGGTGTATATATATATATAGTACATGAGGGAGAGAGAGAGAGAGAGAGAGAGAGAGAGACCCGAGAGAGAGGGAGGGAGAGAGAGAGAGGGAGAAGGAAAGAGAGGGAGAGAATTGTACCTTGATTTCCTTGTGCTTTCATTGTACCCTTGCTTGATCTCTTGGTGATTTCCATTGTACCATTGGAAGCATACAAATCCATTGGGATTTCATCCTTACAACCCAAATCTTGTCCTCCCTTGTACAATTCCAATTTCATACTTGATCAAATCTACCCTTCCTTGTTCAATCTCCCATAATCCAATCAAAAGGACTACATCATAGCCATGCAAGCCTAGGATAGGCCTTGATCTTCCAAGCAAACTTGATTTGGTGTAATAAAAAATGAGATATAGAGAGAGAGAGGGAGATTTTGGCTAGGAGAGAGAGAGGGAGGCCTTGCCTATAAATAGAAGGCTCATTTGTGCTTTGAACTCACACCTTCATTCCATTCTCCAACTTCTCTCTAGAAAATATAAGTGTTCTTGTTGTTCTTGCTTAGTTCTAGCTTGTTCTTGAAGTCTTTTCTCTAGTTCTTCAAGAAATACTTCCATCGCCGCCACTAAACCACCATCTCGATCCAAAAGTAATAGTAGTTATAGTTAGAATCTAGTTTCAAGGGAAACCATTCTCTTTCAAAGCTGCCGTAACCCGTTTGTAGGGAGGTTTTCCCAAACAGAGGAAACACAGCCTGAGCACGTGCATAACACATGTGCTCATCGGAGCACTAAGTGAGGGTGCACGGTTGTAGACACCCCAATTTGGACATTTCGAATTTCCTTAATTTGTGGCCCGGAGGCTCCCCGATGATGAATTTGGATTGAAACAAGCCCCTGACCAGTCAGAACAATGCTCCTTGGAAGACTCTAAAAGGGAAAGTAAAATGTTTTAATCAGTCTCAAGCGCTCAGAAACAGTCCCAAGCGCTCCAAACTATTTTCAAAATCTGGGATCTGACAAACTCTCGAGCGCTCGAGAGTAAACTCCAAAGCGCTTGAGAGTGCTCCCGAGCGCTCGAGACTTCTGTGCTGCCCAATGGATGATGGAGCTTCCCCACTTCCCATGCGACCCATCATTGCAGCCGTTTTAGCTAGTGTAAAACTCAGACAACACTCCACCTCAGTCAGAGGGGAGTCAGACCTGATGATTTTCAAAGATGCCAAATTACATTTTCTAAAATGAGACTATATGCTATCTTGCCTATATAAGGGGCATTCCAGCAGAGAACAACATGAATTCTCTGTCTCTACAAACCCTTGGACTGTTCAAACTAAACCAGTTTCATCCCTTTGAAAAGCTCCATTTTCAAAAGCAAAAACAACCAAGAATCGAAACATGAAGAAGAGGGAAGAAGTTCAGATCATCTCCAGCCTCTGATCTTCTGAAATTTTCATTTCTTTTTCCCCTTTCAAAGCTTTTTCAAGGAGCAAAGTTCCAACTTAAAGGTAGAAGTTCTCTACTTTGGTGTCAAATACAAACAAAACAGGGCTGTTTTCCTTTCTGAGGGAGGTCCCTCAGCCCTCTCAGTCTTTAATACTGAGCATGGGCTGAGAGATCTTAGTGTAAAAACAAGAGCAAAGGGTTACAAACTCATTTTCTGTGCTAGCCTACTGGAAGCACTCCTAAGCGCTTGAGAGTGACTCCGGTTCTGTTTTTCTCTCTTTTAAGTGCTTAAATGAACATGCATGGGCAGTAAAATGTGTTTCCATACAAATCAATTCTCTTGATGTGTTGGTACAAAGGATCTCCATTTTTCAGAGAGAAACGGAGAAAATCATTTCATTTAAGGACATGTAGAAGAGTTTTGTCTGAAAATTTCAAAATAGAAGTTTTCATGCTACAAAAACACAAGATCTAGTATACCAACACATTGAAATAATTGCATTGGTTGTTTGAAATCAGTTCTGGGGTGTGAAATACTCCCGAGCGCTCGAGATCATTTTAGAGCGCTCGAGAGTGTTTGCATGCAAGCCCAGTCCAATTTTTCTTCCAATTTGATTCTCATACTGCCTTTGCATGTCCATGCATGCATCCTTTTTTGCCTCTTAAAACTGTTAAACCACTTTTCAGAAAGGCAAGGCATGGCTTAGAAGAATGGGGTATGATCCCAGTCTAATAAGTCATCTGTCGAACCCATAATGTGTTTAAGTCTATTTCAGTTTACATTTTTGCCGTTATATCATGTTGTACTAACAAGACTTGCAGGCTGAACATGCAATACTCCCAAGTGCTCGAGAGTGCTTCCGAGCGCTCGAGAGTGGATCAGTGATAGGGTTTTCCAGTTTTGCTCATTTTACACTTCATTGCCATTTTTCAGTCACACTCTGTACATATGCACATGCATGCACCCCCTCTGTACTTGATATATCTCTGGATACCTGCTAATTGACTTCATGAAATAAATTCCTTTGAAAAATCCCACAAATATTTAGTAGAGACCGATTTCAAATCGGGCGAGGGGGGTGCCGTAAAACCCTTCCCCCCTCGTAACGTGGCTTCCGAACCCTTTTCAAAATCTCTGGTTTTCAATTCAAATTAACCATTTTCCAAATAAAACGGTTTCTCGGGTGGCAAATCACAAATCTGGGTGGCGACTCTTCAAATTTTTCAAATCGATCCAAAAACGAGGCGTTTCTTTTCGGGCCGCCCTGATCCACCCGGGGCTGTGGTAGCCCACAGTGGCGACTCCGCTGGGGAGATGGTTTAATTAATACTTGAGAAAAATCAGTGCGTTGATAAAAAAAATGCTCCGACGTCCTTAAGCATTAATTGAATTAGTGAGCCAAGCTTGAAAAGTATTTGTGGGATTTTCAAAGGGTTTTATTTCATTTTCTATTTCTTGTATATACATCTTGTGCAGCCCCGTTGTTGTGTTTCGGCAATCCTACCCGGCTTGCCGGTGATGGGGAATCCCGGAATACTCAGCAACCCTCGACCGTGATGAGTCATCCCTACTGTTCGTATCGTTATTGGGTGTATGCTCAATAATGGGAGGTATACTTTGACTCTAGTCCGGGGAACCCTTTTCAAGCCAAAACCGGCCTTTGTACATGTTTAGCAAGCCATAGAACCTTCCAAACTAGGACAGGAACCTACAGGGTAGGACTACGTGCTATATTCTGCTTACGTGCTGCATTGCATCTTGCATCATCATACTGTCAGCCACGAATCTCGAGACTTGCTCGCGCGGTCTTCAGAAGGTTGCCAAGACCCGATGGAGAGTCACGCACCCTAGTGCGTGTTGTTTGAATCACACAAGTCCTCGAACCCAAAGGAAACTAAAATTTCGCTAAGTCCTTGACTAGTACTTAATCGGGACTTAACCAAAGGAAATGAATGTAGGGGAGCAGAACATTGTAATACCAACACCATGCAGCCTAAAAGCAAGTATACCGCTTACGCCGATTTGGTTATCGTATCACATTGTTCACCCCGAGTCATTCCGAACCAATGGTCGAGTTGTCGATGGAATATTAACCGAATACTTAGCTTGTTCTAGCATCTTTTGGGAATCGACGGTTTCTAAACGAGGATACACCCCAAAAATCAGAGGATCAAGGCAACCTCCCGTAAGTCAATCATTTTCAAAAAAAAAAAAAAAAAAAAAATCGGAGTCGATGACGATGGCGATGATGCACACATTTTTCTAAAAACCATGCACAAATTTCATAAAAATGCAAACAGGAACCGCGTCTAAGCACAAGTTTTTGCTTTGATGTCAGTTCTGAGCAATTGGGCCAAAGAAGAAGAACATCATACCCTCCTGGACCAGACCCTTGGGACAGAGATTGAAATGGCTCCAACTACAAGCAGACTCCATCAGTGCATCAGATTTGAGGGTGAAGATGGACATAATGATCGGGAACCTAAACCCAAACGCAAACCCCAATCCTAACCCGAACGGAGGCAACCTGAACCCGAATGCTGGCAATCCGAACCTCAACCCGAATGGAAACAACCCAAACCCAAACCCAAACGAAGGCGAGCCAAATCCAAATCCTAACCTCATTCCCAATCCCCATCCAAATACTAACCCGAACCTGGGAAATCTGCATGGAGAAATGGGACAGATCAGAGAGGATATCCAACGCTTGGGCGAGCGCACTGATAACCAAATTGCCCAACCCATGATGATGATTACTGGTGTTGCGCAACGCCTTCCACCACAAAACCAGAATCCAAACCCAAACCCAAATCCAATTCCGGTTACTAACCCGAATTCGATTCCGAATCCAAACCCAATTCCCAACCCGAACTTCAACCCTAACCCTAATCCGAATCTGAACATGGAGCAGCTGGTCCTTGATTTGGAAACACCACAAAACCTCGAGATGGCAGCGGTATTGGCAAAGCTCACCCAACTAGAGGAGTCCGTTGCGAGAAATGAGAAGAGAGCATCGACTGGCTTTGACATCAATAAGCTTTGCCTGTTTCCTAACTCAAAGCTTCCGAATAAGTTCAGGCCAATCGACTTCGCTAAGTTTGACGGAACAGGAGATCCAAAGGCACACCTGACGGGATACATTGGAGCACTTTCCATGTGGGGAGTCGAAAAGGACGCTATGGCGCAGATGTTTTCGCAGACTTTGGTGGGACATGCTCTGCACTGATTTACTGCACTAGATGAGAGGAAGAAGTGTTCTTAGGAGGATATATGCGCGGCTTTTGTGGCGCAATATGATTACAACATTCAGTTGGAAGTGACCACCCGTGAACTGGAGTCAATGTAGATGGAAGCAAGGCCTTCGCCGATTTCGTGAAAAGGTGGAGGGCAAAGGCAGCGCAGATGAAAGACAGATCGAGCGACACGGACCAAATTCGGATGATTGTCCGTAACCCTCAACCCACTCTTGCGAGGCATATGGTTATGGCTCAAGCATGCTTGGATTTTAAAACATTCTTTGACACAGGCCTTGCCGTCGAAGAAGCAATTCAATTGGGAATCCTTGACAAACCCGAGCCCGCTCCCAAGCCCAAGAAGGTTTACTCTTGAAGTAGCAACATTCTATTTGGGAACTCGAATTACACCAACCTTCCCAACACCTCCACAAACACAACCCAAGCCGAACCAGTGAACCAAATCGCCACCCAAACCAGTCAACCGCGTACTCAACCCCGCACTTTCGCTCAGTTCTCAGCACCGCTCTCCGCCGTGCTCGAGAAATTGTTCGAAAGCGGCACCCTCAAACCACTTACCCCTACCCCCTTGCCTCAAAAGCTACCCGCATCCCATAACCCTAATGCATACTGTGCCTATCACCAGAATGTAGGCCACCTAACCGACAACTGCTTCTGTCTTCGCCATGCAATCCAGGATCTAATAGATAACAAAACCTTCCCCATGCCTCCACAAAAACCCAACACCGTCTCGAACCCATTCCCAAAGCACTCCAATGCCCGCACCTACCTCATCTCCATAAGCCAACCCTTTAACTCGAGCCTTTACATCATTCCTGATACCCAACCCAAACCGACTGTCGAGCTGCCAATTGAGGATGCCGTCTGTGCATTGGAAATCGTGGAATGGGATTTTCAAAGAAGGTGGGATGACCTGACAAGCGACTTCCTCGCAGTAGAATACCAGGCTCTTATCACTAGGGTGTGGCCCGTGGCCCTTAGCCCTCACCAAGTAGAGGAATTGGAACATGGAGAATGGAGGCAGGACTGGGAAGAGAGGATGGCTGACCCGTTGGATGGGTATTCTCTATTTGCATTGTTCATAGAGCTTGAACCTGTCGAAGAGGAAGATGAATGGGAGTGGGAGCCCGAACCCAACGGGTGGCAGTGGATGGACGATTCTGACCCCCTGGATGAAACATCTTTGGCATACCTCTTTTGGGAGCAAGAAGAGGAAGAGCAGGAACTGGATCTGATGAACCCTCGCATGTTCTCGGGACTCTCCGTCAGAACTATCATTAATCTCACCAGGGACTTCGATGTTCTGGACTGCGTAATGGATCATGCTTCCTGTCCGCAGGAGCACATTATCGATGAGTTCCTCCCCCGACCGGTAGTTGAAATTCCTGATGAGCCCAACATCTGTGTATTGGATCCTGAAGATCTGTGGGGAAAGTCTGAATTGGTGAACGTGTGGATTGACGGTGAGGAACTGATTGTCAATAAGGCCATGTTAGATGAAGGATCTCTGCAGATTGGCAACAGCAGCAATGACAACAACGACAACAATGTCAACTTCTGGAGTTCTCTGGAGGAGGAAAGCATATGGCACGCTCTGGAAATGGAAACCCTCAATGAAACTTTGGAGAAGACAGCACTTGACAAAGGGAAACGTAAGGCTGACGCTTGCGACTTTGACTTCTCCGATTTCTAGGAGGGTACTTGGTGGGAGCCCTTTCCCAAAACAGTTAGCAATCTTACCAGGGGTGGAAGAGTCTACCAACCCACCAACCTCCAGCAGGGTAGCTCGTCCCGAGCACCTCCGCCGCAGCAGAATACCCCTGTCAACCCCACAAGTCTAAACACCCCCGTCCCTCAAGCTCCACAAAACAACCCTCCTAGCTCTACTAAACCTAACCCACCTCCTCAGCCCAAACTGTCCATCGACCTTAACTCACTCCCCGAACCTGACCCCGAAGCTTCCTCTGACCCTATTATCCGACAACTCCAAGAAACCCCCGCTCGCATGTCTATGTGGGGAGTGTTAGCTACCTCCCGCGAGCACCGTCGCAGGCTCGTAAACACTCTTTCCAGGTTCGAGGTTCCCTCTGACATTGCCCCAGAAGCTCTCATCGCCCTTATAACCCCGAACCTCACCCAGCACACCCTGTCGTTCACAGAAAAGGACCTCCCTCATGAGGGAGCGGATCACAACAAGCCATTACACGTGACGATGAAGTGCCTAGGAAAATGGGTCCCTACGATTCTTATAGACAATGGTTCAGCCATTAACGTGTGTCCACTTCGCACTGCTTATTGTCTGGGCCTCAAGAACAAGGACTTTGTCCCGTCGAATTTGGGTGTCCGTGCTTATGATAATACATGCCGTGATGTTTTGGGGACAATCAACTTGGAACTTACAACTGGCCAGTTTAAGACCACCGTCGAATTCTGTGTGTTGGAAATCCCTGCATCGTTTAATCTCCTGTTGGGACGGCCTTGGCTACATCGCTCGGACGTCATGGGTGTGCCCTCAACGTTGCACCAGAAACTCATCTTGGGTTTGGATTCTGGAACTCTCATCATCCATGGAGACTCAGGTATCAGCCCACACTCCGAGGACAATTCCCCACTGCTAGAGATTATGCATGGAGAGGAAGATATTGCCATGGGGGGCTTTGCAGTTGTGACCTCGAAAGTGTGCACCATCCGGGCCGAGGACGATTTCTTAGTGAGCTCCGCAGCGCTGGAAATTATGAAACGGATGAAATATCTACTGGGCATGGGCTTGGGACTTTATGCTCAAGGAGTCCCCGAATTCCCTGACTTCCCTGGAAGTAACGAGCGCTTTGGTCTAGGATATGAGTCCAAGAAGAGCGACCTAGCAAAGAAGTGGCGCAATCGCGCTCGAGCCCGTGCAACGGAGACAAAATTGAAGGAGAAAGATGCGCTGTACCAAGGAGAACCTGAGCCCTTTGTGGACCTTGAAACGAAAATGAAGTATCCTGGCTTCGAGATATTTGCAAATGATACCTGGGAGAGTGATGAAGAGGCTGCAAAGGTAGAAGAACTATCTGAGGCACTTGACTAGCTGGAAGCTTTTGGTTTGGGCAGTCTCCAACTCCTGTTTGAGGGCGAGGAACCAGGGGGTATGATGGAAGATGCTGCTGTGCTTGCGCTTGGAGACGAAGAAGAGATCGAAGACCCTTCCAAACTCATTGTGGAGGCTGTAGGCATTTATGATAATTGCACTTTTGTACCACATGTAACTCGCACTCACAGCACCTACACTAAGTCTGAGTTCGAGTCTGACACTGACTCATTGTCTAGCACAGAGTCGGAGTTTGTGTCCATCGGCCCTCCACATTGTAATTTTTACTTTGAATTCGAGTCAACCGCTGTATTCCCCCCATCGGATGAACTGGTTAATGAAATAGATGACGTTTTCGCTTACTTGCCGGTTTTTGAGATAAACTGTTTAGATCCCGACGATGAAGGAATAGATCTCGATGGGGACATTCCCAAGGAGATCCGTTCCCTCATCGATCGCGAAAATGAAAGGCATGCTCAGCCTTTAAAAGAAGAAGTAATCTCCATAAATTTGGGTGATGAGGAGACTCCTCGATTGGTTCAGGTCGGTTCCGGGCTGTTCCCCTTTGAGCTTCAGGAACTCACAAATTTACTAAAAGAATTCAAAGAGGTTTTCGCTTGGTCCCACGCGGACATGCCTGGAATTGACCCGGAAATAGTCGAGCACAGGATCCTTCTCTACCCTGACGCAAAACCCGTTAAGCAAAAACTAAGGAAAATACGGTCCGATTGGGTGTTAAAGATAAAAGAACTCACGAAGCAAATTGACGCCGATTTTCTAATTGTAACAGAGTACCCCACTTGGGTAGCCAACATCGTTCCTGTCCCCAAAAAGGACGAAAAAATCAGGGTGTGTGTCGATTTCAGAGATCTGAACAAAGCGAGCCCTAAGGACGATTTCCCATTGCCGCACATAGACATAATTGTTGATAACACTGCAGGGCACGCTCTACTATCCTTCATGGATGGCTTCTCAGGGTACAATCAGATTCTCCTAGCTCCAGAAGACAGGGAAAAGACCACATTCATCACCGAGTGGGGGACATATTGTTATCGGGTTATGCCATTTGGGTTGAAAAATGCCGGTCCTACGTATCAGAGGGGTGCCACCACGCTGTTGCATGACATGATCCACAAGGAGGTCGAGGTGTATGTCGATGACATGATAGTGAAGGGTAAGGAAAGGAAAGATCACCTCCTAGCGTTGAGAAAGTTCTTTGAAAGGATCCAAAAGTACAGGATGCGACTCAACCCACAAAAGTGCACTTTCGGAGTCACTGCTGGCAAAATGCTCGGGTTCATGATCACAACCAGGGGGATCGAAGTGGATCCTTCTAAGATTAAAGCCATTCTTGAGATGGAGCCACCTCAATCCGAGAAGGAGGTCCGGTGTTTCTTGGGAAAGATTCAATTCATCAGTCGATTCATCGCCAAGTTGACTCTGACCTGTGAACCATTGTTTCGTCTGCTTAAGAAAGATGTGAAATTCGAGTGGAATGACAAATGTCAAAAGGCTTTCAAAGCAGTACGAACTTATCTTTAGAATCCGTCGATCTTGATGCCGCCCATCCTGGGAAAACCTTTGATCCTATACTTGTCTGTCACGCCCTCATCAATGGGGTGCATGCTAGCACAAGAGGGAGAAGATGGGGTTGAAAGGGCAATCTACTACCTGAGCAAGAAGATGGTGGGAAGCGAAGAACGGTACACTTCATTGGAGAAGACATGCTGGGCGCTCGTGTGGGCCACAAAGAAATTGAGACACTACATGTTGTCTTACTCGGTGATACTGATTTCTCGGATGGACCCCCTCAAATATCTATTCGAGAAGCCAGCACTTACCGGTAAGTTAGCACGTTGGTTGCTCTTATTGGCCGAGTTTGAAATCAAGTACGTCACCCGCAAGTCAGTGAAAGGAAGAGCAGTAGTAGAGTTTTTGGCAGATCGCCCGATCGAGGGGCCGGAACACACGGAGTTTCAATTTCCCGACGAAGACGTAATGACTGCTGTCGACGAAACATGGACGTTGTACTTCTATGGAGCTACTAACCAGAAAGGCTTTGGGATTGGCATACTACTAGTCTCGCCGAAAGGGTCGCATATTCCCCTTGCTTTCAAATGGAACTTCAAAGTCACGAACAACGAGGCAGAGTACGAAGCATGTATTGTTAGAATGGAAGCCGCACTGGAAATTGGAGTCAAGATATTGGAAGTCGTGGGGGATTCCAACTTGGTTGTGTCACAAGCAAACGGAGAATGGAGGGTTAAAGACGAAAAGATGAAGCCGTATCATCAGCAACTCGATGAGCTCATCCCGAATTTTCAAAAAGTGACCTTCACGCACGTCCCGAGGATGAAGAATCGCTTTGCAGACGCACTAGCAACTTTGGCATCCATGCTGGAACTTTCGATTGGAGTAAAGCTGAGGCCTGTCATGATTGAGCAGAGGGGAAAGCATGTGTACGACTATGTCATGAACATCGACGAGCCAAACGATGGTCTCCCTTGGTTTCATGATATTTGGAATTTTGTCGAGAAAGGAGAGTTCCCTACAGATTCAACCAAGAAGGATCGGATCGCTTTACAACGATTGGCATCTCAATACATCATCTGCGGTGGGCAATTGTACCGGCGATCTCCATGCGGAGTTCACAAGTTGTGTATTCACGGTGACGATACGGGAGCTGTAATGGAAGAAGTTCATGAAGGTGTTTGTGGACCCCACATGAATGGGATGATGTTAGCGAAGAAAGTTTTGAGGTTAGGCTACTATTGATCGACCATGGAGACAGATTGCATCGAAGATGTGCACCGATGTCATAAATGCCAGACTCATGCTAATCTCATCCATGTCCCGGGCAACACCATGGCCATTTTCCGCCTGGGGCATTGATGTCATCGGGAGGATCACACCCGCGGCTTCTAACGGTCACAGGTTTATCTTGGTAGTTGTCGATTATTTCACTAAGTGAGTCGAAGTAGCTTTGTACAAGACTCTGACAGCAGTTCAAGTGGCTCACTTCATCAGGCAAAACATCATTTATCGGTATGGAGTCCCTCAAGCCTTCGTATCTGATACTGGTGTTCACTTCAAAGGAAAAGTTCTAGAGCTTTTTGATGAATTCAAGATTCAAGTGCATCACTCGACCACTTATCGGCCGCAAACGAATGGGGCAGTCGAAGCAGCAAACAAGACCATCAAGAGCATTCTCGAAAGGACTATTGAGTCAGCTAGGAATTGGCATGAGCAGCTTCCACTAGCCTTGTGGGTATACCGGACGTTTATCCGCACACCGACAGGGGCAACACCCTATTCTTTGGTGTACGGTATGGAAGCCGTTCTCCCCATCGAGCTAGAAGTGCCATCGCTAAGGGTCATGGCTGAACAAGGAATAGATGAGGCTGATTGGATCAGTGGAAGGTTCGAAGAGCTCATGCTGTTTGATGAAAGGAGGTTGCGAGCATTGTACCACATCCAAGGTTATCAGCGAAGGATCACCCGGGCATTCAACAAGAAAGTGAAGTCGAGGGACCTGCAAGAGGGGGACATGGTAGTCAAGGAAATTCGTGTACCGATCTTTGACCTACGAGGGAAGTTCCGACCAAAGTGGGCCGAGCCGTACATCATCAAGTCAATTCTTTCCGGGGGAGCAGCCTCAATCATCGATCTCGACGGCAACAAATTCTCGAATCTTGTCAATTTGGATCAACTCAAGTGATATTACCCTTGAGAGAGCTCGCTGGGCCGAAAACCGCAAGGGCGGGCGGTCCCAGGCAAAAATTAGAGCAAGCCTGCTAGGTCGAAAACCCGCAAGGGTGACCTAGGCAAAAGTTAAGGCAAAAAGTCGAAAAGAAGCTCGCTAGGCCGAAAACCCGAAAGGGCGGTACTAGGCAAAATTTAGAGGGCGAAAAGGAGAGAGTTAATACCCGATCGAACCCTAGCCCAAACTACGTATGGGCATGATTCCCTTTCTTAAGGGATACGTAGGCAATCTCACTCTGAGGTTCGGTCCTAAATCATGACAATCAAATCCAAATTGACAAGTCAAAATTCTTTCTTTCAAGGTGCATGCGATTAATGAACCGAGAGGGGGAAACCCTTAATCAGTCGATTTTATTCAGATTACTTCTTTATTACAAGCTGAGCATGAAAATGGAAAACACACAACTAAAACGCTTTTTTATTCCAAAAAACGGCAAAATAAGCAATCAACCCATTCTCGCTTCCACATCTCTCCTTAGAGCATCCGCATTGTAATAATCAAATGGATGTGAATAAGCAAACTTAACAATAATGCTCAAAAAATACATCACATTGTAATAAGCAAAGTTACAAGTCTTTTAGCAAATAATCAAATTCCACTCATTCCATAACCAAACTTAACAACTTTTACCAATAACCAAAACTCAATAACCAAACCCAATAAGGAAACTCGAAACTCAATAACTCAAAAACACCCCTCATTGGAATCGTCTCATCGAGACGAATAATTTAGTGTGATCGGATGCATGATTGAAACTCGTTTGCGATTGGACATAGGTACATTGAGTATTTTGAGAATTTTTTTGGTTAGGGATGCAAAAATAACCAATGTGGAGATAGAGGTTGTTAAGTTTGATTATGAACTAAATGGATAATCAAATGCTGACGTGGCACATTTTGATTATTGATTTTGATTATTCCCATTGCGGATGCTCTTATGCTCTATTTAGGAAAACGAAAAAAGAAAAAATTACTTTCCAGTGTGAAACCTCCTAGTTCATGGATCTGATTCAAACAGGGTAGAACAAAAGGTAAATTAGTAGGGGAATCCATGAGCTGACGAAGGACGCGGAAGGGTGAATAGAAAGTGAAGCCTATCAAGCCAGACACGAACACGTGTGTTGAGCCCATGTTACTCACAGTCATCGCAGGAAGCCTCAGCCAGTGGCACCGCCAGACGATGTCATCTTCCTCTGCAGATGCGAGGAAATCCGCCCAGTCATCTTCATTGCTGTACATCACTTGAAAAGGACGGTTCCATCCCCTTGCTCGATACCACCAGTCATTCGCCGACGATGTTAGCAAACCCAACTTGTCGCAAAGCCACATCTATCCAAAAGAGAGAAAACAAGTAAGAAGCCAGATAAAGCCTAAACTGAGCGTCGAGGTAAAAAGAATGTGAGAAATAGAAAAAGGAGAGCTGAGTGAGGTCCCTAACCTGCAGCAACAGCGGGCTACCACCAAAAACCCTTGTGCAACCTGCATGGATAGCGTCCAACCCCATCAAAGTTTCAGCAAGGACCAAGGGTGCAACGTCTTTGCGAGCCTCGATCTGAGTAACGACTCCAACCAATAAAGAACTGGGCTGGCCAACAGATGGAACCAGCAGGAAGGCCGCCAAGAGGCAAATACAGCAATCTGTCATCCGGCGGCCTTGATACTCGAAGTCCGTTAAGTCTCCAGGTGGACTGAATCTCTCGTACAACTGCACAATATTGATGGCGTTACCCCGGGTCAAAAACTCAGCAACGTTCCCACTGACACCCAGCTTGGCTTTTAGGATGTTCTTCAAGCTCTCCCTAAGCATTGGAACAATTGGCTTGGTGGAGTCGTGACTCCTAAGGTAGACATGGAATTCCTCAACGGTGGGGCATAGCTCTTGAGAACCAAAGCGAAAGACATGCACTTCGGGATCCCAAAAGTGTACAGCCGCATGCAGCAAGACAGGACGGATGGCGATCTCGCGGAGGTATTTTAAAGCATGAAGGCGATGCCCTCAGAAATTCAACCAGTCGATGCCTTCGAGGCTGTCCAACCAAGGCTTGAGCAATGCTTGGTTTAACAAGGCCATGAGAAAAAGGGAGTTTGGAGAAGAATGATGGTTTGAAGTGTGAATGATTCACCAAGGCTAGGCTCATATTTATAGAGGGTCAGGGCAATCCTTCACTCACCAGCCTTGAAACTCAGCAAGCTTGTCTTTTTTCAAAACCACTTGCTTGCATTTTCAAGGTTTCAAACTTTGGAAACTTGAAAAAGTATTGGAAAAACACTAGTCTTGCCTTGGGAAACCACTGACCCTTGGAAAAGTAGTACAAGGAGAGTTACAAGGTGTTTGGAAAAGGTGCATGCAGAAGAAATAACATGGTAGAGCTAATGGATGACTTTGGAAAGCAGCACAGGTCTGCTGGTGACAGAAGTCATGAGTGCTCAGGAGTGAATTCCCAAGCGCTCAGCAACACTCTCGAGCGCTCGAGAGTGCTGCAGTTTTGCAGCAGATTTTGGTTCCTGGATTTTCACCTCAACACAGCATTGTGACCTCAAGGCACTCAGTTCAACAAGTTCCAATCTGTTCTTGGGGGAATACAGTAAGTTCATTTGTCCGTTTGTCTGAGTATTCATGTATGTTCTTTGGAAAACCTCAAAATCTTGATAATTTCCTTCCTGCGGATATGTCAAAGTTCGTGTCAAGAGCATTTGTTCAAGTCCAATGGTGTACGCGAGTCTTAATGTGTGCTAGTAACTACGTGAAATGGTCAAGCGCGCACCAAAGTCTACGAAATCGATTTTCACCTTCAAACGCCCCAATTTCATCGTTCATGGTCGCGTTAAGGGCATATACCTTGATCAAATGTGCTCGTGTCCCCACTCTCGTGCCCAATCACTGTCAAGACTAGTTGTTACTCTCCTTAATGGTCGCAACTTCCACATTAAGGGCATTCTTGTCATCTCAGGTCAAGTTTTGTGAGTCGAGTCAATCGTGTCAAGTTTTATTTTAAGAGTATCGGTTGAAATTCGCGTGCTCTTTACTCTCTTTCAAAGCTAGACAGACATATTTCATAAAATACAATTCTATGTTGGGAGTGCGAATAAAATAAAACAAAGAAAAGTGCAAATTTTCATAAACAAATACGACATCTACAATGAGTAAAGAAGGAAGTATATAAGCTGGGGCAAACACATGCCCAATCCTATCTACCGGGGCACGCAGGCCCAAACGAAACCAAGGCGCGTAGGCCTGGAAGCTACAACTATGTTGGCACGCAGGCCTATGCAAAAGAAAAACCAGCAAGACAAAAACCTAAAACTCAGTCCAGACGGATCCTCTTCTGCTGGCGTCCCTCGGACTCAGAGCTCTCAACATCGTCCCCGTCGTCGTCATCGGAAGGGCCTGAGGCAGTACTCGAGTCCGTAGACCCTAAGGCTCGTGACTCGAGCAACTCCTCTGTATCCTCTTCTGACTCCTCAGGAGCGGGCCTCCGTCGCGACGCTGCCCTAAGAACTATCTCAAACTGTCGCACCTCTGTCGTGGACCGTGACGCCCTCTGTGTACCCCGGCCTTTCGTGCTGCTGGAAGTTGGAAGGCTCGTGGTGTCCTGCGGCTGTGTCCTGGTCGAGCGTCATGGCTGCACCTGCATATCATGAGCATTCATTCATTTTTATACATACTTAAGATCTAATGAGATGAATATGCATCCATGTCCATACCTGATGAGCAACAGGTAAAGCAGGCTCAGGAACAAGTCTAGTCTGGAGGGTCCTCCCCTTGGCGCAGTCCTTCAGCAACTGCCGCATCCCTACCATCAGCAAGATAGCATTCTCTGCCCATTCTCGCGGCACCTGCATAGTGGTTCAAAAGTCAAAACAATAGATGCATGATCAAGAAGCATTGAAAGCATGAAAGAAGCAAAGTTGTGTTATACCTGCGCAGGAAGTTGCATCCGCTGCTGCGGAAGGCGCGGAATGTCTAACATTGCTCGTGCTCCTGAAGGGTCCCTCACCCCTATCGTCCACTCCAACGTTGGTAATCCGGGTGGAGTAGACGTCTCAGCTGCCTCTGGAGCCCCCGTGCTGCTCTCGCCTCGTCTCGAAGAGCTGACACCTCGCCTGCCAGCAGGAGGTCTAGCACCTCGCCCCCTACCACGTGAAGAGCGACTGCTGCGGCCTCGTGCTCCTGTCTCACCTCCAGTCTCATCCCCAACCTCACCGCTAGCCTCACCCCTAGCCCTCCTGGCCTCAGACTCTGCTATCCGCCTCTCCAGCTCCCTCTCCACACCCAAGCTAGTAGCCAAGTACCTATCCCTGTACGTCGCGTAGTCCCGCGTGCGCCGCAGATATCTCTCCAAATCAGTATCGGGCACCGTGAACTGCTCCAATTCAGCCCGAGTGTAGGTCTCAATCCTCAGCACTCGTGGAGGGAGTGGCCCCGGCACGACAAACTCTGGAGAACCGAGTGACTGTCACGTCACCCGATCCCCTAGGTACCACTGCCAGCCCAGTGGGCACTCCAGCAGGACCCTGCTTCGCGTCACCTCCTGACTCCTCGGAAGAAAGTCAGCCTCCACTCTGGCCCAGCGGTCCCAGTGAACCTGCATTCAGTTTTCTTGCATCAATAATCAAGAATTTCAGCTTTAAGAAAGGCATGAAAGGAAAGGAAGGTTGATGTTTATACCGTAACCCCAGTGATGCTGTCTAGCTAGCGTCGGAAAGTCATCAGTTGTCCCCCCGCTCTTTCGCTCTCCTTTACTCTTTGCCCCATGCAAGTCCATGTGGGAGCAAGTGCGGATTCGTACAAGTGTTCTCGGGCGGAAACATGCCCAAAACCTCGTAAGCCCAAAGCTGCAAATTGTCAAGATCAATTCAATTCAAATCAAAGCATATTGAAATCAATCAGTCAATCAAAGCAATTCAAAGTAATAGCATTGAGTCATACCTCGATCACCCTCCAGTATCCGCCAATGGTGTCTCCCACTCCGCGTGAGGCAGCCCCAAGGAAACAGTAGAGCGTGCACAGAGCAGCACCTCCCCAGTCATATCGTCCTGCCTACCTTAGATCAACCAGGCCTGACAAGTAGCTCAAGTGAACCCGAGATCGCTTGAGCGGGAACAGAGAAGCCCCGAACAGGTACAACAGATAGGCCCTGGCCATCTGGGCTGCCTCAACGTTGTCCGCCGGCTCGTGATCCCAATACTTCGTGAACTGGCCGTACTCCGCCACCCCTCCACTATGGCGCAGGACCCGTTCGAGGAACCACTCCAGAGCTGTGTTGTCCAAGTCTATGCTCGGGTCGAAAGGAATCGGCTCGCCTCCAACTCGGAGCCCTACAATCGCTGCGAAGTCGAGAGGAGTCACTGTCATCTCCCCGAAGTGGAAGTGGAAGTGGAACGTATTGGTGGTGTCCCACCACTGCTCCGCCAGTGCTGTCATCACTGCACGGTCAACCCTCACCGCTGTCAGTAGCTGGATGAACGGCCCGAACCCCGCCTCCTCTACCAACTCCCGCACTCTCCGGGGCAACTCTTTGAAGTACTTCAATGAGCTGGCTGAGCCTCCGTGGCCGTAGATATCTTTGGTGCGCTGTTTCAACAGAGTAAAGAAATAGCATCAGTAAGCAAGTGCAATGATTCAAGGAAGCAAGTCTATGGCAGGAAAGTAAACTATTAAACTCATACCGTCATCCATCCGGAGGAGATGTGTGTAGCCCGATCTCGGAGAAGCATGTCCTTGGGGTAATCCGTCCGAGTAGGGACGTAGCCGGTCATCCCCGTCGGCTCGAACAAGTGTAATCGTAGAGCGTAGGTATCCGGTGCGAACCTAGGGCGCGAGCGGGCCAAGAAGGCCATCGCCTCAGCCGCCGCTGTAATCCGCTCCTCAATCACCACTTCCTCCTCTTGCTCCTCTAACCCCAAATCATCCATCTCTAGCGACCCTGTGGCCGCCGCCGTCGTATGTGCACCACTGAGCAACGCTTCTAACAAGAGTGCCGAGGCCTGTCCTCCGTCGTCCTCGCTCCCCTCAGCACCTCCGTCATCCCTGCGCCGAGGCCAAGCGCGTCTAGAATGTCCCGTGGCCTCGCGGAATCGAAGAAATCTCCCTCTGTGAGTGGAACCGGGTGCGAAGCTCCGATCCCGCTATCGCCTCCCCTCGGCTCTACAACCGTCGCCCTCAGAACCGGCATCGCGACGACACGCCCGGCTATCACCACCTCTCCACTGGCAACATCCCTCCAATCATCGCCGGCCCATTCCGCGGCCGCGAGCAAATCCTCCGTCGTAGGAGCATGGGGAGTGCCCGTAGCACCTCCCCTGCTACTCGTACCATCTCCTCCGCCACCCAACGCGTCTCTGCTGCTCGTGGCCAACTCGCTGCCATCTCCCCGCGCAACCTCGCTATCACCCATATCTCCTACCGCCTCTAAACCCCCGCTACTGCCCTCTACTGCCACTACACCACCGCCAGACTCAACCCCAGCAACCAAATCCTCCCCGACAGCCCTTTCGTTGGCTGGTGTGACAGCACTGCTGCTGTCCGCCTCCATCGCCGCCGTAGTCGTCGCCACCGCCGCCTCCTCGCGGCTGGGCAGCTCGCCATCACCTCCGCTAGCCATCCGCGCTTTTTCTTCCCCCCAAACCTTCTTCTTCCTTTTTATTCGCACCTCCTGACACACGATCGTCCACTGGAGGATCGTGGTGATCTTGACACCTCGAGCTCGATCCGTCTTGAGAGAGAGAGGGATCGTCTAAGAGAGAGAGAGGGATCGTATGAGAGTGAGAGAGAGATCAGTCGAGTGAGAGAGAGAGTTCGCTTGAGAGAGAGTGTGAGAACGAGCTTGAGAGTTAGAGTGTGTAAGGCTGCTCTGGTTCTCGAGCGCTAGGGTTTGGGTTTAAACCCCAAATCAGTTGAAGAAGATGAACAGATCAGCGGACCCCAGCCGTGGTCTCAAGCGCTCGAGACCACTCCCGAGCGCTTGGGAGTGGTTTTGAGCGCTGAGATCTATCCTCAGCTGCCGTGCCAACACTCCGTCGTCCCGCGTATTTCGCACTTTCGAGAATTTCTTAGCTTCCTCTTCCTTTTTACAAAATCAATCTCAGTCCTGACTTCTCTCGTGTTGAACGAGACCGCGGGAGGCAGACTTTAGTCGATGTCGTGATTTTTCACCCACCGTGCATAATTTGGTGTTTTACTCGATAGTTGATCGAAATTTGTCTACTTATGCTAATGTTTGCAGGCATTCTTACCCTATAGGTGGTATTTTATCCTTTCTCATGCATGCATCACATGTGCATTGCATTTTTCCTCTGCCAAATAGAGCAACAGGCGGACCCTTCATGCACTTATCTTATCAAACTCGTGTCGATCCTTTCTCATGCATGCATCACACATGCTTGCATTTTCTGTTCGCCAAACAGAGTAACTTGTGGACCCTTTGCACATTTATCTTATCGAGGTCTTGTCAATCTTTCTTGTGCATGCATTACACGTGTTTGCACCTGCCCCAAAGAACTACGCTGGTCTGATCCCTGCAGAAAGTGCACGAGGCGCCTGGAAAGACGCGACCGCATGCATCAAGTTCTTTTATTTGCATTTCAGAATTAAGGGTTTGACGTGGCTCAAATTGGGCTGTCTCAATCTTTGGATGTCACTCGTATCCAGACATGATGCCGAGCGCCATCCAAAGAGGGGCAACTGTAGACACACCAATTTGGACATTTTGAATTTCCTTAATTTATGGCCCCGAGGCTCCCCGATGATGAATTTGGATTGAAACAAGCCCCTGACCAGTCAGAACAATGCTCCTTGGAAGACTCTAAAAGGGAAAGCAAAATGTTTAAATCAGTCTCAAGCGCTCAGAAACAGCCCCAAGCGCTCCAAACTATTTTCAAAATCTGGGATCTGACAAACTCTCGAGCGCTCGAGAGTAAACTCCAAAGCGCTTGAGAGTGCTCCCGAGCGCTCGAGACTTCTGTGCTGCCCAATGGATGATGGAGCTTCCCCACTTCCCATGCGACCCATCATTGCAGTCGTTTTAGCCGGTGCAAAACTCAGACAACACTCCACCTCAGTCAGAGGGGAGTCAGGCCTGATGATTTTCAAAGATGCCAAATTACATTTTCTAAAATGAGACTATATGCTATCTTGCCTATATAAGGGGCATTCCAGCAGAGAACATCATGAATTCTCTCTCTCTATAAACCCTTTGACTGTTCAAACTAAACCAGTTTTCATCCCTTTGAAAAGCTCCATTTTCAAAAGCAAAAACAACCAAGAATCGAAACATGAAGAAGAGGGAGGAAGTTCAGATCATCTCCAGCCTCCGATCTTCTGAAATTTTCACTTCTTTTTCCCCTTTCAAAGCTTTTTCAAGGAGCAAAGTTCCAACTTAAAGGTAGAAGTTCTCTACTTTGGTGTCAAATACAAACAAAACAGGGCTGTTTTCCTTTCTGAGGGAGGTCCCTTAGCCCTCTCAGTCTTTAATACTGAGCATGGGCTGAGAGATCTTAGTGTAAAAACAAGAGCAAAGGGTTACAAACTCATTTTCTGTGCTAGCCTACTGGAAGCACTCCCAAGCGCTCGGGACTGCTCCCAAGCGCTTGAGAGTGACTCCGGTTTTGTTTTCTCTCTTTTAAGCGCTTAAATGAAAATGCATGGGCAGTAAAATGTGTTTCCATACAAATCAGTTCTCTTGATGTGTTGGTACAAAGGATCTCCATTTTTCAGAGAGAAACGGAGAAAATCATTTCATTTAAGGACATGCAGAAGAGTTTTGTCTGAAAATTTCAAAATAGAAGTTTTCATGCTACAAAAACACAAGATCTGGTATACCAACACATTGAAATAATTGCATTGGTTGTTTGAAATCAGTTCTGGGGTGTGAAATACTCCCGAACGCTCGAGATCATTTTAGAACGCTCGAGATCATTTTGGAGCGCTCGAGAGTGTTTGCATGCAAGCCCAGTCCATTTTTTCTTCCAGTTTGATTCTCATACTGCCTTTGCATGTCCATGCATGCATCCCTTTTTGCCTCTTAAAACTGTTAAACCACTTTTCAGAAAGGCAAGGTTGCAGGGCTTAGAAGAATGGGGTCTGATCCCAACCTATTAAGTCATCTGCCGAACCCATAATGTGTTTAAGTCTATTTCAGTTTACATTTTTGCCGTTATATCATGTTGTACTAACAAGACTTGCAGGCTGAACATGCAATACTCCCAAGCGCTCGAGAGTGGATCTGTGATAGGGTTTTCCAGTTTCGCTCATTTTACACTTCATTGCCATTTTTCAGTCACACTCTGTACATATGCACATGCATGCACCCCCTCTGTACTTGATATATCTTTGGATACCTGTTAATTGACTTCATGAAATAAATTCCTTTGAAAAATCCCACAAATATTTAGTAGAGACCGATTTCAATTCGGGCGAGGGGGGTGCCGTAAAACCCTTCCCCCCTCGTAATGTGGCTTCTGAACTCTTTTCAAAATCTATGGTTTTCAATTCAAATCAACCATTTCCAAATAAAACGGTTTCTCGGGTGGCAAACCACAAATCCGGGTGGCGACTCTTCAAATTTTTCGAATCGATCCAAAAATGAGGCGTTTCTTTTTGGGCCGCCCTGATCCACCTGGGGCTGTGGTAACCCACAACAGTACAGCCTAACAGGTGTGCTGGTAGTCAGCGCCTTGTGAAGGTGCTAGGGAATAATGCCTAACAGGTGCACTGGTAGGCGGAACCATGCTGGTAGGCAGAGGGTGCTAGGTGATAATGCCTAACAGGTGCACTGGTAGGCGGCACCATGCTGGTAGGCAAAGGGTGCGAGGTGATAATGCCTAACAGGTGCGCTGGTAGGCAGCCCCGTGTGAAGGTGGTTGGTAATAATGCTTAACAGGTGCGCTGGTAGGCAGAGGGTGCGAGGACATGATGCCGAACAGGTGCGCAATACCAGAGGTTGGTAGGTAGTGACGCTGAAGAGTATCGACTGCACCATATAAAGGTGCTCGTTGGAATAGCCGAACACATGGTACATGGGACCATGGTATAAGTATGATAGGGGCAGTCGCCATGCAGGACGGTGGTCGGCAATATGGACCAGCGACATGTGAAGTCTTTGGTCCAAGAAGGTTGTACGGGGTCTTGGTCCAGTAAACATGAGAAGTTAATGGACCAAGAGACCAATTAAGTAACAGTGACATGAGAAGTCACTGGTCCAAGTAGTTTGGTCCAAGCAGTTGATAAAAGACCAGTAACATGAGAGGTCATTGGTCCAAGCTATCCGAGCAGGGGCCTGATCCAATAAACACTAGGAGCTATTGGACCAGGAGTCTGGTAAAGGACAGTGACATGTGAAGTCACTGGTCCAGATTGTCTGTTCGGCAATGAGAGGGCCAAACAAGAGCAGTATTCTGGGGGAAGCAGCCTCAGCTATAGGGAACACTCTGGAAGGTTCCAGAATGATGACATCCCGTAAGGAAATATGATCTTGATAAAATAGGATCTGGAGAAGATACCCAATGAGAATGGGATGTTCGTCCAGTTATGGAAAGAAGTCCTAAAAGGACTAAAGTAATAAATTAATAAGGGAACGAGAATCCACGATATTCTGGGTTTCCTATACGAGATAGGAAACCTAGGGCAATTAGGATGCTTGGGCCGCAAGCATACGAACATCTATAAATACGAGGTAAACCAAGAGGTAAAAGGTACGCAATTTGTGGCAATCGAGTTATTTACCTACTGATAATTAGGGTTTCTTAAGAGTACGTAATACTGACTTTGGCATCGGAGGGCTTTTGCCGACGAGTGGCAAAGGTGCGCTCACCCTTGTTTGTTTTGCACTTAGGATTCCGGCGGAAGGCTAGGGTTCCGGCGAGGAGGCACGTGAAGCTGTCCACTAAAAAAGCTAGAGTTAGCACTAAACGGATTTTCTCCCCTTACAATTGGCACCGTCTGTGGGAAGCGATAGAATTCCCATTGAAACCATGGTGGAAGAAGAGCCATACGACCTAAAGAACAGGTGTGGTCCTGAGTGGGTTGTGACAAAGCTACCAGTTAAGAAAAAGAAGGGCGCGGCAAGTATGAGTCACTCGTTGGCTCAATCCTATAGTTTAAGGATAAATTGGTAGGCAATCGCGTGAAGCAGTCCGAATCTGCTAGGTGATTGCGAGAGCGATCTGAACTTGTTAGGCGATCTTAAGGTGCAGTTTGAATCTGCTAGGCAGCAATGCAGAGCAGTCCGAATCTGCTAGGCGATCTTAAGGAGCAGTCTGAATCTGCTCGGTAGTAGCGTAGAGCAGTCCGAATCTGCTAGGCGGTCTTAGGGAGCAGTCTGAATCTGCTCGGTAGCAGCGCAGAGCAGTTGGAATCTGCTAGGCGATCTTAAGGTGCAGTGTGAATCTTCTAGCCAGCGGCGCAGAGCAGTCCGAATCTGCTAGGCGATCTTAGGGAGCAATCTGAATCTGCTCAGTAGCAGCATAGAGCAGTCGAAATCTGCTAGGCGATCTTAAGGTGCAGTGTGAATCTGCTAAGCAGCGGCGCAGAGCAGTCCGAATCTGCTAGGCAATCTTATGGAGTAGTCTGAACCTGCTCGGGAGCAACGCAGAGTAGTCCGAATCTACTAGGTGATCTTAAGGTGTTGTTTGAATCTGCTAGGCAGCAACGCAGAGCAGTCCGAATCTGCTAGGCGATCTTAAGGAGCAGTCTGAATCTGCTCGGGAGCAGCGCAGAGCAGTCCGAATCTGCTAGGCGATCTTAAGGTGCAGTTTGAATCTGCTAGGCAGCAGCGCAGAGCAGTCCGAATCTGCTAGGCGATCTTAAGGAGCAGTCTGAATCTGCTCGGGAGCAGCGCAGAGCAGTCCGAATCTGCTAGGCGATCTTAAGGTGCAGTTTGAATCTGCTCGGTAGCAGCGCAGAGCAGTCCAAATCTGTTAGGCGATTGGGTGGAGCAGTCTAGATCTGCTCAGTGCTTCGAATAATGTCGTAGAATACAAAGCCTTGTTGGTCGGGCTACGAAGTGCCCACAGTACTGAAAGCTAAGAAACTAAGGAAGTTTTTGAATGAGATCCCATAAATGGGAAGCTTGGTCCAAACTGGGAGAAACCATACAAGGTTACAGAGATAGCACGTAAGTGCGTACGAACAAGCACACAACTTTGCTAAATCTTAAGAAGTTAGGTGCGTATGAATAGACGCACAAATTTGCTAAGTATGAAAAACTTAGAGATGTGTGAATAAGTATGAGAAACTTAGACGTATACGAGCCAACATGCAAATTTGTTAAAGTATGCAATACTTAACTGTGTATGAATAAACACACAAGTCTTCCAAATACGAAACTCTTGGGCGAGCAAGCACAATACAAAAAGTGTGTATGAATGAACGCACGAAATTGGCTAGGCACGAAGAGCCTAGGTCTGTATTTAAATCTGGTAAGGATTGAGTACGGTTGAGGTGTACGAAGATACACATAAACCCGACTAAGTACGAATGCTTGGATGTGTATGAATAAACACCCGAAACTAGGGAGTGTGCATATAAGCACAACAATACTAAGTATGAGAAACTTAGGAACTTATCGAGTATGAATACACTCAGTCCGAAAGCAACGGTTGGCTAAGTAGGAAGACATTTAGGCCAAAAGAAATGAATAATACTAAAAGGAAGCTAAGTACGGACAAACTTAGATAGTTCACCGAGTTTGAACAAGTACGAGCAGAACCTAAGTGTGCATATACTTAGGCATGCCAAGTGTGAACAAGCTTCGATAATGGCGAAAACATTTATGCTAGAGCAATGAAGATTGCTAAGTATCTGCTTAGTGTGAAAGAGCTTGACTACGAATAAGGCAACCAAAAGCGATTAAAGCCAACGAATAATGTTGAGTTTTGGCTAAAGTACACTCACAGCAATGAATAATGCTGAGAAAAGCCAAGTACGAATACACTTGGGCTACTACCTAAGTACGAATGAACTTAGATGATTCGCCGACATGGATAGGCTAAAACAGTGAGAGTACGAAAAACTTCATTGTGTTTGGTTGTGTTGAGCATAAACAATGGCAGAGTTGAGAGCCTAGAATTTGAACGCAACCAAGCACGAAACAACTTAGGATATGGGTGCATCGTGCACAAACTAAGATCCGAACGTGAAGTGGTTTGAGGTCCGAGCATCGAACATTGCTCGAATCATGACAAGCAAAGATTGTCAGACAAAGGCTCAAGCACGAAGAAGTTTGGGGCCCGAGCAATGAACATCGCTCTGATACAAGCAAAACCAGATATAAGTGAGGATTACCGAATGAAGCTTTACCCATTGCCACCGAACAATGGCAAGAGGCAAAGCTGGGGAGCAATTGTAGGGAGGTTTTCCCAAACAGAGGAAACACAGCCTGAGCACGTGCATAACACATGTGCTCATTGGAGCACTAAGTGAGGGTGCACGGTACAGCCTAACAGGTGTGTTGATAGGCGGCGCCATGTGAAGGTGCTAGGGCGCCATGTGAAGGTGCTAGGGAATAATGCCTAACAGGTGCACGGGTAGGCGGCACCATGCTGGTAGGCAGGCGGTGCTAGGTGATAAAGCCTAACAGGTGCGCTGGTAGGCCGCACCATGCTGGTAGGCAGAGGGTGCTAGGTGATAATGCCTAATAGGTGCGCTGGTACGCGGCCCCGTGTGAAGGTGGTTGGTAATAATGCTTAACAGGTGCGCTGGTAGGCAGAGGGTACTAAGACATGATGCCGAACAGGTGCGCCATACCAGAGGTTGCTAGGTACTGACGCTGAACAGTATCGACTGCACCATGTAAAGGTGCTCGTTGGTATAGCCGAACACATGGTACATGGGACCATGGTATAAATATGATAGGGGCAGTCGCCATGCAGGACGGTGGTCAGCAATATGGACCAGTGACATGTGAAGTCTTTGGTCCAGGAAGGTTGTACGGGGTCTTGGTCCAGTAAACATGAGAAGTTATTGGACTAAGAGACCAATTAAGTAACAGTGACATGAGAAGTCACTGGTCCAAGTAATTTGGTCCAAGCAGTTGATAAAGGACCAGTAACATGAGAGGTCATTGGTCCAAGCTATCCGAGCAGGGGCCTGATCCAATAAACATGAGGAGCTACTGGACCAGGAGTCTGGTAAGGGATAGTGACATGTGAAGTCACTGGTCCAGATGGTCTGTTCGGCAATGAGAGGGCCAAACAAGAGCAGTATTCTGGGGGAAGCAGCCTCAGCTACAGGGAACACTCTGGAAGGTTCCAGAACGATGACATCCCGTAAGGAAATATGATCTTGATAAAATAGGATCTGGAGAAGATACCCAATGAGAATGGGATGTTCATCCAGTTATGGAAAGAAGTCCTAAAAGGACTAAAGTAATAAATTAATAAAGGAACGAGAATCCACGATATTCTGGGTTTCCTATACGAGATAGGAAACCTAGGGCAATTAGGATGCTTGGGCCGCAAGCATACGAACATCTATAAATACGAGGTAAACCAAGAGGTAAAAGGTACGCAGTTTGTGGCAATCGAGTTATTTACCTACTGATAATTAGGGTTTCTTAAGAGTATGTAATACTGACTTTGGCATCGGAGGGCCTTTGCCGACGAGAGGCAAAGGTGCGCTCACCCCTGTTTGTTTTACAGTTAGGATTCCGGCGGAAGGCTAGGATTCTGGCGAGGAGGCACGTGAAGCTGTCCACCAAAAAAGCTAGAGTTAGCGCTAAGCGGATTTTTTCCCCTTACACCGTTATTCCGTCCGATCGCCGACTTTCTTTCCGACGTACCTTCCATAGCCTTTACTATTGCCAAGAAGAACGGAAGAGTGTCCTTACTCTCTACCCCTAAGTATAGTTTTTATGCATGTCGAACTAAATTTAGAAAGCTATATGTTAGTATGATTTCGATTTACATAGTTTACTTTGATCTTGTGAATACTTGATAGCATGACCTTGAGAATGATTGATTGCATGACTTTATGGAATCGTTCTAATTTGATTAACTTGTCAATAAACATGTGTTGTTTTGAATTTCCAAAGAGAAGGTTATACGTTTTTTAAAGATAAAGTGTTGTTTAAAAACGAAGTATTCGTATTTTGACCTTTTTCAAGGATTGTAAACTTGATCGCATGTTTGCTTGCTTTATTTGTGGTTGTGAATGAGCATGTGTTAAGTAAGATAGAGTTGGAGCAGCCGAGAACCGCAGAAGGAGGGTTGAGAGCTTCTCTCTGTAAACCTAGAGAGAGAATGCACTCCCCTTCCCAAAAATCAGTCAAAATCTACCATAGGTTTCGAGGCAGAGGTAATCCAAGCTCCAATCGGCACTGTGTTGGCTCATATCGGCTTGACCCACTACCAGTTTTCATCCGCTACTGCTCTATGTTGGCTAATCTCGCCCGAGATGATGGTAGCACAGCCGCGAAACACCAGATTTTGTTCCAATCAACCGATTCTCTGGTGGTCCAAACGGATTCACTCTTGAATCTGTGTATTTTATCCTCAATCCACCCATAGACCGATTCCCAGCTGGAGATTGATTTTCAAGAGAAAGGGGATCTCACGACTTCACCCACTTAGGGCGATCTTCACTTCCTCCGTGGTGAATCGGCCAATAAATCCATCCTCACAGAGATGTCCTGGAGCTATTGGGATCCCAAAACACCAAGCTCGTGGGTTTAGAGTTTCCAAAAAAAGGGGATCTCCGATTCCCACTTCAG
The DNA here is from genome assembly GCA_025413875.1 of Rhododendron molle. NCBI lineage: Eukaryota > Viridiplantae > Streptophyta > Magnoliopsida > Ericales > Ericaceae > Rhododendron > Rhododendron molle. The sequence goes on from CM046389.1 coordinate 26,687,866, forward strand.
GCATCTCAAATGGGTGTTCAACAGTCCAAAATAGGAGCTGATGTTGCTCAACTGCAGTCATGGTAGTAGATCCGGTTTCCAAGTTTCGAGTGGGTACCAGAAAACCCAAAATCTTCTTCGGTTCAACCGTGAATCGAGTTCCACAATAGGGTTTCAATACATCCAACCATTTCGGATGGGTGATCTCAAAGCTAGCATTGGAGTTCTTCGCGTAGCCATGGTGGCCAGCTGAACTGGTTATTGAATGGGTTTCCCAGAAACCCAATTTTTCAACTCGGATATTGAACATTTACAGTACATCTGTGAAGTGTTATTCAAAAGGTATGATTGTACACGGCTGCCAGAAACCCGATCGACAAGAGTGGGTTAGGGTTTTCACAGCCCGATCGGGACTGCCACTGTTCTTTGTGTTAGCAGACTGCACCTATACTCTCACGCACTAAGCTTATGGGGCAGTGATGGTGATTCATCATTTGGCCGTCTACAGCCACTGTCCGTATGACCATTCACTTCTCAGTCTCAGAATCCAGAATCCGGCAATGGTGGCTGAAGGTAATGGTATTGAATATTAACTGGTTGTGGTGTTTTGCAAACCCGTGAGCTAGTTAGATTATCTATTTAATGTCAATTGTTGCTAGACTGTTGGGCCAGTGTACTGTTAGTAATTGAGATTTCAGTTTAAGGTCAAATTTGTTGCGGACTGTTAGGCCAGTGTACTGTTAGTATTTGAGGTTTCAACCTAGATGCTGCATACACCAATATCAAATTCATACGCAGTTTAGATACTGGGAATATTGCCCAATTTGGGGCCAAGCTCTTTGTTGAGCTTCTTTAAATCCCTAGTTTCTTTGCTTCATTGGCTCGGTGGTCGTGCGTAGTATGGTTGTGACCATGGCTATCATTATTTATTGAAAGGGGTAGCTTCGCGGCTGCCATTGACTAGATCGGTGGTTGGGCTCTGATTGAAAAGGGTAGCCTCCAGGGTTGTCATTGATTAGATTGGTGGTCATGCACTGATTGAAAAGGATAGCTTCGCGGGCTGTCATTGATTAGATTGGTGGTAGTGCAGTGATTGAAAGGGGCAGCTTGGTTCGCCTGCGGTTCGAGTGGTCACATTTGGTGGCTCCTCTTTCTGTCCCTCTTATAGATTATAGCGAACCTAGGGGATTAGGTTGAGGGTGTAGTAGTCTGGATGGAATGGGCATGGTGTGCAGGGTACTTGGGAGGGTAGCCTTGTTGGATGCTGACATCTTCAGTTCGAGCCTCTTCTCGGTTCTTAGCCCCTCTGTAGTAGCTATTCTGTTAGAAGTGGGTATTCTGCTTGTTCTCTGGGTTTGGTTGGAGTATTAGTTTCTTGGCTTGCTTATCCCATCACTGGAGTCTGGGGTGATTGGTAGTTGGCTGTGAGTGGGCTGTTTCTGGCGAGCTTTAGGCTTGGATGAGGGAGTATTAGGCCGGATGGAATGGGCGTGGTGTGCAGGGTGGGGCCCCCTGACGGATGCCGTTTGCTATGTTGCTGCTAGTTCCCAGTGTTGGTTATCTTTTGGTCATCTTTGGCTGTGACTATTTATTTTATTTCCTAACCTGGCGGGATGTGCCAGGTAGTAGTTCAATTTCTTTTTATTTCTACTTGTATCTCTACACACATGGCACTTATGTTATTTTAATTACTCTACCCTACTCTGCATGCGGGTTGTGCATGGGTTATTGCACTTTTGTCAATCTTTTTTTTTCCTTTTCTTTTCCTCCTGGGGTATGCCCCTTGTAGGCTGTACATTCGGTTAACCTTTTTTAATTTCAAGCTAAATTATCCAAAAAAAAAAAGATAGAGTTGGATGATCTTGTTAGTTTGGTTTTAAGCTTTCAATGAATGGTTCATGACATGAGAAGTCCTACCGCGGAGTCTATGCATGAATATGAGACACGAAAACCGAAACATGACATCTAGGGTATATTAATGACAAGGTATGTTTTGAAACCCGCAATGTGGCCGGACTTGCCCATTGTGGAGATGTGTTTGCAAAGGATAAAATATTTTTGAAACTACGTAGTGACCATGTGTGAAGATCATTATGTGGTGTGGGTGTGTGCCAATGGGAACCCGGAGCAGCGGAACCATTGTGAGTGTGTGTCCAATGGAAACCCAGAGCGGCAGAACCATTGTGAAGTGTGTGTACTCCCATGGGAACCCGGAGCGGCGGAACCATGGTGAGGTATGGCTTGGTTATCCGTGGAGAGGAGCCAATGCTAAATGTGTGCCAATGGGAACCCGGAGCGGCGAAACCATTGTGCGTATACTCGGGAACCCGGAGCAGCGGAACCGAGGTTGTGTGTGTTAAAACTAATTTTTGAAATGTGCACCAATGGGAACCCGGAGCGGCGGAACCATTATGCGTATACTCGGGAACTCGGAGCAGCGGAACCGAGGTTGTGTGTGTTAAAACTGATTTTTGAAATGTGCGCCAATGGGAACCCGGAGCGACGGAACCATTGTGCGTATACTCGGGAACCCGAAGCGGCAGAACCGAGGTTGTGTGTGTTAAAACTGATTTTTGGAAAGTTTTGGTAAAGTGAAAACGAGACACGAAACGCTGCGTAGGAGAAACTCTGATGACATGGACACTAACGATAGATAGCGAATGCGGATGTGTCATTGTTGATATCTATATCCTGTATTGCATGTGCTGTTTATGACCCTTTATGATATATGCAAGACTTGTTATGTGTAAGTTAAGGGTTAGTGGGTTTTCGGTTACTCTATTGAGCTTTCCAGCTCACGGTGTTGCTTTATGTGACCCTGACATATTATACTGGTGGCGACGCTTATATAATGTGTCAGATTTATTAGATGAGCAAGGAGAACTGTATACCTTGGAGGCCTTTGGAGCTGAGGAGCTTGCTAGGATGGAAGAGGAAAAGGAGCTGTAGATAACCTTAGATGTCCATCCCTTTTGTGTAATATAAGAACCCTTTGGGAGTTTGTGATGTAATAATGAGCTAGACTCGACCTTATTTATCTAATAAATGTTTAATTAACAAACCCAATTTTGGGGGCGTTACAGCGACAGATGAGGCCTTGTATGGGAGACCGTGCCGATCACCCGTGTGTTGGACCGAATTGGGGGAGGCTACGTTAATGGGGCCGGATATGATCAGAGAAACTACCGAAAGTGTGAGATCGATTCGCCAACGACTTTTAGAGGCTTAAGGAAGAACAACCGAACAAGTTAAGGTGATTCGCCAAAGGTTGCTAACCGCTCAAAGTCGACAAAAGAGCTATGCTGACCGTCGTCATCGTCCATTATCATTCGAAGTGGGAGATCATGTGTTCCTTAGAGTAACGCCATGTCGAGACTTGTCACATTTCGGGAAGAAAGAAAAGCTTTCACCGCGTTATATAGGTCCATTCGACATTATCGAGAAAATCGAGGAGGTTACATACCGTTTGGCTTTGCGACCAAGGTTATCGAATGCGCACGATGTATTTCACGTATTTATGTTGAGGATGTACGAACCAGATCCATCTCATGTGTTAGAATGGTCCGAACTCGAAGTGGAAGCCGATGCATCTTTTGGGGAAGATACGTATCCTGGATACGCATGATCAAGTGTTCAGGGGTAAGATGATACCACTAATGCGAGTGTTGTGGACGAGTCAGAGTAGCGAGGAGTCGACGTGGGAACGAGAAGACGAGGTTATGGAGAAGTATCTCCACCTATTTCAGGAATGAGTCGATGTGAGTGTTTAATATCGAAGTTCATGTTATTTGACTTGTTGCATATTGTTGAGAATCATGATAGTTACATGCATGTGTGATGTTCATGTTAGCTAAGCATGGTATGGAAAATTTTGAGAATGAAATTTCTTTAAGGAGGGTAAGGTGTAAAGACCCGTAAATTCGTATAATTGATTTAAATGCTTTATAAGAAATAAAAAGGAAGAGATTGGGTTAGAAAATTGAGATTTGGGGCTAATTTGTTAAAGTGTCACATTTGAGGAGTGAAAGTGTGATGTGTGCCTAGTGTATATATATGCTATGTATGTGTGTGTAGGGAATAAAATTCCCCATTTTCTCCTCTCAATCTCCCGTCCCTCCCTCTCTCCTCTTGGCTCTCACTCCACATCTCACTCTCACTCAAATTCCACCCAAACCACCCAAAACCCATTCAAGCCAACCTTCAATCCTTCGTTCCTTCTTATGGTAGAGCTCGTTTCTCATTGGTTAGAGCTCGTTTCTCATTGGTTTGAGCTCGGTGGAGGCATATTCCATCCAATTTCAAGATTTAGGGCTAGAGCTTGGAGGATCCATTGATTTTGCTCTTCAATCTTTGAGGTAGGGAGTTCTAATTTTCAATATATGTTTATGACTTGTTTCTTGTAGCTTGAATCTTGCCATTGGTGGTTGTTGTTGTTGTTGCGGTGAATGTAGTTAAGAAACCCATGAAAATCTACAAGAAATCTGCTCGAACAGCCTTGGTATCGATACCATTTTTCTTGGGTATTGATACCATTGCTTTACCAAACCCAGAAAATACATTGGTATCGATACCATTCTCCATGGGTACCGATACCCTTGCATCTGGAATCCTTCTCAGCCAAATGGTATCGATACCATTTTCCTGGGTATCGATACCTGTTGCTTATCTCCAGCTTTTACTGTTTTGTTTCATATTTCACCGTTTTGGTTTCCAATCATTTTTAACCTACTCAAACACTTCCCGAATGACTCTTAACTCGATTACTCATACGTAACAACCTCATCGAACGTTTCCATGACTTTGATGCTCAATTGGATGTGATTTCACAAAAAATTACTTTATATATCAAAGTTGCATTTGAATGGTATTATCATGCGGTAAAAGGATTTTGGAACTTTACGGACACGACGAGAACATTCAGGACTCATCGACGGGTGAGTGCCTGGCAGAGGACATCAGGGTCCTTTAATTGGCCCGTTAGGAGCTATATGCTCGTATTGGATACTTTAGGACGTCCCAATGGGTAAGGTGTCTAGCAGAGGACTTCAGGGTCCCTTAACTGGCCTGGCAGGAGCTTCGGCTCAAGACACTTATACGAGACTCATATGGATACATGGTGTTTTCAAAGGTTACTCATCAAGGACTTTGGTTGGTTTTGAAATCGAAATGTTGGATTATTGCTTATCACTACCGTTTGTTCATCGAATCTCACGTCATTGTTCATCATGTGATCATCCCTATATTTCATATGCATACATTGTTAGATTAGAGCTTTCTACTGGGCTAATGTAGCTCAAACCTTACTTATTTTTCAGGTACTAACCCAGGGTAGTAGTTGCATGCTTGGAATGCTTGAGCGTGGACACGGTTTGAAAGCTAACTTGAAGAGGTTACTGAGTCATATTTGTAAATTTACTTTTGGAAGACGTCTTCGTAACTCTATTTGTAAATCTTTGATTAAGGAATATTGTAAGTTCTTAACGCTCTTCTGACGTTCGGTAATTATGTTGATTTGGGCCTCGAAGCCAAAGATGTAACCTCTTGGAAACTTTTGAATCTTGAAGTGTAATTATGGAAATGGAAATGTCACATTCTTCGGGGGTATTGTACGGATTATTGTGAGATTTTATTTCTGAAAAATCTTATATATTATATTAAAAATCAAAGGTGTGACAACAGCAGTAACATCTTGCTAGCAGATCTTAACTCCACACAAAGAGCTCTTTAAGAAATTAATTTTCAGGCCAGACATAACCTAAAAACATCTCAGAATCCTTTTTATATTAGCCAGCTCCACTCTATCATTATTGCAAAATAGTATCGTATCATCCGCAAATTGTAAGTGAGATAGAATAACTCCATTAGCCCCAATCTTTGTACCATTGATAATGCTTAAATCCCGAGCTCTTTCCAGCAAAATATTTAGCGCTTCCACCACAACATTGCAAAGGAAATGGGATAGGGGATGATCTCCTTGCCTGAGGCCTTTCTGAGTGTGAAATTCTCGTGTAACAGAACCATTAATAAGAATAGACATTGCTACAGATGAGATACATTATTTAATCCACCCACACCATCTTTCCCCAAAACCCAGTTTCATAAGCAAGTCCAATAAGAAACCTCAGTGAACACAATCATAAGCTCTCTCAAAGTCTATTTTGAGAATGAGACCCCCATAACGACTATTTTTCCAACTGTGAATCACCTCATTGGCTATAAGAACTCCATCCAAAATCTGTTTCCCCCTAATAAAAGTAGCTTGGGACTCCCCAATGAGAGAAGGGAGAAGCATTTTAATTCTGTTGGCCAATACTTTGGAGAGTATTTTATAAACCCACCCCACCAGCTAATAGGTCTAAACTCTTTGAACGAAGTAGGGCTATCAACCTTAGGGATCAAAGGCACAAATGTAGAGCTGATACCTTTTGTAAGCTTTCCATTGGCATGAAAATCTGAGAAGAACTGGAGTGTCAACACCTTCATAAAATCCCAACCTTTCTTAACAAAAAAAAAAATTGAAACCATCCGGACCTGGTGCCTTGAAATTGCTATAATCCTTCAGGGCTACAAGAATCTCTCCCTCCCCAAACTGGATTTCCAAAGAAGAGGCTCCCAATGGAGTAAGTTTTCTGCTAAACAACCCCCCCCCCCCCCCTAACACTGGTCTGCCGGATCTTTCTTCTTTGAGATTGGTGCTGAAATATTCCACAGCCGCCTTTTTATTCTCCTTTGGGTTGTCCAACATTCTTCCATTAGCCTTGATCTCACCCACCATATTCCTTTTGAATCTGTTGTTTGCCATTACTTGAAAAAACCTCGTATTCTTATCCCCCAATTTCAACCATTTGATTCTAGACTTTTGTCTCCACATAGATTTAGCTAAGCAAAGAAGTCTCCAGAACTGAGATTTGGTTTTGCACCTGAAGCCTTTTCATCCTCATTCAGCTGTCTCTCTTCCTCTAGAAGCTCAAATTGGTGGAGATCTGACTCAGTTTTTTTGTAAGGCTAGGGTGACATCACCAAAAACTTCTTTACTCCGCACTTTGAGCCTATCTTTCACCGCCTTCAATTTTTGCATGATTATGAAGCCTGCCCAACCATTCACCTAACATTCATTCCACGTTGCCTTGGCGAACTTCATACAACTTGGATTTGATAGCCAGATGTCCATAAATTTGAAGGGTTTTGGACCCCAATCCCTGCCATCCTCAGTAAGCACAATGGGGCAATGATCAGATATAGGTTTAGGCAATCCCCATTGAAGCAATTTAATCTTTTCCATTCACTAAATTGAGACCAAAAATCTATCTAACCGACTGTGAATTGCGTGATCTTGAAAGTTTGTCCAAGTAAATTTTCTCCCCAACATAGGGAGATCAATGAGTTCCAAGTTATTACGGAAATCAATGAAGTCCCTCATGCCCCTCTCAATTCTCAAACATCCCATGTAACAACTCTGATTTTTACTAAATAAAAATTTCGTTGTTATTATTCGAAAAATCTTTTGATTATGCTTGGAAGGTTTTAACCATCTTCTAACTACTGAATACCCGTTGTTTTTAGTATTAAGTCTTAAGATTTCACCTCTTGGCTGGAAATCCTACTTAGCAAGTCTAGTTAGCTTTTAACCAACTAGTTAACTTAACAACCATTTAACCTAATTACCATGTGGTTCCTAACCCTGGGTGAACCTCATGAACCTCTTGACCCTTGAACCTTTTTGAGCCTTGTAACCCTAGATGAACCTTTTGAACCTTTTAGCTATTAACCATTGGACGATAAAATGTTAGGGTAACCTTTACCCATTGGACAATAGGAAAACTTAGTTTATTCTACCAAAGTACATTACTAGATTTTATTAGTACTTAGATATAGTATTATATAGCTATATATACACATGATCTGTAACGACCCTGATTTTTGGTCAATAAAAATTTCGTTAAATATTTGAATTTTATTTTAATTACTTGGATTGCTTTAAAAATTTCTTTTGAATTCTAATAATCCGTCATAATTAGATTTGGGACTTTTAAAATTCTATCTTTTCAAATATCGGACAAGTTAGTCCTTTTCCAAGACAAGTATATTTTCCTTGTGAGTAAATAATATCTTTAAATTATATTTCTTGGCTAGAAATCCTACTTGGCAAGTACAATTAGATTCCAACTAGTTGGCTAACCAAACCAATTGGATTCCAAGTCTAGTTAGACCTTCCTAGCCATTGTTGAACCTTGTGAACCTTTCCAACCCTAGACTAGGTAATCATTGCACTTCTTGACTAGTCAAATCAAACTTTATTCCTCATCATGACACCTTCCACGTGTATCTTTTTCTCTTTACCCATTGGATGATAGTTGTTAGGAAAATCCTTTATCCATTGGTCAATAAGTTCTAGGGAAACCTTTATTCATTGGATGATAAGTGCTAGAAAAATCCTTGCCCATTGGATAAGAATTGTTAGGGTAATGGTTAACCATTGGGTAATAGAACTAAGCATACCTATGTTTGACTAGCCTAGCCAAAAGCAATCATCACACCCCATGATGTGACATAACAAGGCCATCTTTATTCTTAAACCTTTGGTCATTACATGCTAGGGTAATTTTTATCCATTGGTTAAATACTTGCCAAATAAGATGACAAGACAAGTCATTAGGATCTCTAATCATTATACCCCTTGATTTGACCATTCAAGCCCATGCCTTCCTTCATTATTTCATTAACCATTGGTCAATAAATGTTAGGAGAATTGTTATCTCTTGGTTAATGGACAAAAAGACAAATGCCAATAAGCATATGGAGTTGACAAGACAACTCATAAAGTCTTTCCAATCGTTATACTTCTGAAAGAAGCAACCTTAGCTATGCATGCATGCAACCCTACTTCTCTTAGCCTTTGTCCTTATCCTTCTTAATCTTTCCCAGACTTCTATGTAAGTATATATAGATATATATATATACTTGACCAAGAGAGGGAGAGAGAGAGGCCGAAAATGAGAGAGAGAAAGTGAGGTGTGTGCATGTGCTTGGATACTTACACAAGCTATCTAATAGTCCTAAGCCTATTACTTCCTTTCCAACTCATTACTAGCCTTCCAAAGGACTACCTAGCCAATGATTTTGTGCTTTCTTGCAAGCAAAGCCTCCCAAGGATAAGATTTGACTAGAAACCCTTCATGATAACCTAGTCCATTAGCCTTAAGCCTAAAAAGACTGGACAAGACAAGTCATGGAAGACTTGGCATGCTTTCAAAGCATGAAATGACTAAACCAAAACCCTTCATGATAACCTAGTTCATTAGCCTTAGACTAACCATTCCTAGGACTACACTAGACTTTAAAACCCTTCATGCTTGCCCAAGGCATGGCCTAGATTGGAAAAGACAAGACCTTGGCATGCTTTCAAGTATGAAAAGACAACACAATGAGAGGTAGAGAGAGAGAGAGATATGGCTGGCCATGAGAGGAGGAGGAGGAACCAGAATTTTTGCTATAAATAGCACTCAATGCTTGCCATTCAACTCACACCTTCACTCCTTGCTCCAACTTCTCTCTAGAAACCATTCTCTGTTTTCCAGTCAGCTTACTGCCCTTCGTAAATCCCCATTTTTCTCCTGCTTAAGGTAATTTGTAGAACCAACTCCCTTGGAGAAAGTTGTAGAGCACTTCGAAACCTTCAAGTTAGACCCAAGAACCACCCCAATCGGTCAAGAAATGACCAAGATATTGCCATCCGAAGTTCAGTAAAAATCTCAGATTCTAGAATCCAAACAGCTTACTGTCACTCCCTTTATGACCATTTTTCTCCTACGTAAAGTAGTTTCTAGGAGCAACTTCCTTCCCGAAAGTTGTAGAGTACTTCTTGAGCTTCAATCTCGACCCAAGAACGATCATATTCGGCCAAATATTGACCGAGTTACTGCCATCCAAAGTTTGGTCTAGATTGTGAGCTTCACTACCCCGTAGAACTTCCAACTAGCTTATTCGACCCCGACTAGTTTCGTGTCAAGGTAGAATACTCCGACCCCGCTATCTCTAAGTATATGTAGACTAGCCTTAACCTACTTCCCTAAGTATAGAAAGCTATATGTTTAGTATGATCTTGTTCTACGTAGTTTACTTGATCATAAGAATACTTGAATGCATGGTTGCTTACTTTTGGTAAACGTAGTCACCTTGATAAACATGTGTTGTTTTATTGAAAGAGGAAAATACGCTTTTACTTTAAAGATAAAGTGTTGTTTTAAAAAAAAGTATTCGTATTTTGACCTTGTAGATGATCACAAGCTTGTTGCATGTTGTTTGCATTACTTGTGGTTGTATAAGGATGGTGATGAGCTTGTTTATAAGATTACTTGCATGATCTTGCTAAGATTACAATGAATGATTTATGTCTATGTGAAAAGTCCTACCGCGGAGTCTATGCATGAAAACAAGACACGAAAATCGAGAAAGTAGAAACATGACACCTAGGGTGTATTAAAGACAAGGTGTGTTTTGAAACCACAATGTGGCCGGACTTGCCCATTGTGTGGTGTGCGTGTGTAAAAGAAAGATTTGTGAAAAACCCAATGAGAACCCGGAGCGGCGGAATCATTGTGTGGATACTCGAGAACCCAGAGCGGCGGAACCGAGGGATGAATTGTGGTTTGGTTATCCGTGGAGAGGAGCCAACGCAATTGTTTTAATGATTTTCGAAAACCCAAATGGGAACCCGGAGCGGCGAAACCATTGTGGGATACTCGGGAACCCGAAGCGGCGGAACCGAGGGTTTTGAATTGTGGATTGGTTATCCGTGGAAAGGAGCCAATGCCAAATTCAATGTTTTTGTGTGCCAATGGGAACTCGGCGCGGCGAAACCATTGTGACGATACTCGGGAACCCGGCGCGGCGAAACTGAGGTTGGGTGTGTGTGTGTGTTAGTACAAGAGAGAGATGAGGAGAGAGAGAGAAAGAATTGGGCCGACAGAGAAAGAGAATAGGAGGGGAGAGAGAGAGAGAGAGAGAGAGAGAGACATGATGTACTACTTGGATTTTCTTCTACCAAATCAAGGTATATTTATATGTTTAAGTACTTGTACTAGTGAATGAAGAAGATATAGGAGATGTGAGGAAGATTTGAGAGTACAAATCTCGTACAACCTTACAATACAAATCTTATACACTTCCTCTAGTCAAACCAACAACCCTTGTCCTTACACCATTTATATATATATAAGCATTGTACTAGGAGAGAGAGAGAGAGAAAGAGAGAGAGAGGCTGAGAGAGACAGAGAGGGAGAGAGAGAGGCCGATTGGAAAGGGAGAGAGGAAGTGATGTGTGTGTAAGTGTACTCACCCAATCTAGTCAATCCCGTTGGCTAACTTCATACACCATCTTAGTACAACCAAACCTAGTCCTTCTTACTCTTTCATATCCAAACTAGCCATCCTAGTACTAGACTAGACTAGAAACCCATTAGATTAACCTAAAATTATCTTAGCTATTGGAGTGCAAGGAAAGTAAGATCTTGATGTGTTTCCAATGCATGAAATGACTAGATTTTGGAGCAAAATCTATTGGACAAAGAGGGAGAGAGAGGCCGGCCATGGGAGGGAGAGAGAGCCAAGGATTTGCCTATAAATAGCAAGCCATTCTCACCATTCTACTCACACCTCTCCTTGCTCCAACTTCTCTCTAGAAAGCGTAAATGTTCTTGCTAATTCTTTGCTTGTTCTTGCTTATTCTTGAAGTTCTTCCTAAGTTCTTCATGAAACTCATCCTAAGCAGCCACTAAACCGCCACTTCACCACCCTCTCAATCCAAAAGTTGTAGTAGTGTTAGTCAAGATTTAGTCTTCGAACCTACTTCTCAAAGTATAGAAAGCTATATATATATATATATATATATATATATATATCATATGATCTTGTAGACTCTAAGTATAAATAGGAGTTAGTTTAATGATTATGAAGTTAGGATGCATGATGGTTAGTAAACTTATTTTGCTAATGGTGGTATTAACTTGTTGAAGAAATGACTTGTAAACCTATAAACATATGTTTTTTTTTTTTTTAACTTTCATAAAAGAAGGAAGAATGGATTTTGAAAGAATAGAATTGCTTGATGTGAAGTATTTGTATTTTGATCTTTGAAATGGATTTTGGGCTTGTATACATGTTTGCTTGCATCACTTGTGGTTGTGTAATAAAGCATAAGTGGTTTACCACTCCAAAGGTGTCCGTCCATGTGGCACTACGCTTTTGAGTGTGTGTTAAATGAGGAGCATGATTTTGTGATAATATGAGCATATTAAACAATATAGAATTGGATGATCTTGCTAGTTTAGTTTCAAGATTACTTTAAAAGGTGTTACGTATGAGGAGTCTTGCCGTGGAGTCTATGCATGATTACGAGACACGGAAATTAAGAAAGCTAGAAACATGGCACTTAGGGTGTGGTTAACACTTGGAGAAATATTTTTGAAACTACATAATGGCCGGACTTGGTAGCCCTTGTGTGGACTTGCGAAAACCGCAGTGTGGCCAGACTTGGTAGCCTATTGTGAAGATTGCCAATGGGACCGGACGTGGTATCCTCATTGGTGATATGGCTTGGTTATCCGCGAAGAGGAGTCAATGCAAGATTTGAGATGTTTTGAAACCACAATGTGGCCGGACATGGTAGCCCATTGTGAGCGTTGTCAATGGAGCCGGACTTGGTAGCTCATTGGTAACGAGAGTTGAAAGGTTTTTGAGAAATGATGTTAAAGATGTGACACGGTCTACGATGAGTCGCGTAGGAGAAACCAAAAATCATGGACACCAATGATAGATAGTGAATGTGGATGTGTAATTGTTACCTGTTCATGTTAAGTTTGGAAAATCATTGTCTATATGTTGTTTGTTTATAAACTAAGGGTTAATGGGTAAGAATTATTCTATTGAGCCTTTGTAGCTCATGGTGTTACCTTTTGGTGACCCTGACATATTATACTGGGGCCGACGCTAGTATAATGTGTCAGAGTTTATAGATGAGCAGAATGAACATTACACTTTGGAGGCTTACGGAGCCGAGGAGCTTGCAAGGATGGAGGAAGAGGTGGAGCAGTAGATAACCTTAGTTGTCCCCTTCTTGATGTAATATAAGCACTTTTTGCAAGTCTTGTAATAACGAGCCAGACTTGACTTTGTTTTTGTTAATAAAATGCTTAATTAACGTACCCGAAATTGGGGGCGTTACAACTTGGTTATTCTTGAAAATCAGCATGACCCCACTTTTTTGGACAGTTATTCTCTCCAACGATTCCAATTTTGTTTCTTGAACGAGCAACATGTGTGGCCCGTGATCTTCTTCTGAGTCTTTCCTCCGTTGGTTTAGGAATCGCCTAGCCTTTCAATCTAGGCTGCACAATGAACGTACGACTAAGACCTGGCCGGGGTTTGCCCAGCAAGGTCCTCCGACGAGTGGATAAGTGTATGCAGAAGGAAAAGACGAGAGACTAATGTTAGGTGTGGAAGCATGTACCTCTTAGGGTTGCCATCACTTGATATTTATAGAGCCTCCTTGACTTGCTCTCCAAGTACAAACATGTGCCTTGCACAAGCCAAGTGATGCCGTCATGACATCATCGGGTGGATTTGGTAACCGTTTTGGTGTGAGCTGGCACTCTCCATATGCGCTCATGATTATCTTTTGGTGTAACCGTTTAAACGTGAGGGAAGACACGTGACTCAGCAAGTAACCAAGCCCTAACCGTAGCCGAGCTTCGCGGGTGGCCGAGCCTCAGATTTGGCCGAGCCTAAAGTGGCAACAGCTGCCAGAGCCGAACGCCAATGGGGAGATGCCAGGTGTCGCCTTTAATCTGGGTACGGCTGATTGGAAGGACAGCAGGAGCGTGGGGAGGTTCTGTTAGGTCATCCTATCGACGCCACGTGTCAACCACTGATTGGGTGCAGGTTCGGCGAAATCAGACCGGCAGGGAAATTCGATTTCTAACCCTACCTCAATATAAGGGGCGACGAGAGGAGAGAGAGAAGTTACAAACCCTCTCTCTCTAGACCTCCATTGCCAAAGCTTCGTACTGCGTCCGTTCGTCTTCTGATCTTGATTCCCAACGGATTCTCCATCAGATCTTGCTGAAATTCCCAGGTATGTGTTCGATATTTGCTCCTCTCTTTACTTCTGTGGTTTTTTTACCCCTTCTTGTATCATTTTTCTGGGTTTTTGGGAGTTTTTTGTGCCATGTGAACAGTACGAGTTCGAGGCTTGAACAAACTGTTCATCTTCTCCTTCATCTTGTTCTTCCGAGCCCCAGCCCTGATGTTGGTGGGCTTGGCCGATGCTGGAGTTGGCCGAGCCCACTTTCGATGCTGGGGGGCTTGGCCGACGATGAGGTTTGGCCGAGCCCTTCCACTTGAGTCTGTGTTCCCCGAACTTGAGTCTTCAGAGAGTGAAGTAGGGTGGGCCAACCAGGTAGCCAAGCGTAGTGAGATCCTTGCCTTCTAGCCGACAACGAGGTTCCTCATTATCTCTTTTGTTTTGTTAGGTCTAGCTCATCCAATCATTGTCATCTCATCCGACTCTGAAAGTTCGAGGGACAACTTCGGAGACTTGTTTATCCGAGAGTACTTGGAGAGGCGCAGAACCCAACGCCAGACCTCTTCAATTGCATCAAATATGTCAGGTTCCAGTGATTCCAACGCCGAACGTGACTACGAGTATGACGACGAGTTCAACATCGAGCCTAAGATAACTTTCTCCCCTTCTACTCACTTCGACGCCGAGCCCAAAATTGGGCCCGAGGCCGAATCTAGGTTTCGTTCTCAGGCCGAAGCCATAACCTCTTCACGATCCAAGCCTAGTGAAACCTCATCTGAGAATAGAGAGGTCGCCGACCTCTACGAGAAGGGCCAGGTTTGTCCTTATGCCCACTACTTTAGCGGGAATCCCAACGAGTACGAGGATTTTTGTCGAATGTACAACATCCCTAATGATGCTATTAGTCAGGTGGCTAGTAACTGTATAAAGGATAAGTCGGAGCACCACCCCAGGCATATAACGGTTCCCCTTATGGCCATCTGTGAAGCTGGACTCCCGTTCCCTCTTCATCCATTCCTAAGGGAGTTGCTTGCTCGGTTCAGTCTAGTGCCTCATTTCTTTGCCATCAATAGCTATAGGATAGTAATGGTTGTGATCAAATTGAAGGAGCTTCACAACCTAGAGTTTACGGTCGCCGACCATTTCCATACGTACATAATGTCCAAGCATGGCAGTACCGAATGTAGGTACCTGTCAACAGGTAGTAATAAGGAGCCTCTGATAGACGGGCTGCCCGATACTGACAAATGGGCCAATTTTTATGTTGAAGTAAGTGGAAACTACAAGTTCGGTGATCAGATGGTGCGGCTACACCACGTGCCGAAGATGAAAGACTTTCGAGGTTGTCAAACTTTACTTCACTTTGCCGAGCATGACTTTCAATTGTACTTTTGAGCCTTTGGTGCTTAACGTGTAACACATTTTTTTTCTTTTTGTAGATCACCAAGCAATAACAAAGAGGCAGCAGTCTTTGGCGGTTGAGAGAAACATTGAAGTCTTGCTTGCCCAAATTTGTCGGGACGCGCCGACGCTGCTGAACTATATCCCCTCATATAAAGGGAAGTTGAAGAGGAGGGAGAAGGAAAAGGATCCGAGTACAAGCATCGAGGTAAGAAGAAGGATATTGACCACCAGGCAGGGAAAAAGGGGCAGCCAAACCTGAGCAAGAAGACAAGATAGCCGACGATAAAATTCCCAAGCTTCAGGAAGTCGGCAGATTTCTGGTTTCAAGGGGACCAGCAGACCGAGCTCCCAGGTATAAACATTCCTTTACAAACCCTCGTTCCCAACTTCGCAGGAGAGATGGGAAGAAGAAATGTTGTGAGGATGAATATCGTGGACGGTGCCGCGGTTCGGTAGAAAGATGTTGACGCAGCCGAGCCTGTTGCCAAGAAGCAGCAGGTCACCCAAGACTTCTTTCTGACCAGGACGCCGACGCCGCTTCTGAAGGAGAAAGATCAAACCAAGTCATTGACAGCTGGTGTCTCCAAGGCTGCGAATAAGTCAGTGGGTTCCGGCGGACGAGCCATTGTACAGGAGTTTGCACCTTCATTTGCCATGGCTAAGGGCTGAGTCGTTTCCGTGGAGGACAGCGTCAAGCTAGAACCAGGGCTGGCCATCCCCATGCTTCACGGCCTTACGCTGCCAAGGGATATGGAGAGAGTTCCACCAGAGCTGCAGCCGAGCCTCATCCATGCGAGCGCTTATCTTGTTCAGGTCCGTCCGAGCTTCATCTTGATTTTATCTCTAATTCATGTTTCTGAGCTTAATAATTCTGTGTCGTGCAAGCTGGTCAAGCACTTCTACGAGCCTCAAACCAAGTCGAGTTATTGGCGGCGGAGAGGTCTCAGTACCATGATGACGTGAAAACCGAGCGAGAGAAGGCTAAGTCTTTGAAGAACGGCCTGAAGCTTGCTAATGCCAAGATTGCCGAGCTCGAGAAGCAAAGGGACAAAGCTCTGGAGAAGGCTAAGAAAACCAAGCGTGAGCGTGGACAAGTTCGGAGGAGAGAGAAGAGAAAGATGAAGGAAGTGGATGAGAAGGCCTATCAGGCCGGCTATGACCGTGCGGGTGCCGAGTATATGAGGGACGCTTGGGCGATGGTAAATGATGAGATCAAGATGAGGATCCCCATTTCGTACCGAACGGGATACAAAGATGGAGTGAAGGCTGCTTGTGGAGTCCTACAGCTGGAGGCTGCTATGAATCTTACAAAATTGATTCTTGCTCCAGTTACTCCTGAGCTCGTCCTCCTTTATACTGATGAGGAGTGCGCACCCCTTCCACCAGAAGAATTTCCCGAGAGTGAAGAGAACATTGATGATCTGATCGACGCCGATGTTGATGGTGGAAACAGCACCGGTGGGAAGAAAACTGGTGAAGATAGGGATGGTTCAGGTGGGATGAAAACTGTTGAGGGTGATGAGAAAGTGACCGAGGATGCCAAGTGTGAGCCAATGAATATTGACAAGGCTGCCGAGGTCGTGGCTGATGCCGTTGCTGATGCTGCTGCAAAAAATACTTCTCCACCTTAGAGTAGTTGTTTTTTTTATTTTTGTTTGAACTTTAAACTCTTTGTTGGGACTGGACGGCTCCGAGCCTGGAGTTTCTCGATCCAGGTGTAATAGTTGATGGGGGTAGGCACCAAATCGTTTACTACGTCGCACCTCCTTGCTAGGTTTTTCTGCAGCACTTGTTTCTTTTGAATGAATGAATGTCTGATTTCTGTTTGCAACGTGTCTGTTTTGCCGAACATGATTGAATGTTTTCGTGCCTTAGGAAAATTTTGATAGGCTTGCTTGTTTGAATAGTAGCTATCTGTAGCCCCCACTTTGGTCTGGGTTCGGCTAAGTAGTTGAATGTTTAATGATTGTGGAAGTGGCTAATCTGTAGTGTGGTAATTGTCGAGCCTTGACCAAAGTAGTGAAGTAGAGTTAATAGGTGCCCTTTTGCCTATGGTTGGGGCTCAGCTAAAGTGCCAGCCCCAGGTCAAGGTAAGGACTTTGAGAGTTTGCTTGTTTGTGGGTGGTTTGCTCGCCAAATTGCGAGTGTAACCTTTCGGTGGCCGACCATGGTGTCTTGCCAAGCCGAACCGAAGGCTAAGTTCCATTAGTGATGTGTGTTTTAGGCTTGATGGACCATATGTCCTTTGGTTGCTTCTTTGGGCAGTGATAGTGGCCGAAGCTAAAGGCTTAAAATCCGTTTGTGGGTGTGACCAAAGTCATCGTTTATGTTTGGTAGGTTTGCCGAGAGTGAGTTATGTGAATAAGGTGTAAAATGGAACAGTACTGGAAGTTTTAAAGAATTCAATTGCCAAATTCGTCTTCTCATTGAGAACTTTTGGAGTACAAGACAGAGTAGAAGAAGAAAACGATGGGCCGAAGCCATTCTTTGAATTTAAGAACATAGATAAGGAGGCCGAAGCCAAACTAAAACCTAAAGATTTGCTAACTCGAAGGTTAGGCAATGATAGTACGTAGCCGAGCATAGAATAAATAGAAGAATTATTCACTATATGCTCTTTTCAGTTTCTGTGCATTCCATGGGTTGGTAAGCACTTTCCCATTCATGTCTTCAAGGACGTAGGCACCTTCACCAACAATTTTGACAATGCGAAAAGGCCCTTCCCAGTTGGGCATGAATTTCGTTTTCTTGCTTGCTTGCACCACCTTTCGCCAAACTAAATCATCAGGCTTGAATTTCTTGGTTCGCACGCTTTGATTTTGTATCCCTTCGCCACTTGTTGTTGGTATTCGGCTAGCTTGAGCAGAGCGTCATCACACCTCTCTTCGGCAAGTGTAAGCTCCTGTTCGATAGCTTTGTCATTTGTCTTCGGGTCGAAGGTTTCCGTTCTGAGGGTGGGAAACTTGGATTCCAGCGGGATGACGGCCTCCATGCCGAAAGCCATGGAGAAAGAAGTCTGGCCAGTGGAGCGTCGTGGTGTAGAACGATAGGCCCATAGGACCTTAGGTAGTTCCTCCGCCCATTTGCCGCGCTTGGAGTTCAGCCGACGTTTGATCCCAGTGCAGACAGTCTTGTTCGTGGCCTCGGCTTAGCCATTTCCTTGGGGGTATGCTGGAGTAGAGTTGAAGAAGCGTATTCCAAATTCCTCCAAGAGACTGGAGAGGCCGTTGCCAACAAACTGGGTGCCGTTGTCAGAGACGATGGCATATGGCACGCCGAACCGGGTAATGATGTTTCTCCACACAAATCTTCAGACGTCGGCCTCAATCGTAGTGACAAGGGGTTCTGCTTCCGCCCATTTTGAGACGTAGTCTATTGCTGTGATCAGAAATTTGAAGCCTCCAGGAGCTTTTGGAAGTTTCCCGACGATATCGAGGCCCCATTGGGCAAATGGCCAAGGACTTGTGATTGGGGAAAGATTATGGGCTGGTAGCTTCGGGATTGGTGAAAACAGTTGACATGGTCGACACTTGCGGACGACTTCTTCACAATCTTTCTTCATGTTCTTCCAGAAGTATCCCTAACTTAATGCACGTTGACAGAGTGAACGACCCCCAGAGTGGCAGCCGCAGCTGCCTGAGTGGAGTTCATTGAGAATCGAGGGTACTTGAGTGGGGTGGACAACGAGGAGGTAGGGTCCAGGGATAGATTTTCTATAAAGCTGGCCACTGTCGGAGAGCCAGTAATAGGCGGCCTTGTTCCTAATGCGGTAAGCTTCCTTCTTGACGTCAGGTAAAGTGTGTAAAGTGTCATTTCTGAGAAACGCAACGATCTCATCCATCCAACTGGGGCCGATTTCAAAGTTCAATACTTCTGGAGTGCTCTCAAAGCTTGGATGTTCAATGCTACCAAAGTTGATGGTTCTGAACTCAGAGGCTGTTGAAGCCGAGGCAAGACCAATAAGTGCATCTGCATGAGCGTTGTGTTCGCGGTTGATTTGTTCAATCTTGAAATTTTTGAACTGCGTGATGAGCTCGGCTGCTGTTGCTTGGTACTTCATCATCCTTGGGTCCCTAGCTTAGTAGTCCCCCAACACCTGGTTGACGATCAGTTGGGAATCACAATAAACAGCTAACTCATCGACTTTCATTGCAATAGCGGAGCGTAGGCCAGCAAGAAGGGC
The DNA here is from genome assembly GCA_025413875.1 of Rhododendron molle. Lineage (NCBI taxonomy): Eukaryota > Viridiplantae > Streptophyta > Magnoliopsida > Ericales > Ericaceae > Rhododendron > Rhododendron molle. Next base: position 26,707,512 of record CM046389.1, read on the forward strand.
TTTGTATTCTGCTTCATTGTTGGTGGCAGGGAAGTTGATGCTGATAGAACTTCCATGAAGTGTCCCACAAGGGAAACCAAGACAACACCCGCACCCGCGCCGTTGCTATTGGAGGCACCATCGACTTGAAGTCGCCAAGTGTCTCCTTGAAAGAGGAGCCAAGGTTTCAAGCTTGTTGTGGGTTCGGCGAGTGCTTGTGGTGGTGTGGGAGTGTTGAAGTTCTCAGTGTCTTCGGGTGTTAGTTTCACGATGAAGTCGGCGAGTACTTGTCCCTTGAGTGCTGTCCAAGGTTCAAAGCGAATGTCAAAATTTGCAAGTTCAACGGCCCACTTTGAGACGCGATTGGAGAGGTCAGCCTTTCGAAAGAGGGCTTTGAGAGGATATTCCGTGAGCACAATGATCGTGTGGGATTGGAAGTATGGTAGGAGTTTCCTTGCTGCTGAGACCAGAGCGAGAGCTAACTTCTCAAGAGGGAGATAGCGCGTTTGCGCGGGGAGGACTGTCTTGCTAGTGAAGTAGATGGGCATGTCGTCTTCTCCAACTCGTCGAACCAATGCTGAGCTGACCACGTGGGCGGAGACGGCAAGATACAAATGGAGAGTCTTGAACTCCATAGGTTTTACCATTAGTAGTGCTTAGGTATTCTTTGAGTTTGGCTAGCGATGCATCACAGTCTAGCGTCCAATCAAAGCTGCACCGGCTTTTTCCCTTCAAGCATGAAAGAAGGCGTGGCACTTGTCAGATGACTTGCTGATGAAGCGGTTGAGAGCAGCTGCCGTGCCGGTGAGCTTCTAAACTTCTCTGATTGTGCGCGGTGGCCGCAAGTTTGCCACTGCCTTGATTTGGGTGGGGTCGGCTTCGATGCCGCGCCTAGTGACCAAACGGCCGAGAAATTTCCCCACGCTTATGCCGAATGCACATTTTTCCAGGTTCAGGCGGAGTTTGTGATGTTTGAGAATTTCGAATACTTCGGCAAGTTCGGTGAGATGGTTGTGCTCCTTCTGACTTTTAACGACAAGGTCGTTGATGTAGGCTTCCAAGATGTGGCCTATCTATGCGTGAAGCATCTTGAAGATTGCGCAGTTGAAGGTGGCACCTGAGTTTTTGAGCCCAAATGGCATGACACGGTAGTAGAAAATGCCGTGTGGTGTGATGAAGGCTGTTTTCTCCATGTCTTCCGGGTCCATAGCTATCTGATGGTAGCCATGGTAGGCATTTAGGAAACTCAGCCGAGCATGGCCTGCGGTGGCGTCGACCAACTGATTTATCTTTGGGAGCCGGAACCAATCCTTCGAACACGCGTCGTTAAGATTGGTGTAGTCGACACAAACTCGCCATTTGCCGTTCTTCTTCTTGACAACCACAGTGTTGGAAAGCTAAGTTGGGTATTGCACTTCCTGGATGGCATGAGCTTCCAACAGGCGGTTAACTTTTTCGACGACGGCGTCGGCATGTTTTGGTGCTGATCATCGGGCCTTCTGGACCACCGGTTTTGAATCCTTCTTGATGTTGAGAGAATGGCAGATGAATTCGGGATCAACCCCTGGCATTTCATTAGGGGTCCAGGCAAAGACTGGCAGATGAATTCGGGATCAACCCCTGGCATTTCGTTAGGGGTCCAGGCAAAGACTTCCATGTTGTCTTTGAGGAATTAGAACATTTCTTCGCGCTCGGCTTCGCTAAGGGAGGAGCCGAGTAAGAAGAAGCCTGAACAATCCTTATTGATGGGCATTTTAATCAAGTCTTCTTCTGCTTAGTCTTCAGCCTTTTGGCCGACGTCGTCGATGATGGCCATGTCTTGTACTTCAACCCATTGCACTTGTTTGGCTTTGGTGGAGTTGTGGACGACTGAAACGTAGCATTTCTTGGACACCACCTAATCTCCTCGCAGATCTTCTTGCCTACCATTGGCGCCTATGAAGCGAACGACCTGGTGGTAGGTTGAGGCAATGGCCTGCATGCCGTGGAGCCAGGTTCGGCCGAGGATGGCATTGTACGGGCTCGGCGCGTTGACGACGATGAATTCGACAGACAAAGTGTTTGAGCCAATGACGACGGAAAGAAAGATTATGCCTAATGGCCAAACAAGTGCTCCGTTGAAACCGATGAGGGGCACTTCGGCGGGTTGCAATGCAGATTCTGGGAGATCAAGTTTCTTGAACAGGTCGTAATACATGACCTCGGTCGAGCTACCCTGATCGATGAGGACTTGCTTGACGTCATGAACACCGATCTGGATGGTGACAATGAGAGCGCCGGAGTGTGGAGTTTGCACATGTTCCAAATCGCGTTCGATAAATGTGATTGTCCATTTGGGCACATCTTGCGGGCATTGACGCTTGGATCTGCACCCGCCGAAGAGTACATGTTTTGATGTTGAAGCGCGATCGAGGTCAGCACGGAGTGTGCCTTCGAACTCCTTTGTTACTGGCCCGTGGATAACATGTATCAACAGCCGCTGTTCGTTGGGGTTGGGGTTGCCTGCTGGTTGCCAGGCGGGTGTTTTTGTTTGATCAATGTATTGATCGAGATGTCCTTGAGAGGCGAGTTTCTCCAGGAGAGCCTTGTATGGAGCACAGGCGGTCGTGTAGTGGCCAAGTTCGTTGTGGTAGGAGCACTTCTTTCTTGGATTTTGATCTGGCTGTCCGGTGTATGCGCCTAGCTTGCCCGTCGGCCATTCGAACCATGGTTGCCTCATGATCTCTTTTAAGAAAGACCAGATGGGCTCTTTGAAGTATGTGGTTTCGGCCACATAGTCGTGTACCTTCAGCTGGCGCTTCTTTCCTTCTTTGATATTGTTGACGTGTTTCTTCAGCTGGGACTGTTGCGTGATTATTGGTGCTGGCAGCTGTGGTGCAGCCGAGAGGAAGGTGGTGGTGGAGCTCGAGATTCCTTGAGCTGCTCGATCCGCATAGAATTCTTCAAGAGCATAAAATCGCTCCACAACACGCATCAACTCGCCCATGCCATGGGGTGGGTGGATGGCAAGTTCGTCCAGAATTTTGTTGCCAATTTCCAAGCCGTTTTTGAAGGTACGTGCAGCCCAGTACTCGTCGATCCCAGGGATTTCATTGAACAGTTGCCAGTAGCACTCGGTGTATTGTTTGAGAGTTTCGGATGGGAGTTTCCTCATTGGAGACAAGGACTCAGGCTCTTTGGCGATTTTGTTGCTTGTGATGAAGCGGGTGTTGAAGGTGCGTTCGAGGTCGGCCAGGTTTCGGATGGATCCAGCAAGCAATTTGTTAAACCATTGGAGTCCAAGGGAGCCGAGGCTGGACGGGAACACTTTGCATTTGACTTCATCGTTTAGGGTGTAGAGTTCGATGGTCTGGCGGAAGTGGATCAAGTGGGTGTTATCCTCACAGGTGGCTGGGTCAAACTTCGTGAATTTGGGTAGGTGGAAGGTGGATTCAGGTGGCGTTTTGATGATGTGGGTGGTGAAGGGTGAGACGCCAAGGTCCTTAAGCTGTCCTTCGAATCCTGGGTGCGGCGGTTTGCCGTGCTTATCTGTTTTTGTTCGCTTGGAGTCCCTTCCTTTGGGCTCCTTTGTTGAAGTCTTCTTGTCATCTCTGTGTCTCAGCTTGTCTCTTAAGTCGGTTGTTGTTCGGCGTGGGCCGTCGATGGACTTCTCTCTGTCACGACGGGTTTTGTTGTCGTCATTCACGCCTTCGGTCCGTACGCTTTTCCCGTTCCGTCGTCTATGGTGCTCAACATCCAAATTCTCAGGCAGGATGTCCCCGAGGTGCTCTGAGACATGGCGTTCGGCCTGTACGGAATCTCGGCTACGATGCGAGACCTTCGTGCGAGAAAATTCCGCGCGACCAGTCGAGTACGTGCTTGTGAATGACTTGGTATCCCTTGTTCTGGTGCGCTATGATGGCTTCTAGAATGATGTGTTCCAGATGTGGTAGGTTGCTTGTAGAGGATTGTTTCTCTAGCATCGCCAGGTGCTGGGGTGAAGCCAAGGCGATATTTCATGGAGCCGCGTTGGCTTGTCTGATGCAGATGCTCTTGTGGTGGTGGTGGAGGTGGTGTTTGCCTTCTTCTCCTCCCGCCTCCATCAGATCTGGAAGTAGCAGGGGTTGCGGTTTGCTACATGTGTTGCTTCATTTGAGCCACATCTGCCCTAAGCACCGCCAGTTCGTTATTTCGTTCATCATCGCGACGCTGCAACAGACGGATGAAGCCGCCGTCACGTCGTCCGTGGTTGGTGATAGCCCAGAGCTTCCAGGGATAGAGAGGGACATGTGCCTTTCCGGGGGTTGTAGGATGATGTTTCCAATGGCGTCCTTAGTCCCCAAAATGGTAACGTTAGTCAGATCTCCGCCCATGGTGGTGGATTTTGTGGTTGTTTATGGGAGGACGAAGGTTGCTTTGAAGGAAGTGTGAGTCGTTTGAATCAGAAGCGACATTCAAACGACTCATGTCGGGTTCACCAATTGTGTGGCTCGGGATCTTTGATCTGAGTCTTTCCTTCGTTAGTTCGAGAATCGCCTAACCTCTCAATCTAGCTTGCACAATGAACGCACGACTAAGACCTAGCCGGGGTTTGCCCGACAAGGCCCTCCGGTGAGTGGATAAGTGTATGCAGAAGGAAATGATGAGAGACTAGTGTTGGGTGTGCAAGCATGTACCTCTTAGGGTTGCCATCACTTGATATTTATAGAGCCTCCTTGACTTGCTCTCCAAGTACGAACATGTGCCTTGCACGAGCCAAGTGACGCCGTCATGACATCATCGGGTGGATTTGGTAACCGTTTTGGTGTGAGCGGGCACCCTCCATGTGCGCTCATGATTATCTTTTGGTGTAACCATTTAAACGCGTGGGAAGACACGGGACTCAGCAGGTAACCGAGCCCCAACCGTAGCCGAGCTTCCGGGGTGGCCGAGCCTCATATTTGGCCGAGCCTGATGAGGAAACAGGTAGGTGGAATCTGTTCGTGAGCCACCTCTCCTGACGTGGCCGAGCTTGATATAAATTCTCCACCGCTGGACGTGAGGTGAATGCAACGTGGATAACGAGCAACCCTTGGCTAGAGCCATGCCCCAATCTAGGTACGGCCACCAATAGACTTGGATTGATTCATCCATGGTGAGTACGAATAGCTATGTTTGGCCTGCTACACAACATATCAAGTTTTTGTTTTTAGAAAAGCTTAAACAAAAATCTTTTTTTAGTCAAACTCCCTAACCCTCTTATATTCCACGATAACAACTACATAAAACTGAGTTAGCCCCAACTACACACCAAATCAAGGTTACAAACCCTATACCCCCGCTTCTCTCTCAAGCATGAGAGAGTATTTTCGAGATTCAAGCGCAATCATAGAACATAAAATAATCTCATCATTAGGTTGAAAGTTGTCACGCTCTCGATTTTCAACATAAATAAATAATCCATTTCGATAAAAGATCCTCACATGTCATAAATTATACCCAAAAGAGTTCCCATATGTTTATCTTTACAAAATAAGTCCCCAATATTAAGGTTGTACAACTTTGGCACTCCGGCCCCAAATAAACCTTAAGTACATGTACGAACAAACCATTTTACAAACGGTTTTGTCAAAAGGAATTTCTAAAATGAATAGTTACAAACCCATTTTTATCAAAAGAGTGTTAATTACAAAAGATGATTAGTAACTAATGAAGTTGGCTTCCAAAAGTCTTTCACCCCAAGCACGCAATGTATGCAAGCTACTATCCAGCATTTGAACCTGAAAAGAAAGATTAGGTTGAGCCACACTAGCCCAGTAGGAAAATGTGATAGCAAGAAGAAGTAGCTCAATTATGAGATACCGGTTGGTTCATAGGTGTATCGATATTCATTACGTTAGTTCAAGCTATGCCAACATCACAATTTGCCACACAATTCATAAGACTCGTACACTTCCCAATCTCAATACAACTCGCTAACCCAAATTCCTACCATCGGTATTTCTACCCCTTGCATTACCGTATACACTACAAGGATTACAATGTTACCACCCCTTGCGTCACGATGATCCCTAACGACTCGGTTCACCGTATTACCACCCCTCGCGTTACAGGATCCATCTAAGTCTCCGTATTACCACCCCTCGCGTTATGAGACTTCCTAACCCAACCTTCGACTCATACGCTTACCTTCATACTCTCCAAGCCAACTAAGACTTTATCTTAATCACACGTTCACATGAATCATCATACGGTGTACTAACAATGCTATGAGTATACCACAAACATAGCGAGAAATCAATTCATCATTAAGACGTATTTTAACAAAATTCTAATCAAGTAAATCCTTATTCGGTTCTAGCTAACGGGAAGCCAACGGACCAAGGAATACATCAAACTATCATAGGAAGTCAATTAGACATGCTTGAGATAGCTTAGGAGGTGTCCAAAAGGATTTAGAAGTGATCGGGGGTCAAAACAATCGACAGAGGAGTAGCAGGAGCAAAACTGGAGTTAAGCTCTGGGTATCGATATGCACAAAATCCGTATCGATACAATATTCACTATCCAAAAAGATAAGCTTACTGTATCGATACGCCACAAAATCCGTATCGATACCACGGGGCTTCGGGTAGCAATTTCAGCAGATTTTAAAGGCATATTCAACAACCAAAATCCAACAACCCAAGGCATGAATTTACACCAAATCAACATATAACACATAGAAGAGGTAAAGAAGTTCCTACCTCGCTACAATGGCCGAGATTCTAGCGATTTGGTCGAGCTCTAGCCTCTTTGAACTCCAAAGCTTCGATTCAAGCTCGACCCAAGGATCTCCGAGCTCAAGAACGCGAATGGAAGGTCGAAAAGAGGTTGGTTCTTGAAGATTTTGTGAGCTTGAGTGGAGTTTTGTAAGAGAGAGCAAAAGAGAGAGCGAGGTTAGTGGAGAGAGGGAGAGACCGGATGAGAGAGAGAGTTGGGAGATGAAAAATATCTCCTACCACACATACACCACTATATATACTCTCATATAAGTACATCACACTCTCACCCCCTCTAGTCTCTATCATTTCACTTCTATTCCCAATCCAATTAACCACAAATAAAGCATACTTTCTCAATTAGACATTTATTAAATATTTCAAGAATTAAAATTATACGAGCTCTACAAAAGTTAATACCCAACTCACCTTCAATCGCCATTGTTGCTCTAACCTCACGCATCACCTTTGAGTCACTTTGAGGAGAAACCTCAACAGAAGATACAGACTTCTCCACCTGAGATCGATCCATGTTCACCATCTCTTGAATGAGCACAAGGTTTAATAGCTGGCGCCTTCTCCTTCTCCTGCATTCGGCATCATTCAGATCGACCAACAAAATAATACAAGGAAGCTGAGAGCATCTTGCCAAGTGGGTCTGCTCCTCAGAATAACCCCCACCCAAATTAAGCTCTGGTGCATCCTCCTGACCATGCCCCTTCTTCGGAAGTGGACTTAACGAGTCGGCAACACAATCACTTGGCCCACCAGTTTGAGAGTCTACAGCCTCACCTTTATCTTGGCCCACCGGATTAAAATGTATCAATGGCCCACCTTTATCATAGGCCTTTGCAACAACCAACTGGGCTTCCTTAAGGGCTAAAAAGGGAGCAACTTTTGGGCCCACATTATCTAACTCGGCCTCTATACTCTCGTCCACACCCAATGAGTCCTCAACCGGGATTCGAAATCCCCTAATGTTGCTTGTGTACCAGACTGATGAAGCATTAAATGCCTGCACCCTCATGCAGAGCTCCTGCCCCTTGCCATGCCTTTTTTCTGCCCCAAGTAAGCCTGCAATTCCAGCGTCACTCTCACCAACCCCCTTTTTTCTATTGGTTGTTGGGTCTGCAAAAAGTTTCACGTCATCGTCACCTTCCACTCCATCTCTGGTTTGAGGTTTCAAACCAATGTCCACTTGGGTATCCCTTGGCTGCCGGAGACCATCACTAATGATAAGCGAGTCCCTAGCTTCTTGACTCTGAAAGGTTATATGGACTGATCTTCCTCCCAAAGCCCTGAACTGGGTCACTCTATCAGACTCACAACTGAAGATATCTAAAGTCTTCATGGAAATGACTCTGTGCAAAATAGCCACAACACTTCTGAATAAACCTCCATTACCAACAGCTTTGACCTGAAAAGATATACTCTGTTCTGCAAGGGGTTTAGCGGATTCCCCTTTTAGAACATGTACATAAGATCTTGTCAACCCATGCTTGCCCACAATTGTCTCCTTTGGCCCTGAGAATTTCAGCTTGGACACCTGCTCACTGGGCTTGTGAAATATGGGTACCCTCTGTTATGAGTTAGCATTACAGTGACCAAAGCTAGCTTCCTTAACAAATAATCTGTTGTTGTCCACCCAGACCCCATTCATCCTAGCCATCGCCATGCCTGCCGACACTTGGCAATCGTATCTTACAAAACAAAATTTACTGCCAGTACGTTTACTCCTTTTTCTTGATATGAAGGCATGCTTAACCACCCCGAATTTTGAAAGTTATCTACAACCAAGTCAAATCCCTTTCCTCTGGAATGCTGTCCATGCTTTGCCATAACCTAACCGTTGAAATAGGTTGAAAACCCCGAGCGTAGGGCTAGGTCGTTATCAGCATAATATCCGGAAAATTCAGGATCGTACCCGCAGAGATAATCTCTATAGCTTGTTAGGATTTGTAGATGTAAAGGTTTGCGTCATTTAGACGGCCAACTTTTGGTTTTCCTTTGAAAGGTAATAAACACTTATGAAAAAATTAGAAAATTGGTTTTGACTAGATTAAACAGACGGCAAGGCATTGGAGTTATTAACGTCCGCAACTTAGGCCATTGAACCATTCTCAATGAAAGCACGGTTAAATTGCACGAACTTAGGCTATCAACCGGAGGATTTAGCTATGAAACCATTGAAAGGCTAGAAATTTAGTTTGGAAAACAAGTGAGCTCTTGTATTCTTTTGGCAAACACAAACCAAGACATCGCTCCGAAACCATGTGAGCAAGCACATGCTCATCGGAGATTAACATCGGCAAGTTTTGTTACATAAAAGGCGAACCCTTCTCATTTTTCCCTACCAAACCTTTAGCCATGAGTTGAGAAAGGCAGATAAACGTAAGTCACGAGGTATTAATCACCCCATGGCCAAGTCTAATCGACTACTCACACATTATGAAAAGACTAAAAAGCATGCTAGAAATGACAAACATTTTTAACCGACAAAATAAAAAACGAACTTGATTTTATAAAGGATCTAGTCCGCGGCTACAACATTAATAAACAAGAAAAAGAACAAAAGAGAAGCACTTACTAGTGTTCTTGAGAGAAAAGACTTGAAAAGCTTAAAGAGCTTTAATGGAGTCTACAATTAAAAGATTTAAAGTCTAATAATGAACTAGATACCGAAAGAGGTGAGAGGAGGTCCCAATTTATACAAAGTGTATTCCTCTCTCCTCAAAACTCAACAAATATCCCAGAAAAAACAGCCATTAAAAGAAAGTTTTCATAAGTGGAAAGTCTGGAAAAGCAAAGAAAATATCTGCTGGAATCAATTTTTATCGATAACTCTAAGGAAATTATCGATAATTTCACTCTGGCACTTCCCCATAGCAACAAGTAATCGATACCATGGACCACATGTTATCGCTCCCCTCAGGTCTGGAAACTTGTGGACCAAAGATAAAGCAAGGGTATCGATAACATAAAATTTGGTATCGATAACATCCAGGTCTGGAAGGCTGGTGGACCAAATCTGGGCAAACGTTATCGATAACTTCATGATTATTATCGATAACTAGCTGCAAAACTGCAAATTTCAAGCTTTCGCACTTGCAGCCTTGTCTTGCCACCTCCCAAGCTTCATCCAAAACTTCATCTCATGACCGCTAGGACTTGGTGGCACCACTCCCCATGACCGCGGGTGCTCAAACATCCCAAAGACGTTCTTCGCCTCAAAATGCGCCTTAATTGCACGATTCACCTACAAGGCTCAACAAAAACACTTTACGTGCAATATTTAACTTAAACGATCCATTAAACATAGAAACATCAGAATTCGGAGGATTTGAGCACCAAGATTATACAATCTTGGGTGCTTATCAGTCCACGAACAGAGTGAATCTCTCCATTATCTCTGACTCCATGTTCTTCGACAGCCTTACAGCCTAACTTCTGTGACTATTGATCACCATCACCGGAATCCAGCCACCATCCTCTCTCTCTCTCTCTCTCTCTCTCTCTCTCTCTCTCTATATATATATATATATATATATATATATATATATATGTATATATATATATACATGTTCTTTTCTTTACATCCCTCCCATGACTGCACATTTTTACGAAGTGGGATTAATAGTAGTACCAGTGTGTATCCTAAGTTTCATTTGCATGAGCGAGTAAAGTAAGTCGTTGAAGAGTTATTTAAAAAAAAAAATTCAAAGAATTCAGGTCAGATTCAAGTAGACATTATATTGCATTGATTTAGAAAAGATGAACTTGTCCATGCAATTCAAAAATAAATATTTACAACTCCAGTACTGAAAGGGAAAATCAAAGGAATTCACAATAATTTCCAAATAGATGAAAAACAAGTCTCGAACACATAAAAGCCTAATGACATTCCCTAGCTCGATCTAAGCTGAGCTCTCGCGATAACAAAGTAGCATAGTTTCATTCATGAAAAAAGAATCATGTTTCGAAAGCACAAAAAAACTCCACTTAATAATATATCAAGGCCATAAAAATAGCGAAGAACGGGTGCTCGAGGGAAATGACATCAGTGAAATAATGATAAAGGACATCATTCATGGAGGATAGATTTCTGTCCCATGTCTATCCGCAGAGTAGTACAATGACTGGTGTACATAACAATAAATAGTGTTTGCCATCCAGCAATGTTACCACAATTTCTTTATGGTTTGATCTTCGCTCATTTGGCATGCAACATTTTTTTTCGTTTCTGCTGAAACAGCAACAAAAAGATACCGTGGAATATGCAATGTACAGCAGCATTGTGGGCAGCATGCCCTTAAAAAAGATTCCGTTCCTTTTTAAAGCAGGGGCCCCGATCGAGGGAGCACGAGCGCGGATGGCAAGCGCTCGAAATATAAAGTTGCCACTTGGGATTGAAGGTCCGACACCCAAGGAACCATATTCGAAGCGCCTACTGCGCTGTTTTGATTTGAAAAAAAGTGAAGACACCAGTCCGTCATAACCATATCTGGATTCGAGAGCCAGATTACGAGAGGGGAAGAGTTTTAAGGCATCCCTCTCGCCCAATTCGGAGATCGGTCTCTACTTAGTCATTTTGCGAAAATATTTTGCGATTCTTCTTTTATTAATCGATTTTTAGCCAATTGGGGAGGGGGAACAGTTTAATGGGGATTAAAGCTGTAACAGTTTGCAGGATGTAATAAATAGCCTGGATGCAAAAGCAATAAATAAGATAAAAACAAGTTTTGTTCAGAAGAGCAAACCCAGTGCACTGTTCCAAATTTGATGTGCGCAGGAAGAAACTTGCCTGCACTGACTAAAGCCACTGCATGTAGTTCCAACCTGTGCGCGTCAAAAGACAACACGCGCGCGAGGGCTTTCTTTTCTCACAACCTCTATTTTTATCCTCCTTTGGGCTCTAGAAGGACCAGTGCTCACCCAGGACAAACCAAGCAGTTATAGCAGTTACACTACACAGTTTAAAGGCTGAAAAGCCTTAAAAATTAACCCAACACCCCATAAACAGTGTAGGGACAAAATAGTGGCCTAAGGCTAAGTCACCCATGCAAGAACAGCCACTGGTCAGAGACAAACATACGCGCGCAGCTAACCCACAGGCGCGCACTGGTCAAAGCCTCTTAACCAGTGCTTGGTTACATATTCTTGGGTTCCGAGACATGTTCAGAAAAGCCCCAGGGGTATCCCATAGCAGCAGAAATACATATTGAAAATAAGGCTTGACAGTTCTAACAAAGGAAAGCAGTAATCTAGTTTTTAGCATGCTCACAGTGATCTATATACAAAATAAAACATAAAAAGACAACACCTCTGTCCCCAGGGAGGTTTGCACGCGTACCGACAACCAGCGCGCGCAGGTGTGTTGATCACTCGGTATTTGAAACTTTGCCAGCCTTAGGGTCAAGGCATGGTATTGATTACAGACCTTAACCCTAGCAGCCCCCATCAGGGATCAGAACAGAAAGCCGAACAAGGGTGTTATACCTTTGGTTTTTGAGTTTGAATGGTGTTTGAGCTTTGAGGTTTACGGTTGAAGGTAGGATTTGAGTGAGAAAAAGCTATGTTCTTAGATGCCTTTGTATCTCTTTAGTTTGCTTAAAATAGTACAAAGTTTTAACCCTTTTAGTATGCATTTTTTGTGACCCTTAGGAAGAAGAACCTGTTGGAATATTTAAGTAGTTGTTATGAGTCTTGTCCCACATTGATTAAACAAGTCTTGTATCATGTTATCTCTTAATATAAATAATAGTTATTTGTGTTAGGGTTCATTAACATCCTATACACTTTTCTTATTCTCCCAAACAACATGGTATCAGAGCCACCCTTAATCCAACTCTAACCCTAATCATAATCGTAACCCACGTCCCACCACTCATCATCACCACCTATGGTTACTATTCACACAATTACTGTTCACGAGAACACTGTTCACACGAGTACTGTTCATCAAAATACTGTTCACGCAATTACTGTTCATGCGAGTACTGTTCATCTGAGCACTATTCATTGCGAGCACTGTTCATCACGAGTACTGTCCATCGCTAACACTATACAACCTTGAAATCCCTCTGATACCCTAACCCCATGCACCAAACCCATTCGAAACTGCTGAAAAACCTTTGGAATTTCTGAAAAACCCTAATCGAACCTTAATTAGCCCCCATCGAGCCCTAATCAACCCTCCAGAACCCTTACCGACCCTCATTCACTACAATCAACTCTCAGAACTCCTTAATATGGTTTGAAACCCCCTGAATCATGTTCAACACAGCCCAGAATCCCACGATTTATGTTCCAAATAGTCTGAAAGGTTTTCGTTGGCAGCCCGATTTGTCTCTTGTTGTTCGTACAGTGTTTTAAACCTTATTCGGTTGGGATCAGTCATATGCATCTTGATTTATGTGTTGTTTTATGAGGTATCGATCTGAATCTCGATTTGTTGCTGGCTATGTCGCCTATTGGTTGGTGTTCTCGATTGGTTCCCGTTGGTAGTATGAATGTTTGGATTGTTGAGGTCTGTTGATTTTAGTACTATTATTAGCAAGTACTGCTCCATGATTTGTTTCTGGTCGTAGACTTGTTGGTAGACAAAGTTAATCTTCGGTTGTTTGGTTGATCGCACATGATCTTGTGTTGTTGATGAAGTTGGGTGATCGTCTGGTTTGGTGATCTCTTGGTAGTTGTTGATTCTATTAGTTGGTTCTTATTGGTGGTTGTTAATTCGATGCAATGGGGGAGACTGGTGAGTTTGCTTTTGATTTTCGTGGTCGAGATTATGGATTCAGTGATAGGAGTTTTGGTGGTCGTTACTCTAATTCTGGTAGTCGTTGTGTTAGCCATCGTAGTCGTGGTTGTGTTCCTTGACATTGCACCTATTGTAATGGCAACAATCATACAGTTGAGTATTGTTGGGATCTTCATGGTTGGCCTTCTAATCAGCCGGTTACTCCTGCTGATGCCACAATGACTATTTCCGTGAAAGAGTACCAACGCCTTGTGTCACTTCAAACGGGCTTCTCCATTGCAACGCTAACTCAGACAGGTTCTTCCGTTGTGTATGTTGCATCTTCTTTTTCTTCTGTTCCTTGGGTCATTGACTCTGGTTACATCTAATATTCTCTCTGGCTATCGGTCTATTGATAAACCATCTCGTGTTACCTTAGCCGATGGCTCTACCACTGATATTACCAGTTTAGGTTCTGTTTCTGTCACTTCTTCTTTGACTTTAGATTCCGTATTACATGTTCCTCGTTTTCCATTAAACCTTATGTCTGTTAGTAAACTTACCAAATCTTTAAATTGCTCTGTCACATTCTTCCCCGGTGGTTGTGTGTTTCAGGATCTCAAGACGGGGAGGAAAATTGGTGGTGGTACTGAACGTGGTGGCATGTATTACTTTACCGACAATGTTCACCCTAGCTTTGTTGCCCTTCAGTCTTCGGTGTCACCATATCAACATCATTGTCGTCTTGGTCATCCATCCCCTCAAAACCTTAAACGGTTGGTACCTTCATGTAGCCGTATTAATGTTTTGCCATGTGAAGTCTGTGAGTTTAGTAAACATCATCGAGTGTCTTTTTATCCTAAGGTTGAAAGTCGTGTGTCTCGTCCTTTTCAATTAGTTCATTCTGATATTTGGGGTCCAATGCGTGTTCCTAATGTTTTGGCTTCCAATATTATGTTATCTTTGTTGATGATTACTCTCGTATCACGTATCTTTATCTCATGAAAGAGAGGTCAGAGTTGTCTTCTATTTTTAAGTCATTTTATATAGAGATCAAAACTCAGTTTGATACTTGCATTCGTATATTTCGTTCTGACAATGCAGGTGAATATTTTCATAATTCTCTTTCTAAGTTTTTTGATGATCATGGTATATAATTCACCAATCTTCTTGTGCTCGGACTCCACAGCAAAATGGAGTTGCCGAACGCAAGATTAGGCATTTATCGGAGGTTATGCGTGCTCTGTTATTCCAAATGCAAGTTCCTAAGTCTTACTGGAGTCATGCTGCTCTTACAGCATGTTATTTGATCAATCATATGCCATCTAGAGTCCTAGGTGGTCAGATACCCCATATGGTTTTATTTCATGGTCAGCCTCTCCACTCATTACCCCTATGAGTATTTGGGCGCACCTGTTATGTTCATACTCTTGATCCTGACCGGGACAAACTTGATCCACGATCTATTCGATGTATTTTTTTGGGATACTCGCGCACTCAGAAAGGGTATAAGTGTTACTCACCGTCTCTACGTCGTCATTTTGTTTGTGCTGATGTTACGTTTAATGAGTCATTACCCTTTTACTCGGATCACCGTACTCCAGTTGACCTTCCTGAGACTAAGACTGAGTCTGTGTTTCCTATTTGTGTACCACCTGTGCCACCCTTGCAGGTGTATGTTCGTCGGCAGAAAGTATTAATAGCCCAACCAGTGCCTTCCGTCGCGCCTCCTCTGTCTCAAGATCTAGTTCCACCTCCACCTCCACCTCCACCTCCACCTCCGCCTCTATCATCACCTGGTCTTCCTATAGCCCTACGCAAAGGTATTCGGTCTTGCACTTCTCACCCTATTGATCGGTTTGTTTCCTATGCTCACTTGTCTCCATCCCTTCGTGCTTTTACTATTTCTGTTCCATCTATTTTTGTTCCTAACACTATTCAGGAGGCCTTATCTGTTTCTGAGTGGCGCACAGCTATGGAGGCTGAAATGTCTACTCTACATGACAATGGTACTTGGGAGTTGGTTCCTCTTCCGCCAGGAAAGTCTACTGTTGGTTATAGGTGGGTATTTACGGTCAAATATCATCTTGATGGGTCTGTTGAGTGGTACAAAGCTTGTCTTGTTGCTAAGGGATATAC
The DNA here is from genome assembly GCA_025413875.1 of Rhododendron molle. Taxonomy (NCBI): domain Eukaryota; kingdom Viridiplantae; phylum Streptophyta; class Magnoliopsida; order Ericales; family Ericaceae; genus Rhododendron; species Rhododendron molle. The sequence goes on from CM046389.1 coordinate 26,723,085, forward strand.
TTAAACTTATGGTGTTGATTATGCTGAGACTTTTTCTCCAGTTGCCAAGCTTGATCCTGTCCGCCTTCTTATCTCCCTTGCAGCCAATCTTGGTTGGCCTTTATTCTAGTTGGATGTTAAAAATGCTTTTCTTCATGGATATCTCCAGGAGGAAGTTTATATGGAGCAACCACCTGGGTTTGTTACTCAGGGGGAGCGTAATCAGGTATGTCATCTTCGCAAAGCACTATATGGTCTTAAGCAGTCTCCTCGGGTCTGGTTTGGCAAGTTCAGTGATGCAGTTTTGAAATTTGGGATGAGTCGTTGTCAGTTTGATCGTTCGGTTTTTTCTTTCTCATCTGACCGAGGGAAAGTATTATTGATTGTTTATGTGGATGATTATTATTACGGGCGATGATCAAAAAGGTATTGATGAGTTGAAGGTGTTTCTGCAGAGTCAGTTTCATACCAAAAATCTAGGAAGATTGCGATATTTTTTGTGTATTGAGGTTGCACGATCTAAAGATGGCATTAGTTTATCGCAGAGAAAATATGTGCTAGATATTCTAGATAAGACTGGTTTATTGGGGTCGAAGCCTGCCGATACTCCTATGGATCCTAATGTCAAACTGTGTGTTGATCAGGGGGAGCTGTTTTCTAGCCCTGACAAATATCGTCGTTTGGTTGGTAAATTGAATTATCTTACTATTACGCGTCCAGATATCTCGTTCGTAGTTAGTATTGTGAGTTAGTTTATGTCTGCTCCTCGTCTTCCACATTGGGAGGCTGTTCTTAGAATTGTAAAGTATCTCAAGGCTTATCTAGGACGTGGTTTGTTTTATCGAGCTAATGGTCACTTACGTATTGAGGCTTTCACCGACTCTGATTGGGTAGGAGGACCTTCTGACAGGAGATCCATTACAGGATATTGTGTTTTTCTCGGTGGAAACCTTGTCAACTGGAAGAGTAAGAAACAGACAGTGGTTGCACGGTCTAATGCAGAGGCAGAGTATAGAGCCATGGCCCACACGACATGTGAGATTGTATGGGTGCGATCTTTTCTTAAGAAGATAGGATTTAGTATGCAATTGTCAATGAATTTGTATTGTGATAATCAGGTAGCAATTCACATTGCATCCAATCCGGTATTTCATGAGAGGACTAAGCATATTGAAGTTGATTGTCATCTGGTGCGTGAGAAGTTAGTTGGTGGTGTGATAGCTACTCCTTATGTGTCTACAAGTGCTCAGTTAGCTGACATGTTTACTAAGTCATTGTTCAAGCCCCGGTTAAAGTTGTTATGTAACAAGCTGAGACTTTATGATATCTATTCTCCAGCTTGAGGGGGAGTGTTGGAATATTTAAGCAGTTGTTATGAGTCTTGTCCCACATTGATTAAACAAGTCTTGTATCAAGTTATCTCTTAATACAAATAATAGTTATTTGTGTTAGGGTTCATTAACACCCTATACACTTTTCTTATTCTCCCAAACAACAGAACCATGGGGGTATTTATAAGGAGAGAGGTGGTAGGTATGGAGGTGCAACCAGCCAAGCAGTGGCTGGTTGGGGTGCTTGGTGGACAAGTTTCCACCTTAAAAAAGGTTGGTGGGTGATATGGGGGAGGTGGACACCTCCTGTTCGGATATTGCTTTTTCGGCAAAATGGAAGCTTCCAAAGTGTTGTACGCCACCGATAATGACTTCTACATGCTAAATAAAGCAAGTTTGACCAGACGCTAACAAGCACGTGCGAGTGTGGGACAAGCGCACGTGAGTCAACACCAAAGGTTGACCAGTGCGCACCAATTGTGGACTAGCGTGCGGAGTCCAAGCCACCCAAAAACTGTTTCATGGTCAAACATAACCATTTGACCAATACTTGGCACTTTGACCCACACGCATTGGGTCTTAAACAATGCGTGCTAGTCAGGTTTTGGGGGTTTTGAAAGGCTTAAGCTTGGTTCAAAGGTTCAAAAGGGTATGAAACACACGAAGCTTAAACACTTGACATTCCCGGGGTGTTCTTGATCCATTTTATCGTCGGGGAATCAAAAACCGCAAATAAACTACGCTGGAAGCCCAAATTGGGATGTCTACAAGCATTAAGTTAAGAAACACAAGGGGCGTACTCTTTAAGTCCATGGACATTACTCTTAACTGGAGCTCTAAACAAAGGGCGCTCTTTTGCAACATATGCTTTAGGGACTTCTTTTTCTTGCTTTGCAAAAAAGGGGGGCAGCCTTCAATCATCTACAGTACAGGACATTACAAATCCAACTTATAAGCCTATTAGAATCAATGGAATTTTGTCAAATGCTCATAAGCTAGGTATTTCACACATTCATTGAATCGTAGTTGAATAGTACATAACTTTTCATTTTCTGCTTCTTCTCATCTCTTAAAAAGGCTACAGAAATAAAAATAACTTTGCAGTGTTTAACACCCAGGGTTCCAATATGTATTAAATCACAACCAAAAATGATGACACGTGACACAAATCAATTAGTACTGACGTGGAGATAAAAGAAACAAAGGAATAGCTACCAATTTGCCTTGAGGCAGAATTTTTACAATATTGTTACAGCTAAAAACATTTTCTTTGTCACTCAAAATGATTGTGCTAACTTAGAATGACCCGCTAATTCAGATTTCAATCAGTTCTTGGATCCATAGACCAATAATAAGTAGCTTCAACTTCCCCTCTCGATAGACCAATAATAAGTAGCTCAATACAGATAACCAAATTGACCATATGTTATTTGTTTGTGCAACTAAGTACCCAATCTTCAGTGAGCTACGAGAACCTGATAGTTGAATGTAAATGAAATTGCATCACTTCTGGAGGCTGATAAGTTGGCATTTTTTGCAAAAGTCTACAATGCATAAATCCTATATATTACGTATCTAACAGATTGTACCAGTTCTCGTCCATGAAATAAATACAGTGTCATACATTAAGCGGAAAAAATTGATAAGACATGGACGTAAAAATATATACATCAGATTGGTGCAAGTATATGACCTCGACCTTTCTGAAACATGCGCACGCGCGCACACACGGGAAAAAAAAAACGTTATGCTCTCCCAAAATCATACTCCCTCCGTCTCAATTTGTTATGCCTAGTTTGACTTTCACGTAATTTAAGGAAATGTTGTAATTACATTGACTTGTTGTTAACTTTACCATTTTGCCCTTTTGACAAATATTAGTACTGTACTAAATACTGTCCACAGAAAAATTTGAACCGAAATTTGAAATTGGAGCCAATTCCAATTTGACATCCTTGTCATGTCAGTTTGATTTGCTGTGCTTTATTTTTGTTTCTTGGAATTTTAACCCTTTTAAATGTAAAAGAAAATGAGGGGCAAAATGGTAAAATTGACATCCAAAAGTGGAAAGTTTTGAAATGAGCATATCATTTTGGGACATCCCAAAAAGGAATAATGGCGTAACAAAGTGAGACGGAGGGAGTATATACTGAACCAAAATAAAAACATAATAAAGAGGAGAAAACGCATGACGAGGCAGTTATATTGACAGTATCTAACTTTTGACACAGGAAGCAAGCTTGCTATTTAGGGCCAAAAGCAAGGATGTGAAGTCTTTTACCTCTTGTAAAATCAGAGCAAAAGAAAATACTTCCACTTTTGTATCGTACTCGTCATTTCTGAAAACCTCTGGAGCCATGTATCAGCCTGTTCATGACATGTTAATTGTTATATGTGTCTATAAGAAGGTATATATAAACAGAGAGAGTAAATCTAACTCGTATTGGAAAACAAGAATAATCAACATGGATGCAATGAAAATTTTGGTGTGGGGGAAATTATGCCATTATGCAAATAAAATAATGTGTATTCCAACTGGAAAATATCTGCCAATAATAATTATCTTTCTTCATACTGGAAAATATATGCCAACAATATAATATAGAAAAGGTTAGTCCATATTCATTCTACATGCAGAAAATCGTGCATACAATTCGAACATTAAGTAACCACACTTACTGGAAGAGTCTTGACAGATCAAAGGCTTATCTTCTTTGACTCTGCTAGTCACTTTTAGCAGCCCCAAAATCTGCAACTTTAAGATGGCCGGAATCATCCCACAATATGTTTCTGTTATCTTACTCAAACAACATGACAAAGTTTGTCCAATTTCAGATGCTAAACAAAACAAAGAAGCCAAACACTGTTTTGTTCATTTCAAGGTATAGAACCTAGATAAAGCCCATCTCTGCATATCTCTCCTCTATTTTACCTTCAAGCCAGTACACAAACTACCATGTATGCAAAGGCAGAGGATAGTGTGGTGGCCTCGGTTACAACCTCGGTAACCTGGCCAAATGGAGTGAACCATTGTCTAAAGAAGGCTCAGTCAGCAGCCTGGTTCAAGGCGCTCTCGGTTTACTCTTCGGTTTAGAGCTCGGGAATGAACCTAGTGGTTGCTTCGGAGATCTCAACAGCATTGAATCTGTTCCGGTGTTTCCGAAGCTGCCTAAGAGAAGCAGTTATGCCAAGTGGGTCCCAAGATGATCATGCAGCAAGCGTGATCATTGGGATCAGGCTAGCCCATGTGCTTCGTAACCGTTTCGTTCCTTTCGTCACTTATGACGTCACCTGAGATGGTTATCTGAGCATGTCTTTCACGCGCTAGCTTGTAGGGCAAGTAAACCTAGGTCTATAAATACAAAGGGATTCTAACCTAGAAAGGTATGTCATTCTACCCTAACCCTTGACCTACACATTTTCCCATGAGATCTAACTTGATCGTCGGAGGCTCACTGGGCTATTCCAGCCCTAGTGACTTGTTGCAAGTCTAGTAACGGAAGCGCGGAGCCAAAGAGGGAGGACCCTAACCTAAACCCCGGTCAAGATCCCGATAAATCGAACCCCTACAATTGGCGACTCTGCTGGGGATCTAGCCGCCTTCTCAATCGTTTATCTCTTTCCCTTCCAAGAGCTCCGTTCATGCTTCCTGAACCAGTTATGGTGGAAGTCGAAGACCCACATCCCAACAAAACCATCCTCGGGCTCAGTCCTCTCGGAGACCACAACCTGGCCTCCGGCAGAGCCGGCGTCCTGGGAAAGGCCCACATGTCCATCGGAGTCGGAGCGAGAACCTCGACGCAGGACCTAGAACGCAGGGGCCGCCATCGAACTCCACACCTACATCCGCCACCTGGAGCGAAAGATCGACGACCTAACGACAGTCGTGGAGCGCGACAAGCACGTCAGGGACGAGTTGGCCGAGATCAAACATCTCCTCCAAATCTCCCCATCTCATTCCTCTGGAAGCCGGGGCGGACGAAGAAGCCATCATAGCCCTCCTCACAGCCGTGGAGGCCATTTGGTGGAGCATCGATCTCGCCCCTCCGCAACAAAAAGGGTGCAGGGCGCAGGAAGCGTTCCCGTTCCCCTAACTCCAAGGGACCCTGCCGGAAGCCGTCTGCCTTTAAGGGACTTAGTGCCGGAAGCGTCTCCGCCTCCTCCACCCACTCAGTCAGGATCGGGAAAGGCCGCCGCGAACCCACCACTAGTTTCACCAAGGCTGCCAACGAGGATGATGGCCTCCTAGAATTCCAAACCAAAGGGTATCGCGAGTGCCTCAAAAATGCTCGAGCAAAGAGCACGTTTGTCTCTCACCCAAAAGAAAAGGGTGACGAAAGCTAGGTCACTAAGCGCCTCGAGCCCTATGCTCGAGATAGTTACAAGAAGGGCCGACACGAACGCTCCCCTCAAAAGTCAGGAAGCGCCCAATCGAGGAGAAAGGAATACAAAAGGTTAGACCAGTTGATTCCAAAGAAGCATACTGCGACTGAGCGTCCAGACGGTCCCAACCGTTCAATCCGACCTCATCGCGACGCCAGACTTGAGTGACTCTTGACCTCTCCCTTCACGAGAGAGATCGACTCGGTCACCCCCCCCCCCCCCCCCCCACCAAAACAAAAAAAAAAAAAGGATTGACCCAACCCAAATTGCCAAGTATGATGGCAAGATCGAGGCGTACACTCATCTAGTGCAATACAAACTTGTCATGTCTCTGTTCCTCCGAAACGAACCTTCGGACGATGCCTTCTTATGCAAGGTCTTCCCTGCAAGTCTCGGGAACCTGGGCCTAACTTAATTCAACCAGCTCCCCGCCCGGTCAATCTCCTCGTTCGACCCCCTCTGCGACGCCTTCATGGCTCGGTTCGTCACGAGCAACAAACAAGAGAAGGAGATCGATTCTCTCCTCGCCCTCCGTAAACGAAATGACGAAACGCTCCGCCAGTACGCTGGCTGCTACTGGGAATTGTTCATTGAAATCGAAGGTTGTGACGGTGTCATCTCAGCCCGGGGATTCAAGCTCGGTCTCACTTGCCAGGACGAACAAGTCTACGACGACCTCGCCCGCCACAAGCCTAACTCCATGAAGGACCTCATGACTCGCATTAAGGGATGGTGCCAACTCATCGAGTCCAAGGCCGAGATGGCATCGGGAAGCCCACGTGCTCCAAGACAGCCTCAGCCCCAGCAGCTGCTTTGGCTCCTGTACATGTTTCCACCTCCAAGAAGCAGGTCAACATCAAGCAGTCCCCGAGGAAGGGACCGAAGCCAAGCAACTTCAACGCCGAGAAAACCATCTTCACCATTCCCATCTACCGGATTATCGATCAAGTGAAGGATCAGCCTTTTTTCTCCTTCCCGAACCAGAAACTCGGCACCGAGAACGGGAAAATCAAGAACCCGATCGTCCGATGCAGTTACCACAATGAACAAGGTCATTTTACCACTGCTTGCAAGCCTTTCAAGGCCTACTTGGAGCAGCTTGTCGCAGGAGGCCATCTCGGTAACTTGATTGATCATGAGAAGACAAGGGCTCAAGCACTGCGTCCCGAAAACCATGCCGAAGAAGAAGTTCAGACGATCCATGTCATTCACGGTCCTCTGAACTCCGAAGCCGCTCGTATCATCCGTGTCGAGCTAAATAACGCATCCTCTTCCAAATAGGTCATGTTAGTCGGTCCCGATCAGAAGCTAGCCCGAACCAACGATAGATCCAAGTGGACTATTACATTCACCGAGAAGGACCTCGACCGTGTCTAGCTTCCACATAACGATGCCCTCGTGGTCACGCTACGCATCGACACCTTCAATGTCTGACGCGTCCTCATGGATCAGGGCAGCTCAGTCGAGGTCATTATTACTCTCTGTTTAAAGACTTGAAGCTCTCAGACACCGACCTTCGTCCCTCCTAGCCCTTACAACGCAATTGTTGGGCACACCTGGCTCCATAAGTTAAAAGCTATCGCCTCTACCTATCATCAGGTGGTCCACTTCAGAGGTGCTAACGGACGCCAGGAGAACTTGTACGGCGATCAGACCGTGGCCAAAAGATGTTATGTCAATGCGGTCCGAAGCAGCAAGCAGACTTCCCGAGTCAACCTCATCGAGGTGCCCGAGGTCCCAGTTTTAGAAGACGTCGGCAGACCGGCCGACGAGAAAGCAGCCGAAGACCTTGTCACCATCCCCCTCATCGAAGACGGTTCACGTTTTTTCCTTGTCGGTTCCTCGCTTAGCGACACCGAGCAGAATGACATGGTGGATTTCCTCAAACAGAACATAGAAGTATTCACATGGACCACTTATGAGATGCCCGAGGTCGATCCCTCGTTCATCTGCCACGAGCTCAACATCGACTGAACCAAGCGCCCAGTTATACAAAAAGCTAGGCAATCCTTGCCGGTCCACTCTGAAGATGTCATTGACGAGGTTAACCGAGTCCTCAACGCCAAAGCCATCCGCGAAGTCCAATACCCCAAGTGGTTGGCCAATACCGTGGTGGTCAAAAAGACGAATGGCAAATGGCAGGTCTGCACTGATTATTCCAATCTCAATGACGCCTGCCCGAAGGACTTTTTCCCCCTTCCACAGATTGACTAGCTCGTTGACGCAACGGCCGGCCATGACCGACTTAGTTTTATGGATGCCTACCGATGCTACCATCAAATTGCTATGAGCGAAGGAGACGTTGAAAACCCAGCCTTCATCACCCCCCACGGGATCTTCGGCTATCTCGTTATGCCCTTCGGCCTGAAGAACGCCGGGGCAACTTTTCAACAAATGATCACTAAGATGTTCGAGCCTTTTACTAGGAGACACCATGATGGCTTACATTGATGACATGGTTTTCAAAAGCATGCTAGCCAGTGATCACCTTAGTCACCTCACCGAAGCCTTCGAAATCCTCAAGAAGCACAAGCTCCGCCTCAATGCCGAGAAATGCGCTTTCGGTGTCAGCTACAGCAAATTTCTTGGGACACCTCGTCTCCCAACGCAGTATTGAGGCCGACCCCGCTCAACTCCTTGCCATTGAGAAACTCTCAGCTCCCACAACAAGAGGGATGTCAAATGTCTAATAGGCATGGCCGCCGCCTTGAATAGATTCATCAGTTGCTCCTCCGACAAATGCAAACCATTTTTTGCCCTCCTGAAGGGCAGCCGACGAAGTTTCAATTGGACAAACAACTGTGACCGAGCCCTCTAGCAATTGAAGAGTTACTAGTGAAACTACGGAGCATGAGAGAGAAGGTGGGAAACTTGGAGAGCAGAACACATACATAAAGGACTTAGAGTTTAAACCATTACAAAACGCAATGAAAAGAACTAAACGACTGTTGAACGATAGTGTCCTCGAATTGTCCTTTCCAAACTGCTCTAAATTCCTCCAGTGAACTCATTGTCATTTATTCATTTTCTTGTTCTTCTCAAAATCCAAGAGAAGAAAACATATATGTCAAAAGGAAGCATGTATTTGGACTCTACAGCAGCACATCCTCACCTTCTTCTCTGTCAGTTGACTCAGTCCTAGCTCCATTTGAGGAGGATATGCTTCCTTAAGTTCACACACTTGACTATGGAAAACAAAGAGAATTTGAATGCACCGTACATTGTGATAAGAAGAGAACTAAGATCTGTTAAATATTAGCAATCTGGCATGCAAACCTAGCTCGACTATAGGATAGAATGCAAAAAAATACTAACCAAGTGCCCTAAAAGACACATGTCGCACACTGACCATAATACAAGAAAAATACCACAAGATATAGTTTGTTCATATGTTTGATATACCCACAACAGAAGTTGACTTGGGTATCTTGACATCAACTCCAGCTATTTAAGTCATTATAAATGTATCAAGAAAATGTGCACAACCGAGTGTTAGCCAGCCTTCACATATCGTTGGACAATGAGAAAATAAAAATAGAATGTATTAATTAAAAAGTCAATCTAGATTACAAATTTGGCAAAAGCACGATGATATTTGTAAATTCTTCATTGAATAATCCATTTTACAACCAATTGTATACGTAATGAACACACCTATATATCATCTTTCGCCATACGTGATCTAGGATGTATCTAATTTCGACCAGATCTAGCAAAATAGCAACATAGAAAAGAAAAAAAAATGTAAATCGAAGAATTAAAGATTTCGAGAACAGATCTGATACCTTAGGGACTTGAGGCGCGACGTCCCAGCCCAAACGCTGCCTCTTCCGCGGGCGACGGTGACTGGTGAGTGAGTCGGTGAGCTGAGGTGATGAGAGAGTCGGAGAGACAGAGAGAGAGGGAGACGTTGAGAGACTACGACTGTGCTTTACCTGAGATTCGAACGATTCTCCTCCTGCTGCTCAACTAGCTCGGTCTCACAGAGTCGGAGAGAGTCGGAGGGACAGAGAGAGAGAGAGAGACGTTGAGAACGAAGAGTCGTAGAGAGAAAGAGACGTTGAACAGTGAACAGAGAGTCGGAGAGAGAGAGACGTTGAGAGGGTGAGATCAGATGACTGCTAGGGCGGCATCTCATTGCTTTTATATGATCTGTGTGATCATGTGCGTACGAGACACCATAATCCATATGCACCAACTTATCGAAAATTCTCGTAAATTCTTATAATGCATCATTTGAGGGCCGCCCGAGCTGTTTTTTGAAAATATAAACCTTCTACATTTTTATGTGGGAGTGATTATATAATTCGTGGAAAAAATAAAGTAAATTGATTATCATTTTATACTTGATCGCACATAACAAAAAATATCATATTAATGAATTACATCCCAATGAAAGGTTCCAAAACCCGATAGGCCCAAAAATTTGCGAGAGTGATAAAAACACCAAGAACAACAAAATGAACGGTATGGATCGTTATAGTTGTGTCGCAATCGTGTAGCTAGCGCACATTGAACTATAGCAGAATAGATTGATTTAGAACCAAATAAGTTGGATGTATAGATTTAAAAGGTAGCTACAAACTCATTTTTTCGAATGTTCAATCTAAACCGTTATGATTTAAGATCTTATCAAATTTATCATTCTCCCCTAAATAGGTGATAATCGGATGTCGAAAATCACGTGATCAGAGCACATTCGGTGCTTCCAAATGCATTAAAGTCCTATAATGCATCACTCAAGGGCCGCCCGAGTTGTTTTTTGAAAATCGGAACCGTCTACCTTTTATGTGGGAGTGATAAAATCATTCATGCAAAAAATGAAGTAAATTGGTTTTTGTTATATACTTGATCGCATATAACAAAAAATTTTATATTATTGAATCTACGTCCTGATGAAAGGGCTTCTAAAACCCGATAGACCCAAAAATTTGCGAGAGTAGTTAAAATACCACGGACAACAAAATGAACGGTAAGGATCGTCATAGTTGTGTCGCAATTGTGTGGCTACCATACAAGAGGTCCGTTTTTATACAATAGAATTATTAATATATATTACTTGTTCCAATTATATGCACAAAAATATTGTTGGCCTTGGTGGTTTGAGATGTGTGTCAAGTCCTTAAGGACTTGGGTCCGATTCCCTTAGGGATTATTTTTTTAAAATTAGTTTTTTTTCTTTATTTATTTTCTATGTAATTTTTTTAAAATCTTTATTAGATAAAACGCAATGTATATCAATATATGCGTGGTAACTAGTGTATTATCATGTTTGAATTTTAATTCAAATTTTCTTAATCATATAAAATATTTTAAAAACTTATTTTAGTTAAATAAAAGAAAAAGATTAATAAATTATTGAATTATAAAAAATACATAGAAATAAAGTAAAGTATAATCTGAAATCCCTTGTTTATTTAATAACATTTTTTTTTTGGGTTTTTACCAAGTCTCATGATGTGCCGTGCCTTGACGTGCCCGACGAGAACCATGATGTGTTGTGTCATGCCCGACTAAAACCGTGTTGTGTCGTGCCATGCCCGTCCGACTTTCGTGCTCGTGCCTGTGTCGTGCCGTGCCTAGCTAAAACCATGTTGTGACTCGTACCCCATCCCACTTTCGTGTCGTGCCCGTCTAAGACCGTGTCGTGCTAGGCCAACTTCCGTGTCGTGCCCGTGTTGTTCCCGCTCATTTTTGTGCCCATGTCGTGCCAGGATTAAACCATGCTTGTGTCGTGCCGTGCCGCCTTCAAACGTGTTGTGCTCGTGCCGACCCGGCCCGTTTGACATCCCTAAAATACCCTCTTAAAAATGGAAGACAAAAAAGAATTCATCACCCAAAGTATTTTCTTTTGTGAGGAATTATTTCGTCACGAAATAGTTGCAAGTATATGTGGAAGAAATGGATTAGTGACGAAATTTATTTTTTCGTCACCTTATATTTTTTTGTCCACTCTTTTACTGACAAAATTTATTTTTTCGTCACTGATTAACTATTTTTGGCGACAGAACAAAATTTCCTCACTTTAAATTTTTTTGCCCTCTTAATTGGTGACGAAAAAATATTTTCCTCACAGAATAGGTATATTTGGAGACAAAAATTACTTTCCTCACCACCATTTCGTCACATATTCTTATTTTTCTTGTAGTGAATGTCCTTGCTGGTGGGGTCGACAAAATGACTGTAGAGAATGATGTCGTTGACCTTTTGTGCCAATCTAGTAATGACTATTCCACGAGGTTAGGTTTAGGGTCTTGAGGGTTTCTAAATATCTAGTTCTCAAAAAGGGAGTGCGTGCAACAACGTTCTCACACTGGTTCTACCCTATTTGACCTATTTGACCTAGAGAGAGAAAATTCTTCTTCGACAGGTACTCTATTTAATGAGTAGCCTCCTTCGACGATATTTTTTTCCTTCATTTTCGAGGTTTGTCTCTTTGTCTTATTCGTAATGGAATTCTTTGTCTCCTCTGATCGGCCAACCAATTATAAAAGGAATGGTTCTTCTATCACTTCCGTCTTATAAAATAAATATTTATATAATATACTTAGGTAGGATATATCATGGTTTAGAGTAGTAATAAATATGGTAAATGTCACGGCCTCGATTTTCAACATAAATATAGAGGATTTCCATAAATAAAATTTCACAATATTCTATTCGATACCCAAAAGACTTCCATTCCCATAACAATACTCCCAATTTCACAAGATTCCAAAATATTACAATATCGGCTCGACGGCCCCAAATTAACATAAGTATCAAGTAGCAAGAGAATTAAGGGTTACAATTTTCCAAGTCAAAAGAATCATAACATTAGCTACAAATTTATCTTTCAAAAGAAATTTACAAAGATAAACGAGTAACTCCTTGTGTTAGCTTTCAAAAAGGGTGTCATCACATTCCGAGCATTCCAGGCATGCGAGCTACGGTTCCGGGTTAGATCCTGAAAATAATACAAATCTTGAGCTACACTAGCCCAGTAGAAAAGTTTACGCAAACTCTATATGCAAATGAGATAGAGGAAGAACAGATTATAGGGATTCGAATGACAACGGAGGAAGCACAATTATCATGATCAAATGTCTCAATATCTCCAAACCTTCTTTTTATTCAAACCCATAAACCATATTCGTTCGACTTGTGTCTCAACAGATCGTGTCCTTTGTGTCTAAGCTGAAGCTTCTGTCGGGCTATTTATGGGACCCCGATATCCCCTGCCAAGCACCCACCTTATAGGTTGGACTTTGAATATTCAATACGAGCATTAGCTCCTGCCAGGCTATTTATGGGATTCTGATATCCCCTGCCAAGCACCCACCAGTCGATGAGCCCCGAGTGTTCGCGTGTCATTCACAAGCTCAAATGTATCGTACATACAGGTGTCGTGCATGAAACTCATATTTATCCTTCCACTTCCACCAATTTGAACAATTCCAGCTCATACATTTATCACATGGCACATGAAGTCAACTTGGCTGCATGATTCCTTATTTTATACCTATAAAATATATTTACACCCATTGAATAGTCAAACACTTTAGGAAGGAAAAGGATTTTTAACGGCACTGGGGTTTTGATTGTTGACTGGTAGTCTACCGGTAGGAATTAGGAATATATCGGTACAATTGGAATTTTTGTATTCCTACCGGTAGGGATTGAGTCCTACCGGTACAAAGGCCAATCAGAAAGGCCACCATTTTTATACGAAGAAAATTTTAAATAATCTACCGGTAGGAGAAAAATTCTACTGGTAGGAAACAAAATTTCTGACAACGTAACAACGTTCTACCGGTAGAAAGAACGGGCCTATTGGTAGAAATTTAGGAAGAACAAACGATTCTTACAGCAACAACAGATTTTGATCCAAACCCAATAACAACCATTACAAGCTCAAATAAGGCATATGAACACTCAAATAACATATAAAAAGAGGTAGAATTTTCTACCTCAAGTCGGAAGGTGCACGCGTTTTGAGCAAATCCTAACTTCTGGAATCCAAACTGAACGAAAATACACTCAATTGAGCTATACCCACCGCAATACGAGCTCGGATATGCAAGTAGACGATGGAGTTGAGAGTGATTGATGTGGGTTTTTGATTTGGAGATGAGTTTGGGAGTGAAAGAGTGAGAGAGACCGAGAGAAAAGAGCCGGGAGAGAGTTGAGATGAAAAAAAGAAAAAAAGTCTCCTGGTATAAACACGACAGACACATGCACTAACTACACCAACACCCAAGGTTTTCGTATTCTCACACTTTAATCCCCACATTCGTATTCGTGTCATTTTCACCCCTTTTGTTTCTTTTCTCTTTTTTTTTTCAACTACAAATATTAAAATTAAATAATAAATTTACGGGTCTCTACATTCTACCCTGCTTAAAGGAATTTCGTCCTCGAAATTTGAATAACTACACTCAACTAAGTCATGCATCACGTAGATATGCAACAAGTGTAACCATCAATATCATGCAACCAGTTAAACATCAAAATATCTCAATCTGTAGTACTCACATTGATATTTAAGTCGGAAACAAATGCGGATACTTCTCTCTAACCTCATCTTCCCTTTCCCACGTCGACTCTTCGCTACCCTGGCTTCTCCACAAGACTCGCACCAATGGTATCGTCTTACCCCTTAACACTTGATCGCGCGAATCTAGGATACGGACCGGTTCTTCCCCATAAGACGCATCGGCCTCTAACTCGAGTTCGGACCACTCTAACACATGCGAAGGATCCGGTTCGTACTTCCTTAACATAGACACATGGAATACATCATGTACGCCTGATAATCTAGGTGGCAAAGCCAAACGATACGCAACCTCCCTGATCTTCTCAATGATGTCGAATGGCCCGATATAACGCAGCGAAAGCTTTCCCTTCTTCCCGAAACGAGACAAACCTCTACGCGGCGATACTTTGAGAAATACATGATCCCCCTCTTCAAATGACAACGAGCGACGACGACGATCAGCATAACTCTTTTGTCTGCTTTGCGCGGTTAACAATCTTTGGCAAATCACCTTAACTTGTTCGGTTGTTTTATCTTGAGCTTCCTTAAGGCGTTGACTAATTACTTTCATGCTCTCGGAGGTCTCCTTAATCATATCCGGTCTTACAAGCGTAGCTTCTCCCAGTTCGGTCCAACACACAGGCGATCGACACGGTCTCCCATACAAAGCCTCATACGGTGCCATTTTGATACTAGATTGATAGCTATTGTTGTACGCGAACGCGACTAACGGCAAGTGATCCTCCCAACTACCTCGGAAATCCATAACACAAGCCCGAAGCATATCTTCCAGATTCTGAATCGTTCTCTCAGATTGCCCATCGGTTTGAGGATGATACGCGGTCTAAACAAAAGGTTTGTGCCCAAAGCGGCTTGCAAACTCTGCCAAAAACGTGTGGTAAATCTCGGATCACGATCGGACACGATGGATACGGGAATATCCCATAAAGACGAATGATCTCCCGAATATACAAGCGACTGAGTGTATCTACGAAATCAGTAACCAAGATAGGCAAGAAATGTGCGGTCTTAGTCAAACGATCCACGATTACCCAAATAGCATCATGCCCCCTCGGCGATCTCGGTAAACCCGTAACGAAATCCATGGTCACATTCTCCCACTTCCATTCGGCTACTGGCAATGGTTGTAACTCCCCTGCGGGTCGTTGATGTTCGGCTTTCACTTGTTGGCACATGAGACACTTGGACACGAAAGTCACAACGTCCCTCTTCATTCCGGACCACCAAAATTACCTACACAAGTCGTGATACATTTTCGTCCCTCCCGGATGAACAGCTAATGGAGAATGGTGGAACTCTCGCAAAATTTTCTCCTGACACGAAACGGGTACAAACAACTTCCCTTGATAGCGTAAGCTTTGATCAGCGTGTATCATCCACCCCTCTCGAGCGTTTCCACTAAGGAATCTAACACGAAGTTCCTCCACTTCCTCATCATGTTGTTGAGCCTCAATTACTCGAATCGATAAGGCCGATTTCACCGTCAAGTTACATAGTGTGACCCCTTCCCGAACTTCCTCAAAGTGCATGGCATAGACGCCTAAATCGTTCATTGCTTTCCATTCATGAATTGCTAAGCTCGCAATGTGTGTTGGTTTTCTACTCAACGCATCCGCCACGACCTTCGCTTTCCCCGGGTGATACTGCAATTCGAAATCATAATCCTCCAAGTGCTCCATCCAATGGTGTTGTCGAAGGTTAAGTTCTTTTTGGGAGAATAAGTATTTCAAACTTTTCTGGTCGGAAAAGACTTCAAATTTCTCACCGTGCAAGTAATGGTGCCAACTTTTCAAGGCAAAAACGACGGCCGCAAGTTCTAGATCATGTGTCGGGTAATTTCGCTCATGAGTTTTCAATTGTCGTGACCCATACGCTACTACTCGCCTCGCTTGCATCAACACGCATCCCAACCCCTCCTTAGACGTATCACAGTACACCGAGTAGCCAACTCCACGTTCGGGCACAATCAAGACCGGCGCGGTAGTCAATCGTTTCTTTAACTCCTAAAAAGTTGTTGTGGGCTACAACAGCCCCCGGTGGATCGGGGCGGCCCGAAAAACAATGTTTTGACTTGAAAATTTGAAGAGCCGCCACCCGGATTTATGGTTCGCCACCCGAGAAATCATTTTATTCTGAAAATGGTTGATTTGAATTAAAAACCAGAGATTTGAAAAGGATTCGGAAGCCACGTTACGAGGGGAGAAGGGTTTTACGGCACCCCCCTCATCCAATACAAGATCAATCTCTACTTTCGAAAAGATTTTGTTTCATCAAGCAAATAGCAAGTATTCAAAATATAACAAATAAAGGCGTGCATGCATGTGCATATGTACCGAGGATGATTGAAAAATGGTAAAGAAATGCAAAATGAAAAGAACTGGAAACCCTGTCCCTGATCTCACTCTCGAGCGCTCGGAAGCACTCCCGAGCGCTTTGGAGTATTACATGCCCAGCCTGCAAACCATGTTAGTACAACAAGATACAACACTGAAGATGTAAACTGGAATAATCTTAATCATGTTACAGACTCAATAGAGGACTTAGTAAAATGGGATCAGACCCCATTCTTTCAAGCCATGCATCCTTGCCTCCTTAAAAATGAGTTTACAGTTCTAAAGGGGTAAAGGGACACATGCATGGCCATCCAAAGGCAGTATGAGGATCAAACTGAAAGAAAATGGGGTGGAGTGACATGCAGACACTCCCGAGCGCTCAGAAGTGATCTCGAGCGCTTGGGAGTGATCTACACCCCAGGACAGATTTTAATCAACCAATGCCCTCATTGTAGTATGCTGGTACACCAGATCTTGTATTTTTGAAGTATGAAAATTTCTCCTTTTAGATTTTGAACAAAACACTTTCGCATGCACTTAAATGAAAATAATCTTCTTTTTTCTCAAAAAAAGGAAGATCGTCTGCACCAACACACCTCAAAGGAGGCAATCTGTTTGAAAACACATCTCACTCCCTTTGCATGTCCGCTTAAATGCCCAAAAGAAGGAAAATAGGACTGAAGTCATTCTCGAGCGCTCGAGAGTGGTCCCGAGCGCTCGGGAGTGCTTCCAGTAAGCTTAGTACAGAAAACACATTTATGCCCCTTTGCTCTTGTTTTTACACTGAAGTCTCTCAACCCATGCTCAGTATTAAAGACTGAGACAGGCTGAAGGACCTCCCTCAGAAAGGAAAACAGCCCTCTTTTTGTTTGACACCAAGGTAGAAAGCTTCTACCTTTTTAAGTTAGAACTTTGCTCCTTGAACAGCTTTGAAAGATGAATGAGAAATGAAAACTTCAGAAGATCAGAGACTAGTAATGATCTGAACTTCCTCCATCTTCTTGATGCCTTGGCTCTTTGTTGTTTTTCTTTTGAAAATCAAGTTTTTTCAAAGGGATGAAAAATGGCTTTCTTTGAACAGTCAAAGGATTTCTAGAGAGAGGGATTTCATGCCTGTTTTGAGCTGGAGTGGCCCTTCATATAGGCAAGATAACCTATGGTCTCATTTTTAGAAAATGCAATTTGGAATCAAATCCTTTTGTGAAAGATCTTCAGGCCTGACCTCTCCTCTGACTGAGGTTGAGTGTTGTTTGAAGTTTGAATCAGCTCAAACGGCTGTAATGATGGGTTGCATGGGAAGTGGGGAAGCTTCATCACCCATTGGGCAGCACAGAGGTGTCGAGCGCTCGAGAGTTGGACTGGCCCAGGGTTTTGAAAATGGTTTCGAGCTCTTGGGACTACTCCTGAGCGCTTGGGATTGATTTTGACACCTTATTTTCCCTTTTAAAGTCTTCTAAGAAGCTTATTTCTGACTAGTCTGAGGCTTGCTTTGATCCAAATTCATCATCGGGGAGCCTCCGGGCCACAAATTAAGGAAATTCGAAGAGTCCAAATTGGGGTGTCTACAGTTGCCCCAATTTGGATGGTGCTCGGTATCATGTCTGGATACGAGTGACATCCAAAGATTAAGACAGCCCAACTCGGGCCACGTCAAACCCTTAATTCAATAGTCAAATGCAAAATGGCACTTCCAATGCATGAGGTCGCGTCCTTTAAGACTGCCTACGTACCCTCTTCTGCAGGGATCAGACCGGCGTAGTTCTTTGGGGCTGATGCAAACACGTGTAATGAATGCACGAGAAAAGATTGACAAGGTCTTGACAAGACAAATGTGCAAATAGTCCACCTGTTACTCTGTTCGGCGGATGAAGCAAGGATAAAATAGCACCCATAGGGAATGAATACCTGCAAACATGTTGAAATTGGCATAAATAGACAAATTTCGATCGACTACCAAGTAAAACACCAAAACGTGAAGCGTGAGCCCAAAATCACATCATCGACGGAGGTTTGCCTCTTGCAGTTTCGTTCGACGCGGACGAAGCTAGGACTGAGATTGATTTTGTAAAAGGAAGCGGAAGCTAAACAAGTTTCAGAAGCGTGGAATTCACGGGATGACGACAGACTGGAACAGAGGCCAAGGACAGATCTGAGCGCTTAGAACCACTCCTAAGCGCTCGGGAGTGGTCTCGAGCGCTCGAGACCGCAGCTGGGGCCTACTGTCCTATTCATTCTCTTCTTCAGATCCTGGGGTTCAAACCCCACTCCATAGCGCTCGAGAACCAGAGTGACCGTACACCCCCAACTTCGATCACTCTCACTCTCTCTCTTAGGCGATCTCTCTCCCTAAGTCAGTCAATCTCTCTCTCTCACTCAGTCGACCTCTCCTCTCTCAAAATGGATCGAGCCCGAGATCTCGAGATCTCCACGATCTTCCAGTGGGCAATCGTGTGCCAGGAGGTACGAATCAAAAGGAAGAAGAAGCTCTGGGGGGAAGAAGAACAGGCCATGGCCGGTGGTGGTGACGGGGAGTTGCCCAGCCGCGATGAGGCAACGGCAGTGGCGGCTGCGGTGGTGATGGAGGAAGACGACAGCAGCAGCGCTGCTACACCAGCTCACATGGGGGTTGTTGGTGAGGATTTGGCTGCGGTGGGTGGCGTTGGTGAAGGTCCAGAGGCGGTGGTGAGTGCCAGCGGAGATGTGGCGGCAGTAGGAGATATGGGTGATAGTGAGGCCGTGCGAGGAGGGGACAGCGGCCTGGTCACGAGTAGCAGAGACACGCCAGGCAGTGAAATGGAGGTCTCGGGTAGCGGAGGTGGTGTCACGGGCACTCCTCATACTCCTACGGTAGATGAGCTGCTCGCGACCGCCGAACGGGCCAGTGGTGAGCTGAGGGAGGGGGCTGGTGATGAGGCGATGACAGCTGGTCGCGTCATCGCAACCCCGATACTGAGGGCAATGGCTATGGAGCCGAGGGGAGGAGATAGCGGGATCGACGCTTCGCACCCGGTCCCATTCGCGGAGGGGGATTTCTTGGATTCTGCAAGGCCACGGGATATGCTAGATGCACTTGGCCTCGATGCCGGGATTACGGGGGTGCTAAGGGGTGCGAGGACGACAGAGGATCAGACTTTGGCGCTTTTATTAGGAGCGTTGTTGAGCGGCGCAGGAATGACGGCGGCGGATATGGGATCACCGGAGATGGATGACTTGGGGTTAAAGGAGTCGGAGGAGGAGGTGGCGATCGAGGAGTGGGTTACAGCGGCCGCTGAGGCGAAGGCCTATTTGGCCAGAGCGCATCCTGGGTTTGTATCGGAGACTTATGCTCCGCGACTACACTTCGTTGAGCCTACCGGAATGACCGGCTACGTCCCTGCTTGGACGGATTATCCCGAGGACTTACTTCTCCGAGATCGGGATTCACATATTTCCTCTGGGTGGACCACGGTAAGATCGGGATTCAAATATTTCCTCTGGGTGGACCACGGTAAGACTTTAATAGTTTAACTTCTTGAATTAGACATGCCTTTGTGAATTATTGCATCATTATTAATGCCGCTTCTTTGCTTTGTTGAAACAGCGCACCACGGATATTTACGACCACGGAGGCTCAGCCAACTCGCTGAAGTACTTCAATGAGTTGCCCCGGAGAGTGCGAGAGTTGGTAGAGGAGGCGGGCTTCAGGCCGTTCATCCAGCTGATGACGGTGGTGAGGGTAGATCGCGCAGTTCTAACAGCGCTGACGGAGCGGTGGTGGGACACCACCAACACGTTCCATTTTTGCTTCAGGGAGATGACGGTAACTCCTCTCGACTTCGCAGCGATCACAAGACTCCGGGTTGGAGGCGAGCCAATCCCGTACGATCCGAGCATAGACTTGGATGATGTGGCTTTGGAGTGGTTCCTCGGGTGGGTCCCGCGCCATAGCGGAGGGGTGGCGAAGTATGGCCAGTTCAAGAAGTATTGGGATCACGAGCCGGCGAGTGACGTCGAGGTGGCCCAGATGGCCAGGGCCTATTTGCTATACCTATTCCGGGCTTCTCTGTTCCCGAACAGGCGATCCTGGGTTCACCTCAATTACTTGGCGGGCTTGGTGGATCTGAGACAGGTGGGGTGGTACGACTGGGGCGGTGCTGCTCTGTGCACGCTCTACTCCTTCCTCGGGGCTGCCTCACGCGGAGTGGGAAACACAATTGGCGGTTACTGGCAGGTAGTCGAGGTATGACTCGATGCTACTACTTTAAACTACCTTGATTGATTTATTTATTGAATTGAAAATGCACTGATTTTAATTGAATCGACATCCAAAATATGCAGCTTTGGCCTTACGAGGTCTTGGGAATGTTCCCTCCCGAGAATACTTGCACGAATCCGCACTTGTTTCCACGCGGACTTGCGTGGGGCAAGGAATATAGGAGAGCAAAGGAGCTGAGGGGAGAGGTGATGACCTTTTGACGCTGGTTGGACAACATAACCGGAGTTACGGTTTAAAACATCATCCTTGCTTCCATCTTGAAAATGAAAATTTTGATTATTAATGCAAGAAAACTGAATACAGGTTCATTGGGATCGCTGGGCTAGGGTGGAGGCTGACTTCCTTCCGAGGAGCCGGGAGGTGACACGGAACAGGGTCCTGTTGGAGTGTCCCCTGGGGTGGCAGTGGTATCCGGGGGATCGGGGACACGACAATCACTCGGTTCTCCAGACTTCATCGTGCCTAGGCCACTTCCTCCATGAGTGCAGAGGACCGAGACTTACACTCGAGCCGAGCTGGAGCAGTTCACGATGCCAGATACAGAGTTGGAGAGGTACCTGAGGCGCTCACTAGACTATGCAGCATACAGGGACAGGTATCTGGCCATGAGCTTGGGCGTGGAGAGGGAGCTCGAGAGACAGATGGCAGAAGCTGAGGCTAGGGGGGCAGCAGGTGAGACTGGAGGTGAGACCGGAGCGCGGGGCCGCGGTGGTTGCTTTTCGCGCGGTAGGGGTCGAGGTGCTGGACCTCCTGCCGGCGGGCAAGGTGCTAGTTCTTCGGGTCGAGGCGAGGGCAACTCGCGGGCTCCAGAGACAGCTGAGACTTCAGCTTCACCCGGACTACCATCGTTGAATTGGACGATAGGGGTGAGGGACTCTTCTGGGGCACGGGCGTTGCTAGATATTCCACGCCTCTCGCAGCTGCCAATGCGGCTTCCTGCTAAGGTATGAACACATCTTTGCTTCTTTCTACGCTTCAAATGTTTCTTGTTCATGCGTCTATTGTCTTGTCATTATGCAGGTGCCACGAGAGTGGGCAGAGCAAGCTATCATGCTGATGGTGGGGATGCGCCAGTTGCTGAAGGACTGCGCAAAAGGGAGGATCCTCCAGACTAGACCTGTTCCCGAGCCTGCTTTACCTGTTGCTTCTCAGGTATGAAAATGCATGCATATTCTTTTTATTAGATTTAAAACATGTATCAAATGAATGAATGTTCATGATATGCAGGTGCAGCCACGACGCTTGACTAGGACGCAGCCGCGGGACACTGCGAGCCTTCCAGTTTCTGCCAGCACGAGAGGCCGGGGTACACAGAGTGTGCCACGGTCTGCTACAGAGGCGAGGCAGTTCGAGGTGGTTCCTAGGGCAGCGTCCCAGGGGAGGCCCGCTCCTGAGGAGTCGGAGGAGGAGATAGAGGAGTCGCTCGAGTCACGAGCTTTAGGGTCTATAGACTCGAGTACTGCCTCAGGCTCTCCCGGTGATGTCGACGATGACGATGACGATGAGGTTGAGAGCACTAAGTCCGAGGGACACCAGCGGAAGAGGACTCGTCGAGACTGAGCTTTGGGTTTTTGCTTTGCTAGCCTTTCTTTTGCATGGGCCTGCATGCCAGCGTAGTTATACCTTCCGGGCCTGCGTGCCTTGGTTTTGTTTGGGTCTGCGCGCCCCGGTAGATAGGATTGGGCATGTTTTTGTCCCGATTCATGTACTTCCCTCCTTGCTCATTGTAAAAACAGTTTGGTTTATGAAAATTTGCACCTTTTTCCTTCGTTCGCACTCCCTTTATAGAATTGTATTTTATGAAATATGTTTGTCTAGCTTCGAAAGAAAGTGAAGAGCACGCGAATTTCAACCGATACCCTCAAAATAGAGTAAAACCTGACACGATCGACTCGACTCATAGAATTTGACTTGAGATAACAAGAATGCCTTTAATATGGAATTTGCGATCATTAAGGAAAGTAACAACTAAATTTGACAGTGATTGGACCTGGGAATGGGACACGAGCGTATTTGGTCAAGGTGTATGTCCTTAACGCCACTATGAGTAATGTAGTCGAGGTGTTTGAAAGCGAAAATTGATCTCGTAAGCTTTAGTGCACGTTTGGCTGCTTCACATCATTACTAGCACACACTAAGACTCGTGTACACCATTTGATCCGACCGAACGCTCTTGACACGAATTTTGACACACCCTTGGGGAGGAAATCATCGAGATTTTGAGGTTTTTGAAGGAATATACTCGAATACTCGAACAAAAGGAGAACTGGACCCGCTGTATTCCCCCTGGAACAGGTTGAAACTTGCTGAACTTGGTGCCTTGAGATTACAATGCTATTTTGAAGTCAAAGCCTAGAAACAAAAACCTGCTGTAAAACTGCAAAACTCTCGAGCACTCGAGAGTGGTGTCGAGCGCTTGGGAACGCACTCCCGAGCGCTCGGGACTGCTGTCACCAGCAGGCATGTGTTCCTTTCCAAGGTCATTTCTCAGCTCCCCCATGTTGTTTTCTTCTGCATGCCCCATTTCCAAACGCCTTGTAAATCCCGTTGGACTATTTTCTAGAGGTCAGTGGTTTCCCAAAACAAGTCTAGTGCTTTTCCAATGCTTTTTCAAGTTTTCCAAACTTTGAATTTTGAAAAGGTTTTGAAAATGGGGAACTTGATGAGTTTCAAGGCTGGTGGGGAAATGGTGTTGTCTCCCCTAGGCCTCTATAAATACCAAGAGTTGCTTTGTCAAGTCATTCACATCCCATCCATCATTCTTCTTTCAAAAACTCCCATTTCCCATGGCTTTGTTGAACCAAGCTTTGCTCTGGCCTTGGTTGGACAACCTTGAAGGCATTGACTGGTTGAACTTACGAGGGCACCGACTCTATGCCTTGAGGCATCTCCGAGAAGTTGCAATTCGTCTTGTTTTGTTGCATGCGGCAGCACGTTTCTGGGATTCTGAAGTGCATGTCTTTCGCTTTGGTTCTCAAGAACTCTGCCCCATCGTCGAGGAGTTCCACGCCTACCTTGGAAGCCATGATTCTGCTAAGCCAGTTGTTCCTATGATCCGGGAGGGTATGAAGAACATTCTTAAGGCCAAGCTCAGTGTTAGTGGCAACACAGCTGAGTTCCTCACCCGACACAATGCCATCAACATTGTACAATTGTACAAGATGTTCAGTCCACCTGGAAATCTGACGAACTTTGAGTATCAAGGTCATCGGATGATGGCTTGTTGCATTTGTCTCTTGGCGGCTTTCTTACTGGTTCCTTCTATCGGTCAGCCTAGCCCTTTGCTGGTGGGAGTTGTTGCTCAAAAAATTGAGGCTCGCAAGGACGTCGCTCCTTTAGTCCTTACAGAAACCTTATGGGGTTGGATGCTATTCGTGCTGGTCGTACAAGGGTTTTTGGTGGTAGCCCGCTATTGTTGCAGGTCGGGACCTCACTCTGCTCTCCTTTTTCTATTTTGCTCATTCTTTTTACCTCAACGCTCGGTTTAGGCTTTATCTGGCTTCTTACTTGTTTTCTCTCTTTTTTTGATAGGTGTGGTTTTGTGACAAGCTAAATTTGCTGACTCCTCCGACCAATGATTGGTGGTATCGGGCTAGCGGATGGAATCGCTCATTTCAGGTGATGTACATGAATGAGGATGACTGAGTCGACTTCTTTGCTTCCCTAAACGATGATGACATTGCTTGGCGGTGCCATTGGCTGAGGCTTCCCGCAATGACCGTGAGCAACATGGGTTCACCACAGGTGTTTGTGGCAGGCTTGGCTGGCTTCACCTTCTATTCACCACTCCGCATTCCGCGCCAGTTTGGACTCAGCCCGGAGGTGCCACCCCGGGGTTCAGAAATGCTTCATCTCCCCCGTTCACAATTCCGGGCCTTCGAAGTTACGCGCGAACATGGGGATCTCATAGGACTGAGCCAAGTGATCCACTCTACTCCATTGCCCTGACTGGTAGGTACCGGAAGTGGCTAAGAAGGGATGTGGAATTGCTTATTTTGCCGGTCTTTGGAATAAAAGAGTAGATCTCATTGTGTGTTTTTCTTCTTTGTGCTCAGCTTGTAAGAAAGAAATTATCTGAATAAAATTGACTGATTAAGGGTTTCCCCCTTTCGGTTCATTAATCGCATGTGCCTTGAGAGAAAATGTTTTGATTTGTCAATTTGGATTTGATTTTTGTGTTTTTAGGACCGAATCTCAGGGCGAGATTGCCTACGTATCCCTCGTGAAAGAGAATCAGGCCCATACGTAGTTCGGGCTAGGGTTCACTCGGGTATTAACACTCTCCTTTTAGCACTCTAAATTTTGCCTAGCGCCGTCCTTTCGGGCTTTCGGCCTAGCGAGCTTCTTTTCGACTTTTTGCCCTAACTTTTGCCTAGGCCGCCCTTTCGGGTTTTCAATCTAGCGGGCTTGCTCTAATTTTTGCCTGGAACCGCCCGCCCTTGCGGTTTTCGGCCCAATGAGCTCTCTCAAGGGTAATATCGTTTGAGTTGATCCAAATTGACAAGGTTTGAGAATTCGTTGCCGTCGAGATCGATGATTGAGGCTGCTTCCCCAGAAAGAATAGACTTGATGGTGTACGGCCTAGCCCACTTTGGCCGGAACTTCCCTCGTAGGTCAAAGATTGGCGCACGGATCTCCTTGACTACCATGTCCGCCTCTTACAGGTCCCTCGACTTCACTCTCTTGTTGAATGCTCGGGCGATTCTTCGCTGATAGCCCTGAATGTGATACAACACTCGCAACATCCTTTCGTCAAATAGCATGAGCTCCTCGAATCTCCCACTGATCCATTTAGCTACATCTATTCCTTGTTTAGCTATGACCCTCAACGATGGTACTTCTAGCTCGATAGGGAGAACGACTTCCATACCGTACACTAAAGAATAGGGTGTTGCCCCTGTTGGTGTGCGGATCACTACTACAAAATGATATAAAGATCACGGTACAAAAACTAAAAAGATCTCACTTTTTGTAAAAGCGTAATAAAATGTTATAGACTATAGTTTTCATCTCAGTTATACCAAAAAACTGAGATGGAAAGATTTTTTAATCTCAGTAATCTAAAAACTGAGATCGTAACTTGAAGAATAGATCTCATTCTCAAAAAATCGAGATTATATATGAAAGAATATATCTCGTTTTGAAAAAAAATTGAGATGAAAAGATTTTTTAATATCAGTAATCTAAAAGTGAGATTGTAATGTAAAGAATAGATCTCGTTTTTTAAAAACTGAGATTGTAAATGAAAGAATAAATCTCATTTCAGAAAAACTGAGATAAAAAGAATTTTTAATCTCAGTCATCTAAAATTCGAGGTCGTAAGTTAAACGCATATGTTTTATCTATATAATAAAACACAAGAGTGTTTAGTAATATTCTTTAGGAATATTTCTTTTTAACGGTTCAGATTTTTTCTTAACACAAATTTTATCTACTCATACAAACAAATCTAACGGCTCAGATTCCTCCACCCTTCACATACAAACTAATGGCATGTTTTGTAAATAACGTGCAATCATGGGGCTTAAAATCCTGGGGCTTATATTGGAAACGTCTCCCAATAGAAATGGTAATTGATTAATAAGCGAGGGAGGATTTTTGGAAAGATTTGATATATTAATTTTTGGAAAGTTTTGCGTTTAAATACATACAATAAACAGACTAATTTTACTGGAAGTGTGATTTTTTGCAATAATTTGTGATTGCCGATTTTTTAGCAATATAGTCTTTGGCATTTATTTTTTTCGGTTTTTTCTCTCTCCCCAAACGTTTTCTTTTCAGTTCTCTTTCATGTCTCTTTGACCCTTGCCTTCTCTCCGGTTTCTCTCCATAGGTTTGGCTATCAGTTCTTTGTCCTCTACCCATGGTTAATTCTTTTCTTTTTTCAGCCAGTTCATAGTGCTGGATTATAATTGGGAGTTGAAGTTGATCGAAAAATTCTCCCAACAAACATATTGTACGGGTATCAAATTTATTTTTTGGATTGGATTTTTCAAACTTTGTCTTTGAAGCTTTAGCTTCAGTTAAAAGAATAGATTTATTTTTTAAAGGAATAGACAATTGCCATAGAAAACATATCCTTCAGATTTATTTTAGATTTATGTGCCAAGAAATTTATGATTTCATATTATTTTGTTGCCTTAGCTTGCATGAAAAAACACACATTACCGTAGCCATATAAACTTTAGCTTAAGCTTGCATTAAAAACACATTTTCCATCGCATGGGATATAGATACTAAGCTTGCATCTAAAATAGATTTCTGGTTGCGTTCAATACATGCATACAATATATAATTTGTTTTTACTTTTATGCTATTTTCTTCAAAACAAATTTCCATCAAAACATTGGCACGAAGACTATAAACTATACTGGCTGATTTTTTGGAAAGTGAAAAAATAGTTAGATTTTTATTCAACAAGTTTCTTCCAGTTGTAACACTATTTATTTGACTCTCATTTTTTTGGTGTTCAAAATTATAGGATAAATAGTTAGAATGAAATTAATATAAAATTAATATGGTGCGTAGAACATGTCGTTCGATTTCAAAGGCTTCAAAATTTGAATCACTCAAATCCTATTCTCATTTCAGCGATGGCGATTTCTTCGTGACTCTCTCTCTCTCTCTCTCTCTCTCTCTCTCTCTCTCTCTCTGTGTGTGTTTTTTTTATTGGCTGTTGTCAAACCCTGTCCTCATTTCAGTGATGGCAATTTAGTGCTTTGAGCCATTGGCTAGCAAGTACCGTAGGCACAGACAATTTCAACAGGGATGCATAGTGCTGTAAGCACGGGCAAACACGAGTATTAAATATTTCAATTATATATTGAAAAGTGTGTGTGGTGTAGTTGGTTAAAACTTCTACGTAAAACTCAAGAGACTTGAGTTCAAAACCCAACAGGCGAAATAGAGTAGGATTTTTTCCCTTAGGAAAACACCACTTTTAAAGTCGGTTTTTTCAAAAACTGAGATTATTTCTCTCTAAATAACCACTGTTTTATAATAAAACTGAGATGTTAAGCTATTGAAGGTCACGGTTTTATCATTTTAATCATAGTTTTTATGTTTTTAGTCACGGTTGTAATGAGTTTTAATCACGATTTTTATCCTGTGGTTAAAAGATAGAGACTTTTAGTTACACCTTGATAGACCACGATTATGAATGCGAGATTAAAAGTGAAAGATCACACCAAATGACTGAGGTCTTTATCTATTTTTGTAGTAGTGGATAGACATCCGGTATCCCCACAAATCTAGTGGTAGTTGTTCGTGCCAATTCCTGGCTGATTCAATAGTCCTTTCGAGAATCGTCTTGATGGTCTTGTTTACTGCTTCGACTGCCCCATTCGTTTGTGGCCGATAAGTGGTCGAGTGATGCACTTGAATCTTAAATTCGTCGAAGAGTTCTAAAACTTTCCCTTCAAAGTGAACACCATTATCGAACACAAAGGCTTGAGGGACCCCATACCGATAAATGATGTTTTGCCTGATAAAGTGAGCCACTTGAACTGCCGTCAGGGTCTTGTATGAAGCTGCTTCGACCCATTTGGTGAAATAATCGACTGCTACTAAGATGAACCTATGACCATTAGAAGCCGCGGGCGTGATCTTTCCAATGACATCAATGCCACAGGCGGAGAAGGGCCATGGTGTTGCCATTGAGTATAACTCCGAGGGCGGGACATGGATAAGATTAGCATGAGTCTGGCATTTATGACACTTGCGCACATACTCGATGCAATCTGTCTCCATGGTTAACCAATAGTATCGCAGTCTCAAAACTTTCTTAGCTAACATCATTCCATTCATGTGGGGCCCACAAACTCCTTCATGAACTTCTTCCATCACCGCTCTCGTATCGTCACCGTGAATACACAACTTGTGAACTCCGCACGGAGACCGCCGGTACAATTGTCCACCACAGATGATGTATTGAGACGCCAGTCGTTGTAAAGCGATTCGATCTTTCTTGGTTGAATCTGTAGGGAATTCTCCCTTTTCGACGAAATTCCAAATGTCGTGGAACCAAGGGAGTCCATCGTTTGGCTCGTCGATGTTCATGACATAGTCGTACACGTGCTTTCCTCTCTGCTCAATCATGACAGGCCTCAACTTTACCCCAATTGGAAGTTCCAGCATGGATGCTAAAGTAGCGAGTGCATCGGCGAAACGATTCTTCATTCTTGGGACAAGCATGAAGGTCACTTTTTGGAAATTCGGGATAAGTTCATCAAGTTGCTGATGATATGGCTTCATCTTTTCGTCCTTAACCCTCCATTCTCCGTTCGCTTGTGATACAACCAAGTTGGAATCCCCCACAACTTCTGGCACCTTGACTCCAATCTCCAGTGCGGCTTCCATTCCAATAATGCTTGCTTCATACTCTGCTTCATTGTTCGTAACTTCGAAATTCAGCTTGAAAGCGAGGGGAATATGTGACCCCTCAGGTGAGACCAGCAGTTTGCCAATCCCAAAGCCTTTCTAATTAGCGGCTCCATCAAAATATAGAGTCCACGTCTCATCAACTGTTGTCATCACGTCCTCGTCAGGGAATTGAAATTCTGTGTGCTCCGGTCCCTCAATCGGATGATCCGCTAAGAATTCTGCAACAGCCCTGCCCTTTAATGATTTTCAGGTAACGTACTTGATTTTGAACTCTGCCAATAAGAGCAACCAACGTGCTAACTTACCGCTAAGTGCTGGCTTCTCAAACAGATATTTGAGGGGATCCATTCAAGAAATCAGTATCACCGAGTAAGACAGCATGTAGTGTCTCAACTTCTTTGTGGCCCATACAAGCGCCTAACACGTCTTTTCCAACGGGGTGTATCGTTCTTCACTCCCCACCATCTTTTTGCTTAGATAGTAAATGGTTCTTTCAACCCCATCTTCTCCTTCTTGTGCCAACATGCACCCCATTGATGAGAGCGTGATGGACAAGTACAGGATCAAAGGTTTTCTTGGGATAGGTGGCATCAAGATTGGAGGGTTCTGAAGATAAGTTCGCACTGCTTCGAAGGCTTTTTGGCACTTGTCGTTCCATTCGAACTTCACATCCTTTTTTAGTAATCGAAACATCGGCTCACAAGTCAATGTCAACTTTGCAATGAAATGGCTAATGAATTGAATTTTGCCCAAGAAGCTCCGAACATCCTTCTCGGATCGGGGTGGTTCCATGTCAAGAATGGCTTTGATCTTAGAAGGATCCACCTCAATCCCCCTGGTCGTGATCATGAATCCAAGCATCCTTCCAGGCGTGACCCCGAACGTGCACTTCTACGGATTGAGACGCATTTTGTACTTCTGAATTCTCTCAAAGAACTTTCTCAACGTTGGGAGGTGGTCCTTCCGCTCCTTCCCTTTCACTATCATATCATCGACGTACACCTCAACCTCCTTGTGAATCATGTCGTGCAGCAATGTTGTAGCAGCTCTTTGGTAGGTAGGCCCAGCATTCTTCAACCCAAACGGCATAACCCGATAGCAGTAAGTGCCCCAATCAGTGATGAACATGGTCTTTTCCCTGTCCTCCGGTGCTAAGAGAATCTGATTGTATCCAGAGAAACCGTCCATGAAAGACAGCAAAGCATGCCCTGCAGTGTTATCAACGAGTACATCTATATGCGGCAAAGGAAAGTCATCCTTAGGGCTTGCTTTGTTTAGGTCTCTAAAATCAACGCAGACTCTGATCTTTCCATCCTTTTTGGGGACGGGAACGATATTTGTAACCCAAGTGGGATATTTAGTTACTACTAGAAAACCGACGTCAATTTGCTTGGTTATCTCTTATTTTATCTTTAACACCCAATCGGGCTGCATCTTTCTTAATTTTTGCTTGATGGGTTTGGCGTCAGGATAGAGGGGGATCCTATGCTCGACGATCTCTGGGTCGATTCCGGGCATGTCCGCGTGGGACCAAGCAAAAACTTCTTTGAATTCTTTCAATAAATCGGCGAGCTCTTGAAGCTCATAAGGAGTTAGCCCAGAACCGACCTGAACCAATCGAGGGTTCTTCTCATTACCCAAATTTATTGAGATTATTTCTTCCTTTAGAGGCTGAGCACGCCTTTCGTTTTCACGCTCGATGAGGGAACGGATTTCCTTGGGGACGTCCCCATCGAAATCTATTCCTTCATCGTCGGGATCTATGCAATTTATTTCAAAGTCCGGCAAGTAAGCAAAAGCATTTTCCATTTCATCAACGGGGGCCTCAGTAGGAGGAAATACAGCGGTAGACTCAAACTCGATGTAAAAGCTACGACGAGGAGGGCCAATAGGCACAAACTCCGACTCAGCGCTAGATGACGACTCATTGCCAGACTCGGATATAGTGTCAGTGTCGGTGCTGTGAGTGTGCTTTACAAGTGGAATAAAAGTGCACTTTTCATAAATGCCTACGGTATCCACAATGAGCATGGAGGGGTCTTCGATTTCCTCTTTTTCTTCTAGCATCAGCGCAGCAGGATCTTTTATCATACCCCCCGATTCTTCGCCCCCGAACAGGGATTGAAAGTGGCCTATTTCAAGAGCCTCGAGCCAATCTAGTGCTTCAGACAATTCTTCTATCTTTGCAGCCTCTTCATCACTCTCCCAGGTGTCATTGGCAAAGATCTCGAAACCAGGATACTTAACCTTTGCTTCCAAGTCTATGAACGGCTCTGGTTCTCCCTGGTGCGGCTTTTCTTTCTTGTTGATCACGGGGCCAGCCCTAAACTTTATTTCAGCAGCCTGGACTTAGGCGCGATTGCGCCACTTTCCTACGGGATCATTCTTTTTAGGCACATAGCCTAAACCATACGGGTCAACACTCCCAGGGAAATGAGGAAACTCAAATACGCCCTGTTGATTGCGACCAAGGCCCAAGACAGGCAAGTAGTTCATTCTCCTCATGATCTCCAAAGCCGCAGAGCTTACCACGAAACTTTCATCAGTCCAGATGGTGCACACCTTCAAAGTTATAACAGCAAATCCCCCCATGGGTACATCCTCTTCTCCATGCATAATTTCCAGCAGCGGAGAGTTGTCTTCGGAATGAGGACGGATGCCAGAGTCCCCATGAATTATGAGAGTCCCAGAGTCCAACCCCAGCATGAGCTTTTGGTGCAGCGTGGACGGTACCCCCATTACGTCAGAACGGTGTAGCCACGGCCTCCCCAGCAGGAGGTTAAATGAGGCAGGGATTTCCAGAACACAGAATTCCACATTAGTCTTGAATTTTCCAGTTGCTAGCTCTAAATTGACCGTTTCCAAAACATCACGACGGGTATTGCCGTAGGCACGGACTCCCAGAGTTGATGGGGTAAAATCCTTGTTTTTGAGGCCGAGACAATAGGCCGTGCGGAGGGGGCAAACATTAATGGCGGAGCCATTATCAACAAGGATTGCCAGAACCCACTTTCCCAGGCACTTCATGGTGATATGAAGGGGCTTGTTATGGTCAGCTCCCTCAGGCGGTAGGTCTTTCTCGGTGAATGACAAGGTGTGTTGGCTAAGGTTTGGGGTTATGAGGGCGATCATAGCTTCCGGTGCGATATCCGAGGGAACCTCGAGCTTGGAGAGGGTATTGACAAGTCTTCGGCGATGTTCGCGGGAAGACGCCAATACACCCCACATAGACATGTGGACCGGGGTTTCACGAAGTTGTTGGATGATAGGGTTAGCGGAGGCTTCGGGATCAGAGTCGGGGAGTGAGTTGAGGTTGATGGACGGTTTGGGCTGAGAAGGCGGGTTAGGTTTAGTGGAGCTTGAGGGATTATTTTGTGGAGTAGGGGTGTTCAGATTTGTGGGGTTAACTTGGTTTTTGGGGATGTTGGGGTTGTTTGGTTGTGGTGGAGGTGCCCGGGAAGAGCTTCCCTGCTGGAGGTTGGAAGGTTGGTATACCTTGCCACTCCTGGTAAGGTTACTGACTGTCTCGGGGATAGGATCCCACCAAGAATCTTCCCAGAAGTAAGAGAGATCAGTGTCAGCCTTGCGCTTTCCTTTGTCAATCTTCGTCTTCTCAAGAGTGTCATTGAGAAATTCCATCTCCAATGCATTCCATATGTTCTCCTCTTCCAACGAATTCCAAAAGTTGACATTGTCGTTGTAGTTGACTTGCAAGGACCCTTCATCCAGCATAGCCTTGTTGACGGTTAGTTCTTCGCCATCCACCCATATGTTCACCAATTCAGCTTTACCCCAGAGGTCTTCAGGATCAAGCACACAAATGTTAGGCTTATCGGGAATCTCAACTGTCGGCCGAGGGAGAAACTTGTTGATAATATGCTCCTGCAGACAAAAAGCATGATCCATTACATAGTCCAGAACATCGGAGTTTCTGGTGAGATTGACGATAATTCTGACAGAGAGTCCCGAGAACATGCGAGGGTTCATCAAGTCCAGTTCCTGTTCTGCTTCCTCCTCTCGAAAGAGGTACACCAAAGATGTTTCATCCAAAGGATCGGAGTCGTCCATCCAGGGCCATCCGTTGGGATCCGGCTCTCATTCCCATTCATCTTCCTCTTCGACCGGTTCAGGTTCCATGAACAGAGCAAACAGAGAATATCCATCCAAAGGGTCAGCCATCATCTCTTCCCAGTCCTGTCTCCAATCTCCATGCTCCAACTCCTCTACTTGGTGAGGGTCAAGCGCCACAGGCCAGACTCCAATGATAAGGGCCCGATGTTCCACTGCAAAGAAGTCATTTGCTAGATCATCCCACCTTCTTTGGAAATCCCATCCCACGGTTTCCAGTGCACAGACAACATCCTTAATTGGCAGTTCGACGGTCGGCTTGGGGTGGGTAGCAGGAATGATGTAAAGGCTCGGGTTGAAGGGGGAGGCTAAGGAGATGTGGTTAGTGTGGGTGTTTGAATGTTTTGGCAATGGGTTGGAAACAGTATTGGGTTTTTGTGGAGGCATGGGAAGGGTCTTGTTATCAATGAGGTCCTGGATAGCATGGCGAAGGCGAAAACAGTTGTCGGTCGGGTGGCCCACATTCTGATGGTAAGCACAGTACGCATTGGGATTATGGGAAGCAGGGAGTTTTTGAGGGAGAGGAGTAGGGTTGAGTGGCTTGAGGACGCCGCTTTCAACCAATTTCTCGAGCATAGCAGAGAGAGGTGCCGAGAATTGAGCAAAAGTGCGAGGTTGAGAACGGGGTGGGTTGTTCTGAGTGGCAATCTGATTGATTGGCTCGGTTTGGGTTTGTGGAGGTGTTGGGGAGGTTGGTGTAGCCAGAATTGCCGAAGAGGGCATTACTATTACCAGAGTAGACTTTCTTTGGCTTGAGGCAGGTTCAGGTTTATCAAGAATGTTGAGCTGGACTGCTTCTTCGATAGCCAGGCCAGTATCGAAGAAAGTTTTAAAATCCGAACACCCTTGTGCCATGACCATATGCCTTGCGAGGTTTGGCTGAAGATTCCGAACGATCATCCGAATCTGATCCCTGTTTGATGGTCTATCCTTCATTTGGGCCGCTTTCGCCCTCCACCTCTTCACAAAATCTACAAAAGACTCCTTGGCATCCATTTTTGTGGACTCCAGCTCATGGGTGGTGACCTCCAGCTGAATGTTATAGTCATATTGCACTATGAAAGCTGCACATATGTCTTCCCAAGATCGTTTCCTCCTTTCATCAAGCGACGTAAACTAGTGGAGAGCATGACCCACGAGAGTCTGTGAGAACATCTGAGCCATGGCGTCTCTTTCTACTCCCCACATGGAGAGTGCTCCTATGTATCCGGTCAAATGCGCCTTCGGGTCTCCAATTCCGTCAAACTTCGCGAAGTCTATGGGTCTAAACTTCTCAGATAGCTTTGCATTGGGAAACAGACAGAGTTTGTTGATGTCAAAGCCTGTGGTGGCGATCTTCTCATTCCTCGCCACAGACTGCTCCAACTGGGTTATCTTTGCTAGCATAGTTGCCATCTCAGGGTTCTGTGGGGTTTCTATCTCGAGAGCTGGTTGTTCCAGGTTAGGATTTGGGTTTGGGTTTGGATTTGGATTTGGATTCGGGTTAGGATTTGGGTTTAGGAGTTGTCGAGCCACCCCAATTATCATGAGCATAAGTTGGGCAATCTGATTGTCTGTACGTTTGCCCAATCGTAGGATAGCTTGCCTTATTTTCGCCATTCTCCATTTGGGTTTTCCGGGTTTGGATTTTCAGAGTGTGGATTTTCTGGGTTTGGATTAGGGTTGGAGTTTGGATTGGGATTCCCTGTCGGTTGTTTCATCTCTGCCCAAAGGTCCGAAGCACTGCTAGGATCTGACCCAAGTTGAAGCCGCTCCAATCTCTGCCCAAGGGGTCTGGTCCAGAAGGGTATGATATTTCTCTTATTCAGCCCAATTGCTCAGAACTGACAGCAAAGCAAAAACTTGTGCTCAGACGCGGTTCCTGCTTGCATTTTCATGAAATTTGTGCATGGTTTTTAGAAAATGCGTGCACCATCGTCACTATCATCGACTCTAATTTTTCAAAAACGATCGACTTTCGGGAGGTTACCTTGATCCTTAGATTTTTAGGGTGTATCCTCATTTAGGAACCGTAGATTCCCAAAGGATGCTAAAATGAGCTAAGTATTCGATTAATATTCCGTCGACAACTCGACCATTGGTTCGGAATGACTCGGGGTGAACAATGAGATACGATAACCAAAGCGGCATAAGCGGTACACTTGCTTTTGCCCTGTATGGCGTTGGTATCACAACGTTCTGCTTCCTTGTCATTCTTTCCTTTGGTTAATTTCCCGATTAAATACTAGTCGAGGACTTAGCAAGATTTTAGTTTCCTTTAGGTTTGGGCTCGAGGACCTGTGTGATTTAAGCAACACGCATTGGGGTGCGTGACTCTTCATCAGGTCTCGGCAACCTTCCAAAGATCGCGCGAGCGAGTCTTGAGAACCGTGGCTGACAGCATGACGATAGGAGATGCAATGCAGCACGTAAACTGGATATTGCACGTAACCCTACCCTGTAGGTTCCTGTCCTAGTTTGGAAGGTTCTCTAGCTTGCTAAACATGTACAAAGGCCGGTTTTGGCTTGAAGAGGGTTCCCCAGACTAGAGTCAAAGTATACCTCCCATTATTGAGCGTACACCCAATAACGGTACAAACGATAGGGATGGCTCATCACGGTCGAGGGTTGCTGAGCATTTCGGGATTCCCTATCACCGGCAAGCCGGGTAGGATTGCCGAAACACAACAGCGGGGGCTGCACAAAATATATATACAAGAAATGAAAAAAATGAAACAAAGTAATTTTGAAAATCCCACAAACATTTTTCAAGCTTGGCTCACTAATTTAATTAATGCTTAAAGAAATCAGGCCATTTTATCAATGTACCCATTTTTCTCAAGTATTAATTAAATTACATCTCCAGCAGAGTCGCCACTATGGGCTACCACAGCCCCGGGTGGATCGGGGCGGCCCGAAAAACAATGTTTTGATTTGAAAAATTGAAGAGTCACCACCGGATTTATGGTTCGCCACCTGAGAAACCGTTTTATTCTGAAAATGGTTGATTTGAATTGAAAACCAGAGATTTGAAAAGGATTCGGAAGCCATGTTATGAGGGGGGAAGGGTTTTACGGCACCCCCCTCGCCCGATACAAGATCGGTCTCTTCTAAACGTTTGTGGGATTTTTTGAAAAGATTTTGTTTTATCAAGCAAATAGCAAGTATTCAAAAATATAACAAATAAAGGCGTGCATGCATGTGCATATGTACAGAGTATGATTGAAAAATGGTAAAGAAATGCAAAATGACAAGAATTGGAAACCCTATCACTGATCTCACTCTCGAGCACGCAGGAGCACTCCCGAGCGCTTTGGAGTATTACATGCCCAGCCTGCAAACCATGTTAGTACGACAAGATACAACACTGAAGATGTAAACTGGAATAATCTTAATCATGTTACAGACTCAACAGAGGACTTAGTAAAATGGGATCAGACCCCATTCTTCCAAGCCATGCATCCTTGCCTCCTTAAAAATGAGTTTACAGTTCTAAAGGGGTAAAGGGACACATGCATGGGCATCCAAAGGCAGTATGAGGATCAAACTGGAAGAAAATGGGGTGGAATGACATGCAGACACTCCCGAGTGCTCAGAAGTGATCTCGAGCGCTTGGGAGTGGTCTACACCCCGGGACAGATTTTAATCAACCAATGCCCTCATTGTAGTATGCTGGTACACCAGATCTTGTATTTTTGAAGTATGAAAATTTCTCCTTTTAGATTTTGAACAAAACTCTTTCGCATGCCCTTAAATAAAAATAATCTTTTTTATTTTTCTCAGAAAAAGGAAGATCGTCTGCACCAACACACCTCAAAGGAGGCAATCTATTTGAAAACACAACTCACTCTCTTTGCATGTCCGCTTAAATGCCCAAAAGAAGGAAAATAGGACTGAAGTCATTCTCGAGCGCTCGAGAGTGCTTCCAGTAAGCTTAGTACAGAAAACACATTTATGCCCCTTTCCTCTTGTTTTTACACTGAAGTCTCTCAACCCATGTTCAGTATTAAAGACTGAGAAGGGCTGAAGGACCTCCCTCAGAAAGGAAAACAGCCCTCTTTTTGTTTGACACCCAAGTAGAAAGCTTCTACCTTTTTAAGTTAGAACTTTGCTCCTTGAACAGCTTTGAAAGATGAATGAGAAATAAAAACTTCAGAAGATCAGAGACTAGTAATGATCTGAACTTCCTCCATTTTCTTGATTCCTTGGCTCTTTGTTGTTTTTTTTTTGAAAATCAAGTTTTTTTCAAAGGGATGAAAAATGGCTTTCTTTGAATAGTCAAAGGGTTTCTAAAGAGAGGGATTTCATGCCTGTTTTGAGCTGGAGTGGCCCTTTATATAGGCAAGATAACCTATGCTCTCATTTTTAGAAAATGCAATTTGGAATCAAATCCTTTTTTGAAAGATCTTCAGGCCTGACCTCTCCTCTGACTGAGGTTGAGTGTTGTCTGAAATTTGAATCAGCTCAAACGGCTGTAATGATGGGTTGCATGGGAAGTGGGGAAGCTTCATCACCCATTGGGCAGCACAGAGGTCTCGAGCGCTCGGGAGTATTCTCGAGCGCTTGGGAGTGTCACTCTCGAGCGCTCGAGAGTTGGACTGGCCCAGGGTTTTGAAAATGGTTTCAAGCGCTTAGGACTGCTCCTGAGCGCTTGAGATTGATTTTGACACCTTATTTTCCCTTTTAAAGTCTTCCACGAAGCTTTGTTCTGACTGGTCTGAGGCTTGCTTTGATCCAAATTCATCATCGGGGAGCCTCCGGGCCACAAATTAAGGAAATTCGAAGAGTCCAAATTGGGGTGTCTACAGCTGCCTCACATGAGTCACTCCAAACAAAACGAGTTCCCTTACGTGTCAATCTAGTCATCGGTGCCGCTAAATGAGAAAAGTCGAGAACAAAACGGCGGTAGTACCCGGCCAAACCCAAGAAACTATGGATTTCAAACACATTCTTCAGTCGCTGCCAATTCATAACCGACTCTATCTTTCCCGGATCTACAGACACTCCACCCCTCGAAACGACGTGACCCAAAAACTTGACTTCGGGTAACCAGAACTCACACTTACTAAGTTTAGCGTACAAACGATGCTCTCTCAAGAGTTCAAGAACGATGGTAAGATGAGATTGGTGTTCCTCTTCCGTAGGCGAATAAATAAGAATGTCATCCACAAAGATGACGACAAACCGATCAAGATAAGCACGAAAAATACAATTCATCAGATCCATGAAAGTAGCTGGAGCATTCATCAATCCGAAAGGCATGACAACGAACTCATAATGGCCATAACGAGTACGAAATGCGATTTTTTGGAATGTCTTCTCTCCGAACCCTCAATTGATGATAACCGGCCCTTAGGTCGATTTTGGAAAAGCAAGTCGCACCCCGAAGTTGATCAAACAAATCATCGATTTTAGGCACAGGATACTTGTTCTTAATGGTGACTCGGTTTAGCTTACGATAATCTATACACAAATGGAGTGAACCATCCTTCTTTTGTGCGAAAAGAGCCGGTGCCCCCCACGGTGACGTACTCGGACGAATGAATCCTAGGTTCTCCAATTCTTGCAACTGAGTCTTTAACTCTCTCAATTCGGCGGGCGCGAAATGATACGAAGGTATGGAGATAGGAGCGGTACCAGGAAGTAAATCAATAGAGAATTCAATCTCTCGCTTGGGTGGTAAACCAGGTAATTCTTTCGGAAATACATCTGGAAAGTCACGAACCACTAAGGGTAACTCCCCACGCACGGAGGCATCCTCATCTAACGTCAAACTAGCCAACAATGAATAAACCGACTCGCGCTCTCGAGGCCCAGATAGATACGGTTCCAACGGTTCCCGACGCTCCCCAAAGAATTCGAAACAAGGACCCTCGGGTGGACAGATGCGAACTCGACGCTTGAAACAGTCAATAGTAGCATGAAATGAGGATAACCAATCCATTCCTAAAATAAGATCAAACCCCGACATTCCCAGAACATTGAAGTCGAATTCAAAGTGACGATCACGAATAACCAACACACAATCTCGACAAATACGATCAAGAGGCATTCTACCCTCTAAAGGTGTCTCAACGAATAAAGGAGGACAAATAGCTTCCGTTTCTAGTTCCAAGGCACACACAAATGATGCAGCAATGAAAGAATGCGATGCTCCAGAATCAAAGAGTACTTTAGCAAAGGAGTTGAACAAAAGAAATGTACCCCTTACAACAGAAGTCTCTGGAGCCTGAGAAGTGGTAGGTGGAGTAGCAGACGTGATGTTGTAAACTCGCCCCTGAGTACCCTGACCCTGCACAAAACCTCCCCTCTGACCAGAACCCTGAGTAGGCGCAGAAGAACTCGCTCCCTTATCAACCCCGAAACTCTGAGCTGACGTAGTCTGGCAGAAATGAGGCTGTTGCTGCCTCTGAGCACCCCTGAACTGCTGGCCAACACTATGCCCCATCCTCGACTGTTGCACGGAGCCTAACTCACTGTGCACTCTCGACCCCTGAGGACAACTCCTCGCGAGATGATCCGCCTTCCCACAAACATAACAAGCCTCCTCGAGGTGTGAACACTGAGCACGAACGTGTCTAGGTTGATTGCACTTATAGCACACGGCCTGAGGTCTAGATAAAGCTCCCCGATTTCCAAAAGAAGAAGGTGGTCTAAGGTTCGACGAACTACCTTGCGGTGCTTGAGATGGTTCCCTTGGTCTTTTCCTCCCCTGACTCCCAAAGCTTCCTGACGAAGAACTCGCATTCACGGTTGGTTGTCGCGGTTCCCAAACTCCCCTATTCTGTTGTGCTTCTTTCGGTGTCTCAATGCTCTTCGCACACTCCACAACTTCGGAAAACTTCATCTTACGTTGGACAGTCACCATTCTCCTTAAGATATTATTCAGCCCCTTCTCAAATCGTCGACACTTCCTCTCCTCCGTCGCTACTAACTCCGGAGCGAAACGAGACGAGGATTAGAATTTCAACACATACTCAGAGACAGTCATATTACCCTGCTCCAGCTTCTCAAATTGATCCCTTAGAATTTCATGTGAAGTTTCTGGAAAATACTGATCCTCAAAGAGCGCCTCGAACTCAACCCATGTCAAATTCTCAACGTAAGGTTCATCCGCTTGAG
This sequence comes from Rhododendron molle, assembly GCA_025413875.1. NCBI lineage: Eukaryota > Viridiplantae > Streptophyta > Magnoliopsida > Ericales > Ericaceae > Rhododendron > Rhododendron molle. The sequence goes on from CM046389.1 coordinate 26,763,513, forward strand.
CCGCGGTCCTTGCCACTCTCCTCGCATCCTTCCTACTTTCCAACACAGATTCCCACCACTCGCCGGCTTCCCCAACTAGCTGAACGGCCACAATACCTACCCTGATGTTGTCCTCTATGATATTAAGGGCTCTGAAGAGTTTACGAATTTGTGTTAGCCAATGGTCAGCTACCAAAGGGTCACTACTAGTTCCGTCAAACACTAGAGGGTTCGTACGGCTGAACTCCTGTATTGCCACCATGGCTCGATCCTCGGCATTCTCCCTAGGTGCTTGGTTCCACAGATTTGTAGCTGTAAGTGCCGCAATGAGATCCCTAACGAATTGGGTTTGATATGGAGGTACTCCTGCACTTCGACCGATCCCTGCCCCCGGATCCCCACCTGGGTTCTCCCCATGCTGACTAACCTCATCCTCCGGCGGCACCCCACGGCCACGGCCACGACCACCCAGGTTTCCAACCCCACCTCGTCTATCACGCGTCCTTGGAGGCATACTACATGATATAAGATAGGAAAACTATTAACCACAACAGTATAACTATAAGTCGAAACCCTCAACTTCCCAACACAGGTCAATAACAACTCTACGCCACTCTACAATATCAAAAATGCAATGCCAAGTAATCATATGAAGGTTAGTCACACAAGCATGCACAAGTTATGTTAGAAGGCGCGACATTTTGAACCCATGAGACTGAACGTATCCCCATGGTCTCTAAGTGTTCTAAACCAAAGCTCTGATACCAAGTTGTCACGCCCTCGATTTTCAACATAAATATAGAGGATTTCCATAAATAAAATTTCACAATATTCTATTCGATACCCAAAAGACTTCCATTCCCATAACAATACTCCCAATTTCACAAGGTTCCAAAATATTACAATATCGGCTCGACGGCCCCAAATTAACTAAGTATCAAGTAGCAAGAGAATTAAGGGTTACAATTTTCCAAGTCAAAAGAATCATAACATTAGTTACAAATTTATCTTTCAAAAGAAATTTACAAAGATAAACGAGTAACTCCCTGTGTTAGCTTTCAAAAAGGGTGTGATCACATTCCAAGCATTCCAGGCATGCGAGCTATGGTTCCGGGTTAGCACCTGAAAATAATATAAAGCTTGAACTACACTAGCCCAGTAGAAAAGTCTACGCAAACTCTATATGCAAATGAGATAGAGGAAGAACAGATTATAGGAATTCGAATGACAACGGAGGAAGCACAATTATCATGATCAAATGTCTCAATATCTCCAAACCTTCTTTTTATTCAAACCCTTAAACCATATTCGTTCGACGTGTGTCTCAACAGATCGTGTCCTTTGTGTCTAAGCTGAAGCTTCTGCCGGGCTATTTATGGGACCCCGATATCCCCTGCCAAGCACCCACCTTATAGGTTGGGCTTTGAATATTCAATACGAGCATTAGCTCCTGCCAGGCTATTTATGGGATTCTGATATCCCCTGCCAGGCACCCACCAGTCGATGAGCCCCGAGTGTTCGCGCGTCATTCACAAGCTCAAATGTATCGTACATATGTTGTGCATGAAACTCATATTTATCCTTCCACTTCTACCAATTTAAACAATTCCAGCCCATACATTTATCACATGGCACATGAAGTCAACTTGGCTGCATGATTCCTTATTTTATATCTATAAAATATATTTACACCCATTGAATAGTCAAACACTTTAGGAAGGAAAAGGATTTTCAACGGCACTGGAGGTTTTGATTGTTGACTGGTGGTCTACCGGTAAATTAGGAAGTACCGGTAGCATTGGAATTTTTGTGTTCCTACCGGTAGGGATTGAGTCCTACCGGTACAAAGGCCAATCAGAAAGGCCACCATTTTTGTACGAAGAAAATTTTAAATAATCTACCGGTAGGAGAAAAATTCTACCGGTAGGAAAGAAAAATTTCTAGCAATGTAACAACGTTCTACCGGTAGAAAGGACGGGCCTATCGGTAGAAATTCAGGAAGAACAGACGATTCTTACAGCAACAACAAATTTTGATCCAAACCCAATAACAACCAATATAAGCTCAAATAAGACATAGGAACACTCAAATAACATATAAAGGGAGGTAGAATTTTCTACCTCAAGTCGGAAGGTGAAACCCAAGCGTTTTGAGCAATCCCTAACTTCTGGAATCCAAACTGAACGAAAATACACCCAATCGAGCTATACCCACCGCAATACGAGCTCGGATATGCAAGTAGACGATGGAGTTGAGAGTGATTGATGTCGGTTTTTAATTTGGAGATGAGTTTGGGAGTGAAAGAGTGAGAGAGACCGAGAGGGAAGAGCCGGGAGAGAGTTGAGATGAAAAAATGAAAAAAAGAAAAAAAGTCTCCTGGTATAAACATGACACACACATGCACTAATTACACCAACACCCAAGGTTTTCATATTCTCACACTTTAACCCCCACGTTCGTATTCGTGTCATTTTCACCCCTTTTCTTTCTTTTCTCTTTTTTTTTTTCAACTACAAATATTAAAATTAACACTACAAGAAAAATCGCCTTTAATAGCGTTCGAAAAACGCTATTGAAAGGTATAGATAGCGTTTTTAGAAACGCCGTATTAGCCGACGTTATAAAAAGTCAGAGACCTAATATAGCGTTTTTGGGCTGCTGTCTATTTTTTAGTTTTAATAGCGTTTTTCGACCGCTGTATAGAGCGTAGTTTTTATAGCGTTTTTGGGCTGCTGTCTATTTTTTACTTTTTTATAGCGTTTTTGGAACATTGTATGTCTGATACCTAATATAGCATTTTTGGGATGCTATCTATTTTTTAGTTTTTTATAGCGTTTTTGGGCCGCTGTCTTGTGCGTAGTTTTTTATAGCGTTTTTGGGCCGCTGTCTTGTGCGTAGTTTTTTATAGCGTGTTCTGAACGTTGTATGTTCTATTGTTTTTATAGCGTTTCAAAACTGCTACATATATGTTGTACATTTTCAATAGCGTTTTTTAAATTCTACCATTGTACAGTTTTTGTAGCATTTTTAAATTGCTATGTTGTTTAACCTTCCATAACACAGAAGTTGCTACATATGCCACATTGGTTTCTATAGCAATTTTCCTTATTTTATACAACACTACAATCCAATAATCTGGATAGCAAGCTCATGCAACAATACTAACGTGCAAAAAAAAAACAAGATGGCTCCAACTTCCTTGGCAATATATTTGCAATTTGCATAAAAACCAACAAAATATGTCTCCAAACATCAGTATGTTACATGTCTTTTCCACATTTCTATCTATCCCAAAAGTGGAGTACAAGCTTTGCACCAAATATCAACAAAAAGGCCTCCCAAAACATCTATGTATCCCAAAAGTAAAGTTTAAGCCTTGACACCAAAATATTAACAAAAAGGCCTCCCGAAAAAAGTTGAGTGTAAACCTTAGCACCAAAATATCAACTGTAACGACCCTGATTTTTGGTAAATAAAAATTTCGTTAAATATTTGAATTTTTTTTAATTTACTTGGATTGCTTTGAAAATTTCTTTTAAATTCTAATAATCCGTCATAATTGGATTTGAGACTTTTAAAATTTAATTCTTTTACCTCGGACAATCTAGTCCTTCTCCCATGACTAGTATACTGGTAAACGTACTCGTATATTTTTCCTAGTAAGTAAATAATATCTTTAAATTATATTTCTCGGTTGGAAATCCTACTTAACAAGTATAGTTAGTTTTAACCGATTAGTTAGCAAACCCTAACTACCGTTTGGCTTAGTTACATTTCCCTAACCTGGAGTGATGCATCGATGCCGAAGTGGTTAGTAGAAATTTTTGGTCTTTACCTTGACCGTTGGCTTGACTGCCTTGCTTTGGCTTGGCTAGGCTGCCTGAGCGTCGGCTAGCCTGCCTCGCCCAGGCATCGAGTCTCTGTTAGGCTGCCTTGCCTTGGCGTCGGCTCATTGTCGGGCCTGCCTCGCTTGACCGTTGACTTAACTGCCTTGCCTTGGCGTCGGCTCATTGACGGGCTGCCTTGCCTTGGCATCGGTTTGGCCTGCCTCGCCTAAGCGTCGGGTCATTGTCGGGTTGCTCTGCCTTGGCGTCGGCTGCTTTCGCCTTGGCGTCGGGTCACGCCTTGCTTTTGCCTTGGCGTTCTTTGGGTCGCCTTGCTCGCCTTGCACAGGCTACGCCTTTGCCATCGCTAGTGGGCCACCGCTAGCCTTTAGCAGCTAGCGGGCCACCTTGCCACCGCTTGGCCACTGCTAGCCACCGCTTTACTAGCGGGCCACCTTGGCCACCGCAGCCATCGATTGGCTAGCGGGCCACCTTGGCCACCGCATGGCGCTTAGCTAGCGGGCCACCTTGGCCACCGCAGCTGGCGGGCGCCTTGCCATCTGCGAGCGGGCGCGCCACCGCTTTGCCGGTGAACCGCTGGCCAGCCGCAGCCTTTAGCCACCGCTTTGCTAGCGGTACGCCTTAGCCGCTTGCCACGCCTTTAGCCACCGCCACCGCTTTGCGGGCTGCCTTGTACGCTCACGCCTTGCCTTGGCGTTTGGCACCGTTGGGCTTTAATATTCCGTTATTAGACGATTTCCTACTAAATAAAACCAAAATACCACTCGAGCAATGAAAGCCTAGATTAAGTATCGTTAGTCTTTAACCAATTAGTTAGAATAGCCTAATGCCCACTTAGCCTAATCACTTCTTCATCCATTGGACGATAAGTGCTAGGGTAATCTTTATCCATTGGACGATAGATGCTAGGGAAATTCTTATCCATTGGTTAATGGATATAAGACTTGCCAAATAAGATGACAAGACTAGTCCATGATCTTCCATGATGGCCTAATTCAATAGCCTTAAGACTAAAGAGTGAAAGTGACATTACTTGGCATGCCACCAAGCCTGATTTGACAACACAAGGAGAGAGAAAGAGAGAGAGAGAGAGGGCTGGCCGGATGGATGAAGAATGAGAGAAGTGTGTGTGAGTGTACCTTGACACTATTTGACAACTTGGTTGATATACTATTGCATGACAAGACAAGTCCATGGACCAAATCCATGGGAAGATGAAGAGAGAGGAGTTGGTCGGCCATAGGGGGAGAAGAGAGAGAGTGAGTGTACCTTGACACTATTTGACCTAGTTACAACTTGGTTGAGGTGACTATTGGATGACAAGGCATGACATACTTGACATGACAAGTCCATGGATCAAATCCATGGAAGGAGAGAGAGAGATGGGATTCGGCCAAGAGAGGAGGGAGAGAGAGCTCAATGTTTGGCTATAAATAGCCTCCTCACTTCTCATTCAACTCACACCTCAAGCATTGCTTCATCTTCTCTCTAAAACCCATTCTGTTTTGCCTAGGCAGCCTACTGTCCTCTGAAAAACTCCATTTTTTCTCCGGGCGAAAGTCGTTTTTAGGAACAACGTCCTTCACGAAAGTCGTAGAGAATTTCGAGATCTTCGATTTAGACTCAAGAACGACCTCATTCGGCCGAATATCGACCGAGTTATCGCCACCCGAATTTCAGTCAAATTTCGGATTTCCAAATTCCAGACAGCTTACTGTCACTCCCTTTATCACCATTTTTCTCCTGGCGAAAGTCGTTTCTAGGAACAACATCCTTCACGAAAGTTGTAGAAAACTTTGAGATCTTCGATTTAGACTCAAGAACGACCTCATTCGGCCGAATATCGACCGAGTTATCACCACCCGAAGTTCAGTCAAATTTCGGATTTCCAAATTCCAGACAGCTTACTGTCACTCCCTTTATCACCATTTTTCTCCGGGCGAACGTCGTTTCTAGGAACAACGTCCTTCACGAAAGTTGTAGAAAACTTCGAGATCTTCGTTTTAGACTCAAGAACGATCCTATTCGGCCAAGTATTGACCGAGTTACTGCCATCCAAAGTTCGGTCCAGATTTGGAAGTTTTACCGCCCGTAGAATTTTTCAACTAGCTTATTCGGCCCCAACTAGTTTCGGATCAAGGTAGATTCTCCTTTACTTGTTAACTCTAAGTATAGAAACCTATATGTTTTGCATGATCTTGTAGAATCCCGATCTACTTTTCTAAAAATACGTTGTTACTTTGAACTTATGAATACTTGAATGCGTGATCTTGATGCTAGTTACTTGTTTTGATAAACGTAGTTATTTTGATAAACATATGTTTTTTTTTGAACATTCCACAAAGGAAGGAAATACATTTTTACTTTAAAGATAAAGTGTTGTTTTAAAAGAAAGTATTCTTATTTTGACCTTTGAATTGGTTATGAGCCTAAATGCATGTTTTGCTTGCAATACTTATGATTGTTTGAAAGCATAAGGATGGTGATGAGCTTATTTATAAGTCTGCTTGCATTACTTATGGTTGTTAATAAAGCATAAGTGATTTCCACTCCAAGAGCATCTGTACATGTGGCGTTATGCTATAAATGGTGATTTGAGCATGATAGGTGATATAGAGTTGGATGATCTTGCAAATTTAGATTACAATGAATGATTTAAATGATTTATGATGAGAAAGTCCTACCGCGGAGTCTATGCATGAAAACGAGACACGAAAATCGAGAAAATAGAAACCTGACACCTAGGGTGTGGTTGATATGGATAAAAAGGGTTAAAGACAAGGTGTGTTTTGGAAACGCAATGTGGCCGGACTTGCCCATTGTGGGAATGCGTGTTACAAATGATAAAATATTTTTGAAACTACATAATGACCAAATGTGGGTGCATTATGTGAGTGTGTGTGTTGTGTGCCAATGGGAACCCGGTGCAGCGGAACCATTATGAGGATACTCGGGAACCCGGCGCAGCGGAACCGAGGTTGGGTGTGTGGCTTGGTTATCCGCGGAGAGGAGCCAATGCAAATGTGTGCCAATGGGAACCCGGCGCGGCGGAACCATTGTGAGGATACTCGGGAACCCGGCGCGGCGGAACCGAGGTTGGGTGTGTTAAAAATGATTTGCGAATGTGTGCCAATGGGAACCCGACGCGGCGGAACCGAGGTTGGGTGTGTTAAATGTGATTTTCAAAATGTTGATTTGGATAATGAAAAGGATTTCGGAAACGTTGATGAATATGGTGACACGGTCTACGATGAGTCGCGTAGGAGAAACACATACAATGCTGACACCAACGTTAGACTAAGGAATGTGGATATGTCGTTGTTAATGCCTTGTTAAACATGTATGTATTATTCCGCTGCTCGTGCAAGAGTTGGTATGCTACTCTTATACTCTGATATTGGTAAGATATGGATTAGTTGGTATAGGATTATTCTGCTGAGCTCTTGTGGCTCATGGTGTTACCTTTGGTGACCCTGACATATTATATCGGTGGCAACGCTGGTATAATGTGTCAGATTTTGTAGATGATCAGGATGAACAGTACACCTTGGAGGCTTTTGGAGCTGAGGAGCTGGCTAGGATGAAGCTGCAGGCGGAGCTGTAGTCAGGAACCCTAGACCCCCTTCATTTGTATAAATATTGAACCCTAGTGGGAGTTATGTTGTAATAATGAGCCAGACTCCATTTGATTTTATCAATGAAATGTTTATTTAACGTACCCACAAATCAGGAGCGTTACATCAACAAAAAGGCCTTCCGAAACATCTATGTATCCCAAAAGTGGAGTTTAAGCCTTGACACCAAAATATTAACAAAAAGGCTTCGAACCAAAATAGTCCTTCCGAGCGATCATGACAACCAGTGCACTAGCAGATCATACCTATATCGATCTTCAACAAAAAGTCACCAAAAAACCTTCTCTCTTCTTTGTCAACCCATAAACCTACATATGGTAGAAGTAAACATTTCAATTGATGGAGTTATAACAATTTCTAGTAAACCAAATTTATAAACAATGGAGTATAGCAAATTATATTCTTTTTTGACATATATAAGTGAAAAAAAAGTACATTACCCTGGGTTAGATTCCATAAGAACCTTATCAGCAGGCCATGCAATGGTACATCCAACAGCTTCTTCAATAGTAGTCATAAAACTTGTTTGCCTCCAAAAAAACATTTCACGCTTCTTTGGAACAACCACCCAAACTCTCATTGCGTTAGGTCCGATGGGAACATGATGAACAGTTGCACTTGGATCACTAGAAGACCAACATCCTTCAGCAACTACTTCTCCCGTCCCCATCCAATCAAGCAAAATGCACTTGCAGCTACGTGGGTTAGTAGTGTGAAGACACCCCAATTTGGCCTAACGATTATTTCAACTCCCACCTTGGGACCATCCCGATGATGATACGGATTCGATGATTACTGATTGCTTTTTGATGAAACCCATGGACTTATGGTACGAACTTTGAGCCACTTAGAGGACCCAATCCAGAGCCAAATAGCCTTTCAGACAGAAATATAGTGTGTTAGGAAAATCCATCGACCGGCCGCAACATCGATTTCACGGCCTTAACATCCATTCCTTACCCGAGCAACCTGTTGCACCCAAAATCTCCCTGAGAGATCGAAGCCTCGGCCGCCAGATCAATGGCTCGACCGCTACATCCATTTCCAGGCCGTGACATCCTTTGCTCGGCCGCCAGATCGGCCTTTTTCCAGACTCTCGAACCTTCTGTCGGTTGATCGATCCACCGCCTCTCCGATGCGTTCGGGCTACGTTCAGGGATTACGTTGAAGAGTTCGAGTTACAATGCAAATGCAATTGTAACCCCGTGATTTGATTGGACGAAGTGTGTCATCCCTTTGCCTATATAAAGAGGCCTTTGGCCTCCGAAAATACAGACCACAATACAACGAAAATCCTCAGATCTATACACATTCAAGCCACGAAATTCTGGCTATACACTCCCAAAGACCCTCTCTGCAAAAGCCCCAACCTTCCATAGGCGGCCATCAATCAGATGATCCAACCCCGGAGTTCAAACCCTAGCCCTAGGGTTTCGTCCAAGAAACAATCAATCAGTCAATCTCCATCGATCCAAAGCAATCAAGCAACTGAGGGATCAAGGTGGTGAGGCCCAACGACCTCTGGTTTGGTTTATTTTATGTTTAATTTACTAATCGTAGCCTTCTGATAGTCTGTTAAACTTTCTGTCTGGTGTGAGGAAGAACACCGGTAGGGCTTCGATGCCTCGGCCGGTACATTAAACCAACCTCCCTCGGCCACGACATCCATTCACCCGAGTAATCGATCTCTTGCCGCAGTTTGATTTCTTTCTTGCTTTCGACGCATGATTTATTTACGCCTCGGCTCACCTTATTAAGCTGTTTAAAGGATAAAAACAGACTACGTGTATGGATAGATAAAGCATCTATATGTCTTAAGTTGAATGATTATGGGCTAGCCTCGCGGCTAGGCAGAGAGGGGTGCCTAACACCTTCCCCTTACTGTACTTTTGGCTTCCGTACCCAGAATCTCTACTTATTTCCTAGTTTTAATAAACTGGGTGGCGACTCTGTTTTGATGATAACCGCTATCGTGTGGTGATACCTCTAGCCATGGAAGTATCCACGATCTTGGTTTATGAAGCAAGCAACCAATCGAGCAAACACAGTGATGAAAAAACTGTATGGCGATGCCCCGTCTGGGAGGTGTCTACAGTTTTCTGGCGACTCTGCTGGGGATATGAGAGCCATAACTAGAAAGTTCAACATAAGACTAATACATGCCTTATTTAATTCATTTATCATATGCATCGAGCAGGCAAGCCTCGTTGAGTTCACCTAATATCCCGGCATGACACGGGCTATGTTAGGGGTTCCAGCAAACTCCACAGTCACTTGTACCTTTTGGTATATCAAAAAGGGAATCACCCAATTACCGCCTATGATGGGCTGGTGAAAGGATTGGTGCCCTTTGACAACGGAGCACCCTAAGACTACCTAAAACCTTTCATGTGTTAGAAAGCCATAGAACTTATCAAACTAAGACAGGAACCTACAGGATAGGAACCTACCTGCATTTTGCTTCCAAGTTCTTCCTCACACCTTGTATATGTTGTTTTAATAGCTCTTTCTGTGCAGAAGGGTTGGGGCATGAACTAAGAGCCCTAACTCTTAAGTCTTTATAACTAAGCACTGAGGCATGCCATTGCCTCAAGGTATGTTTTTGGCATCTTGAAAGCATCATTGCTTACTTAACATTCCCGCTTTACTTAAAGCACCGCGAAGCATGGATTTCTAGAACGAAATCAAACACTGGCTGTCCCGCCGACAATTGAACTAGGGGTTGCTCTAGCAATCTTTGCCTTGCGAGGCTAAAGGAAAGAGGGGGTGTAAAGTGGTAGAGCAGATTATGGATGATTATATGCAAAGTCAAGGATATTATGGATAGAACTTGCAATACTTATTTCTCCATGAATGATTCAGCATGACAAGTGTAGGACTTTAAGTCCTACTTTCAAATCAACCTAGCAACCCATCTTTTAAAATTCAAAATTTTGAGCATCCTTACTGCAACGAGTTGGTAAGATTTAGGAGTTTGTCAATGTGCTGACAGGTAATCATAGGAATCCCAATTACCTCGATCATGTTTTGAGAAAGAAGAAAAAACTTGTTGAATGAGTTTCTGAAAGACCAACCTCAATGTGTTTTGGTGAAAATAAGTTTTGATAAGCACTTACTAAAAATAAATAAATAATCCAAAGCTGGTAGAAGGTCGTGTTAACATTATGTGGAATGAAGGAATCTTCCCTAATCAAGAATTGAAAGAACTTTCAAAATTTTTTTGCAAAACCTGATCTAATCCTCAAATGACAAGAATTGTGGAACATTCAAATAGCCGTCAGCACTGCGATAAAACTCTAAGTCTACTTTCTGTTGTGGGCATCTGCTCAACTTTTTCGGTCTGTCTTATGGTAGGATCTTCTTAAGTGACATGCAGTATTTGTAAACAACGAGTCTTAAGAATCATCCATATCAAAAATTGCTGGCTATCTATGGTATCCAATAAACTCATGCATAGAAACAAAATGTTGTACATGACTCATCCATAATCTGTGAAAGTAACTATGGTGCTATATATATCATTTTGTTTGTCTTTCTCTAACCATGCAGGGGACGAAACCAAAAGAGGAGTTCATCACCCTTATTTCTTCTCATAGCACATTGCATGACCCTGTGCTAACATCGAGTATCATTTGGTTAAACCACCCCATCATGCTAGATTTGCATTTTAAGGGCAATAAGTGTGTTTAATGTGTGCACTGCATAGACACTTGATTTTAGACATCTCAACCTGAACGTAACTAAGTTCTTGCTTTTCTTAAATTTTGGGTTTTGTCTAAGACGTGACAACAATGGCTGACGAGAAGATTGAAGCTCTGGCTGCTAAGGTTAATGTATTGGTTGAATCAGTGGCTGCCCTGACCACCATTGTTCACAGTTTGCGAAGAAGCTCTCCACAAGCTCCACCTCCATCTCCCCCTGCTAGATGGACCGAGAAAACAGTTCAAAAGGAAATTCATTTTGCCAAGAAAAGACAAGGAAGAACAATAATGAACCTGCAGGCTCAACATATGGAACAAGTCGAGGGAGAAATCACCAAATCTAAAAGAAGCCGTCCCAACCATACCATTGTCACCAATACCAACAGTGCTATGTTTCCACTAAATTCATCCCAAAGCACCCCTACTCACCAGAACCCCACTTCCAGAAATCCTAAACGTCGTGCACTCCGCCACCGCCAAAATCATAACTCATCCCCATCTCAAGCCCTGGCTACTCTGGTCGAACAAGGACTCCTTGAACCTTTAAAAACTCAATCACCTCACCCACCATTTGGCCCAAACTATGATCCTACCGAGCACTGTGCCTACCATCAGATTTCTGGGCATGAAACTGATCATTGCATCCAATTGCAACATGATATCCAAGAACTCATTGATCAATGGGTGTTCCAACCAAATTGAATGTTTGAGCGGCAACAGCCAAGTCTGTCACGTCTTAGTCTGAATGTTGAGTCAATGTTTTAGCACAATCTGAGTCTTGGGTTTATTTTCTTTTAGGAGTTTGAGTCTTGAGTTTATTTTCTCTTAAAATTAAAGTCATTTTGTTCATCATGGTTTTTGACTAGCTTTTTGCACTCGATATGAAATGTGAATCTCTTCCAAAATGAGAAATCTCCTTACACTTGAACTACGAATGGCCTGATTCTCTTTTTGGGATACGTAGGCACCTTATGGTCGGCCACAATTTTCAAACTATTTTCCCATGTGCTGTGTTTGCTGCTATAGAATGTTCATGATAACGTCCGAAGTTGAAAAACGATCCTTAGGGATTTCAAAGTGATCTCATGATATCTTTTTGAAACATATTATAAATCACTCAAGTTGTCAAAAGCTAAGAACTAGTATTTAAATCTATGATCCATGTCATTTTTGTTGGGCTAAGAAGGAGTCAAAACGTTTCTGCACCCTCGCGGAATTCATTTGCAAGAAAATCATGCTGTATGAAGAGTAGTAAAAAGGAGGAAGAAGAGGAAGAATGAAAAACAAAGAAAAAGAAAGGGAGTGAGCTCGCTAGATTGAAAACCCGCAAGGGCGGTCTAGGCAAAAGTTAGAGCACAAACAAAGTGAGAAATTCGCCGTGTTTCCATACATCTGCTATGTGTCTCAAAGGATTCGCTTGGTTAAACATCGAAGCTCTTAAATCTCTTGGCTAGGATTCCTGTCACTTTGTCGTATGTTTCAAGATGAAGAAAAGCATTCATTTCTCTATCCCAAACACTTATCCCTTGCTAACCACGTCGAGCCTCTGGATAATCTCTTTGAAAAGCCTGCTAGGTAGCCATCCCCTACACTGGGGCAAATACAAAAAATATATATATATACAAGGAGAGATGAAAGAAAAATCAAATGAAAGAATGAGCACCCCGTCATACAAGGGGCATTTTTAAGGAAACATCTCTTCCAATCCATGCAAAGGCCATTGTTGAAGAAATTAACTCTTTCACACAAAGTGATGGCAAGAGACAGCAAGAGTTGATAAAAATGTTGAAGATGGCTGCTAGCTTTTAAAACCCAAGCATAAGTAGAAATTAGGTTTGAGCCTTTACATCCGCTTCTTTCTCAAGCCAAAACCCAAGCCTACATTATGGTCCATAACAAAGTCCTTTCAGATTGAGAAATATGACTTAGTAGCAAGGTCCTAGACACTAGGGGGCATCACCAATGTGGAACTTAGCACAAGAATCCTGAAATTTGCATCATCTTGGCAAATCAAACAACATGGAGCACCTCTCTCAAAAGTATCCAACCTCTTATATGGGTCTCAGTGGGCGCTTATCAATCCAACTCAAGTCAACCAAATCAAAGTTCAAAGCAACAAACTCACCTAATTGACTAGGGGCATAGGTTTGCAAAATAGTTCTATATCTTTTGATGATTGAATGACGTAAGTGTGGAGCATGGATGGAATGATATGACCTTAAAGTCCTCGAGGAAAAGCTTTCAAAGTTAATTTTATCCTAAACATTCTTGACACAGCAATACAAGCACAATTGCTTTTACAAATTTTCGAGGAGATAAAATGAGTTTCTCATTTCATGATGAGTGTAGCTATATGGGCCCTTGGTCAAACAATATTTTCAGCAGTGTCACCAGAGTATTGTAGTCTATCTTGTTGTAGTCACTTAACTAGTTTAAAGTCATTCTTGGTCTCCTTAAATCAAAGAGAAGCATTAGCTTAAATGCTCGAAAGTTGAGATGTCCAGAATACATTGTGGAATTGTTTGCATATCATTATCACCCTGTCCTTTGCATCCTAGTATTTCATGCACATGTCATTATGGCTGCTTAATGGAAGTAGTTGTCTTAGTTGCACGAGCTAACCCCAAGTGTGAGTTGTTCTTATGCTCAAGCAAGGCAGGTTCATCAAGGCATCATGGCCATCATCTCTATACAAGAAATAAAGGGCAACCAAGGGATGCACTGTAACGTCTACCTCCTTGCCAACACACTTAAAGAAAGCTCAGCTTGAGAAGCGTCATATCCTGGGGGAACACCTCAACTCTTTTGTGGAATGCTGTCACACAGCACTGTCAAGGGCATGCCAAGATCTCCGCCAAACAGAAACATTTCACTCACATTCATTGTTATTTACACCGCATGCTAGGGGCAATAAGATCATTGTCATCATGCACGACTGAGCTAGGGTCAAGCATTCATGGCCTAAACAGGGGGCTTGCGTTTCTTTTTAAATACTCCAAATTAACATGCCTATGTGTTGCATTGCAATCTATGTCACCCAAAATTGTTCAAGCTTTTGAACTAGGGTTCTTCAAGTGTAGTGGTCCTGCCCCTAGCAGTAAGCATAAAAGGACTTCGGCCCGTGGTCGACTCCAAGCCTGTTGCATGATATTTTCCTATCCATTGCTGTTTTCTAAACTATTCAAATGTGGATTGCAGGATTCTCTTGGATTTCCGTCCTTGAAGCGATCAGGATCAACCACATCAAGCTGTGTGTCTATGACTGACAAAGCCAAGTCAAAGAAGCTGGAAGATAGCTTCATAACTAGTCCTGAGCCAACTCTACAATTGGCACCATATCAGCAACATTAAAGTGGCTTCGCACTTTGCATCTCCAAAGCTCCTTGCTTCATGCTTTCATCTCCATATCAACAACTCTACACTCAGACAGCCTCGCGCTCAGCAGTTCTAAGCCAACAGCCAACAAGAAAAAGCACCTGCATGAAGCTCAACCTAGTACACACTTCAGCTCTTCAGAAGGCATTTGTGTAACCAGCTTCCAGAAAGCATTCAACCTCCGGAAGGTACCCCATTAATGGAGGCGATGGAAATCTCTCAAAACAAGTCGAATTTGCCAAAGGAGGCGATGGAAATCTCCTAGAGCGTATGTGTGAATCACCCCGTCAGTCAAGGTGATGAAAATCTGTGAATGCCATAATAGCCGAAGCATTTCACAAGCCTTATGGCATTTTGGGTCAACAAGTCGACAGAATCGAAGTGGAATAGGGTCAAGATCTAGCCTTGGGGGGAGTCCCGAGCATACTAAGAACTAGCCTTGGGGGGAGTCCCGAGCACACTCAGATCTAGCCTTGGGAAGAGTCCCGAGCATACTCAGAACTAGCCTTGGGGGGGAGTCCCGAGCATACCAGCCTTGGGGGGAGTCCCGAGCATACTAAGAACTAGCCTTGGGAGGAGTCCCGACCATACTCAGAACTAGCCTTGGGGGAGAGTCCCGAGCATACTAAGAACTAGCCTTGGGGGGGAATCCCGACCACACTCAAAACTAGCCTTGGAGGGAGTCCCGAGCATACTCAGAACTGGCCTTGGAAGCATTCCAAGCAAGAAGAACAAATCAAACCCCGTGGAAGATGGAAGATGGAATATTCAACAACTCAACAGTTCTACAAACTCACTACTCAACAACGCCATATCACCTGCTCTCAAAGCCTGTACTTTGAATGCTCAAGCCTGTACTTGAACACACAAGCTCTACGTTTGGATGCCCAACCACTGTGTACTGGACGCTCGAACTCGACGTTCGAATGCTTAAGGTTTATACCTTGAATGCACAAGCTCTACGTTTGGATGCCCAACCACTGCGTACTGGACGCTCAAAACCTGTACTTTGAATGCTCGGATTCTGCCGTCCGAATGCTCGAGCTCTAAGCTCCGAGTGCTCAAGTCCGGAACTTGAAAGAAGCTTTATGCATAAATTAAACACACACGCACGGGCCCATGCACATATTGCATCACCATTGTTATCATCGAGTCTGCATCATCATATCTTCTCATATCTAACCACTATCATCATATACATATTCTGCATATCTTTTATTCATGAAACAGGTCAATCCTGCAAATCAACCGGCTCTAAGCCTCGGTTTTATTGATCGGCCCGGTGCCTCGATCCTTTGGCTCGAAGCCAAAATTTATGACAAGAAAGCTCCAGACCATCAGAATGCCACCGGTTCTACACCTCGGTTCAAATCACGTCAAGCTCTAAGTGCCGACTCCTCAGGCTCTCACCTTACCAGCTTCGCCCTTCAGTTCCATCAAGCTCATTCCTAAGGATAGGCTATTCTACCGAGCTCCCCTTAGTCAAAGTAAGGATGATCAAGAAAAGCAAACGCACCTGCCGTGTATTGATCTACCCCAAAATACTAAAAGAAGCTCTCCGCCGGCATCCAATTCATCCCCTGCAGATGGTTTGGACTCCACCCAATTACATCAGTTCCATCAAGTTAATTCGAAAGGATGAACTACTCTACCAAGCTCCCCTCAGTCAAAGTAAGGATGATCAAGAAGAGCCAACGCACTCGCTGTGTACTGATCTACCCCCAAATACTAAGGACGCTCTCCGCAACAATTTCCCCGGCAGCCCCGCGCTCCTTCAACTACTCTCTGCCAAAATCCTGGCACCATCCAGGTACGTCGCACTACGGCTTTTAAAGCCCGAAGGTACGTCTTCTGTCTCTAACCGTCCAAACTTTTTCTTTTTATTGCCCTGAACTACGATTGGTCTGAATTTCCCTTGAGGAATACGTAGGCAGCCTCCCAGCCCGACCATAACAAAACCTTTTTCCAAAAACCCTTGGAATAGTGGTTGGACCAAATTGAGCTGCTTTTACAGCTTTGACTTTTACTCAAACATGTCTCGCGATCCGTCTGAGCTCAGTCAAAGAGGGGCATCTGTAGACACCCCAATTTGGCCTAACGATTATTTCAACTCCCACCTTGGGACCATCCCGATGATGATACGGATTTGATGATTGCTGATTGCTTTTTTGTGAAACCCATGGACTTATGGTACGAACTCTGAGCCACTTAGAGGACCCAATCCAGAGCCAAATAGCCTTTCAGACAGAAATATAGTGTGTTAGGAAAATCCATCGACCGGCCTCAACATCGATTTCACGGCCTTAACATCCATTCCTCACCCGAGCAACCTGTTGCACCCAAAATCTCCCTGAGAGATCGAAGCCTCGGCCGCCAGATCAATGGCTCGACCGCTACATCCATTTCCAGGCCGTGACATCCTTTGCTCGGCCGCCAGATCGGCCTTTTTCCAGACTCTCGAACCTTCTGTCGGTTGATCGATCCACCGCCTCTCCGATGCGTTCGGGCTACGTTCAGGGATTACGTTGAAGAGTTCGAGTTACAATGCAAATGCAATTGTAACCCCGTGATTTGATTGGACGAAGTGTGTCATCCCTTTGCCTATATAAAGAGGCCTTTGGCCTCCGAAAATACAGACCACAATACAACGAAAATCCTCAGATCTATACACATTCAAGCCACGAAATTCTGGCTATACACTCCCAAAGACCCTCTCTGCAAAAGCCCCAACCTTCCATAGGCGGCCATCAATCAGACGATCCAACCCCGGAGTTCAAACCCTAGCCCTAGGGTTTCGTCCAAGAAGCAATCAATCAGTCAATCTCCATCGATCCAAAGCAATCAAGCAACTGAGGGATCAAGGTGGTGAGGCCCAATGGCCTCTGGTTTGGTTTATTTTATGTTTAATTTACTAATCGTAGCCTTCTGATAGTCTGTTAAACTTTCTGTCTGGTGTGAGGAAGAACACTAGCCGGGGCTTTGATGCCTCGGCCGGTACATTAAACCAGCCCAATTCCTCGGCCGTGACATCCATTCACCGGCCGAGTAATCGATCTGCTGGCACAGTTTTGATTTGTTTACTGCTTTTTGACGCATGATTTATTTACAGTCTCGGCTCACCTTATTAACTATTTAAAGGATAAAAACAGACTACGTGTATGGATAGATAAAGCATCTATACGTCTTATGTTGAATGATTATGGGCTAGCCTCGCGGCTAGGCAGAGAGGGGTGCCTAACACCTTCCCCTTACTGTACTTTTGGCTTCCGTACCCAGAATCTCTACTTATTTCCTAGTTTTAATAAACTGGGTGGGGACTCTGTTTTGATGATAACTGCTATCGTGTGGCGATACCTCTAGCCATGGAAGTATCCACAATCTTGGTTTATGAAGCAAGCAACCAATCGAGCAAACAACGTGATGATACAACTGTATGGTGATGCCCCGTTTGGGAGGTGTCTACATAGTGTTAACGCTCTTTAGCAACAAGTCAACACAACAACAACAACAAAAATCAACAATGTAAGTGTAGTGAAAAACTAAAATTAAAAGTACTAATAATCTGAATAACAACTCCACTTGCCAAACATAAGATACGAAATCACATGAAACTAAACTTGCCTCTCTTCCTAATTCTCATGGCTGCAACTAATGTGGATGCTTCATTGTTAGTGGAACACACACAAACACAGAGAGAGAGAGAGAGAGAGAGAGAGAGAGAGAGCATGGGCTTAGTTGTAGGCATATGTATCCTTAACTTGGGCATTGTACAACTATATTAATCAAACTACCTTATTCCTAATCCCCCTTCAAGTGTCCTAACATTATTCTAAGAATTCAATGTATTAGATTTCCTGTAGTCAATTGATTGCATCTACATTAATTGAGAAAAGGATTACAGGTGTGGCAGAGGGGCATAATGGAGTGAGCCTGCCTTCTCAACATTACAGAAAATAGCTCAAGGCTCTCTACAACTATGAAATATCCTTGCATTCCTTTCTAGCCATGGTACACAGAAGCAGCAAGGTCCCATTTGAAAAGACTTGCAGGCTGCAGCTAGGCTTTTACCCTTCATATTTTGCAAGCACCTTTCTGATTCTGCAGACCAGTTAAGAGGGGCTCTATGAATTCTCAACCTCGCCAAACATTAGCCCACTCAGTAAAGTACATTCAAAAAATAGGTGTTCATGGGTCTCAGCACTTAAGGTGCACAACAAGCACATAGGATCCACACCTATAATCCATCCAACCAGCCTATCCTTTGTAGAGGGTTTACGAAGACAGTATAATTGTAGGATGAAAGCTTGCCTAGGAAACATTTTCTTTGAACCAAACAATTGAAAACCAGAGCACTTCTGCGGTCTTGCCCGCAGTTCTCAGAGCATTCCAAGCAAATAAAACAGAAAACTCACAAGTACTGAGAATCAAAGAGACAGAATCACCAGCAATTATAATGGTTAGCAAAGAGTCATGCTCCATGATCAATTGTATAGCAAAGAGTCATGCTCCACTTCCATTCACCATTCCAGACAATGGAAGACACCTTAGTAAGAAGAGATCTACCCAATTCAACTATAAAGAGAGACGGGCAAAGTCCTGAAGAGAACTTGAAGAGTAAAACCAAAAATCCAGAGTGGTGTGGGCAGGGTGTCTCTTTTATATATATACATATATATATATATCTCGAGGCCACCATCTTATGGGATAGAGGTCGATAAATATCTTATTTACTTTACAACATTATTATGTATTCTATGCATACACTAAAGATCTAATTGACTTTTTAATCTTCTCATCTTCTGTATCAACAGTCTCATAATTCATAAATCAGACAATGAAACTAAACAAACTGCCATGCGGAGAACACCCAGTGGTGCTTGCATTTACTGTACCCAATTATCTTGTTTTACTAAAACTAAAAACCTAGCGTTTTCATATTTCCTTGCTTTGTCCAAGTACATAAACTTACTTGTCTGGGAAAAAAATTTTGCAATGCGCATATCATCCAACAAGTTTCTAGGCATATTAAAATGATAGTTGGTTTGGCAATTGTTTGTTCACAGACATGGCTCCTCCTCATAGAAAGTGTCAGAACTACAATGCTTACAACAAAAATCCATACGTCCTCGTACACTACAATTGTTTGGATCCTCGTCAAGGACTAAAGTCATGCCGTCAACCAGTTCTGTTGGTTATTTGTTCGATTAATATCGGGTGTTTCTCTATATGAGCTACTTAGTTTACTTGGTCCGGATAGGATAACCTTTCATCTTCTCATGCAAATCTATACATGAATGGAATGAACAAGATGCTTAGAACATACTATGGTTAGAGAAAAATAATTCAAGAGAACAGGACTATGAAGCAGTTGCAGACATGGAAAAGGAAATTTGTTTTTAATTTTAGTAGTGTAACGTGCAGCACCGTGGAAGCTAGGAGCTGTTCACATGGCAGGGACTGTTTTGTGTTGCAAAGCAAGGAATAGATGTTAACATGAGTTCAGTGCAGTTTTTTTTGTGACTGATGGTGCATGGCAGCAAGCTTCTTTAAGAGAAGGAGCTGCTAGGGTGAAGTTTGGAGCAGGGGGATCAGAGCAAGTTTCACAGGTTGATGTGTGTTATGCCAGCTCAACGATGATCATATATAGTGCAAAGAACATGGTGGAATGAGGTGAAATGGAAATTGATATGATTTTAACTCCAAGAGGGACAACTGATTTTAATTCCACATACGATTCACCTCAAATGAAAATTAATCAACAGACCACTAGCCTACATTTAAAGCACCTAACCAGTTGAGATTGAGAAGTTTCGAATTTAAAACAGATGGATTCATTTCAGGTCTAAAATGGGTTCTCTAGTGGTTAATACTTTATATAGTCTCTAACTGAAGCACCAATATATCGTCCTGTCACGCAATCCTCACACATTAGCTCATATGCATACGACCCTAGCGTGCAACTTTAGTGAAGCTCTAAAAGATTTCCATATTACAAACACCTCAGGCACAAAACAAGATAGCTAAATTGGAAAATCATACCAAGCGAGAATGTAAACGGTAGGTCTACCACTTGGGAGAAAAAGATTGTTCTACTCAATGGTGTGCCTAGTGCATCCAGAAGAGAGATACAAGACGCATTTGGCCAAATTAAACAAAAGTAAAGTGAGCATTCTGGAAATGGATAACAGTTGACACTAAAACCAACATAAAATGCTTATAACTGTAGATACACTGATAGAAAGATGTATTATGTACTAAACCAAACGACACGCAATGCAGATTCCACAGGACATGCACAAATTGTACAAATCAGCACTGTAATTAACGCCATACAATTGTATTCATAAGCAATTCTAGATTCTGTGGAGAAGTGTCACATTACTTATCCATCTTATGCGCACTAACATTCCAAATAATTTTCAGAAATACGTCAAGCAGGAATGAATAACTTTTTTACAAATGCTAAAGTAAATAACTTTTTACTGAGGGAGAAACAATGGGTGTAGTTGGTGTTCCTTCTGTTGTTGGATTCTGAACCTAGAAAGTTCAAAAAAGTAAAACACACAAAAAGTCATTAGTCATAGTAGTCTGAAATAACAACCAATGAAGAAAATTATAAGCTACTTACTTGGTGATGTGCCTCTAGCACTCTCCGGGTAAAAGATAACAATGATTCATGATATTGAAGTTGCTAAGACTATACATAAAGACTAAGAACAACTAGCTTTAGAGATATGTACAAGAGTAGTGAAAGAGCAAAAGAGCTAATGGTCCAATACATAAAGGCAAAGAAAGTGGCACCCATTAAACTACACATTTTAACAAAGACAATACCAAGATTATGAGAGGAAAAAAAAGGGAAGTGCATGCTGTCATTTCAATTGGCCAAGATCCTTCCCAAAACATCACCAGAATAGTAAGGCAAATAGGAGCACTATTACAAACAAAACAAAACTGATCCATCTTGAGCAGCAGCAGAAACATAGCAGCAGTAGCAGACACAACAGCAGCAGAAACACAGCAGCATATATACAAAACAATGCAGCTTACAGATTCTTCACAGCAGCAAACAGTATGGTTTAGCGGCAGGGAAAAAACATGACTCTTGTTGAAAATACAATCAAGACTGAAGTGGTTTTCAGTATGGAGGTGCTAAATGGATTATCTAAGCTGCTACAAAAACCAATTGATGCTACATCTTTGGGATTGGCTAGTAAGTTTTTGGCTTGAGGAACATTGGCTAGTAAGTCCTTGGGATTGGCTAGTAAGTTTTTGGGATTCTTCACAGCAGCGAACAGTATGGTTAACCAACAGTTATGATGTACAAGAATACATACATCATATTGAAGAACATTCTTGGCTTGAGGATTTCATAAAGAAGAAGCAAAAGGGGGACCACAGACAAAAGATTACTTGGAATAAATAAATTAGGGGCCTTTTTTGAGCTATTCAGTACTCTAATCGAACATGCAACCATAATATCACAAAAAAGACCAAACAAAGCAAAGCCCAAATTCCCAAACACAACAAAACCGATTGAAAAAAGAAAGAAAGTCCGCATTGATGAGGTTTAAAAATGGGTTGTAGCTTGATTTCTTTACCAGAAAATGTGAATGTGATTTAGACTAATGTGGCTGAAACATGGCATCCCAAAAAGTTAATGGGATTCAGAGTAAAAAGTGAATGTGAATGCCAAAGTGTGAAAATGAATGCTAAACAAAAAAAACACTCTCAAAACACATTCAAACTAAAGTGAATGAAACACACCATATTGCAGATTCAGGTTCAGAACACAGTCAAAGTAAAGAACTGAGTGCCAAGCTTTTCCAAAGCTGTCCAAAGCAAGTGAAACAGATTCAATGCAGATTCAAACAACTGAAATAGAGTCAATGCAGTTCAAAAACAGGTTCAATGCAGTTCAAGCAACTGAAACAGATTGAATACAGATTCCCAAAGTGCAGATTCAAGTAAAGCAAGTCCTCCCAGGCTTTTTTTATTTTCTATGGAGGAGCTAACTTAAACCCAAGCACATAATACTAGTCGAGGTGCGTATAAGGTGGCCCAGACACCCCGAGTTATCAAAAATGTTTTTTGCCGAGAGAAAATTCTATGGCTTGACATTTACCCCCCCCCCCCCCAAAAAAAAAAAAAAATTTCTATGGCTTGAATACCTGCACCAAAAATCGTTAAAACATTTAAGATCGAGGTGAAAATGTCTATCTGACCATAGAATTTTTAGTTTCCACCCACTCTCATATAGCTAACAGTTGTAAGCTTACTGGAATGTTTCCGCTCCTAAATTTAGTGATTTTGTTCTTTCCCAGCAATCAGCACATCAATTGGGTGGGTGGTCCGCAACCCTTTCTCAGCAGTGTCAACAGGTTAGTGTTTTGTCATCAAGATTCTATTCATGGATCTAAGATAGCATGGACACCACATACACAAAAGGGACTTTTTCTTTTTGGTTTTCTAAAGCTGTCCAATGACAAGGTAGTCTAGATTCAGATATCCATTAACAACCCCACATTTCCCTTTCAATTATTTGATAAAGTCAATTTCTCCCCCCTCCCTCTAACATGCCTATCAGCTTTCCCAATGTTGCCATCTCTTCCTTTTTTTGTTTTCTATCCTTTAAGGGATTCCTTATCTTTTCTCACATTCCTTGTTTAAGCTTTCTAGACTTCAGAATGCTCTTTATGTCACTTCACTTACTGGTTGAAAACTTGAAACTCCCAATTCCAAGTGTTATTCCAAGATTTTAGTCTTACTTTAACAACTGCTAATAATAGACCATTATGTACGATACAGTCATCTTTGGTCCTAATCAAACAGGTGGTTAGGCAACAAAAAATATAACATGCTCGAAGAGTGAAGATAGATAACAGATCGAAAAAGAAGAATCAAAATCTATTTCAATAGACGAAAGGAAACTTGAGAAGCAGAAAACACAAACAATTGAAAAAGGCACACCAGGAATGTAAAACTCTAAATTACAGGCAAAGGAATCTTGCTAAAGTGACTTGGACCTTAGGAGTACTGTCATTGGAACTTGCCAGAAAATCTAGTAGACCATTCTCTTTCCAATACAATTAACAAGGTTTCCTAAGCTTTAATCTCCCTACTTGAACTAATCAGATTCAATAAGAATTCAAAATTGTCCTTTAGCTGTTATTTTTTCCTGTGAAAACACCACCATTTGTACAGGGACCTTTTCCAACTTCTGCACAGTTCGTTTAATTGCTGCCAGGTACGAACATACTGAGAGGCATATTAAAAAGAAGAGTGACAATGAAATGCCACTTGCCACTTGCCACTTGCATCCAACCATCAGATTCGTTACACTTGAAATAGACAAAGCTTTTATGCTTGAGAGTGATTTATATGTTTGGGGTAAGGTCTAAAGAGTTTGTCCAGTGTTTTGTGATGTCCCTAAAGTTGGCATGGGTGTTCATATAATCAATGCCTTGTTCAGACAATCCACTTGAATATCCGTTCTCACGATTAAGGACCACCAATCCAAATTGTTTTTGTCCATAGCTTGTGCCTTGTGAATCACGTAGAATAGCTATACCTCTTTCGTAAAGATGTTTTTGCAAAGCCGAAGAGTCGATTTGGAAAGAAAAAAAGAGGAACATTTTTAGTGAAATATGTAGACCAAGGGAGGAATAGATGGACGGTCGACATGACGAGGACATAGGGTTGCAGAAACATGTGAAGTGTTGGTACTAGAAGGTAGCGGTTGTTCCTTTCATTTTTTCATTGCCTTGCCTTACGCAACTTTCCGTTACTGACTTATTACATTTTCTCCCAACTTTATGTTACTCTCCCACATCCTCACTTACTGCCCAGAAACATGGTTATCTATACATAGACTGATATAAAATACCCCATAGTTAATCTGTACTCTGTAATATGAAGAAGAATTATTTAAGGATAGTTTCAAGTGTTCACTATGTACATACTACTGCAATACTTACATGCAGCTTCGTTGGCAAAATTTCATCATTATGACCAAGGAAAGAAAGCAAAGAAAGAGCGAAAGAAAAGAATAACAATGGAGAATATGAGAATAAAACAGAAAACTGGTCATAGAACCGGAGGTTTCTACATATCGAGATGACACTATCTTTATTCTACAAGGCCAAACTCAAAATCCAGTGTTGAAGAATGACAGCAAAAAAGAGAGTGTTTCCAAACAAAGCTTCCAAAAGGGAACAAGGACATGGCAGAATTGAAAGAGGCCCAAATTTCTATAGCCTCAAGTATCAAACCCCTCAAAAAGTAGATGTAACCGTAAAGCAGGTTCGATTGTTTGGTGGTGCTGGATATGTTCCTATTATTGCGTCACTCCAAAAAAATATTGCCATTGCCTTAAGCCCAAGTTTAGCACCAGTTAACAAGTGACATATATAGCAGCAACAATTATCAGTAACACTTCATCTCAATAACCAAGCTTTAGGTATATCAGTAAGACTTCATCAATTTTCCTTTGATTTCTCTCCCTAGTTCACATTCTACTTAATAAAATAAAGACAACCATAACCAACAAATCACACATTCTCGTAAAAAATTTGCTCGTAACTCTACGACATCATTTAACTCGAAATAGATACCACAAAAAAAGTAAAGCCCGAACCTTATATTTCGGTAAGAATGAAAGGCAAAAATCAAATCAAACCTGGTGAGAAGTTTCCAAACTGATTGTTTGCTTCTGCCGGTGCAATATGTCGGAATATGGCTTTGATTCTTCTCCAAATGCACAATGACGAAGCAGATGAATGATGAAGGTTAGGAGATTAGTAAAGAAACAAAAGTTAATGGATAAACTAACAAAAACAGACCATTTATACACTGACATCAATAAGCATATAATATTAACTCAAGTGATTTGGGGAAACGACAACCCAGCCATTAAAACACAACTAGTGGACCTCTTCAAACATTTTCTTTATAGTTGTTTCATAAAACCTAGGGTAGGAGACCATATTATTTAAAATAAATTTTGGTCTATTCTCTACAAACTATGTATATAAAATGAAGATTTAAACAAAGTAGAACTTTTAAGCATATAGACCCTAAAAAATAACCTGTAATTTCTAATAAACAATGTAAAATCACAAACCCCCAAAATAAAACCCTAAAAATGCTTAACATTACATATATGTCAGTATATATAAGATAATCGTTTTCAAAGTAGATGGGTTTGTGCATGTCCGAAAGCTTCTCACTCTAATGTCCGGATTTGTGGCTGGGTTTGCTTAATCGTACATGATCGAAAGCTTCTCACTCTAATTTTGAAGTGGCTAGGTCTGTGCGATGGTTCAATGATCTGCGTTGGTTGATGGGAGAGAGAGAGAGAGAGATAGAGGAACAAACCTGGTGTGCACGATTGAAGCCTTAGGACACGAGAAATCGATCCATAAACGAGCAAAATCAGTTCACAATGCTTGAGATATCAAGCTCCAGTTCGAGCGAAGTGATTGGGAGATCTGGCGCCTCTGATTTTGATGGAGTGATTGGAATTTTTGGTGACTTTGGGCGGCAAAGGATTGGCGCCCGAAGATTTTCGCGCCTGAAGATTTTCACGAAACACTGTTCTACTTTAATGAAACGCTATAATTTTGTGAGCGGAGGATCCGAGGGAGCGTTTCCCTGTTTCTGAACAGGGAACGTTGTAACTACTCCTCTTTTATAGCGTATATGTAAAAACGCTATAACCTAACGCTATAAAAGCCCATATCTGTTGTAGTGTAAATAATAAATTTACGGGTCTCTACAGTAAACATTTAGCTACTCGGATTTACGCTCTCAGAATGTGGTCTACCTAATCTACCCAAGGCCGAGTGTTGAACCTATGCTCTGATACCATTTGTAACGCCCCGATTTTTCAAGAAATTTCAGAGGCATTTAATAATAACATTTTATTGAAATAACTTTAGAGCGACTCTAATCTTGATACATATCCCAAGCATACTCGATCTCTGCCCCTAGTATTCCTCTTGTGTCCAACTGCTCCTCCATTGAATCCTGCACCCTCTGGCAAATTGATCGCCGAAGCAACCGATTTATCAGGATACAAACGTATCCATGAGTGATAAATCACCCAATAGAATAATCCAACCCCAATTACTCCTCTTACTTTACAGTTAACAAGTAAACAATATAATATCAATGCGGAAGAATTAAACAGAAATTTCAGACGTAACCGATTTATACTATCCGTTAGCCTAACGTGTGATCTAAGATCTCAACCGTGAGATCCTTCCTCCCCAACCGCTAGTCATGCACTGTCCCATGAGATCACTTTCTTTTGTTGTTGCAGATACACCTAAGTTATATACAAAGCTTGCATCCCAATAACTACAAACAAAGGGAAAGTTTATCATGTCCGAATCATAACTAGGGTTCGCCTATCTTAATCACCACTGGACTCCCGCCAGTTTCAAATCATCACTGGACTCCTGCCAGTTTGGAGACTGGGGCTCCGTTAGCACCCATCTCAATTCACATCTCAAAAATCCGCCTGCAGACAATATCTAATATCTCAACACTTTCCAATTTATCCATTACCTAGCATCATCTTGGTAAATTCTATTCGCATACCACCCCATTTCTCTAGGGTCCAATATTCTAGCATATAAATCAAGAGTCGGAGTAATATACAAATAATCACAATAATAATTGAAACAAATAACAAGCGACGCAATCGCATAACTTTTTATGAACGGGTTGTTGCCCTTAGTCTCGTATGGCCAATAAGTCAAATTTGATACAAGAAATTTTAACTAATAAAAAATTTTATAAAAAAATAAATAAATCTAGGCTTGTATTAGTTTATTTTATTACATTACTACCAGAGTTGTTATTTTAACTTAAACAATGTAATAAACTTTTAATACTAATATTGCATTAATACTATTACTAGATGAAAGCAAAATAGTTATGAACACATTTATCATTTCTAAGTATAGTTATGAACACATAAATTATATTATCAAAAGAAACACACGTGACTTGGTGTCAATTCGTACACTTGATAAATCCAGGTGTTTAATTGTAATAGAGTAACAACTTATGAATTTTGTTTAGGGCTGAAACAATACATTAAATATGTCTAGGGGGTTAACTGTAATTCCTATGTAAATTTTGGGGGTGACTATTCCCAGCCCTCTATTTTCTCCCGTAACCCGTTAAAAATTTTCGAAAATTATATTTCGGTAACTACATGTCGAAAATATGTTCAACATTCGGTAAACAACTGCCGAACATACATTTCGGTAAATAGATGTTGAAAACAAGATTATATTTCGGTAACTACATGTCGGAAATGTACAAGAAACATATATTTCAGTAATTGGATGCTGAAAATGTATCTCAATTTCAGTAACTAACTATCGAAAATGTATCTCAATTTCGGTAACTAACTATCGAAACATATGAAAATTTTTAACGGGTTACGGGAGAAAATAGAGGGCTACAAATAGCGGCGCCCAAAGAGAAACAGAACACGCAAGAGGAAAAGAAAACAGAGTTGCGGTTCTGTTCTGTTCTGGTTCAACATGGGTTCGATTTTTTGTCTTTTCTAAGTATTAAAACTAAAACATACGGGTACGGATATACTTAGGGGAGAGTAGGGAAGCGATTATTCTACGTCGGTTCCAGCCGAAAAAGCGGGTAACGGTTCCGGACCATTGGAGAAAACGACGGCGACGGGGGACCTCGGGCTGACTTTGGGTGAACCGTGGGTGTTTCTGATAAATTTGAGAACGTGGGACATGATGTTTGAACCGGATTTTTTTCGGGTAAATGTAAAAACCGAAACCCATTTCTTTCTCTCTCTAAACCACCATTTTTGGAACCCAAGCTCTGGCTCTCCTCTCATTATTTTCCTAGTGATTTACAGTGGTGATGTTAAGTTTTGTGAATCTCGGAGTGAGGGAGAGTTTTATAGGAGGGAGTGGAGAAGTGGAATGTGGACGTGGGGGCAAGAATGGAGGGAGGGAGGTGATGAATGATGATTATGGCTGGTGAAATTAAGGAGTAGAGAGGTAGAGGTGGTTCGGCATTGGGAACAAGGAGAGAGAGAGAGAGAGAGAGAGAGAGAGAGAGAGTGGGTAGAGAAAATCGGCAGAGAGATGGAGAGAGAGAAAAAATAGGAGAGTAGAATCTCTTAAATGTGGAGTTTGGAAGTCATCACATGATTTTATTTTTATACGTGCATGTATATATATAAGTATGAAGGAATTTTTCTTTTCAAATATTGAAGTAAAATGTATTGCTAATTAATTAGTTTATTAAATTAACTACTTAACTTAATAATTATGATGTAACAATAATTAAATTAATAAAATTTGGAATACCAATAAATGTTTTTATTCGAAAAAAATGGGTCGAAAATCCGGATCGTTACAAAAGCTTTTTTCAAATAGAGCCTTAATAACTTGTTAATAAGAACGTTGGGGCTTCCCAATTAATGTCATCAAATGATAAATAGTTTGTTGGGAATAAGGAAAGCAATTAAGCTAAAAAAAAAGTTAGCATGGATAATCTGATCTTGGAGTAGAAAGATGTATATATACCATTGTTGCTAGTCTGCCATTTGTCATTCTTACTATTTTTATAAGTTCTCTAATGTCATATATGTTAAATTGAAAATCAATTAATTTTCACCCCACTTTTTCTCTCTTTGGTGCAGCAATAAAAATGAAGAAATTTAAAAAATAAAAAACTATTCATGGATTTTGTTTATGTTTGAACAAAGGTCTGAATCATCTGATTAATTAATGGATTACTATGTTTGCAATTATTTACAGTGTCAAAGCAACAATTGAAAGGTACAAGAAAGCAAATTCAGACTCCTCCATTACTGGGTCAATTTCTGAACTAAATGCTCAGGTAAAGTTCAAAAAGAAGAAGAAGAAGAAATAATCGTTTTCTGAGGGTCGGATCCAGTCATGTTTTCTCTGACCAGTTTGGTACATTTTTTTCATTCAAGCCACTCAGATGAAAAAAATGGACCAAACTGGTCCAGAGGACACTTGACAGGATCCGACTCCAATGTGGCTACAAATCTAACCCAATTTGGTCACTTTATCTCAGTACTATCAGCAGGAAGCTGCAAAATTGCGCGTGCAAATTTCAAATCTGCAGAACTCAAGCAGGTGATTTCCTTTTCTACATATATATACCAAATAATCTTGCTCATTATTGAACTTTTGTGGCTTCACCTCACTTCAAAGATAAAATATAGGGACAACATTTCCAGGCAGATGCTGGGTGAATCTCTGTGCTCTATGTCTCCCAGAGAACTCAAAAACCTTGAAACTCGTCTAGAGAGGGGCATTAGCAAAATTCGCTCCAAAAGGTACTTCTAAGAGCATGTACATTAGTACATAGCCAAAATTGATGGTGAACAGTACATTTTTTTCATTTTACGTACTCACATTTCTTTCAATACTACACCAATACAATCTATTTTACCTATTCTTTATTAAAATATTAATAAAGAGAGAAAGAGAGAGCAAGAGAGAGAGAGAGAGGAGAGCAAGAGAGGGAGAGAGAATACAATAAAAAATTGGGTACATGATGAACAATCGTTAGCTTCTTTTAGCTCGGAACTGTAGCTGGATGGACTTTTAGCTCATCCTTTACCGAATCTGCTGTGGCCAATTTTCTCACTTTTGGTTAGCTAAAATGACTAAAAATGCATTATACATTATCTAGTGTACTTGCTCTAATGAGCAGATTTCTAAGACTCCGTAGTTATATTGGATTTGTAATGCAAAAATAAATAGATTTAAAAAACTTCAAATGGAAAATGTTGCAATATACATGTAGACACCCCAATTTGGACATTTCGAATTTCCTTAATTTGTGGCCCGGAGGCTCCCCGATGATGAATTTGGATTGAAACAAGCCTTTGACCAGTCAGAACAATGCTCCTTGGAAGACTCTAAAAGGGAAAGTAAAATGTTTAAATGAGTCTCAAGCGCTCAGAAACAGTCCCAAGCGCTCCAAACTATTTTCAAAATCTGGGATCTGACAAACTCTCGAGCGCTCGAGAGTAAACTCCAAAGCGCTTTCGAGTGCTCCCGAGCACTCGAGACTTCTGTGCTGCCCAATGGATGATGGAGCTTCCCCACTTCCCATGCAACCCATCATTGCAGCCATTTTACCCGGTGCAAAACTCAGACAACACTCCACCTCAGTCAGAGGGGAGTCAGGCCTGATGATTTTCAAAGATGCCAAATTACATTTTCTAAAATGAGACTATATGCTATCTTGCCTATATAAGGGGCATTCCAACAGAGAACAACACGAATTCTCTCTCTACAAACCCTTTGACTGTTCAAACTAAACCAGTTTTCATCCCCTTGAAAAGCTCCATTTTCAAAAGCAAAAACAACCAAGAATCAAAATATGAAGAAGAGGGAGGAAGTTCAGATCATCTCCAGCGTCTGATCTTCTGAAATTTTCAATTCTTTTTCCCCTTTCAAAGCATTTTCAAGGAGCAAAGTTCCAACTTAAAAGTAGAAGTTCTCTACTTTGGTGTCAAATACAAACAAAATAGGGTTGTTTTCCTTTCTGAGGGAGGTCCCTCAGCCCTCTCAGTCTTTAATACTGAGCATGGGCTGAGAGATCTTAGTGTAAAAACAAGAGCAAAGGGTTACAAACTCATTTTCTGTGCTAGCCTACTAGAAGCACTCCCAAGCACTCAGGACTGCTCCCAAGCGCTTGAGAGTGACTCCGGTTCTATTTTCTCTCTTTTAAGCGCTTAAATGAACATGCATGGGCAGTAAAATGTGTTTCCATACAAATCAATTCTCTTGATGTGTTGGTACAAAGGATCTCCATTTTTCAGAGAGAAACAGAGAAAATCATTTCATTTAAGGACATGCAGAAGAGTTTTGTCTGAAAATTTCAAAATAGAAGTTTTCATGCTACAAAAACACAAGATCTGGTATATCAACACATTGAAATAATTGCATTGGTTGTTTGAAATCAGTTCTGGGGTGTGAAATACTCTCGAGCGCTCGAGATCATTTTAGAGTGCTCGAGAGTGTTTGCATGCCAGCCCAGTCCATTTTTTTCTTCCAGTTTGATTCTCATACTGCCTTTGCATGTCCATGCATGCATCCCCTTTGCCTCTTAAAACTGTTAAACCATTTTTCAGAAAAGCAAGGTTGCATGGCTTAGAAGAATGGGGTCTGATCCCAGTCTATTAAGTCATCTGCCGAACCCATAATGTGTTTAAGTCTATTTCAGTTTACATTTTTGCCGTTATATCATGTTGTACTAACAAGACTTGCAGGCTAAACATGCAATACTCCCAAGCGCTCGAGAGTGGATCAGTGATAGGGTTTTCTAGTTTCGCTCATTTTACACTTCATTGCCATTTTTTAGTCACACTCTGTACATATGCACATGCATGCACCCCCTCTGTACTTGATATATCTCTGGATACCTGCTAATTGACTTCATGAAATAAATTCCTTTGTAAAATCCCACAAATATTTAGTAGAGACCGATTTCAAATCGGGAGAGGGCCCCCCTCGTAACGTGGCTGCCGAACCCTTTTCAAAATCTCTGGTTTTCAATTCAAATCAACTATTTTCCAAATAAAACGGTTTCTCGGGTGACAAACCACAAATCCGGGTGGCGACTCTCCAAAATTTTCAAATCGATCCAAAAACGAGGCGTTTCTTTTCGGGCCGCCCCGATTCCACCCGGGGCTGTGGTAGCCCACAGTGGCGACTCTGCTGGGGAGATGGTTTAATTAATACTTGAGAAAAATCAGTGCGTTGATAAAAAATTGCTCCGATTTCCTTAAGCATTAATTGAATTAGTGAGCCAAGCTTGAAAAGTATTTGTGGGATTTTCAAAGGGTTTTATTTCATTTTCTATTTCTTGTATGTACATCTTGTGCAGCCCCGCTGTTGTGTTTCGGCAATCCTACCCAGCTTGTCAGTGGTGGGGAATCCTAGAATGCTCCGCAACCCTCGACCGTGATGAGTCATCCCTACCGTTCGTACCGTTATTGGGTGTATGCTCAATAATGGGAGGTATACTTTGACTCTAGTCCGGGGAACCCTTTTCAAGCCAAAACCGGCCTTTGTACATGTTTAGCAAGCCATAGAACCTTCCAAACTAGGACAGGAACCTACAGGGTAGGACTACGTGCTATATTCTGCTTACGTGCTGCATTGCATCTTGCATCATCATACTATCAGCCACGATTCTCGAGACTTGCTCTCGCGGTCTTCGGAAGGTTGCCAAGACCCGATGAAGAGTCACGCACCCTAGTGCGTATTGTTTGAATCACACAAGTCCTCGAACCCAAAGGAAACTAAAATTCTGCTAAGTCCTTGACTAGTATTTAATCGGGACTTAACCAAAGGAAAGGAATGATAGGGGAGCAGAACATTGTAATACCAACACCATGCAGGCTAAAAGCAAGTGTACCGCTTACGCCGCTTTGGTTATCGTATCACATTGTTCACCCCGAGTCATTCTGAACCAATGGTCGAGTTGTCGATGGAATATTAACCGAATACTTAGCTTGTTCTAGCATCTTTTGGGAATCGACGGTTCCTAAACGAGGATACACCCCAAAAATCCGAGGATCAAGGCAACCTCCCGTAAGTCAATCATTTTCAAAAAAAAAAAATCAGAGTCGATGACGGTGGTGATGATGCACACATTTTTCTAAAAACCATGCACAAATTTCATAAAAATGCAAACAGGAACCGCGTCTGCGCACAAGTTTTTGCTTTGCTGTCAGTTCTGAGCAATTAGGCCAAAGAAGAAGAACATCATACCCTTCTGGACCAGACCCTTGGGATAGAGATTAGAACGACTCCAACTACAAGCAGACTCCATTAGTGCATCAGATTTGAGGGTGGAGATGGACATAATGATCAGGAACCTAAACCCAAACCCAAACCCCAATCCTAACCCGAACAAAGGCAACCTGAACTCGAATACTGGCAATCCGAACCTCAACCCTAATGTCAACCCGAATGGAAACAACCCAAACCCAAACCCAAACGGAGGCGAGCCAAATCCGAATCCTAACCTCATTCCCAATCCCCATCCAAATCCTAACCTGAACCTGGGAAATCTGCACGGAGAAATGGGACAGATCAGAGAGGATATCCAAGGCCTGGGTGAGCGCAATGATAACCAAATTGC
Organism: Rhododendron molle; assembly: GCA_025413875.1. Taxonomy (NCBI): domain Eukaryota; kingdom Viridiplantae; phylum Streptophyta; class Magnoliopsida; order Ericales; family Ericaceae; genus Rhododendron; species Rhododendron molle. Next base: position 26,797,239 of record CM046389.1, read on the forward strand.
CCAACTCATGATGATGATTACTGGAGTTGCGCGACGCCTTCCACCACAAAACCAGAATCCAAACCCAAACCCAATTCCTATCGCAAACCCAAATCCAATTCCGGTTACTAACCCGAATCCGATTCCGAATCCAAACCAAATTCCCAACCTAAACTTCAACCCTAACCCTAATCCGAATCCGAACATGGAGCAGCTAGTCCTTGATTTGGAAACACCATAAAACCCCGAGATGGCAGCAGTATTGGCAAAGCTCACCCAACTAGAGGAGTCCGTTGCGAGAAATGAGAAGATAGCATCGACTGGCTTTGACATCAATAAGCTTTGCCTATTTCCTAACGCAAAGCTTCCGGATAAGTTCAGGCCAATCGACTTCGCTAAGTTTGACGGAACAAGAGATCCAAAGGCACACCTGACGGGATACATTGGAGTACTTTCCATGTGGGGAGTTGAAAAGGACGCTATGGCACAGATGTTTTCGCAGACTTTGGTGGGACATATGTGGGCACACGCCCCTAAAAATTCCGCGTTTTCGGTTCGCGAAAAGTTCGGTTTGCGCCCTTTTTGTTTGAAAGCATGACGAAATGCTGTTTTTGAGAGAGTCGCCACCCGGGTTTTGCGGAAAACACCCAAGAAATCGATTTTGAAAACGCCTTTGTTCACGTTTGTTTGATTTGAAAAAGGCTTGTAGACTGGACCGTCGTCACCTTCGATATCTGAGGTTCGGGAGCCACGTTACGAGAGGGGAAGGGTTTTATGGCACCCCTCTCGCCCAATCCGAAGACTGGTCTCTACTTAGGCATTTTGTAAAACATTTGCATTTTTCTCTCTTTTAATCATTTATTAGCCAGTTAGGGCGGGGGAACAATTAATGGGGATTAACAAGTAACAAGTTGTATTTATGTGGCAAAATGTAATGTATGGTGAATGATTTATGAACAATGTATAATAGATTGAGAACAAGCACTTCTGTGAGCATTTTTAGACAAACTGGCACACGTCGGCCCGGGATGGTGCACGCAGGAACGAACCTGTATGCACTGACCATGCCACTGCATACAGAGACAACCCTGCGTGCGCCAACCTATCACTGGCGTGCGCCGGTAGGCCCAAACCCATAGTTTCTGAACTCAACCCTCTAGGCTCTGGAATGGACCAATGCACACCCAGGACAAACCACGCAGTTGATATAGCAGCATATATATGTTTACAGACTACAGCAACAAATCAAACAGAAATAAATGGACTGAAAACCCCATAAACAGAGTGAGGGGAATCAAGCAAAGGCCAGGACTGAGCTAGGAGGCAAGGGCCAGCCACTGGAACTTAGGACAACTGGCGCACGCAGGTCATGAGTGACCGTGCGCCAGTTGACTCTTTGGTTCAGTGCTTGGCTTTACTTCATCTGGGCTCTGGAACAGGACCAGAAGGATCCCAGAGGCCTTAATACGCAGTTATAACAGATGATTAACTATACAGTTCTAAAATATGGAAAGCTGTAAACTGGTTCTTAGCATGCTAAAGGTGATCAGAATGTAAAGAAAGCAAAATATGAATGATCGGTGATCCCCACGCCAGTCCTGCCATGCAGCCATGACTGGCGCACGGCTATAGGGGACTGGCGTGCGCCACTAATCCTATCACGACGTTGCTTATTTGCTAGCTTTGAGATCAGACGTGGTATTGATTACCAGCCTGGGCTCTGCTAACTCCCCTCAGGGGTCGAAATAAATTCCAGAACAAAAGGTGGTATACCTTTGGTTTGAGGTTGATGGATGGTTTGAGCCTTGAGATGGATGGATGGATTGATAGAGGGTGAAGATGGCAATGTGGGTGGTATGACTGATCTCCCTTGCTTTGTCTTTCAATGGATGAAAGAAAAACAAGGAAAACAAGAGAGAAAGTGAGAGGGAGCTTGAGAGCTTCTTTTATGAATGTAACCCCTTGACTTGGTGAACCTTTTGCTAGAGTGAGAGAGGGAGTATATATAGAGGAGAGAGGGGCTGGTAACCAGCTTAGTTGGCGCTGGTTGGGTTTGAAGGGAAGGCTTCCTTCTCTTTTATGAGAGGGAAGGGTGATGGGAGATGTAGGAGAGAGGAGGAGCCGTCCTGGACGAAATAATCATCAGGGGAACTGTTGCACACGTCAGGGTGGCACAAAAGTCTCGGGCAAGTGGTTGCCAAAAAGGTGACTGGACTGGGGACAAATGGCGTGCGCCACTAAGGAGGTGGCGTGCGCCAGTGGATATTGGTCCCAGGCTTGATGACTGACATGTGGCACTGCACCAGCGTGCGTCAGTTGATCACCAGCGTGTTGAAGCAGGGCTTTGCTGAGGCCGTTTGGTTCTGGCTCGGAGGGTTTGAAAAGGGCTTTGAAAGGGGTTTGAATGATGTTTGGGACGCTCAAAGCTCAAACACATCATCAACTTCGGATGTTCTCGACCATATTCATCATTAGGGAATCAAAGATCGTAAATAAACTACTCTGGATAGTCCAAAATAGGGTGTCTACAGTAGCCCCCCTTTGACGGCACTTGGAGCACCATTGTCTTGGTACAAGTAACGTCAAAGGTTTTCTAGACACCCTCTCAAGGCTATCCAGAACAGAACATACGAGTCAATGAAAGTACAGAACTTTAAAGAACCTGGTTGATTGAATTGATTGGATGATTGAAGTTGAACGGACAGAGCGGCTACTTGCTGGGGACAATATGGGTGACATTGATCGCCACTTGATTGAAGACATGGACAGAGCTGGCTGTTACGGAAGGCGGACTCTCCTGGGATAATCTTCTCTCTGAGTCATTGACTTGAGATTAGACAGCTAGATCGTCGTTGACTCGAATTTGGACGGACAGATCGTCGCTGATTTGAACTTGGATGGGCGAACCGCCGTTGATTTGAAACTGGACGGGCGAACCGTCGTTGATATGAGATTGGACGGGCGGCCCGTCGTTGATTTGATATTGGACGGGCGAACCATCGTTGATTTGAGAGTGGACGGGCGAACCATCGTTGATTTGAGAGTGGACGGGCGAACCGTCGTTGATTTGAGAGTGGACGGGAGAGTGGACGGGTGAACCGTCGTTGATTTGAGAGTGGACGGGCGAACCGTCTTTGATTTGAGAGTGGACGGGTGAACCGTCGTTGATTTGAGAGTGGACGGGCGAACCGTCTTTGATTTGAGAGTGGACGGGTGAACCGTCGTTGATTTGAGAGTGGACGGGCGAACCATCGTTGATTTGAGAGTGGACGGGCGAACCGTCGTTGATTTGAGAGTGGACGGGCGAACCATCATTGATTTGAAAGTGGACGGGCGAACCGTCGTTGATTTTAGAGTGGACGGGCGAACCGTCGTTGATTTGAATGATACAGGTCATTATTGTTGGGGATCAAACTATCTTTGGCCCAAAGAGATCCAACAATCACGGTAGGTCGTGTCAGGCGGGTTTAATTCCATCTGTTGGGAATCAGAGCCAATCTCCTTATCAAAGACCATCCGAGGCAAAGCCATAAGACTGTTGGAAATGCGCTTGAGGCTAGACTGAAGTAGAGGTAGCCGTTGGGGGCGGGCCAAGGCAGACTCTTCTGGGGATAAATTGTTTGAACGAGCAGACTGTCGCTGGTTGAATTGATAGGAAAGACAGGCGGACCATTTCAAGATTGTTACACGCTGTTGGGAAATAAGGATGGGTGGACCATCATTGAATGTCGCGGCGGATTCTCCTGGGGAATAATCAGCTGCGAACAAATCATTGCCGCATGGGATCAAACCTTCTTTAGCACAAAGAAACTCCAACAATCACGGGTAGGTCGCGTCAGGGAGGTTAAATTCCATCTGTGGGGAATCAGAGCCAATCTCCTTACCAAGGACCATCCGAGGCAGAGCAATAAGATCGTTGAACGATGCGCTACTTTTAGACCAATGTGGACCAGGATAAGCGGACGGTGTTGTAGACTGATTGGACGGGCAGACCGTTGTTATGGATCGGTCGGACGATATTCTGATCGTCATTGAGGGTGTGAATGCGAGCGATATTCCGATTACCGTTGATCGGGTGATGACATGACCGATCATCATTGAAAGGACGACATGGCTGATCGTCGGTGATGACATGGTCGATCATCGCTGAGAAGGACGACATGGTCGATCGTCGGTGATGACATGGTCGATCATCGTTGATTCATGACTGATCATCGCTGAGAAGGACGACATGGTCGATCGTCGGTGATGACATGGTCGATCATCGCTGATGACATGACCGATCATCGCTGAGAAAGACGACATGGTCGATCGTCGGTGATGACATGGTTGATCATCGCTGAGAAGGACGACATGGCCGATCGTCGGTGATGACATGGTCGATCATCGCTGATGACATGACCGATCATCGCTGAGAAAGACGACTTGGCGATCGTCGGTGATGACATGGTTGATCATCGCTGAGAAGCGACGACGTGGTCGATCGCTTCCGGTGATGACATGGTCGATGATCGCTGATGACATGACCGATCATCGCTGAGAAAGACGACTTGGGCTGATCGCCGGTGAAGACATGGCTGATCATCGTTGATTTGATTTGATTTGAGAAGGACGACATGGCTGATCGTTGTTGATTTGATTTGATTTGAGAAGGACGACATGACTGATCGTCGTTGATTTTATTTGATTTGAGAAGGACGACATGGCTGATCGTCGTTGAAGGATTAATCGACGCACATGGCTGATCGTCGTTGATTTGATTTGATTTGAGAAGGACAACATTGCTGATCGTCGTTGATTTGATTTGAAGGACGACATGGCTGATCGTCGTTGATTTGATTTGATGTGAGAAGGACGACATGGCTGATCGTCGTTGATTGATTTGATTTGAAGGACGACGTGGCTGATCGTCGTTGATTGATTTGATTTGAGAAGGACGACATGGCTGATCGTCCTTGATTTGATTTGATGTGAGAAGGACGACATGGCTGATCGTCGTTGATTGATTTGATTTGAGAAGGACGACATGGCTGATCGTCGTTGATTTGATTTGATTTGAAGGACGACATGGCTGATCGTCGTTGATTGATTTGATTTGAAGGACGACATGGCTGATCGTCGTTGATTGAGTTGATTTGAAGGACGACATGGCTGATCGTCGTTGATTGATTTGATTTGAAGGACGACATGGCTGATCGTCGTTGATTGAGTTGATTTGAAGGAGGACGACATGGCTGATCGTCGTTGATTTGATCCAAGTATCCCAAGGAGAGATTACCCTTAAAAATAGCATGGATATTGGTAAGGAGGACTGCTGCTAGGTAAATTATTACAACCGTGGACAGATAGACCGTCGTTGCTGGGGATTAAACCTTCTTCGGCACAAAGAAACTCAACAATCACGGGTAGGTTGCGTCAGGGAGGTTAAATTCCATCTGTTGGGAATCAGAGCCAATCTCCTTATCAAGGACCATTTCCGAGGCAGAGCAATAAGACTGCTGGAAGATGTGCTTGAGGCTGGACTAAAGCAGAGGTAGCCATTCAGGAAGGACGAAACGTCACTGTAGAGCGATTGAGCAGCTGCTTTCGATACTGGGTTAGAGTGCTTTGGCATTTGATAGATTTCTCCTGCTTTCAACATTTGACATACAATATGCAATGACATGTATACTGAATTGAATGCGCAAACTAAAAATGCAGATGCAGACTAGGGCGGTTTCTAGAGGATGACGACCTAAAATGACCATAGCCACAAGAGCTACATAGAGCAACACTGCCACTTTAGCCCCAGCTCACAAGTATGAGAGCATTAGACAACCAGCGGCTGGCAGTGTGTAGTTGAAAGAGAGGCCCATAGAAAGGCTGGCTCGCGCCGAAGAGTCTTTAGAGACTCAAAGAAGAAATCTAAAAGAGAGAGAAACCTCATCGGTGAAAGCCTCCTCAAAAGGGAAAGATGGGAGCGGAGCCCCAGGTACTTCAAGGAGTCCAAGAGTGACGACAACGACGAGAATGAGGCCGAGCTCTATCATTGAGGACTACCACTGAGCTCTTTTATTTTACTGTCCTTTGCTTTTGAGATTTGAGCCTGCGTGCCCATGTAGATAGACTTAGCAGCGGGCCACCGTGCCCTAGTTGACGTTAGCAGGAGAAGCATGGGCCTGTGCGCCCCTTGATTTCTGGGCAGATGTGCCTCGTGGATATGCTTTTGCTTGGGCCGTTGAGCCTTGACATGCGTGATGTTCCACCGTTGATTCATGGATCCACCGTTGATTCATGGATATTGTTAGTAGCAAATAAAAGTTGCATTTTCTGATTTTATTAGTTCTCTTAATAATAGAAAACCTAAAACCAGCTACTAATATCCATCTTGCATTGACGAATGATCTGAGTTGATAAATAGACGCGCGTATATGTACAAACTTGCCTAGCTCGAACGAAAAGGAACGAAGAGCCCCAGAATAATGCGTAAGCTCTTTGACACATGAAATATTGGGCATTTATGAGCCCAAACTCGAATATCCCCTAAACAGGTGAAACTGACACTTGCAAAAGGTCAAAAAGATGTACAATGACCTGCACGAAATGATAAAACCGAGAAAAAGTATTCCGAAATGACAATGGATTGAAAAACTGGAAAAAAATGTCCCAAAATGGACAAATGACGCCACAGATGACTCATATAAGTCCCAGACTGAAACCGACACCCCCGTACAGTCACATTAGATCCGTATGACATGTATGGTATGACAAAACTCGGCAAGATCCCTTAAAACCAATTCGAGGCACCGAAACCTTGGTTATAACTTGAAATACCCCCTTTGAGGTCTGAAATCTTTGTTAGGCGTGATGACTACCAATTGTTGTCTGCTACAGGAATTGAAGAAGCGCGCGCAGGTTTGAGACCAATGCGCATCACTTTGAACAAATGTGCATGAGCCTCAAACTAGCACGCGTAACTGAAAAGCCGCTGCAACTGCTCAAACTAGACTCCGCTGGTCTTTAGAATAAATTGTGAGCCGTTAGGCCTCGCAAGCATTTGTTTTGTTTTTCATGCTTTAAATTATTTTAAGGTTTTTGCTAAGCTTTGAAATTGAAGTAGTAGTTTGCATTAAAGTTGAAAGATGAAAGGTTCCCCCTTCTGGTTCTCCAATGAAGTTTTGACTTTGTTTTCGACTCCTCTCGACCTTTGATGTGGATCTCAAAATGTCAAACCATGAATCAAGTTGATAGAATATGACCGGGTCTCAAGGTGAGACTGCCTACGTATCCTTTTTCAAGGAATCAGGTCAAAACGTAGTTCAAGCCAAGGTTCACTCGTGTGTTTTACCTCTCCTTTTACGCTCTAACTTTTGCCTAGAACCACCTTTTTAGGTTTTCGGTCTAGCGAGCTTTCGACTTTTTGCCTATTTATTTTTGCCTAGACTGCCTCCTTAGGTTTTCAGTCTAGCAGACTGCTCTAACTTTTGCTTGGAACCGCCCACCCTTGTGATTTTTTGGTCCAACGAGCATCTCTCAGGGATAATAACACTTGAATTGACTCAGGTTGACTAGAGTGTTGAATTTGTTGCCGTCGAGATCGATGAGTTTAGCAGCATCCCCAGATAGGATGGTCTTGATAATGTAAGGCCCAGAGCGCTTCGGCCGGAACTTCCCGAGTGGGTTAAACAACGGAGCACGAATTTCCTTGGTGACCAATGTATCGAAATTTTTTTTTTTTTACCATCGGGATTGATGATTTCTGGTTACACCCTCAGACAGTGCGGTTTTGATAGCACAGGGTTCAGAGTGTTTTGGTTGACATGCCTTGCTCCGGGCTATTTTGTACATTTCCCTTCTTTGTACTTGATGAAAAGCCGTGGCTGCTGCTTTGAACATGGTATGAGGCTCAGAGCCCTGAGAGCTTCTGCTTTAATATGATTTGGCATTCGATAGTAGGGGATTTGATACTTCTTTATTTCAGGATCGATGCCAGGTGTGTCTTTGTAAAACCATGCCAAAACATTGATGAATTTTCCGAGCAAGCCAACGCCAAGCGCATCTTTGTGAATCCATGCCAATACATTGATGAATTTTCCGAGCAGGTCTGATTGAGCGCCATGCTCCTCTGGGGACTGCGTTGAGCCAATTTGAACCATTCGGGGGTCTACCTCATCTTTCAAGTTTATTGAAATTACTTCTTCTTTTAGTAGGCTGAGCATGCCTTTCGTCTTCCCTTTCGGCGAGGGAACACATTTCCTTGGGAATGTTCCCATCGAAATCTATCCCTTCGTCGTCAGAGTCGACACAGTTTATTCAAAAGTCAACGAAGTACTAAAAAGCAGGATAATGCATATCACAAAAGCCCCAGGGTTTGCCAAGTTCAAAAGAAGACACAAACTAAAATAGAAGTTACGGCATGGAGGGCCAAAAGGCACAAACTCCGACTCAGAGCTAGACTTAGACTCGACCGACTCTGTGCCAGACTCAGACGTGTCGTCAATGCAAGTTATACGCAGTTTGAAAATGCAATATTTAAAAGCTACTTTTAACTTCCGCAATGAGAGGGGTAGAGCCTTCGAAAGTGTTGGGCCCAAGCATCAGCACTTCAGCTTCTTCAGCATCTTCGACCAAACCCACTTGGGAGAACAGCAACTCCAAACTCCCTTGAGTGAAAGACCTCTGCCAGTCAGTCTTTTCCCTTGATTGAATAAGTTTCCTCTTGAATTTCTCCTTTGAGGACTCTTCATCACTGTCAGTCCAGGTGTCGGTAGAGAAAGCCTCATTTGCACCACCTACAGTCACCAGGTTAGCCTCAGGTTTGGATGGGGTGGACAGGATTGGTTTGGCTTGATTTGCTGGGATAATACGGAGAGTTGGGTTGAACATGGTGGAGTTAGGCTTGATTCGAGTGGAGATGAGGGATATCTGGTTAACATGTGGGCTGGAATCATGTTGAGGTATGGAGTTGGAGGTGACATTGGCCTTTGATGCGAGCAGGGCTGGGATGATGCCATTATCAATGAGATCTTGGATGGCATGTCGAAGGCGGTAGCAGGCGTCGGTGAGATGGCCAGGCATTTGGTGGTAGGTACAGAAAAGGTTAGGATTGTGGGAAACCGGGAATGTTCGAGGCGAAGGAGTTGGAAGGAGTGGCTTGATGAACCCAGCTTCGAGAAGCTTCTCATAAACTGAGGACAAAGGTACAAGGAAGTGAGAGAAGATCCTTGGTCGGGTTCTGCAATTGAGACGAGGATTGGCGGAACTTTTACTCACTTCACCGCTGTATAGCGTTGCGCTATCAATGGAACACACTCTCTTGGGATTGGGTCGGACCTTGTCAATGTGCACGCCTTTCCGTTCAAATCCGATTTCGGACAAGGATTCAGCATCCTTCTCTGGGTGGACTCTTGCCTTACGGAATTCAGGTAGATCTTTGAACATGTCTTTCGTGCAAAGCTTGATTTCGACCGGAGGAGTGTGGTAGGCTTGAGGAGGTTCTTTGACTAACCCCATATCCGGTTGCGGGGCTATGGAGGTAACGAGGTCAACCAGTCCCTGGACCACGATCATTTGTTTGTCCATTTTGAGACCCAGCTCCTCTACGGCTTTCTTCAGCTCAGCCAACTCTGTTCGTGCTGCCATTCTGTATTGATGGTCGAGGAAGGTAATATGGCTTTGGATGTGCTGGTGGTGCCGCTGTATTTGATTGAGTGACAAGCCTTGTAAGCCTTTGCAAAAGCCCCAGTAGACACTCCCAAGTAGGTTTGGCTCTTTTGGTGAAATGGCCTTGAGCGTTGGACAGCAAAGTAAATGAGAACTCAGTGATGCTCCTGCAACAGTTAGAATCCAATGCACACGTAGACATTGTCGGTGTCCCCCTAGACTCTACAACTAGCAAACAAGTCCATCTCGCGAAGTTTTAGGACGACGCTGTGATCCTCGGATTTCTTTTCGACAATGTATCCTTGTTTGAATCGACTAAAACTAAGAGATGTCAAAACAGCCTAAGTCTTCGGCTACTCCTTTCTCAAAGTTTCAAAATTGGAATGGAACAATTTGATGCGAATGTCGTGATACCATGACCAACTCTGTTCAAAGCAGCATTGTGCCAGAGCCTTGAATGGTGTAAGTGTTTAGCACTTGTAACCGGAAAGGTGTAAGCATCACGTCATGCCTCTTGTTGTTCCTGGATTTCTATTTGAAACTTTGATTGGGTTTAGACAAGGACTTAGAAAGCCTCGATTTCTCGAAGGTTTATTTGATTCAAGGAATTTGAAAGGTTGATAACGCGCATCATCGAGATGCACGACTCGTCATTGGTCCAAACGGTGTCCTAGCAGGGACGAGATAGACTTGCCAAACAGACAGACCTAAAAGCCGCCCTAGCATGCTCCTACGCAAAACGGTATGGATGTATGTACAGACATGCGATATGGAAAGCAATAACACGTAGACAGTTTTATGGGTGTTAGATGCAAGTAATCCTACCCTGCAGGTTCCTGTCTTAGTTTGAAAGGTTCTATTGCTTTGTACGCATGGAGAGGCCGGTTTTGGCTTAAAGGGGTTCCTCCGACTAGAGCCGCGGTATACCTCCCAAAGCAACGCGTACAGCAGAGCAATGGTCAAACGGTATTACGACTCATCATCGTCCAAGGTTGTTGGGCGTTCAAGGACCCCGGGCTCCAGTAAACTGTGCCGGTTACCCAAAACACCTCAACGGGGCTAAGTATCACCGATGCAAATGGAGAGCGCCAACGAATGATTTTAAGAGAGAGAGAAACGCAATGTTTAGAAAAATGCCCCTTTTCAAGCTTGGCTCACTTTTATTAATCAAAACTTGAAAAAAACTACACAAGTGAACAATAGTAAAAGCCCCAGTTCGGTTTGGTCGGATGTAGAATCCTGTTACGTTACCATTCCGTTCTTCAGCAGCGCGGAGCGTACTATTTTGACAGACTTTTGAAAATTGTTTCAAGTATGTATTAATTTCCAAATTTTAGTTAATGCAATGATCCCCAGCAGAGTCGCCACTGTGGCCACACGCTCTTAAAAAAATCCCACATTTTCGGTTCGCGAAAAGTTCGGCTTGCGCCCTTTTTGTTTGAAAGCATGACGAAATGCTGTTTTTGAGAGAGTCGCCACCCGGGTTTTGCGGAAAACACCCAAGAAACCGATTTTGAAAACGCTTTTGTTCACGTTTGTTTGATTTGAAAAAGGCTTATAGACTGGACCGTCGTCACCTTCGATATCTGAGGTTCGGGAGCCATGTTACGAGAGGGGAAGGGTTTTATGGCACCCCTCTCGCCCAATCCGAAGACTGGTCTCTACTTAGGCATTTTGTAAAACATTTGCATTTTTCTCTCTTTTAATCATTTATTAGCCAGTTAGGGCGGGGAAACAGTTAATGGGGATTAACAAATAACAAGTTGTATTTATGTGGCAAAATGTAATGTATGGTGAATGATTTATGAACAATGTATAATAGATTGAGAACAAGCACTTCTGTAAGCATTTTTAGACAAACTGGCACACGTCGGCCCGGGATGGTGCATGCAGGAACGAACCTGTATGCACTGGCCATGCCACTGCATACAGAGACAACCCTGCGTGCGCCAATCTATCACTGGCGTGCGCCGGTAGGCCTAAACCCACAGTTTTTGAACTCAACCCTCTGGGCTCTGGAATGGACCAATGCACACCCAGGACAAACCACGCAATTGATATAGCAGCATATATATGTTTACAGACTACAGCAACAAATCAAACAGAAATAAATGGATTGAAAACCCCATAAACAGAGTGAGGGGAATCAAGCAAAGGCCAGGACTGAGCTAGGAGACAAGGGCCAGCCACTGGAACTTAGGACAACTGGCGCACGCAGGTCATGAGTGATCGTGCGCCAGTTAACTCTTTGGTTCAGTGCTTGGCTTTACTTCATCTAGACTCTGGAACAGGACCAGAAGGATCCCAGAGGCCTTAATATGCAGTTATAACAAATGATTAACTATACAGTTCTAAAATATGGAAAGCTGTAAACTGGTTCTTAGCATGCTAAAGGTGATCAGAATGTAAAAAAAGCAAAATATGAATGATCGGTGATCCCCACGCCAGTCCTGCCATGCAGCCATGACTGGCGCACGGCTATAGGGGACTGGCGTGCGCCACTGATCCTATCACGATGTTGCTTATTCGCTAGCTTTGAGATCAGACGTGGTATTGATTACCAGCCTGGGCTCTGCTAACTCCCCTCAGGAGTCGGAATAAATTCCAGAACAAAAGGTGGTATACCTTTGGTTTGAGGTTGATGGATGGTTTGAGCCTTGAGATGGATGGATGGATGGATAGAGGGTGAAGATGGCAATGTGGGTGGTATGACTGATCTCCCTTGCTTTGTCTTTCAATGGATGAAAGAAAAACAAGGAAAACAAGAGAGAAAGTGAGAGGGAGCTTGAGAGCTTCTTTTATGAATGTAACCCCTTGACTTGGTGAACCTTTTGCTAGAGTGAGAGAGGGAGTATATATAGAGAAGAGAGGGGCTGGTAACCAGCTTAGTTGGGGCTGGTTGGGTTTGAAGGGAAGGCTTCCTTAAATGCATGGGACAAGGTGATGGATCTTGTAGGAGAGAGAAGGGAACGGCCCTGGACGAAATAATCATCAGGAGAACTGTAGCACACGTCAGGGTGGCACAAAAGTCCCGGGCAAGTGGTTGCCAAAAGGTGATTTGACTGGATTGGACTAGCGTGCGCCACTAGAATGCGGTTCACGCTCGATGACTGACACGTGGCAATGCACCGGCACGTGGCACTGCACCAGCGTGCGTCAGTTGATCACCAGCGTGTTGAAGCAGGGCTTTGCTGAGGCCGTTTGGTTCTGGCTCGGAGGGTTTGAAAGGGGCTTTGAAAGGGGTTTGAATGATGTTCGGGACGCTCAAAGCTCAAACACATCATCAACTTCAGATGTTCTCGACCATATTCATCATTGGGGAATCAAAGACCGTAAATAAACTACTCTGGATAGTCCAAAATAGGGTGTCTACAACATGCTCTGCACTGGTTTACTTCATTAGATGAGAGGAAGAAGCATTCTTGGGAGGATATATGCGCGGCTTTTGTGGCGCAATACGATTACCACATTCAGTTGGAAGTGACCACCCGTGAACTGGAGTCAACGAAGATGGAAGCAAAGGAGGCCTTTGCCGATTTCGTGAAAAGGTGGAGGGCAAAGGCAGCGCAGATGAAAGATAGACCGAGAGATAGGGACCAAATCCAGATGATTGTCCGTAACCTTCAACCCACTCTTGCGAGCCATATGGTTATGGCTCAAGCATGTTCGGATTTTAAAACATTCTTTGACACAGGCCTTGCCGTCGAAGAAGCAGTTCAATTGGGAATCCTTGACAAACCCGAGCCTGCTCCCAAGCCCAAGAAGGTTTACTCCGGAAGTAGCAACACTCTATTTGGCAACTCGAATTACACCAACCTTCCCAACACCTCCACAAACACAACCCAAGCCGAACCAGTGAACCAAATTGCCACCCAAACCAGTCAACCGCGTACCCAACCCCGCACTTTCGCTCAGTTCTCAGCACCGCTCTCCGCCGTGCTCGAGAAATTGGTCGAAAGCGGCACCCTCAAACCACTTACCCCTACCCCCTTGCCTCAAAAGCTGCCCGCATCCCACAACCCTAATGCATACTGTGCCTATCACCAGAATGTAGGCCATCTAACCGACAACTGCTTCCGTCTTCGCCATGCAATCCAGGATCTAATAGATAACAAAACCCTCCCCATGCCTCCACAAAAACCCAACACCATCTCAAACCCACTCCCAAAGCACTCCAACGCCCGCACTAACCTCATCTCTATAAGCCAACCCTTTAACCCGGGCCTTTACATCATTCCTGATACCCAACCCAAACCGACTGTCGAGCTACCAATTGAGGATGCCGTCTGTGCATTGGAAACCGTGGAATGGGATTTTCAAAGAAGGTGGGATGACCTGACAAGTGACTTCCTCGCAGTAGAATACCGAGCTCTTATCATTGGGGTGTGGCCCATGGCCCTTAACCCTCACCAAGTAGAGGAATTGGAACATGGAGAATGGAGGCAGGACTGGGAAGATAGGATGGCTGACCCGTTGGATGGGTATTCTCTATTTGCATTGTTCATAGAGCCTGAACCTGTCGAAGAGGAAGATGAATGGGAGTGGGAGCCCGAACCCAACGGGTGGCACTGAATGGATGATTTTGACCCCCTGGATGAAACATCTTTGGCATACCTCTTTTGGGAGCAAGAAGAGCAGGAACTCGATCTGATGAACCCTCGCATGTTCTCGGGACTCTCCGTCAGAACTATCATTAATCTCACCAGGGACTCCGATGTTCTAGACTGCGTAATGGATCATTCTTCCTGTCCACAGGAGCACATTATCGACGAGTTCCTCCCCCGACCGGTAGTTGAAATTCCTGATGAGCCCAACATCTGTGTATGGGATCCAGAAGATCTATGGGGAAAGTCTGAATTGGTGAACGTGTGGATTGACGGTGAGGAACTGACTGTCAATAAGGCCATGTTAGATGAAGGATCTCTGCAGATTGGCAACAGTAGCAATGACAACAACGACAACAATGTCAACTTCTGGAGTTCTCTGGAGGACGAAAGCATATGGCACGCTCTGGAAATGGAAACCCTCAATGAAACTTTGGAGAAGACGGCACTTGACAAAGGGAAAAGTAAGGCTGACGCTTACGACTTTGACATCTCTGATTTCTGGGAGGGTACTTGGTGGGAGCCCATTCCCAAAACAGTTAGCAATCTTACCAGGAGTGGAAGAGTCTACCAACCCACCAACCTCCAGCAGGGTAGCTCGTCCCGAGCCCCTCCGCCGCAGCAGAATACCCCTGTCAACCCCACAAGTCTAACCACCCGCGTCCCTTAAGCTCCACAAAACAACCCTCCTAGCTCCACTAAACCTAACCCACCTCCTCAGCCCAAACTGTCCATCAACCTTAACTCACTCCCCGAACCTGACCCCGAAGCCTCCTCTGACCCTATTATCCGACAACTCCAAGAAACCCCCGCTCGCATATCTATGTGGGGAGTGTTAGCTGCCTCCCACGAGCACCGTCGCAGGCTCGTAAACAGTCTTTCCAGGATCGAGGTTCCCTCTGACATTGCCCCAGAAGCTTTCATCGCCCTTATAACCCCGAGCCTCACCCAGCACACCCTGTTGTTCACAGAAAAGGACCTCCCTCCTGAGGGAGCGGATCACAACAAGCCATTACACGTGACGATGAAGTGCCTAGGAAAATGGGTCCCTGCGATTCTTATAGACAATGGTTCAGCCATTAACGTGTGTCCACTTCGCACTGCTTATTGTCTGGGCCTCAAGAACAAGGACTTTGTCCCGTCGAATTTGGGTGTCCGTGCTTATGATAATACACGCCGTGATGTTTTGGGGACAATCAACTTGGAACTTACAACTGGCCAGTTTAAGACCACCGTCGAATTCTGTGTGTTGGAAATCCCTGCATCGTTCAATCTCCTGTTGGGACGGCCTTGGCTACATCGCTCGGACATCACGGGTCTCAACGTTGCACCAGAAACTCATTTTGGGTTTGGATTCTGGAACCCTCATCATCCATGGAGACTCAGGTATCCGCCCGCACTCCGAGGACAATTCCCCACTGCTAGAGATTATGCATGGAGAGGAAGATATTGCCATGGGGGGCTTTGCAGTTATGACCGCCTGGGGCATTGATGTCATCTGGAGGATCACACTCGCGGCTTCTAACGATCACAGGTTTATCTTGGTAGCTGTCGATTATTTCACTAAGTGGGTCGAAGCAGCCACGTACAAGACTCTGACAGCAGTTCAAGTGGCTCACTTCATTAGGCAAAACATCATTTATCGGTATGGAGTCCCTCAAGCCTTCGTATTTGATAATGGTGTTCAATTCAAAGGAAAAGTTCTAGAGCTTTTTGATGAATTCAAGATTCAAGTGCATCACTCGACCACTTATTGGCCGCAAACGAATGGGGCAGTCGAAGCAGCAAACAAGATCATCAAGAGCATTCTCGAAAGACTATTGAGTCGGCTAGGAATTGGCACGAGCAGCTACCACTAGCCTTGTGGGGATACCGGACGTCTATCCGCACACCGAGAGGGGCAACACCCTATTCTTTGGTGTACGGTATGGAAGTCGTTCTCCCCATCGAGCTAGAAGTGCCATCGCTAAGGGTCATGGCTGAACAAGGAATAGATGAGGCTGACTGGATCAGTGGAAGGTTCGAAGAGCTCATGTTGTTTGATGAAAGGAGGTTGCGAGCATTGTACCACATCCAGGGTTATCAGCGAAGGATCGCCCGGGCATTCAACAAGAAAGTGAAGTCGAGGGACCTGCAAGAGGGGGACATGGTAGTCAAGGAAATCCGTGCACCGATCTTTGACCTACAAAGGAAGTTCCGACCAAAGTGGGCCGGGCCGTACATCATCAAGTCAATTCTTTCTGGGGGAGCAACCTCAATCATCGATCTCGACGGCAACGAATTCTCGAATCTTGTCCATTTGGATCAACTCAAGCGATATTATCCTTGAGAGAGCTCGCTGGGCCGAAAACCGCAAGGGCGGGCAGTCCCAGGCAAAAATTAGAGCAAGCCTGCTGGGTTGAAAACCCGCAAGGGCGGCCTAGGCAAAAGTTAAGGCAAAAAGTCGAAAAGAAGCTCGCTAGGCCAAAAACCCGAAAGGGCGGTACTAGGCAAAATTTAGAGTGCGAAAAGGAGAGTGTTAATACCCGAGCGAACCCTAGCGCAAACTACGTATGGGCCTGATTCCCTTTCTTAAGGGATACGTAGGCAATCTCACTCTGAGGTTCGGTCCTAAATCATGACAATTAAATCCAAATTGACAAGTCAAAATTCTTTCTTTCAAGGTGCATGCGATTAATGAACCGAAAGGGAGAAACCCTTAATCAGTCGATTTTATTCAGATTACTTCTTTATTACAAGCTGAGCATGAAAATGGAAAACACACAACTAAAACGCTTTTTTATTCCAAAAAACGGCAAAGTAAGCAATCAACCCATTCTCGCTTCCACATCTCTCCTTAGCCATTTGCGGTACCTTCCAGTCGAAGCAATTGAGAAAAGTGGATCACTTGGCTCAGTCCTGCGAGCCTCCCACGTCCGAACATAACTCCGAAGGCCTGAAATGGTGAAGGGAGAGAGACGAAGCATTTCTGAACCCGAGGGCGGTATCTCCTGGCTGAGCCCAAACTGGCGCAGAATACGGAAAGGTGAATAGAAAGTGAAACCTATCAAGCCAGCCACGAACACGTGCGTTGAGCCCATGTTACTCACAGTCATCGCAGGAAGCCTCAGCCAATGGCACCGCCAGACGATGTCATCTTCCTCTGCAGATGCGAGGAAATCCGCCCAGTCATCTTCATTGATGTACATCACCTGAAAAGGACGGTTCCATCCGCTTGCTCGATACCACCAGTCATTCGCCGGCGGTGTTAGCAAACCCAACTTGTCGCAGAGCCAAATCTATCCAAAAGAGAGAAAACAAGTAAGAAGCCAGATAAAGCCCAAACCGAGCATCGAGGTAAAAAGAATGTGAGAAATAGAAAAAGGAGAGCTAAGTGAGGTCCCTAACCTGCAGCAACATCGGGCTACCACCAAAAACCCTTATGCGATCTGCATGGACAGCGTCCAACCCCATCAAAGTTTCAGCAAGGACCAAGGGTGCAATGTCTTTGCGAGCCTCGATCTGAGTAGCGACTCCAACCAACAAAGAACTGGGCTGGCCAACAAATGGAACCAGCAGGAAGGCCACCAAGAGGCAAATACAGCAAGCTGTCATCCGGCGGCCTTGATACTCGAAGTCCGTTAAGTCTCCAGGTGGACTGAATCTCTCGTACAGCTGCACAATATTGATGGCGTTACCCCGGGTCAAAAACTCAGCAACGTTCCCACTGACACCCAGCTTGGCTTTTAGGATGTTATTCATGCTCTCCCTAAGCATTGGAACAACTGGCTCGGTGGAGTCGTGACTCCCAAGGTAGGCATGGAATTCCTCAACGGTAGGGCATAGCTCTTGAGAACCAAAGCGAAAGACATGCATTTCAGGATCCCAAAAGCGTATAGCCGCATCCAGCAAGACAGGACGGATGGCGATCTCGCGGAGGTATTTTAAAGCATGAAGGCGATGCCCTCGGAAATTCAACCAGTCGATGCCTTCGAGGCTGTCCAACCAAGGCCGGAGCAAAGCTTGGTTTAACAAGGCCATGAGAAAAGAGAGTTTGGAGAAGAATGATGGTTTGAAGTGTGAATGATTCACCAAGGCTAGGCTCAATATTTATAGAGGGCTGGAGGGAGGCAATCCTTCACTCACTAGCCTTGAAACTCAGCAAGCTTGTCTTTTTTCAAAACCACTTGCTTGCATTTTCAAGGTTTCAAACTTTGGAAACTTGGAAAAGTATTGGAAAAACACTAGTCTTGCCTTGGGAAACCACTAACCCTTGGAAAAGCAGTACAAGGAGAGTTATAAGGTGTTTGGAAAGGGTGCATGCAGAAGAAAACAACATGGTAGAGCGAGTGGATGACTTTGGAAAGCAGCACAGGTCTGCTGGTGACAGAAGTGTTGAGAGCTCGGGAGTGAATTCCCAAGCGCTCAACAACACTCTCGAGCGCTCGAGAGTGCTGCAGTTTTGCAGCAGATTTTGGTTCCTGGTTTTTCACCTCAACACAGCATTGTGACCTCAAGGCACTCAGTTCAACAAGTTCCAATCTGTTCTTGGGGGAATACAGCAAGTTCATTTGTCCGTTTGTCTGAGTATTCATGTATGTTCTTTGGAAAACCTCAAAATCTTGATAATTTCCTTCCCGCAGATATATCAAAGTTCGTGTCAAGAGCATTTGTTCAAGTCCAATGGTGTACGCGAGTCTTAATGTGTGCTGGTAACTACGTGAAATGGTCAAACGCGCACCAAAGTTTACGAAATCGATTTTCACCTTCAAACGCCCCAATTTCATCGTTCATGGTCACGTTAAGGGCATATACCTTGATCAAATGTGCTCATGTCCCCACTCTCGTGTCCAATCACTGTCAAGACCAGTTGTTACTCTCCTTAATGGTCGCAAATTCCACATTAAAGGCATTCTTGTCATCTCAAGTCAAGTTTTGTGAGTCGAGTCAATCGTGTCAAGTTTTATTTTAAGAGTATCGGTTGAAATTCGTGTGCTCTTTACTCTCTTTCAAAGCTAGACAGACATATTTCATAAAATACAATTCTATGTTGGGAGTGCGAATAAAATAAAACGAAGAAAAGTGCAAATTTTCATAAACAAATACGGCATCTGCAATGAGTAAAGAAGGAAGTATATAAGCTGGGGCAAACACATGCCCAATCTTATCTACCGGGGCACGCAAGCCCAAACGAAACCAAGGCGCGCAGGCCTGGAAGCTACAAGTATGTTGGCACGCAGGCCCATGCAAAAGAAACCAGCAAGACAAAAACCTAAAACTCAGTCCAGACGGATCCTCTTCTGCTGGCGTCCCTCAGACTCAGAGCTCTCAACATCGTCCCCGTCGTCATCAACGTCATCATCGGAAGGGCCTAAGGCAGTACTCGAGTCCGTAGACCCTAAGGCTCGTGACTCGAGCGACTCCTCTGTATCCTCCTCTGACTCTTCAGGAGCGGGCCTTCATTGCGACGCTGCCCTAGGAACTATCTCAAACTGTCGCGCCTCTGTCGTTGACTATGACGCCCTCTGTGTACCCCGACCTCTCATGCTGGTGGAAGCCGGAAGGCTCGTGGTGTCTTGCGGCTGTGTCCTGGTCGAGCGTCGTGGCTGCACCTGCATATCATGAGCATTCATTCATTTTTATACATACTTAAGATCTAATGAGATGAATATGCATGCATGTCCATACCTGAGAAGCAACAGGTAAAGCAGGCTCAGGAACAGGTCTAATCTGGAGGGTCCTCCCCTTGGCGCAGTCCTTCAGTAACTGCCGCATCCCTACCATCAGCATGATAGCCTTCTCTGCCCATTCTCGCGGCACCTGCATAATGGTTCAAAAGTCAAAACAATAGATGCATGATCGAGAAGCATTGAAAGCATGAAAGAAGCAAAGATGTGTTATACCTGCGCAGGAAGCTGCATCCACGGCTGCGGAAGGCGCGGAATGTCTAACATCGCTCGTGCTCCTGAAGGGTCCCTCACCCCATCGTCCACTCCAACGTCGGTAATCCGGGTGGAGTAGACGTCTCAGCTGCCTCCAGAGCCCCCGTGCTTCTCTCGCCTCGTCCCGAAGAGCTAACACCTCGACCGCCAGCAGGAGGTCTAGCACCTCGCCCCCTACCACGTGAAGAGCAACTGCCGCGGCCTCCTGCTCCTGTCTCACCTCCAGTCTCATCCCCAACCTCACTGCTAGCCTCACCCCTGGCCCTCCTGGCCTCAGACTCTGCTATTCGCCTCTCCAGCTCCCTCTCCACACCCAAGCTCGTAGCCAAGTACCTGTCCCTGTACGTCGCGTAGTCCAGCGTGCGCCGCAGATATCTCTCCAAATCAGTATCTGGCACCATGAACTGTTCCAACTCAGCCCGAGTGTAGGTCTCAGTCCTCTGCACTCGTGGAGGGAGTGGCCCCGGCACGACGAACTCTGGAGAACCGAATGACTGTCGTGTCACCCGATCCCCCAGGTACCACTACCAGCCCAATGGGCACTCCAGCAGGACCCTGCTCCGCGTCAACTCCCGACTCCTCGGAAGAAAGTCAGCCTCCACTCTGGCCCAGCGGTCCCAATGTACTTGCATTCAGTTTTCTTGCATCAATAATCAAGAATTTCAGCTTCAAGAAAGGCATGAAAGGAAAGGAAGGTTGATGTTTATACCGTAACCCCGGTGATGCTGTCTAGCCAGCGTCAGAAAGTCATCACTTGTCCCCGTCGCTCCTTCGCTCTCCTGTACTCCTTGCCCCATGCAAGTCCACGTGGGAGCAAGTGCGGATTCGTACAAGTGTTCTCAGGCAGAAACATGCCCAAAACCTCGTAAGCCCAAAGCTGCAAGTTGTCAAGATCAATTCAATTCAAATCAAAGCATATTGAAATCAATCAGTCAATCAAAGCAATTCAAAGTAATAGCATTGAGTCATACCTCGATCACCCTCCAGTATCCGCCAATGGTGTCTCCCACTCCGCGTGAGGCAGCCCCAAGGAAACAGTAGAGCGTGCACAGAGCAGCACCTCCCCAGTCATATCGTACTGCCTGCCTCAGATCAACCAGGCCCGACAAGTAGCTCAAGTGAACCCGAGATCGCCTGAGCGGGAACAGAGAAGCCCCGAACAGGTACAACAGATAGGCCTTGCCCATCTGGGCCGCCTCAACGTCGTCCGCCGGCTCGTGATCCCAATACTTGTGAACTGGCCGTACTCCGCCACCCCTTCGCTATGCACGGGACCCGTTCGAGGAACCACTCCAGAGCTGTGTTGTACAAGTCTATGCTCGGGTCGAAAGGAATCGGCTCGCCTCCCTCGGAGCCCTGTAATCGCTATGAAGTCGAGAGGAGTCACCGTCATCTCCCCGAAGCGGAAGTGGAACGTATTGGTGGTGTCCCACCACCGCTCTGCCAGTGCTGTCATTACAGCACGGTCAACCCTCACTGCTGTCAGCAGCTGGATGAACGGCCCGAAGCCCGCCTCCTCTACCAACTCTCGCACTCTCCGGGGCAACTCTCTGAAGTACTTCAATGAGCTGGCTGAGCCTCCGTGGCCGTAGATAGCTTTGGTGCGCTGTTTCAACGGAGTAAAGAAATAGCATCAGTAAGCAAGTGCAATGATTCAAGGAAGCAAGTCTAAGGCAGGAAAGTAAACTATTAAACTCATATCGTCGACCATCCGGAGGAGATGTGTGTAACCCGATCTCGGAGAAGCATGTCCTCAGGGTAATCCGTCCGAGCAGGGACGTAGCCGGTCATCCCCGTCGGCTCAAAGAAGTGTAATCGCGGAGCGTAGGTATCCGGCGCGAACCCAGGGCGCGCGCGGACCAAGTAGGCCTTCGCCTCTACCACCGCTGTAATCTGCTCCTCAATCACCACCTCCTCCTCTTGCTCCTCTAACCCCAAATCATCCATCTCTAGCGACCCTGTGTCCGCCGCCGTCGTCTGTGCACCACTGAGCAACGCTCCTAACAAGAGTGCCGAGGCCTGATCCTCCGTTGTCCTCGCTCCCCTTAGCACCTCCGTCATCCCTGCATCGAGGCCAAGCGTGTCTGGAATGTCCTGTGGCCTCGCGGAATCCAAGAAGTCTCCCTCCGTGAGTGGAACTGGGTGCGAAGCTCCGATCCCGCTATCGCCTCCCCTCGGCTCTACAACCGTCGCCCTCAAAACCGGCATCACGACGACACGCCCGGCTATCACCACCTCTCCACTGGCAACATCCCTCCGATCATCGCCAACCCGCTCTGCAGCCGCGAGCAAATCCTCCACCGTAGGAGTATGGGGAGTGCCCGTAGCACCTCCCCCGCTACTCGTACCATCTCCTCTGCCACCCAACGCGTCTCTGCTGCTCGTGGCCAACTTGCTGCCGTCTCCTCGCGCAACCTCGCTATCACCCATATCTCCTACTGCCGCTAAACCCCCACTACTGCCCTCTACTGCCACTACACCACCGCCAGACTCAACCCCAGCAACCAAATCCTCCCCGACAGCCCTTTAGTTGGCTGGTGTGACAGCACTACTGCTGTCCGCCTCCATCGCCGCCGTAGTCGTCGCCACCGCCGCCTCCTCGCGGCTGGGCAGCTCACCATCACCTCCGCTAGCCATCCCCGCTTTTTCTTCCCGCCAAACCTTCTTCTTCCTTTTTATTCGCACCTCCTGACACACGATCGTCCACTGGAGGATCGTGGTGATCTCGAGACCTCGAGCTTGATCCGTCTTGAGAGAGAGAGGGATCGTCTGAGAGAGAGAGAGGGATCGTCTGAGAGAGAGAGAGAGATCAGTCGAGTGAGAGAGAGAGTTCGCCTGAGAGAGAGAGTGAGAACAAGCTTGAGAGTTTGAGTGTGTACGGCTGCTCTGGTTCTCGAGCGCTGGGGTTTGGGTTTAAACCCCAAATCAGTCGAAGAAGATGAACAGATCAGCGGACCCCAGCCGTGGTTTGGAGCGCTCGAGACCACTCCTGAGCGCTTGGGAGTGGTTCTGAACGCTGAGATCTATCCTCAGCCGCCGTGCCAACACTCCGTCGTCCCGCGTATTTCGCACTTTCGAGAATTTCTTAGCTTCCTCTTCCTTTTTATAAAATCAATCTCAGTCCTGACTTCTCTCGTGTTGAACGAGACCGTGGGAGGCAGACTTTAGTCGATGTCGTGATTTTTCACCCACCGCGCATAATTTGGTGTTTTACTCGATAGTCGATCGAAATTTGTCTACTTATGCTAATTTCAACATGTTTGCAGGCATTCTTACCCTATGGGTGGTATTTTATCCTTTCTCATGCATGTATCACACATGCATTGCATTTTTCCTCCGCCAAACAGAGCAACAGGTGGACCCTTCATGCACTTATCCTATCAAACTCGTGTCGATCCTTTCTCATGCATGCATCACACGTGCTTGCATTTTCTGTTCGCCAAACAGAGTAACTGGTGGACCCTTTGCACATTTATCTTATCGAGGTCTCGTCAATCTTTCTTGTGCATGCATTGTACGTGTTTGCACCTGCCCCAAAGAACTACGCTGGTCTGATCCTTGCAAACGGGTACGTAGGCAATCTGGAAAGACGCGACCGCATGCATCAAGTTCTTTTATTTGCATTTCGAATTAAGGGTTTGGCGTGGCTCGAATTGGGCTATCTCAATCTTTGGATGTCACTCGTGTCCAGACAAGATGCCGAGCGCCATCCAAAGAGGGGCAACTGTAGACACCCCAATTTGGACGTTTGAATTTCTTAATTTGTGGCCCAGAGGCTCCCAGATGATGAATTTGGATTGAAACAAGCCCTTGACCAGTCAGAACAATGCTCTGGAAGACTCTAAAAGGGAAAGTTAAATGTTTAAATCAGTCTCAAGCGCTCAAAACGTCCCCAGCGCTCCAAACTATTTTCAAAATCTGGGATCGACAAACTCTCGAGCGCTCGAGTAAACTCCAAAGCGCTTGAGAGTGCTCCCGAGCGCTCGGTTTTGTATTGCCCAATGGATGATGGAGCTTCCCCACTTCCCATGCGACCCATCATTCTAGCCGTTTTAGCCGGTGCAAAACTTAGACAACACTCCACCTCAGTCAGACGGGAGTCAGGCCTGATGATTTTCAAAGATGCCAAATTACATTTTCTAAAATGAGACTATATGCTATCTTGCCTATATAAGAGGCATTCTAGCAGAGAACAGCACAAATTCTCTCTCTCTACAAACCCTTTGACTGTTCATACTAAACCAGTTTTCATCCCTTTGAAAAGCTCCATTTTCAAAAGCAAAAACAACCAAGAATCAAAATATGAAGAAGAGGGAGGAAGTTCAGATCATCTCCGGCCTCTGATCTTCTGAAATTTTCATTTCTTTTTCCCCTTTCAAAGCTTTTTCAAGGAGCAAAGTTCCAACTTAAAGGTAGAAGTTCTCTACTTTGGTGTCAAATACAAACAAAACAGGGCTGTTTTCCTTTCTGAGGGAGGTCCCTCAGCCCTCTCAGTCTTTAATACTGAGCATGGGCTGAGAGATATTAGTGTAAAAACAAGAGCAAAGGGTTACAAACTCATTTTCTGTGCTAGCCTACTGGAAGCACTCGGCTGTTACGTCCGTTATGAAATACAGTTTAAATAGCCGAATTGTGTATTTCCATTGAAATGTACTGTGATTGTGGATTAATAAAGGACGAATTTGTTTATTGTACTGTATTGAGAGGGAATGGAATTGCAGAATATTGGAATAAAGTTAATATTATTCAACAAACAGAGAATATAATTAATAACACGACATGAAGACATTATATTAGACAGCTGGCACCGCAGGTGCTATGTTGTAGCTAAATCTTTGGTTTATCTTGTTGGGCCTGTTGAGATGTTGATGCCTTGATTGCCTCGGCTACTGCAGAGCCCACTATGGAAGCGAGTTCATTGGGCTCTAAAACAATAGTATTGGACGTGTTTGAGCCCACTTCGGACACGGATGGGCCTGGGTCCTCTTCGCGTTTGAAATTGGGCTGAATTGGGTAGCTGACTGATGATCGGGCCTGTTGAAACGTGAGGCCTGGTAGGAGATTGGGCCTCTGTCTGCTAGAGCACTCTATGGTGCTCGTTGTGCGACAAAGCTGCGGTTGTCTTTGAGCTCTGCCGACGTGCGAACAGTCTACGTCTTCGTCGGAAAATTGTTTTGATTTTATTTTGAACGACGGTGGCCGGAATTCTATCTCTTCGGGGTTTTTGGCCGTACATAGTTTCACGTACGCTTTTATCTTGCAATATCGTACGTTGTGCCTGATATTTGATTGTTCTAGTCTGTACTTGCATATCCATGGGCAGATGTCATCGTTCAGGGACGCATAGGACGTGCCGTAGTAGTTTAGCTCAATTGGACAGCTGACTGGAAATACGTATTGGGCTTGTTCTTGATCTGCCCCTTGTAGCCTTGTGTCGTATACGTAGACGCGGACACGACCAGTTGAGTTAATTGGACATTGTGGTTTGTACTCGATGATGCAATGGTCTACTATCATCGACAGATGACGTCTTTGTACTAGTGAACCCAGCACTTGATCGGTTTTAGTTGGGAAGACTAGTTGAATTGGTTGAAGTTGGGACGAGGCTTGCGCTTCGACCGTTCTTGATTGGAACGAACCTTCGATTTCTGGGTTTATTTCTATATCCATGGGTGCTAGTTATGTGTTTATGGGATATTGGGTTTGGTGTTGGGAGTTATTTGCCCAATTTGTTAATTGGGTTTGAGGGATATAGTCGCTTGGGTTGTCTCTAACAATGCTATTTATAAGCCAGACGTTAAATAATATTCGACCCAGACAAAATAAAATTAAAATGGTAATACATATTATTATTATAAATAGCATCCGGTTTTGAGATGGATCGGATAATAAGCTAAACATCGTGTTGGGTTTAATTTTGTGTGAGGGCTATTTGTTTGTTGTAAAATATATATACAATTCAGTTGTTTCATGTGGACCGTTGGTTGTAAGCTATAAGATCGGACGGTCCTTAGAAATGTTGTACGAAGATATTTACGTAAGTGCCATTAATGGTTTGTGAGCCGTTAGATGTGCTTGCCATCTTAGAGAGAGAAAGAGAGATCCAACGGCTGTTATGAATGGTGAAACGCAAGAGCAAATGAGCTCTCAAACTTCTTCCCAGTCAAATGGTGAAATGGTGTCGAATATATACTCGAAGACTTTTGGGTACTATTGGTAATGACTTCCAGCTGCCCCCCCCCCCAGGCCCGCACGTTTAATATTACCGTGCGGGCCGGCGCAAATGTGAATCTACAGTAACCCTTTAAATTCAAACTCCGGGGCCCACCTTGTCATTCACGTGCTTAAACAGTTCGGACATGTGAGGATACAGTCTATAATGCATAGTTCAAACTAGTGGGCCCAAAGTAAGTGCACAATTCAAACAAGTGGGCCCACGTACGTCATTATTCAACGCATGGGTTCAGGGAATCAACGTGGTGGGGTCTTTGAGCCTTAGTTAACATTAAAGTCACAGTATTGCACTGTAACTCGGTTGTTCGATGTTACTTATTTACGCTATAAATACGTTTGCATATATTATAAGTGGTTTAAATATTTATAAAATATTTTTAGTCGAAACCGTTGGGTTTATTAAAGAAAATTATGTTTAGAGTTGGGCAGAAAAGGAGTTATTCATCGACCTATGGACAGAAACAATTTGTAAAAAGACGCCGGGTTTTTGGTAATAAACGATTGGGCTCCAATAAATTATTTTATGGGAGGCGTGCGCGTTTGGGGTCTAGTGTGAATAAACGTTTTTTGGCGTCCAAAGGTTTGAAAGATGAGGTATTCTCACCTCAATATGGTATCGTCAACTCTGATGTCCATTCTGATTATTTTACCTTGCCATGGTTGGGACAAGGATTGGACTGTCGCCATACAAATCGGGTTAAGATTTGGTCGTTAAATTTGGAGGGGCGTTTTCATATTACTCCCCATTCATCATGTTTAGTTAGGACTCCTTCTGGCGATCATACAATGGTGGAAGATCCATCTCAGAGCTGTCAATTGCCCAATCTTGAAGGTTACTTTGGATTGTTTGTTATACTGGACAGGATGCCTGTGCCCACTGCGGGCTATTTGTTTGTTGTAAAATATATATACAATTCAGTTGTTTCATGTGGACCGTTGGTTGTAAGCTATAAGATCGGACGGTCCTTAGAAATGTTGTACGAAGATATTTACGTAAGTGCCATTAATGGTTTGTGAGCCGTTAGATGTGCTTGCCATCTTAGAGAGAGAAAGAGAGATCCAACGGCTGTTATGAATGGTGAAACGCAAGAGCAAATGAGCTCTCAAACTTCTTCCCAGTCAAATGGTGAAATGGTGTCGAATATATACTCGAAGACTTTTGGGTACTATTGGTAATGACTTCCAGCTGTCCCCCCCCAGGCCCGCACGTTTAATATTACCGTGCGGGCCGGCGCAAATGTGAATCTACAGTAACCCTTTAAATTCAAACTCCGGGGCCCACCTTGTCATTCACGTGCTTAAACAGTTCGGACATGTGAGGATACAGTATGTAATGCATAGTTCAAACTAGTGGGCCCAAAGTAAGTGCACAAGGAAACAGTAGAGCGTGCACAGAGCAGCACCTCCCCAATCATATCGTCCTGCCTGCCTCAGATCAACCAGGCCTGACAAGTAGCTCAAGTGAACCCGAGATCGCCTGAGCGGGAATAGAGAAGCCCCGAACAGGTACAACAGATAGGCCTTGGCCATCTGGGCCGCCTCAACGTCGTCCGCCGGCTCGTGATCCCAATACTTGTGAACTGGCCGTACTCCGCCACCCCTCCGCTATGGCACGGGACCCGTTCGAGGAACCACTCCAGAGCTGTGTTGTACAAGTCTATGCTCGGGTCGAAAGGAATCGGCTCGCCTCCCTCGGAGCCCTGTAATAGCTATGAAGTCGAGAGGAGTCACCGTCATCTCCCCGAAGCGGAAGTGGAACGTATTGGTGGTGTCCCACCACCGCTCTGCCAGTGCTGTCATTACTGCACGGTCAACCCTCGCCGCTGTCAGCAGCTGGATGAACGGCCCGAAGCCCGCCTCCTCTACCAACTCTCGCACTCTCCGGGGCAACTCTCTGAAGTACTTCAATGAGCTGGCTGAGCCTCCGTGGCCGTAGATAGCTTTGGTGCACTGTTTCAACAGAGTAAAGAAATAGCATCAGTAAGCAAGTGCAATGATTCAAGGAAGCAAGTCTAAGGCAGGAAAGTAAACTATTAAACTCATATCGTCGACCATTCGGAGGAGATGTGTGTAACCCGATCTCGGAGAAGCATGTCCTCAGGGTAATCCGTCCGAGCAGGGACGTAGCCGGTCATCCACGTCGGCTCAAAGAAGTGTAATCGCGGAGCGTAGGTATCCGGCGCGAACCCAGGGCGCGCGCGGACCAAGTAGGCCTTCGCCTCTACCACCGCTGTAATCTGCTCCTCAATCACCACCTCCTCCTCTTGCTCCTCTAACCCCAAATCATCCATCTCTAGCGACCCTGTGTCCGCCGCCGTCGTCTGTGCACCACTGAGCAACGCTCCTAACAAGAGTGCCGAGGCCTGATCCTCCGTTGTCCTCGCTCCCCTTAGCACCTCCGTCATCCCTGCATCGAGGCCAAGCGTGTCTGGAATGTCCTGTGGCCTCGCGGAATCCAAGAAGTCTCCCTCCGTGAGTGGAACTGGGTGCGAAGCTCCGATCCCGCTATCGCCTCCCCTCGGCTCTATAACCGTCGCCCTCAAAACCGGCATCACGACGACACGCCCGGCTATCACCACCTCTCCACTGGCAACATCCCTCCGATCATCGCCAACCCGCTCCGCAGCCGCGAGCAAATCCTCCACCGTAGGAGTATGGGGAGTGCCCGTAGCACCTCCCCCGCTACTCGTACCATCTCCTCCGCCACCCAACGCGTCTCTGCTGCTCGTGGCCAACTTGTCGCCGTCTCCTCGCGCAACCTCGCTATCACCCATATCTCCTACTGCCGCTAAACCCCCACTACTGCCCTCTACTGCCACTACACCACCGCCAGACTCAACCCCAGCAACCAAATCCTCCCCGACAGCCCTTTAGTTGGCTGGTGTGACAGCACTGCTGCTGTCCGCCTCCATCGCCGCCGTAGTCGTCGCCACCGCCGCCTCCTCGCGGCTGGGCAGCTCACCATCACCTCCGCTAGCCATCCCCGCTTTTTCTTCCCGCCAAACCTTCTTCTTCCTTTTTATTCGCACCTCCTGACACACGATCGTCCACTGGAGGATCGTGGTGATCTCGAGACCTCGAGCTTGATTCGTCTTGAGAGAGAGAGGGATCGTCTAAGAGAGAGAGAGAGATCAGTCGAGTGAGAGAGAGAGTTCGCCTGAGAGAGAGAGTGAGAACAAGCTTGAGAGTTTGAGTGTGTACGGCTGCTCTGGTTCTCGAGCGCTGGGGTTTGGGTTTAAACCCCAAATCAGTCGAAGAAGATGAACAGATCAGCGGACCCCAGCCGTGGTCTCGAGCGCTCAAGACCACTCCCGAACGCTTGGGAGTGGTTCTGAGCGCTGAGATCTATCCTCAGCCGCCGTGCCAACACTCCGTCGTCCCGCGTATTTCGCACTTTTGAGAATTTCTTAGCTTCCTCTTCCTTTTTATAAAATCAATCTCAGTCCTGACTTCTCTCGTGTTGAACGAGACCGTGGGAGGCAGACTTTAGTCGATGTCGTGATTTTTCACCCACCGCGCATAATTTGGTGTTTTACTCGATAGTCGATCGAAATTTGTCTACTTATGCTAATTTCAACATGTTTGCAGGCATTCTTACCCTATGGGTGGTATTTTATCCTTTCTCATGCATGTATCACACATGCATTGCATTTTTCCTCCGCCAAACAGAGCAACAGGTGGACCCTTCATGCACTTATCCTATCAAACTCGTGTCGATCCTTTCTCATGCATGCATCACACGTGCTTGCATTTTCTGTTCGCCAAACAGAGTAACTGGTGGACCCTTTGCACATTTATCTTATCGAGGTCTTGTCAATCTTTCTTGTGCATGCATTACACGTGTTTGCACCTGCCCCAAAGAACTACGCTGGTCTGATCCCTGCAGAATGGGGTACGTAGGCAGTCTGGAAAGACGCGACCGCATGCATCAAGTTCTTTTATTTGCATTTCAGAATTAAGGGTTTGACGTGGCTCGAATTGGGCTATCTCAATCTTTGGATGTCACTCGTACCAGACAAGATGCCAAGCGCCATCCAAAGAGGGGCAACTGTAGACACCCCAATTTGGACGTTTCGAATTTCTTAATTTGTGGCCCAGAGGCTCCCCGATGATGAATTTGGATTGAAACAAGCCCTTGACCAGTCAGAACAATGCTCCCTGGAAGACTCTAAAAGGGAAAGTTAAATGTTTAAATCAGTCTCAAGCGCTCAAAAACAGTCCCAAGCGCTCCAAACTATTTTCAAAATCTGGGATCTGACAAACTCTCGAGCGCTCGAGAGTAAACTCCAAAGCGCTTGAGAGTGCTCCCGAGCGCTCGAGACTTCTGTGCTGCCCAATGGATGATGGAGCTTCCCCACTTCCCATGCGACCCATCATTCTAGCCGTTTTAGCCGGTGCAAAACTTAGACAACACTCCACCTCAGTCAGACGGGAGTCAGGCCTGATGATTTTCAAAGATGCCAAATTACATTTTCTAAAATGAGACTATATGCTATCTTGCCTATATAAGAGGCATTCTAGCAGAGAACAGCACGAATTCTCTCTCTCTACAAACCCTTTGACTGTTCAAACTAAACCAGTTTTCATCCCTTTGAAAAGCTCCATTTTCAAAAGCAAAAACAACCAAGAATCAAAATATGAAGAAGAGGGAGGAAGTTCAGATCATCTCCGGCCTCTGATCTTCTGAAATTTTCATTTCTTTTTTCCCTTTCAAAGCTTTTTCAAGGAGCAAAGTTCCAACTTAAAGGTAGAAGTTCTCTACTTTGGTGTCAAATACAAACAAAACAGGGCTGTTTTCCTTTCTGAGGGAGGTCCCTCAGCCCTCTCAGTCTTTAATACTGAGCATGGGCTGAGAGATCTTAGTGTAAAAACAAGAGCAAAGGGTTACAAACTCATTTTCTGTGCTAGCCTACTGGAAGCACTCCCAAGCGCTCGGGACTGCTCGCAAGCGCTTGAGAGTGACTCCGGTTCTGTTTTCTCACTTTTAAGCGCTTAAATGAACATGCATGGGCAGTAAAATGTGTTTCCATACAAATCAATTCTCTTGATGTGTTGGTACAAAAGATCTCCATTTTTCAGAGAGCAACGGAGAAAATCATTTCATTTAAGGACATGCAGAAGAGTTTTGTCTGAAAATTTCAAAATAGATGTTTTCATGCTACAAAAACACAAGATCTGGTATACCAACACATTGAAATAATTGCATTGGTTGTTTGAAATCAGTTCTGGGGTGTGAAATACTCCCGAGCGCTCGAGATCATTTTAGAGCGCTCGAGAGTGTTTGCATGCAAGCCCAGTCCATTTTTTTCTTCCAGTTTGATTCTCATACTGCCTTTGCATGTCCATGCATGCATCCCTTTTTGCCTCTTAAAACTGTTAAACCACTTTTCAAAAAGGCAAGGTTGCATGGCTTAGAAGAATGGGGTCTGATCCCAGTCTATTAAGTCATCTGCCGAACCCATAATGTGTTTAAGTCTATTTCAGTT
This sequence comes from Rhododendron molle, assembly GCA_025413875.1. Lineage (NCBI taxonomy): Eukaryota > Viridiplantae > Streptophyta > Magnoliopsida > Ericales > Ericaceae > Rhododendron > Rhododendron molle. The sequence goes on from CM046389.1 coordinate 26,829,105, forward strand.
TACATTTTTGCCGTTATATCATGTTGTACTAACAAGACTTGCAAGCTGAACATGCAATACTCCCAAGCGCTCGAGAGTGCTTCCGAGCGCTCGAGAGTGGATCAGTGATAGCGTTTTCTAGTTTCGCTCATTTTACACTTCATTGCCATTTTTCAGTCACACTCTGTACATATGCACATGCATGCACCCCCTCTGTACTTGATATATCTCTGGATACCTGCTAATTGACTTCATGAAATAAATTCCTTTGAAAAATTCCACAAATATTTAGTAGAGACCGATTTCAAATCGGGCGAGGGGGGTGCCGTAAAACCCTTCCCCCCTCGTAACGTGGCTTCCGAACCCTTTTCAAAATCTCTGGTTTTCAATTCAAAGCAACCATTTTCCAAATAAAACGGTTTCTCGGGTGACAAACCACAAATCCGGGTGGCGACTCTTCAAAATTTTCAAATCGATCCTAAAACGAGGCGTTTCTTTTCGGGCCGCTCGAATTCCACCCGGGGCTGTGGTAGCCCACAATACACCACCCCACTTTTTACCATGTAAGGCATGCACTCCTTCATCACCTTGAATTCACAATATTTTACCCAAAAAAATAAAATTTAACATGAATCTTGATTTTTTAAATTCTGTATAAATTAATTTCTTTAACATTTACACATAAATCCAAAATATTAATCTTAAATTCAGAAAAGTTGTATGTTACTAGTGTTTGATTTAATTTTATGATTTACGCTAACGACATGAATTTTTAAACAAGGGCTATTGTTATACAAACGTCTTGAATAAATTTTTTTTTTTTGTGTGGCAAATATTATGAATTCCGCCGGTGAATACCGTACACCAGAAATAGAGATGCCTATTGTGGCATTTCCCCAAACAGTTCTTAAATTTTGGGTTTTCTTTCTTTAATTTTTTTTTTTTTGGCTACAAATCTGAGCAAGAAAACTCCAATTTTGCAGGCAATCTAGCTCATTGGTTTCCTCTAATTCTTTTATTTTCCTCTCTCTTCATGTGTTTCTTCCCCATTACAAACCAGAATGAGCTCTTGTTCGCTGAAATTGAACTTAATTATGCAAAAGAGGGTAATAATTTTTGCTCTTCCATCCATGTTCATTTCAAATATTTATACTTTAATTTCTTTCAACATGTAATCCTAATTTTCTGGTTGTTAGAGATAAGATTAACTCTTTTTTTTTAATTCCGGAGACCCGAACAAGTCCTTTCCGCAACCTATTTTAAAGATTTTTCGGCATAAACAAACTGAAGTAACATATGTACAAATTGGTGAACATGCTGTAAATTAGGACATTTTCGGAATATGCTCCGTAAAGCAACTGGGTTAAGAAATAAAAATTTCTATTTGATTTAGGAAAAAAAATGTCAACCTCATTAGATCATTTAAAAAACATTAAATCTCCACATACTACGTCGACAAGGAAATTAATTAACTTATTACAACTGAAATTTGTCTAAATAAAAATTTGTCTAAAAACTCAAAATTTAATAAACGATAGGAATTAAATAGGGCCATCTAAGTCAACAAAACTACTGATAGAGCCATAGCTTTGACGGTTCATCTCCATCCAATTATTATGTTGCCTTCAAATCTGCAGATGGCTCTTCGTATTCCATGTTATCCTCAATATCTGACATAAAATACCAAGGCCACAAAAAGAGCGTCTTGAGTGAAAAACACTGAGTAGGGCACCCAAAGTACACCTTTTACTAAGACTTTACTCATGAACCACAAATATCAAAAAAATTTATATGTGCAGGATAACCTTAACAATTCAATTCTACTCCAGCATTTTCGCATATTCATCCATCATTTACAAGGGTTCACAACCCACTAAATAACATTTAATAATCTCAATCTGTGTTCAAGTTTTCGGTCTTTGTAGTACCAATACAGTAACGTAACTTGATAAGAGTACAGCACGACACCCTTACATGCCAATTTTGTACAATAGGACATGACTCGTGACTGGGACACATTAAGAAATATGTCTATGCATTGTTATTCAGCATTAATTTGACATTTAAATAAAAACACCTGAAAAAGACCAATATAGGTGCAGTCTGTGTTACACAAATATCTGAATTGAATACAGGTGCATAACTAATGGTCGAACACCTCAAGCCTAAAAATTGAGGATTCCTGGATATGTATCCAAATTTAGATACAAGTACTGGGATACAAGAGAGTGTACATCTTGCGGGCGTTGACGCTTGGATCAGCACCCGACGGAGAGTACCTACTTTAATGTGGAAGCGCGATCGAGGTCGGCACGGAGTGTGCCTTCAAACTCCTTTGTTACTGGCCCATGGATAACATGTATCAACGGCCGTTGTTCATTAGGGTTGGGGTTGACTGCTAGTTGCCAGGCGGGTGCTTTTGTTCGATCAATGTATTGATCGAGATGTCCTTGAGAGGCGAGTTTCTCCAGGAAAGCCTTGTATGAAGTGCAGGCGGTCGTGTAATGGCTGAGTTCATTGTGGTTGGAGCATTTCTTCTTTGGATTTTGATCTAGCTGTTTGGTGTCTGTGCCTAGCTTGCCCGTCGGCCATTCGAACCATGGTTGCCTCATGATCTCTTTTAAGAAAGACGAGATGGGCTCTTTAAAGTATGTGCTTTCGGCCACATAGTCATGTACCTTCGGCTGGCGCTTCTTTCCTTCTTTGATATTGTTGACGTGTTTCTTCGGCTGGGACTATTGTGTGATTATTGGTGCTGGCAGCTGTGGTGCGGCCGAGGGGAAGGTGGTGACGGAGCTTGAGATTCCTTGAGCTGCTCGATCCGCATAGAATTCTTCAAGAGCACAAAATCTTTCCAAAGCACGCATCAACTCGCCCATGCCGTGGGGTGGGCGGATGGCGAGTTCGTCAAGAATTTGACTGCTAGTTTCCAAGCTGTTTTTAAGGGTACGTGCAGCCAGGTACTCGTCGATCCTAAGGATTTTGTTAAACAACTGCCAGTAACGCTCGGCGTATTCTCTAAGAGTTTCGGACGGGAGTTTCCTCATCTGGAACAAGGACTCAGGCTCCTTGGCAGTCTTGTTGCTTGTGATAAATCGGGTGTTGAAAACGCGTTCGAGATCGGCTAGGTTCCGGGTGGATCCAGAGGGCAGTTTGTTGAACCACTGGAGTCCAAGGGAGCCGAGGGTGGACGGGAACGCCTTGCATTTGACCTCATCCTTTAGGGTGCAAAGTTCAATGTTTTGGCGGAAGTGGATTAAGTGGGTGTAAGCCTCACAGGTGGTTGGGTCAAACTTCGTGAATTTAGGTAGGTGGAAGGTGGATTCGGGTGGTGTGTTGATAATGTGGGAGGTGAAGGGTGAGACGTCGAGGTCCTTCAGTTGTCTTTCAAATCCTGGGTGCGACGATTTGCCGTGCTCATCTGTTTTCGTTCGCTTAGAGTCCTGTCCTTTTGGTTCCTTTGTTGAAGTCTTCTCGTCGTCTCGGTGCCGAAGCTTGTCTCTTAAGTCAGTTTTTGTCCAGCGTGGACCGTCGATGGACTTCTCTCTATCGTGCCAGGTCTTGTTGTTGACATTCGCGCCTTTGGTGCGTGCACCCTTGCCAGTCCGCCGTGTATGGTGCTCAACATCCAAGTTCTCTGGCGGGATCTCCCCGAGACACTCAGAAACATGGCGTTTGGTCTGCACAAAATCTCGACTACGGAGTGAAACCGTCGTGTGAGAGAACTCCGCGCGACCAGTCGAGTATGTGCTGGTAAACGAATCGGTATCCCTTTGTTCTGGTACGCTCACGACGGCTTCTAGAACGATGTGTTCCAGATGTGGTAGGTTGCTTATAGAGGATTATTTCCCTAGCGTCGCCAGGTGCTAGGGTGAAGCCAAGGCGGTCCTTCACAGAGCCGCGGATGCTTGTCTCGTGTGGACGCTCTTGTGGTGGTGGTGGGGGTGGTGTTTGTCTTCGTCCCCTCCCACCTCCATTAGATCTAGAAGCAGTGGGGATTGCGGTTTGCTGCATGTGTCGTTTCATTTGGGCCACCTCCGCCCTTAGCGCCGCCAGTTCGTTATCTCGTTCGTCTTCGCGACGCTGTAACAGATAGATGTAGGCCGCTGTTACATCGTTCGTGGATGGTGATGGCCCAAAGCTTGGTGGGATGGAGATGGACATATGCCTTTTCGGGGGTTGTAGGATGATGTTTCCGCTGGCGTCCTTAGCCCCCAAAATGGTAACATCAGTTAGATCTCCGCCCATGGTGGTCAAATTTGTGGTTGTTTTCTGGAGGAAGAAGGTGGTTCGAAGGAAGTGTGAGCCGTTTGAATCAGAAGTGATTCACGTTGGATTCACCAATTGTGTGGCCCGTAATCTTTGATTTGAGTTTTTCTCCATTGATCCAGGAATCACCTAGCCTGCACATTGAATGCACGACTAAGACCTGGCCGGGGCTTGCCCAGCAAGACCCTCCAGTAAGAGGATAAGTATATGCAGAGAGAAAAGATGACAGACTAGTGTTGTGTCTAGAAGCATTTACCTCTTAGGGTTGCTATCCTTTGATATTTATAGAATCCTCTTAGCTTGCTCTCCAAGTACGGGCATGTGCCCTGCGCGTGCTGGATGACGTCTCGTGACATCAATGAATAGATCTGGTAACCATTTTTGGAGTGAGCTGGCACTCCCATGCTCGCTCACGATTATCATTTTGCGTAACCGCTTCAGCACGTGGGAGGACACGTGACTTCGCAGGTGGCCGAGCCCCGCATGATAAGCCGAGCCTGGTGGTCGATCGAACTTGGTGAGCGACTGGACAAGTAGAATCTGCTTATGGTGCCACCTCCTTGAAGGTGGCCGAGCCTGACATATATTTTTTCCTTCGCTGGACGCGGGGTAGGTAAGTTGACGACGGCTATCGAGCCTCGGATCTGGGCCGAGCCCTAGTTCAGGTACGGCCACAAACGGATTTAGCCTAGTTTGTCCAAGATAAATGTGAGCAGTCATGTTCGGCCTGCTACAGTACCCTTCTGAGCTATTAATATAATATTTTCTCTTTGTCTATTAGAAAAAACATCGACATCTCATGTAATTGTTGAAGAGTGTTTAGCGATTGTCATAGAGTGTGCCAAGCATGTTTTAGAGTGTCTGAACGAAAAAATATGACACAAAATATGACACTTATTAATTTGAGTGTTAGGCATGTGCTTAGAATGTATCCAAAAAGTATGGCGTCCAATGAAAGTCTGATGGTCACTGGTATACGACATCTGAGAGAGTGTGCATGCTTTATAGGTATAAGCTTTACTCAAAAAGTTGGTGCCCATATGAAATATTTTGGTGTGTTGTCATTTTATCAACCCATTTGGCCAATGTTAAATTTCATACTAATACGAATGTACATGCCATGTGCACCTAAAATAGTTCTTGTCGGTGCAGAAAAACAAAGAGTACCTGGAGCACTGTTATTTCGTAACAGTTCCACGCGATTCTCGGTTGATACCTCTGTGCCTCTGCCGGAACCCTAATCTGCAAGACAAACAAGGGGTGAGCGCACCTCCACCTCTCGTGGCGAAGGCCCTCCGATGCCTAAGTTAGTATCTCGTACTGGTCCCAAAACCTAATTATCAGAAGGAAAGTGTGTAATGCATACAACGTAATGCGTACCTTTTGCCTCTAGGTTTACCTTTATATTTATAGATATACGTCTGCTTGTTCCCCAAACATCCTCATCGCCCCAGGATTCCTATCCCGTATAGGAAACCTGGCCCTCTAGGGACTCTCGTGCCCAATCAACCGAGATCCTTCTTTTGCATGGATCTTCCTTATTATGGAATTCGTTCCATAATAGGACTGCTCCTAAGCTTATCTTTATCTAGATACGGGGTCCCCTCTTCTGGAACATTCCCACCGCTTATCCCGATTTGATATTGAATATTCCTCCTTGAATACTGCTTCCGCCTTATCTCTTAAAGCTGCTCATCAAGGACTCTATCTGTTCGGCATGCTCTTTGCCGAACAGACTGCACTATAAATGCTACTGGCTTGGATGTAAAACCTATCCAGCCGAACAGCTTATACTCATAATTTAGGATATCTCATATCCCTGTTCCCGAACAGTCCTCTGTTCGGTGCATACTTCGTGTCGCCGGCTCTTATCATTATGGCGCCTTTCATCACCTTTCTTATTGCACAATTTTTACATCACGTGTTCGGCTTGTATTTATGCCTGTTCGGGATTACCTCCCTACAGTTCTAGGAAATTGTGCAATTTTCCTGTGGTACCATTGGCAATTTCGCCTAGTTTCCTAATTAACCTTTCGTAATTCAAATGGATCTTTAGCAGGAAATTGACTTGCATAACCGCAACCAATACCTCCGAACAAAGGTCTCTCTCTCTCTCTCTCTCTCTCTCACACACACACACTCTTCTTTAGTTTCATTATTAGCTTTATCTGAGTCCTTTTTTGCTCTATGTATTGTACAGATAGCTGAGAATGAGAGAGCCAAGCAACAGATGAACTTGATGCCCGGGGGTTCTTCTGAGTTTGAGTTCAATATCCAGCCTCCATCATTTGGTGCTCGCAACTTCCTTCAAGTGAATGACTTGCAACCCAACCATCAGTTTTCTCGCCATGACCAAACTGCATTTCAGCAAGTGTAGGTAAATTTTACTTCATTGTTATAAACTTTTTTTAACGCCCCCATGCTAAGCATAACAATTGTATGGGGACGCAATCTTTGGGGCGATGGTAGCAAGATGATATACACGAAATGGTGAGACTAGTGATAGGAGACATCTACTTTCACTACAAGAAAATTTGTATTAGGTGACGAATGAATATCGTCACAAATTGCATGTTTTTCGTTACAAATAGTATAGGTGACGAAAAAAAATTGTCGACTAAAGGTTGTCGAGGATTCCTCCCTGGTGACGAAATCCGTTTTTCGTCACCCATAGTGTCTTTTGACAACGAAAAATTTCGTCACGATAAAATCACTTAGTGACGAAAAAATTTCGTCACCAATTGTGCTTTTTGATGCCAAAATTATTTGTCACCCATTTTCGATTTTGTCACTGATTGTGGCAGGTAATTGATCAAGTTAAGCACATAGGTGACAAAAAAAAAATCGTCACTGAAGGATTTAATTAAAAAATAATGAAAAATAATAAAGGTGACAAAACATTTTGTCCCCTAAAATTACAAATGAAAGCGAATCAGTAGATTGTCGATCACCTACACTCTTCTTATAATACAACATTATCCTATTGATTTTAATACTTAGACAAACAAATAATCATCTCCATAAACTAATATAATCATGTCCAAATTATACATCCATTAACCACGAGAACTATGTACTCTACACCAAAACGTCCATCCACCCATAGGGTCTAAAGCATCAATGTCCCCATGACAAAACAGGAAAGGTAGACCATACAATATATGTTCATCATAGTTCGGTAGCATCATTAAAATAAAAAAAGAAGACTCGAAACTTCAACCAAAAAGGAGTCTTCATAGAAGCATATATCCAGAAAAGAGGACTCGGAACTTCATCCAAAAAGAGTCTTCATAGAAGCATATATCCAAACAAAAAGCCTTCATAGTAGAGCGTATATATACCATCTTCCCCGCTGCCAAACTTATGCATATTCAATCTGCACACATGAAAAGTAGGATAAAGTATTTTGGTTATGATGTTAATAGAACACAAAACATTATGTAAACTTGACAATATACAAATGAAACAAGTGAGGACGTAACTCAAAATACAACACCAGTACCACGACCTTAAGCAAGGAAAAGTTCACCGCATGGGATGTGATTAATGCAGAGAACCAAACTTTTAAAAAGAGAAAAAGCCTCATCCTGTTGTATAACTTGGTCACTTATTTATCTGTAAAGTGTATGTCTAGTAGACATGTTTAATTGATCCAATGGTATAGTCAGATTCTAAGCATAGTTGTGCTATTATTGGCAATATTTGTGGGAGCTTTACCCATGCCCGTTTGAAAAATTAAGACCCATACTTATAGTCCTACTGTCTTTAAATGCAGAATGTAGAATAATAAAAGAATTGTTATGTTAAGCTACAAGATTTTATACACCTACCCCAAACCACATATAGCATCAGATGGAAAACTCTCATGATTAGCATCAACCACTACATGAAATCTCTATAGATGAAGATATACCACTGCAGTAATAGCAGAGCAAAACCAAAACAGTAAGAGTCCAAAACCAGAGCAATAATAGCCCAAAAACTGCATGATTATCAGCTACAACAGAAGCCAAGCTAGACGGTGTCAAACATTAGGTCTCTTGAAGAAAAACCACAGCAGCAAACGACATAGCAATACCAAAGCAAGAGGAATACAACATAAACTATTTGTTTCTTGATTGACTATTTTTGTCTGTCCATCTACTTTGGACAGACTTATAGGATGTAGAGATAGTTAACATCAAACCACAGGAAAAAAATGACAAAAATGACATTCAAAAACTTTAGTTTTATGCTTGAAGCAAACTTAAATGAGTGTAAACTTAGTTGAAGTAAAACTTAGACAACCTATAAGTCAGCTAATTACCTGCACCATTAGATTGTGTCAAAGGAAAGCCCAAAGGGTCTGGTTGTGGAACATCTTAGGATTGAGATTGTGCAGCAGTCTCAATTGGGGTCAACTATGACGGTGAAGTGTAGAGGATCTCCTAATGGATGATGTCACCTTTCGCCCAGGAGCCATGGCTCGCTACGTGAAATGGTAAACAAGATACAAATAGTTTGTTATTGAAGGTACAAGAGCCAAAGCAATATCACTAAATCATAAGCAGCGACAAAGCTAAGAACAATGAATTGTAAATATGGACAAAGAACATCACGGCGGGGATATTCCCAACCAAACTGCTTCAGAAACTCAAGATCCACACAAACCCCTCTAGCCCACAACAAAAAAAAAAATATGTGTGCAGTACATCATGTGAAAAGTAAAAGCTACTTTATTAACCTCTTTATTAAAATATATGGCAAGGATGGTCATTGAACATGTGCAATACATTCATGATATGGACCTGGTAATTAAGGAAAGACCATTATTATTCTACTAGGGTTTTAGCAACGTGCTTCACACGCTCGGTCATGCTCGCTAGTCTAATAATAAAACTAACATTTACCAGCAATAGGCTTATGGGGGAGTTAAACTGGTACTGGTACTACCACTGGTGATGCCTAAACGTGCCAACTGATGTGGACACTGAGAAGCTCAATAGTAAAAATAAAAGGGTGAAGTACTCGCACATGAAATCACACACATACCCATGAATATTAATATGAATAAGTGCTAAAAAATGTACACTTAATCATCCAGGTAGTCACAGGACATATGAGAGTACAATCTCAGGGTAAGACCTTACGAAAGCGTATGCGACACAGCAAAGCTTTATAGAACTCTTCTTCCAGATCAGGATTCATTTGCAATGGCTCTATATCTGCAGTAACATAGACAGATCAACTCAAGATATATCCCAAATGATCTTTCCTTGTAGGAGTCAGAAAAGTACAAATAGCGATAAGCAAAGCAACAAATGGGCTGTATCAGATCCTAAAGATCTACAAGGTTGAGTTATTAATCTCTTACTAACATCAACCTTTCCATGTTGGAAAAAACAGAAATCCAACACTACTGTTAAGTGTCGTGCAATGCATTTTAAGCGTTGTGTTTTGAGGCAACGCATTTTAAGAACAAGAATCAAGCCAAGGCAAAACTTGAACCTTGCTTTTTCGATCAAAGGAGGTATCAAAATGTGAAACTTTAACACCTAAAACTTTGACAATTCAAATTCCATTTTGCTGATTTCCTCTAGTGCATCATATCCATGCCAAAAAGTACACCATTCACTATACATCTTATTCTCATCCACACAAGCATTATTAACACCTCAAGCACCGATAATTCCATTTTCTGCCTTCAGGAGTTTGACAATCACAAAATAATGATACCTTTACACAGTTACTCCAACAAAAGTGTCCAAATGCCAAATATTTTGTGCTTCACTCATCAGAATGGAAGTTAAATGATGATGATAGTGACTACCTTCTACTACTTTACTTTTTGATGGTGGGGCTCCATATGCTCGCAATTGGTGAGAAATTGTTTCCTCAACTGCATATAGCATTGATAAGCATTTTTCATCTCCATCCCCTTTCAAAGGTAGACCATAGGTCACTATGAAAAGATCTTCTTCCTGCCAATAGAAAACATATGAACTGAAATCAAGTGGAAATCGTGCTTATCATGGTTTAATTACAGAAGGATGGCCGATTGAAAAGTGCTTTTGAATACTTTATTTCATTTGTACGCGCATCAGATACGACTGAAACAACCGAATTGCAGGCTGCACCTATGACACTGCAATAAGAATGCAACAATGCATGTGGTAATGTTCTATCAGGCTTCAGAAGATAGATGCAAGGAAAAACTGTTGGAGCCAATGAATGACCTTTGTGCCACGTTGCCTGCCATGGAAGATTGTTAGTAGTCAGAACAGTAACCAAGGAATACGAATCCTAATTTGAAATAAAGAATGTACCTCACATGCTAGAAGATGGTCCAAGATGTTAATAACACATTGGACATCTATAGTTCTATCCGAACTTAAAGGGACTGGGGCAGCACCACTATCAATTGCCTTGGAATAATATCTACAAACAATACCTGAATCCATCTTTGGGTCCATAATCTAACATATAAGAAATCAAACAGAATAAGGCAGAAGGCTCATTTTCGTTACGAGGTGTTCAGAAATGGATACAAGTCCTCTCCCTCTTCATGTGTGTGAGTGTGCACTTGCATGCAATCCTCCCTTTTCATTTCAGTCAAGAATGGAATTCAACTTGCTGAATGACAACTATTCGAAATAGCTAAGATCAATTAAAATGTTTTGTATTGTTTTTTTGGTTAAGTAACAATACAAGTATGTTCTTTCGTACACAATAGTAATATTGATTCAAGATTTGAGACAATACTTATTAGAGAAATACCACAACTAAAATTTAAACTTTGATATCAATTAAAAGAAGTCAAACTTAAGTAAGCCACGAGCTATTCTTGCTAGAGAATGGTGTTTCGTAGGCAAAGAGGATGGAGGCAAAGGGTTCCCAACACTACTGATTGTCATCGAGCTTCAGCCAAAACAAACAAAACACTGAAGAGAGAGGCCGAACACAGACCCAAAAAACCTATGCATAAACCTAAATCCAAACCAGATCCTTAGAGTTCTGACCTTCAAAAAAAAAAGAACTGAAAAACCACAAACATTGTTTGTTTTATTAGTATTAGCTAATCAAACTTTGTGCATAAATAGTAATCAAATCAAGGAAAGAAGCCCAAAAGATCAGGAATACTGGAGTATAAATGGGGATTGATGTATACAACACATACAAGCAGTTCTTTAAGTTCCCAAAGCTCAAAAATGGTAGAAAACAGATATTAAAGATTCGGGGTCACAATCGGTTGAGAGGTCCGTGAACCAATACTTATCCACGCATAGCTTTAAAACATAAACATACATCCGTATCCGATGGATCCCTAAAGATGCAAGAACATGTAATTTTCAAAGAATATGAAAAAACCTAAAAAAATTCGAAAACAACCCATATAGAATAATGATTAGACTAGAGTCAACACATACACGCGAAATCGAAAGCTAAAAGACAGTCTAGGTTGCTATTTCCAATAACCCTTAAAAGTACCACCGTAACTACTGTGTCCACCAGTAATTTAGTTCGTTGTGAAATAACCGCAACAAGATAAGCAAGAAATTTGTTTCACATAGAGACACCAGAGTAAGAAGCTAACCGATTAAGAGAACTAGGGCTAAACCTCTACTCAAATGAGATACATGTATCCGCGTTTACAGATATGTGTGTGTGTGTGTGTGTGAGAGAGAGAGAGATCGTACCAGCAGCAGACGGAGAAGAGGAGAGTAAGGAGTGTCGACTTTACAGATCGTCTAGGGCTTTTTCTCTTCTTTTGGACGCCGATTGGACATAAGAGGGGAGCGAAAACTATTCACTGCAGTGAAAATTGAAGAAGGGAAATGGAACATTAATTGGGCATTACACATGAAACGGTGTCGTTTCTATACCTTTTCAATTTTTTTTTTCAATCCCGCCCTTTAGTAAATGCCCGCCATATTATTTGCAGGAGAACTGATGTCAAAAAAAACAAAAAACAAAAAAGAACACATGGTCGTGCTATGCACAATCCGAGCCGTGAGGTGGTTATGGTCGATCTGAACCATTAGGATTTCTCGTCTCACTAATTGCATCATTATGACATAAATAAAAGATCATCGGATATTGGCGACCGCCTAATCGGACCACATTTGATGCATCCCGAGGCATAAAAGTATTAAATTGTAGTATCTGACCCCACCTGAGTCTTTCTTTCTCGATCGGAACCATACATCTTTTACATATTTTGGAGTAAATCATTTGTACCAAAAACGAAGTTAATCGGGTATCGCGCTACACACTTTATCAAACAGAAAATTTATTTTTTTAATGAAATTGTGTCTCGATAAGAAAGCTTTCTAAATCCGATTGAGACAAATTTTGACAAGAATGCTATAACAAACAAGGAAAACAAAACCAACGGTCTGGATCATCGTAATTGTGTCGCAATCGAATGGCTACCGTACGTTCAAGTACAACACAAGACTTAGTTCGTTAACAATTATATTGAACATATAGAATTTAAAGGTCATTACCAACTCTACTTTTGCAGTGGTCGATCTGAACCGTTAAAATTTCACATCACATTAATTCCAATGTCGTCACCAAAATTAGTGTAACAACCCTAATTTTTACTAAATAAAAATTTCGTTGTTACTGTTTGAAAAATCTTAATTAGGTTTTAATCATCGTTTAACCGCCGATCTTCCTGTCGTTTCTAGGGTGAAACCCTAAGAGTCCACTTATCGGCTGGAAATCCTATCTAGCAACCCTAGCTAGCTTTTAACCGACGTTTCGACTTAGCTATCGTTAAACCTAGCCACCGATCGTTCCTAAACCTCCGTGAATCTTATGGGCCTCGATTCACAAACCTTTTGAAACCCTTGAGTTCGGTAACCCTAGATTAACCCTTTGAACCGTTCGAACCTTTAAGCTATCGACCATTGGACAATAGCGTTAGAGTTTCCTTTACCCATTGGTCAATAGGTAAATCTTGGTTAATCTTCCTAAGTACGAGATTAGGTTAGTTTAGTGCTTAATTGCAAAGTATTAACCTTTTTGGTGTTATCCATTGGATAATAACCGTTAGGAGAATTATTACCCATTGGACGATAGAGTAGAATCCTAGCCATCTTTACCCATTGGTTATTAACCGCTAGGGAAACTAATATCCATTGGATAATAGCTTTACTTGCTCACCAAGTACAAGGGTATTAAAATATTAGATTTGGCCATGTGTGATAATCCATTAAACTAAGTTTAGTCCATTAGTATATTAGGTTAGTACTTAGTACTTTGGATGAAGTAGAATACTTAATTAGATATTAGATTTGGTCAATATCTAGCCTAGATTGTGAGTACATGCTTATATATATATATATATATATACAGTGGGCTTCCATTGCGGACGCTCACAACTAACTTAAATGCGGACTTTGCCTTTCCCGATCAAATTTCAATGATCCGAGCCGCTCAATGTGTTCAGAATGTGATTTTAAGGGTACTTGCGAGAAATCAAAAAAAAAAAAGACCGGGAAGGGCTTCATCCAAGCAGTTTTTGTTTATTTTTAATTGAACGGTTCAAATAAAAACTGCTCAAATCAGGCCCTTCCCGGTCATTTTTTTTCCCGATTTCTCGCGGGTACCCTTAAAATCACATTCTGAACACATTGAACGGTTCGGATCATCAAATTTCAATCGGGAAAGAGGAGAAATGGGGTGGTCCGCAACTTGTTTCAATGCGGGCATCCGCAATGGAAGGGGACTCTATATATATATATATATATATATATATATATATACATATGTGTGTGTGTGTGTGTGTGTGTACTTGTATATATATATACTTGTATTATATATATATAGATATATATATAATATTGTATTGTGCATGTGTGTATTAGAATATTTTGTTTAGAAAATTTATATTACTTGAAAATATGGATTTTATGAATGACCCATAGTACTTATATATATATATTAGTATATATATACATCTTCCAAGAGAGTACAAGTGGGAGAGAGAGAGAGAGGGAGAGGGGGGAGAGAGAGAGAAAAAAGCAGAGAGAGAGAGCTCCGAGAGAGAGAGAGAGAAGGGAGAGAGAGAAAGAGAAGGAAAGAAGGAGAGAGATTGTACCTTAGATTTTTCTTGGACTTTCTTTGACCTTTGCTTGATCTCTTGGTAATCTTCTTCCTACAAAATCTATGACCTAATTGTCCTAAATACATATTCTACTAGGGTAAATCTTGTACAAACCCTAGCTTGCCAAATCTTTACTCTTCCAATCCATCAACCTTTGTCCTTCCAAATCTATACATATATAGTTATATATATGTACATTGTACTTTGTACCAAGAGAGGAAGAAAGAGAGAGGGAGAAAGGAGGAGGGAGAGGCCGAGAGAGATTGGGAGAGAGAGAGAGAGAGTTCGGATGGGAGAGGGAGAGAGAGAGTGTGATGTGTGTGCTAGTGTACTCACCTTGATTGATCTAGCTTAGATCATCCTTGTCCTTCTTTGATATGCTTTCAAAGTGAAAGCATGACCTTTGTAAGCAAATCTAGTCCTTTGTACCAAAACCCTAAATTGTTTACTTGATTCAAATCCCTTTACTTGATCAATCTTCCATGATCCAATCCTTGGTACACATCCTAGCCTTGCATGCCTAGTTTTTAGGTTGTTTCTTGCAAGAAAGCAAGATTTGCTTAGAATTAAAAATTGAGAGAAAGAGAGAGAGAGAGGGCCGGCCAAGAGAGGAGAGAGGAGAGGCTTTGCCTATAAATACCAAGCCATTTGGTGCTTTGAACTCACACCTCAAACCATTCTCCTACTTCTTTCTTGAAAGCATAGCTTATTCTAGCTTGTTCTTGCTCATTCTTGCTTGTTCTTGCTTACTTTCTTTCTAGTTTTTCAAGAAGCTTTCCATCTCCGCCACTAAACCACCATACGACCACCACCTCGATCTTAAAGTAGTAGTAGTATAGGTTACGATCTAGTTTCGAGAGAAACCTTTCTCTTTCGAAGCTATCGGAAGCTTATCGTAAGCCGTTACGCCGTTCGAGTGCCGACTTTCTTTCCGTCGATCTTTTCGTAGTCCTTTTCTACCGCCAAGAAGAACGGTAGAGTTCTTCGAACCTACTTCTCTAAGTATATTTTAAGTGTAGAATGTCCTTACTCTCTACCCCTAAGTATAGATAAGATGTGTGTTGAGCTTTTCAAACTATTTCTTTAAGAAAATAAAGTTAGTCGAATGATTTAGCTTGTAGAACTTTCTTGCTAAAAGTACGTAGTTTACTTTGATCTTGTGGCTACTTGATTGTTTGATCGCCTAATTGCTACGTGATTGTATGAACTCGTCAATAAACATGTGTTGTTTTATTGAACTTCTCGAAGGAAATGCGTTTTAAAGATAAAGTGTTGTTTTGAAACGAAGTATTTGTATTTTGACCTTTTAACGAGCATGATAGTATAGAGTTGGATGATCTTGCTATTCGATATCGCATGAGTTATGTGAATAGTCCCACCGCGGAGTCGATGCATGTTACGAGACACATGGAATTGGAAAAGTAGAGATATGACACCTAAGATGTGGTTGATATGGATAAAAAGTGTTTTGGAAATGCATAATGGCCGGACTTGGTAGCCATTATGGCCTTGAGTCAGACTTGGTAGCCTTTGTGGCAATGAGCCGGACTTGGTAGCTCATTGTTGTGCGACACAAGGTGCCGGTCTTGGATGCTCATGGTTGTGTGTGTGTGTGTGACACAATGTGCCGGACTTGGTAGCCATTGTGGCCATGCGTTGGTAACCTTGTGGCAATGAGCCGGACTTGGTAGCTCATTGTTGTGCGACACAAGGTACTTGTAACCCATGGTTGTGTGCGTGCGTGTTTTCGGAATTGATGATAAAAGATGAGACACAAAACGATGAGTCACGTAGGAGAGACACACGAAAAACATGACACCAACGCTCGTTAGTGAATGCGCATGTGTAATTGTATGAGTTTATTTGAAAGCATGTTAAGTCTGGAAAATCGTATACTATCTTTGATGTGTATGTTAAGGGTTAGTGGGTTTGGATTACTCTATTGAGCTTTCAAGCTCACGGTGTTGCTTTATGTGACCCTGACATATTATACTGGTGGCGACGCTGGTATAATGTGTCAGACTTTTTAGATGAACAAGGAGAGCTGTATACCCTGGAGGCTTTCGGAGCTGAGGAACTCGCTAGGATAGAGGAAGAGAAGGAGCTTTAGTTAGCCTTAGTAACCCTCCCTTTTGTGTAATATAAACCTCTCTAAGGAGATTGGATGTAATAATGAGCTAGACTCTGCCTTGTTTGTCTAATAAAACCTTTATTTAACGAACCCGATTTTGGGGGCGTTACAATTAGAGATCATCGGATATCAGCAACCGCCTAATTAGACAACATCTGATGCATTCCGAGGCATTAAAGTATTAGATTACAAGACCCAACCCCCATCAGAGTCTTTATTTTTCAATCCGAACCGTCCATCTTTTACATATTACAGAATTCATCATTAGTACCAAAAATGAAGTTGATCGGGTAGAAATCAGGGGAGGAAAGTGATGAAGGGGATCCATAAGGGAGGAGGGAGAGAGAGAAGTCAAATACCATACCTTGAGAGAGAGAGAGTCAAAGTTGCAAAGATAGGGGGGGAGCAGCGTGAGAGAGATGGAGTGGTGTAGAGAGATGGAGGCCATGAAGCTCAGTTTTGGGATGAAAGCCAAACAATTTCCCCACCCAAAAAAATCCCCTTGGACGACAAAAAATAATTCCTCACCCAAAGTCTTTCCTTTTATGAGGAACTATTTCGTCACGTAATGCTTACAAGTATCTGAGCAACAAATGGAGGAAATTGATTACCGACGAAACTTATTTTTTTGTCACCTTATATTTTTTTGTCCACCCTTTTGGTGACGAAATTTATTTTTTCGTCACTGATTAGACATTTTTGGCGACAAAATAAAATTTTCTCACCTTAAATTTGTCTACCTTCTCAATTGGTGACGAAAAAATATTTTCCTCACAAAATAGGCATATTTGGAGACGAAATCTACTTTCGTCACATATTCTCATTTTTCTTGTAGTGATGGGCCCATTCGGTACTCGTTGTAGTTTACCAAACGGCCGTCAAATTCAATTATTTATAAACCGGACTATGACTAACGAATTGCATAGTATAGCAAGAAAGTTCGAGTCGATCCACAGGGAGCTCGAATATAGCTTGTTCGGATTTGTAGATGTAAGGGTTTCCGGCGTCCAAGCGGCCAACTTGGAGTTTGGTTTAAATAACAAAATTGAAATTGAAACTAACTTAGATTAAAAGCGGTCAAGTCATGAGGATTGACTAACCCACGACTTAGCCGCTAAACAGTTTCTTCATCTAACTTATGAGTGGACCGAAACCGTCCGGATTCCACTTGAAGAATTAACAGCTGAAGACTACTTGTAACTCAACTCAAAGCATTAATTCAAACTGAACTCATTTAACGCAAGTGAGAGACGAAAAAGGATCGTTCGCACGCGTAGGATTATCAAGCACGTAGCATAGGCCGATAGACTTTATTGATCAAAGAAGCCACCAATCCCATGATCGATACTAGAAATCATGGGTTTAATTCATTTAACACATTAAAATCGAGCTAAAGTTTAGACGAAACCGATTAAACGACTAATCCATAGGGAGCATCTCACCCCATGACCAAACCCATTAACTACTCACATAATTAAAAGACTAGAAATTTTGCTAAGTATTGAAAACATGATTCACCGGTAAAAACGGAAATAAACTTGATTTCTATAGAGATCCAAACCACACCAACAACTTTAACACTTGAGAATTAAACATAAAACCATTACTTACTTGAGTTCGGAAAGGAATTGAATGCAAAACTTGAAGGAAATTAACTTAAGAGCTAAAGAACATAAAAGACTAGAAATTTGTCTAAGGTACATACATGCCAATAATGGCTTATAAACTATAAATAGGCTAAAACAATCAGCCATAAAATGGACCAAAAGGCCCTCAAAATATCCCAAAATCATGCCTTAAATGGGAACGTTCCATAAAAGGAAAGTATGAAAAAGCATGTAAAATATCTTCTGGCAACCGAAGTCATCGATACCTTCAGCCAATTGTAATCGATACCTTTGGCCAAGATTTCCCCCGTAGCACATCGTAATCGATACCATCGACCATATGTAATCGATCCCCTCAGGTCTGGACGAATTCTGGACCAAGATAGAGCAATGGTATCGATTACTTGCTCCTTGTAATCGATAACTTTGCCTTAAGTAATCGATACCCTTTGGGCCTGATCATCTTCCGGACCAAGATGGGACCAATGTTATCGATAACAATTGGAATGTTATCGATAACATCCTGCAAAATTTCAAATTCCAGGTCAGGTTGAGGCTTCAGCTTCAGCACACAGCAACTTCCAGCTTCTCAGCACCTTATTTTCATTCTCTAAACTTAAGTAGAGACTACATTTTAAACCATTCTTTTACCTTTTCTTTACTTTAATTTATTTAATGAAAATAAGAAAGTACCTCCCATTTGGAAACAATGGCATTACCAGAATTTTAAAATTCCAATTAAATCAAAATGTCAACCCCCCACTTTTAGTGTAAAATGAAAAATTGCACATTTTTCTCGAGAGAAAATGGTTCAAACATGACCTTGCTCTTCAAATAAAACCTTGCAACTTTGTAGTTACTCTTAGAAAAATTCAAGGATCAATTACCGCCATTTTTAATCTTGAAAATTGAAACTTTTTCAGAAAGTCATTTTTCCATACTTAGACAGATTTTAAGGAGCCGACAGGGTCTTCGGGTACTTGGAAGCACTTGGGCCGTCCATGGCATTGAAATGCGCCTTATTTGCACGTTTTACCTGAAACATACAAAAACCTACCTTACGTGCAATATCGAATAAAACATTAACTTTGTGAACATAAATACTACAAAACCAGGGACTTAAGCACCAAGAATCTACATTATTGGGTGCTTATCATGTAGTGTTTACACTCAATTTGTTTCAACAAAAATGTAGTCGCTGAAAAACATTAATTTGATCAAGAAAAAATATTTCAAGGCACGGAGTTTGTTGTTTTGGGCCCCAACCTTGCAATGATCAATGGCCATTTTCAGTACGGAGGTGGTTTTCTTTTGCGCCCAAATCAACTTTGTTTTGGAATATTCTTCATTGAAATTTTCCATTGTCCCTAAAGGTACAAAACATAAACTTTGAATTTCCGATTTACCAAAAATAAAATAAAAAGATACAAACATATTTCGTTGAACCAAATTAAGGTGAGCACGGGAGAAGGATTGGCTAAAAATACGCACAGCATGCCATGAAATTCTTTGAACAAGGTTGTCAGAAGGGTATGGTAGAATTGGCTTTTTTCGTTGCAAGCCCTTCCCTGTGCTCTTTCAAGCTCGGAAGCATGAGACGCAAGGATGCCTCACTCATTAGTTCAAGCTAAATGGAATTGCAATCTCATTCCTTGCTTCTCGAACGAAGAGTGGACAGCAAATGAAATGTTCTCTTTCTTTTATCAACATAGATGACAATGTTGCTATAGACACTCTTATGTTGTCAGATTGTCTTTTCATGATTGTCTAATCGTCTTATCAATAGGGATAGAGGAAAGGAAAGCCTAGATGAGTTTGCCGTTGTTGGTTCCATCATTTCTGTAGCTAGAACCATCACACAAGATGGTGAACGTGAAGAATGAATTGTTGACATGCTATGATGCTACATTCTGGACATAAATCTACGTATGCATTTTCTTGTATCCATAATTTTAATTTTCCTAGAACATGGGTTAGTGACTTGATTGTTGTAAGTGGATGCTTCTATGACAAGATATGTTGATCCCAACATGTGGCGTCCAGAGGCACTGAATAATCTAAATAATCTATGAGATCGACCAGGTGTTCGGCAGCCTCCTTGTTATAATTGATGAGTTCCGAGTTATTCTTTTTTTTTTTTTTTTATGATGATTATGGTCAAGTTCTACAGTAACAAGAGATCGGCAGTTGGCCAGGTGGATGCAATGCTTTTTCATTATGAGATCGGCAGCCTGGTGGATTTGTAATGCTTTTTCATCATGTATATATTGACTTCATGAGACCTCCATGAAGCAAGACATATTTTTTTTTTTTTTTTGAACGGAAATTTTTAGACTCAAAAGAATATTCTTCATCTATTCTGCCAAGATGAGTGTAATTCTGTCACATTACATTTTGCATGCTTTCGGTGCTACTTATTTTGGTTTGTCGCATTTGTTTCTCTAACAAATTATTCCTACTTGCTTTACTTGCAGTTAATATGAAGAAAGGGCACGCAATTTCTCCTGCCATCTACTCCTGGTGTGGATCTAGTATTTCACATGATAAAGCTTCTGCTATCTCTGGGAATGTTGAAATCAAAATTCAAAGGATTCCTACGTTTGTTATTTGGGGGTTCATCCTTCTACACTAAGATTATGATGTTACAAATGTCTTTTTATTTATGTTATTCCTATCCATGGTGCTTATGGCGTAAACAGATTGGAGTTGACTTGTTGAATTCTAAGATAAATATATCGCTTAGATTTTGATGAAAATACCATAATATCAATATTAATTATAACTTCTGTTTTTGGGTAATTGAAAGTGCATTAAAAGAAAGTCAAAGAATTCACATCCCATGGGTACTTCGTCCCATTCAAATCTATATCAAATAATGATAAAATACAACTACGAAAAGAAACATAGTAGTGAAGATCTGCTCTGCCTACTTACCTATCCTTCGCTAAAGCATTCGCGCACTTGTTTGCCTCCTGGTAGACATGTTGGATGATTGTTTGCTCAAACGTGTTAATGAAGTACTTGCATTCATCAATGAGAGTGCTAAGGGGGTGTTTTGTGTTCCCGCCGTCCTGCAAGAGATCGACTATCAAAAGGCGTTGGAAGGCGGAAGCAATAGGTATCACTGATGGGAGGAGGAGATTTTCACACAAAATAGTAAGCACACTTTTATTAAAAATGCTTCACTGATTATAAAAAACTCTCACACTTCTCTCTGCCTTTTACTCTCACTCAACTCCCATACTTTTACAATAAAGATTACAACCTATATATAGGCAATACTTGATAAGAAATCAAAGATATGATAAACTCACATTTATTGTTCAAATCACAAAATATATTACGAAAACTCAAAAAGTCTTCAAGCCTAATGAGGAATAATTCTCCACGTTTTATTTGCTTCTTCTCCCAAATCTAATCTTTGACTAAATCTTCTCTACTTGCCTTTGAAGCTTATCATCTCCAAACCAACAATACCCAACATGTTCTTGTACATCAAGCTTACTATTCAATATCCCCCCTCAAGCTTGATTTTACTATTCAATATCCCCCCTCAAGCTTGATTTTCCTTCAGCGTCGAATTGCTCTTCTTTTTTGGCTAAGACAAGATCTGCTTTGAGTAATATAGCTTCACTTGTCTCAGCAATATTCACTTGCTCTTTAACTTCTCCATATTCCCTCTGTATAGTCATTGCTGTAGTGATCGTATTGAAGACAATTAAAGCATTGAATGTCTATAGTGCGGCCCCTGCTCAAATGACCATAATCATTGCAATTGTATCATTTTACTTGGCTTATATCAAGGCCCCTGCCTCGTCCTCGTCCTTGACCTTGCCTTGGTCCTCTGCCTCATCCTTGATACACCGTCTCTTGTTGACCTCTACCTCCTCGTCCTTGTCCTCTAACTCGTCCATATCCACATCCACATCCTCTTCCTCTATGTAACGTCCCCCTTTGCTCTTCTTTGTATTTCATTAACATCAATCTCATCTACAGAGCTTGTTCCAGGGAAATCCAAGACGTCATCTTGTTGATCCGCTGCTCATGGATCTCTAAGGTTGCCATCAGCTCTTCAATCGTCATATTGTTGAGGACATCTTTGGATTTCTCAGCGGCAACTACAACATTTTCAAACTTCGTACTTAGCGAACGAAGTATTTTCTCCATCACTCGAACACCATCTAGCTTCTCCCCATATCATCTCATCTGGTTCACGATCATCAACATCTTCTTGAAAACGATGATATGGTTTCATCGTCCTCCGCCTGCAGTGCTTCAAACTCTCCTCGCAATAGTTGAAACCTATAACGATTCGGATTTTCGACCGATTTTTTTTATAATAATAATAATAGCATTAATATTATTCATATTAGTCCTTAATTTTTTTTCAATATATATGCATCTTTATCTCTTCCCCTCTTTACTTCCTCCTTACTCCACCCTCATTCAACCTTATCTTTTCCTTACTTGTTCCCAAAACCAAACCAAACCATCCCCCTTACCCTCTTCCTCCTTGCACCCCGCTCCACCCATCTCTATAAATACCTCTCCCTCCCTCCGGAAATAACAACACCACCGCCACTAAAAAAATAATGGGTGTTTGAGCTCCGACCATGGAGGTCTAGAAAAAAAAAAGTGAGGTGATTTTCTGGTTTGCATTCAACTGAACCCGAATTTGGTCCACACCGCGCCCACCAAGTTCCGAAGCATCCCAGCAATGCCACCCACTTGACCAAAGTCATCCCAAATTAAAGTTTATCGTTCCGGTCGTCTTCTCCGTTCGGCCAAAATTCACCGCTTATTTTTCAATTGAATTCGAGGTATTATATCCCTATCCTACCTCTCCCTAAGTATATAAATGTCCCAATTGTTATTTGTAATGAAACCGGCAGCCAACGAACCGAAAACCAGTTTATTTTTATTTTTTTCCGATAGCCACTGTTCTTGGGCTTATGTTTTAAGAAAAATTTAGGGCGCCGCTATTCGCAGCCCTCTATTTTCTCCCGTAGCCCGTTAAAAATTTTCATATGTTTCGACAATTAGTTATCGAAATTGAGATACATTTTCGATAGTTAGTTACTGAAATTGAGATACATTTTCAGCATCCAATTACCGAAATATATGTTTCTTGTACATTTCTAACATGTAGTTACCGAAATATAATCTTGTTTTCAACATCTAAAATGGTCCCTCTAATTTCAATTGCGACAATTTTACCCTTTTCCTCTACCAAGTACAATTGATAACCCCGCTAATGGATTTGTAACGAAAATGACGCACATGACCAACAGATGGCCAATTTTCATGGGGGAAATAGCAAAATCATCAATAATTTTTAAGGGTAACTCATTTATTGCGTTATAGAGAGAGAGAGAGAGAGAGAGAGAGAGAGAGAGAGAGAGTATGGATGGACTTCCATTTCAACCATAGCTTTACACCAAGAGTACAGGGCCAGAAGTGGATGAACAGAGGAAGTTCCATTTCTCTTTCCCATGAAAACAGACCATGTGCTAGTCATGTGCTTTATTTCCGTTGCAAATCTCAAAAGGAGTTATCAATTGGACTTTTTAGAGGTGGATCAAAAAAAAAAAGAGGACTTTTTATAGACAAAACGTATAATTCAAGGTTAAAATCCTCACAATTGATGCTATAGGGACCAAATTGAGACTCAGATAAAACTAAAGAGATACTTTATGAAATCTACCCTAAATGTAATGATATTTACAAGTTTCCACCGTTTCAATCATCTTTCCTTTTCATTGTGGGGTTTTCCATGTGGATTTAACGATTACATTTATCGAATTGAGTTTGTTGGTAGTGATTGGCTCAAATTGAGTTTGTTGGTAGTGATCGGCCTCAGGTGTAACGATTACGTTTATTGAATTGAGTTTATTGGTAGTGATCGGCCTCAGGTGAGCAATGACATAGATGGCTTCGGTGTAGCAACAATGACCGAAACATCAAAAACAAGGAGCATGCGGATATGTGCAACGCATGTCGCCCTAACACTAGTATTAGAAATAGATAATAGATGTATACGTACGCAGACATAGGCCAAAGAGAACAGTATAGAGGAAGGTTTTGCTCACAGAGGTAAGATTTGAATTGGACATCACAACTAGTTAAATGCGTCATCCATGCAGTAAAGCTTTCATTTTAGTTTGATCAATTCCACATGGAATCACTGGAACCGATGTAAGGGAATCAAAGGGCAAAAGCACCGAATCAGTTGAAACAAATTAAAAGAGAATCAAAGGGCAAAAGCTAACCTGACGAAGAAATGTATGGGAATTAGCTCTCCCGATATAGAGTAGGTACGGTTACGGTATGATGACTGCTAACTAAATGATACTTAACAAAGGAACTGACAGCAACCAAATGATACCAAATCAAAAACCTGTGCTAGAACACATGATGTCAAAATTAGGAGATCGTCATCACTATCAAATTGTCAAAACCCAGGGTGAATCGCTTTGGTTTGGTTGGTTTTCAATATTTCTTTTAACATGTTCAATGGCTAAGACTATTCTTTTCTCAAATCAAAGGATACGACACAACAATTTCCCATAACACCAGGAAAACTAAAGTTGAGGGAAAATCCACCTATTCACGGAGTCACAGTACAAAAACAAATAAGGAAATTTGAACATCATCTGGGCTTGCTATAACATTCAAGACTTGCAATGCCAAAAAATGAGGTCTGTCTAAAGATGACTTTTGACAGTTAAAATGATACAGGTGTGCCATCATTGGAGGAGTTGACTGCCGTAGTCGGTATTGAACTTATCGTACCGGTGAGCATGGAGATGCGCAGAGGGCCTCGTGTTTTTCAAAGCTACCTCAATATCTTCTGGTTTGATTGGTCCAACCTTGGGCAGGTCTGCAACACAGGATCAATTATTCAACACAACATCTACGTTTTGAAGGAATTAAGTCAGTCTCAAACATGTTTCCAGGAAGCAATTCCCTTGAATAGTTTTCTGAGAGAAAAAATAAGGGTGGAGGCTTATGCATTTACGAGATGGGAATATTTTCATAAGCAATGATAATGAAGGTAAAAGTAAGAACTTAGGATGTCAGGTCTATTAGAGAATAGCAGCAACCTCCGATAGTTTTGTTTTAATCCCATATCATGGCAAAGCCATTTTACAACTTGTGACTTCTGAAGTGAACTCAGAAGAGTGGATCATAAGTTTTATTTGTCTTGTATATCTTTAATTTCAACATCTCTTTTGATTTAGTGACTTGATTCCATTGTACTAGCATCGCAACCTCATTTTTGCTTAATTTGTAGCTTTCGTCTAACGATTTCTTTTTACCTTAGGTTGGCAGTCTATGGTTGAGGGGCTACTGCTTCAAAGGTACTGCTTCAATTCGTACGGCATCTTTTAGGTGGAGGCTTTGGTCAATAGCTTTCTCTTTCGATCCATGATAACAGGGTCGGATGTGTATGGGGACACGTGGGGTCACATGCCCCCACTCGAAACTAAAATAATATTGTTATATTGTTGTATATTTAGCATAATTATTTAAGTGTCCTACTATATAAACATACACACTTCTATATATCTTGAAAATAAAGATATATAATTAACTTTATGCTTCAATTTCGTTGTATGGTGCATTTAGACTTACTGATTTACAAATTGTTTGTCTATTTGGAACCGTTCTTTCTTGATTCTCTTAAACTTTTAAGAGTCGGGGGCGAAACATCTATATAAACAGTCATTAATAAAACAATCTTGGTCATTCTAAAAACTTGTAGATGTTCATATAAAACATACTCTAAAAATTTTGTTCTAAGATTTTGTGCTCATTTTCATCAGATAATTTTATCAAAAGTATGCGTTATAAAATTTTGCAATCTATAGGACATGTTTTAATTTTGTATGATCTTATTGTGGGTGACTAGAAAAATAAATGTCCACCACTATGATCAGGAAGGTGTCCCCACTAAGTTAGATTTCTGAATCCGTCCCGCACAAGAAGAGAGGAATTTCAAAAGGCAGTTAGATTTCTGAATCCGTCTCGCATAAGAAGAGAGGAATTTCAAAAGGCTCCACTATTCTCCATCTCTATTATGACTATTTGGTGGTATAAGAAGAATTCATGCAATTAATCCACTCATACTTCCGTATAAGATACAAAATCTCTACCATGTCAAACCTAGAATTGGTAACAGATCTAGCTACTAGACATGCGCATGGGAACAAGTGAAATATGCATTCCCTGTTTCTCAGGTAAAAGAACTTTGAGAGATGAGTCTATCAACCGTCCATGTGTGCTTCACAAAAGCAGTCATTGTGACTAAAAAAACCTCTACCAAGGAAAGAAAAAAGAAAAGAAAAGCATTGATAAACATTAAAGAAGAGGGATCAAATCAGAAAAAATCGGTATTAGAGTGTGACAGTATTCACTGTGCACCAACATTAATGGAATTATCTGAGTATCATGCGTCTTCTTTTGTTTGGTTACCCGGTAGCTCGACAGTTGATACAACTTTAATATAAGTTTTCCACTGACAGTACATTGCTTTTACTGGTAATTGGGCTGAAACACACCTAACCATGTTTTCTTTGGCAAATAAAACTAACAGATTTATTGTATGTGTTTGAAAATGAGCATTACGATATCAGCAGATGGCGATGGTGGGGATCTGAACTTATGCAAACAAATATGTTTCAATCAACTCCACGATTCCATTGTGTTTTAAAGACTATTAAAACAAGAACTCTTCGTAGTTGCATATGGAGGGTGGCATACTCCTAGGTTACATTTCTTTCCTACTCCAAAACCGATTAAAAATACCTTAGTTAATCCTACTAAATTGACTGGATAAATGCTCTGTTTAATAAGCAAATCCTTGGTTCAATTTGATTTTCTGCACCAAGCCACCAACATTGAAAAAATCACTCAGCAAATTTTGAACATTATAAAGCTTGGTGTGTGTTTCAGACTTAGCTCCTTATGAGTGGTTTTATTATAATTTCCTTTTTCTTTTAGTTTCTTTCCCGAATCATATGTGTCATCTCATTCACCAATTGCCAATGAGAGAAATTTCAAGAATTAATGAATTTTGTATGTTAAAACATCCATCTCAATACCAATTGGCAATGAGTGGAGAGGCCGCCCATGCTCATATACTAGGTTTGGAGGTTGTATTGAACCAATGTGGGACAACCTCTAACACTCCCATGCATGTGTGACCCCTGACTCGCACGTGGTGAGGTAAGCAAATGATTCAACACCTACAACAACAATCAACTATCGACGACAAACAAAGGGGGACCAACCATCAACGACAAAGAGTCTTGTCCAAAAGCCTCCGAAACCCTAGCTCTGATACCATGTTAAAGCATCCAACTCAATACCAATTGGCAATGAGTGGTGAGGCCGCCCATGCTCATATACTAGGTTTGGAGGTTATATTTAACGAAAGTGGGACAACCTCTAACACTGTATATAAGTAGTATAAACAAAGTGAAAGCAGTTCATAATGTCTCGTACCATCCTCAGGCACCACTTCGTGGCTTTCTTCAAGAACAGACATTAACCGTCTCAGGGGCTGCATGGCAGTTTCTTTGCACACTAGTCGAATGTCGGAACCTGAATAGCCTTCAGTCTTCTCCACCAATAAATCATAGGGAAGCTTCTCCTCATCAGAAGGTGATGGCAATAGTTCCTCAAACATGGCTCTTCTTGCTTCTTGCTCCGGAAGAGGTACAAGAATCTTTCATAATAGTCAAAGAAGAATAATCAAATAAAGACGATTTAAAGGTTCCAATCATCTCATTGGTGAAGGGAAGAGTATCTCCTAATAAATCTTCTGATTTCAAATGATCAAAGTGAGAAGGCTGTAGAATCAATGCGCACATTTCTAGCCCCCATACATTCTACTCCATGAGCTAGTGAAGCTATTGTTACAAACCAAAAGCTGAAGCAACTTTCTAGAAGGATACCTGGTCTTTTGAAAGTAAAGCACTATTGTTCCCCAGTTAATTTTAATATAAAGAGATTTAAGGAAGTGAGTTCATCAACGTTCAGTGGGCATGCTAATAAACTTAAATAGTTATGCCAAAAAGCAGTTTGTATTTAAAGCACAGGCAATCCTCTTTGACCCAGACAACAAATAAGTCACTCTCACAGCATAAGGTGTACAGACAAGAACAAGAGCATGAGGATTCTACATATGCGATCAGATATTCTTCCATGTTTTTTAACACCTGTGAGCAAGTCAAAAGTCAGTTGACAAAAAGAATAACCTTTTCAATGAGATGCTTTAGGTAAGCTTTTTCTTTTCTGATTACTGGTAGGAATTGCATTAAATGGATCAATAAATCCCATACAAGAGGACTATCCGTTATGAAGTGGTTAAAGCATCCAACTCAAAACAATTGGCAATGAGTGGGAGGTTGCCTTAGACTCATATACTAGTTTGGATGTAATAATTCGGTTTTGCTAAGGGCAGAGGAACACAAATAACTCCAAACAAGTTCGGATATCAATACATATTTCACGGATTAATACACTTTCACAAATATCAATACACTTTTCACGGATATCAATACACTTTTAACCTATTATCCTCCACC
The DNA here is from genome assembly GCA_025413875.1 of Rhododendron molle. NCBI lineage: Eukaryota > Viridiplantae > Streptophyta > Magnoliopsida > Ericales > Ericaceae > Rhododendron > Rhododendron molle. Next base: position 26,857,776 of record CM046389.1, read on the forward strand.
CTAAGGGCGGAGGTTAGCATGTTCCATAATAATTAGCCATTGTGGGACCAACTCTAACACTCCCTTGCACGTGTGACCCGTAATGCGCACATAGAGAGGTAAACAAATAATCCACAAGATGGGAATCAAAATTAAAAAAGGTGCACATAAGGTAAACACAACAGGGCAACTATTAGAATAGTCTAGTCATTGTCCCACATCGGATAGTTGAGTTATGTAATAAATCATTGGATAATATATATAAAGTTCTCGTATGTTAAGGTTACTTAACACCCGCCACCCAGTCGTCAGCGGAAACCCCTGAATCCCGAAATCCCAAGAAACCCTAATTTCGAACTCCAAAACTCCATAGAAAACCTAATTTCGAACTCCAAAAACCCCAATCCAGTAGTCATTCCCCTAAAACACCCCCCCCCCCCCCCCCCCCCCCCACAACCCTGAAACCTTTCCAAAATCGACACCCAGTGATTTTCAGTCCCTATAACTCTTTGAAATCACATACCCATTGATTTTCGAACCCTTAAACCCTTCCAATCACATGCCCAGTGATGGTCTCACCTTCAAAAACCCACCTCTCACATTTGTCTGTCTCTGGCGACCACCTTCAGGCGCCAACAAGCATCACCAGGCCTTGTTTTATGTGATTTCCGGTTCTGTTTGTGGTTGTTCAGATCTGTTCTCCGATTCCTTTCTTCGCGATATCCTTTGATGGTTCTCTCGTCCTGGTAACTTCCCATGTTATTCTTGTCCAGTAGCTATATCATGTGGTGTATTGGTTGTTGTGGTGACTGTTTCGTTGATCACATGTGTTCCTTGTGGCTGTTGATGGAGTTACTGTTGAGTAACTATCGTTGTTGATGGTGTTGGTAATCATGTTGGTGTTGCATAGTTGATAGTTGAAGTTGTTTCATTGGTTATTCAAAAAGGAGAAGGAAGGCAAATTGGCGTCGCCCAGAGTTGAACTGGAGACCTTAAGTGTGTTAGACTGAGTGATAACATTCATTGGTTACTCTTTCCTGATTATTAGTTGATTGATTAGTTGTTGGTTGACTTGCTGCCTCTCCACTGTCCGGAAAAAATGTCTACAGAAGAGTCTAAGTCTGCTTCTTGTTCTACTATTACTGGTAGTTCATCTAGTTCTTCACGGTTTCAGGAGAGGTTGTTTATTATTTGGGTGCGATACAGTATAAGTAGGACAAAGGCCTTGTCCTTTCTTGTCCCCACGTATCAGACATGGGTAGCTGAGGATGCCCGCATTCGTTTTGAGTTAGGGAATAGTATGGAAGAATATATTGCTAGCACGTTGGTCTTCTTACCTACAGCTAAACAAGTATGGACACATGCCGAAGATATATATTCTGGTGTTAACAATATCCATCGCACATACGATCTTCATCAGTCCTTTTCTATCTCACAGAGTAATTTATCTTTGGAGTCTTATTATGCCAAGCTTTTTGGTATGTGAGGAGCTTAATATTTGTGAGCCGATTTTCTCTAACGTTCAGGTTATGTGGTGCCAGCGCGAGCATATGCAAGTTGCTCAGTTTATCTCTGGTGTATCATCCTCTTATGGTTCTATAAGTAATCAACTCTTGGGGTCTTGAGATCTACCTTCTCTCACTGAGGCATTTAGTCGCCTTCATAGTCTTCTGTGTTTGTGTCTGCGCCATCTCTTGATCGTTCAGCCTTAGCTTCCAATTTCTAATGATTTTGGTCCTTCATTCAGCCGTGGCTATGATTCTGGGTTCAATGGTTGTGGTTTTGGCCATGGTTTGGTGGTCGTGACCTTGGTTCTGGTGCTCGTGGGGGTCGCATGTCAAGGGGAGTTGACCGTGGTTGGGGCCGTGGTTCCAAATCGCATAATCATTGTGGGGGAACAAATCATACGGTGGAGTCTTGCTATGATCTTCATGGTTTTCCTCAGGCTCATTTGGTTGCTACTTCTGCGGATGTTGAGCCACTTTCTCATACTGTCGACCCTATGGTGACTATTTCTGCCAAGGAGAATCAGCGCCTTGTGTCAAATCAGGTTTCATCCTCCATTGCTATGCTTAAGTCCCTATGTTGCTTGTGTTGCATCTTCTCATTCTTCCAACCCAAGGGTTATTGATTCTGGTGCTTCAGATCACAAACACATGACTGGTACTTCTACTATCTTTTATGGTCACCAGTTGGTAAACCATCTCGTGTTACCTTAGTTGATGGTTCAACCACTGAGATTACTGGTTTGAGTTTTGTTCCCATCACTTCCTCTTTTACTTTGGACTCTGTATTACATGTTCTTCATTTTCCATTTAATCTTATGTCTGTTAGTAAACTTACGAAGTCCTTAAACTGCTCCATCACATATTTTCCTCATGGTTATGTGTTTCATGATCTAAAGACGGGAAGGTAGATTGGTGGGGTACTGAACGTGGAGGCCTATATTACTTTACCAATGACATTCATTCTCAATAAGTTTCTCTTAAGTCGTCGGTGTTACCATATCAACATCATTGTCGTCTGGATCATCCATCGCTTTAGACTTTGAAATGGCTAGTGCCTCCGATTGGCAATGAGTGGAGAGGCTACCCTAAGTTTATATACTAGGTTTCGAGGAAATAGTTAACCAATGAGGAACAAGCGCTAACAATAATTACAGGAAAGATAATGCGAATTAACCACACAAAAGGATACCCGTTTCTCAAGGCGCCGGAGCATGGCTGCATCTAGTTCCCAAGGGAGGTTTGTTGCCGCCAAAACAAAAACAAGGTCATCTGTGCGGGTCAAACCATCCATCTGCAATTTAATCCAGGCTATCAATTTTCTAGAAACTACAAATGAAATCGTCCTTTAAACCGGATAAGAAGATACAATAACAGTGTACACAGTGAAGTTTCTACATCATCATTCCCATTTTTAATATTCTTGCCAATAGACTTTTTGATGTGGTGATAAATAAGCAAGGCTGAAAAAAAAAAAAAGGGACTGGGGGAAGGGTTTTCTACCAAAAGATTCTCTTGTAATTACATGCAATGGCATGCTAGTATACATGGATTTTATGTATATTGATGTACTGGTAGGTCCACATACGACCTGAATAAGTAGTTCAGTTTTCAAACGCCTGCTTGCTTCATGCTCACTACGTCCTTCACCGCGTTGAGTAATGATTGCATCTATTTCATCAAGAAATATTGTAGAAGGTGCATGATGCCTAGCAAGCTCAAATAAAACTTTCACTAACTTCTCTGAATCACCTGTAATGAATACAACGCAAAATGCCATACCGTAAGATACCAGCATAGAATGCTTTCCCATAACAAAAGTTATAGCTTGAGTGTAGATGCAATGTTTGCTAAACCATAAGAGAGGTTAAACTGTTCAACCATGTTACCAATAACTTCAATTGTGGGGATCATCCCATCAACTAGTGGCGTGAGTATTACTCCCTCCATCTCATTTTGTTTGTCGATTTTCGACAATCGTACCTTTGAACAGATCAAAAAATGTATTTCGTGAATAATTTTTTGAATCAGTTCCACCTACTAAAAATTAATTCAGATCTTTTTGAAGCTAAAAACCAAGTATTCCCAAAATGCATTATTGGGTAAAGTTGCTTTACCCCCTTGTGGTTTAGGCATCATGCGGATTTCCTCCATGACTTGTATACTTTACCCCATAATCCACTCATGGTTTTCTAAAGCAATGCTCACGCGTCACTCTGCTAACAACAAACTAAGAAGTCCGAAATACCCCTCTATTGAATCCAATTACTCCCATTCTTCAACCTTTTGTATCTAAATTCTAAAACACACACACACACACACAATGGGGCCAGTTCAAGGGAAACAACATTTAACACAACTTTTGACACAAAATGAAATAAACCTTTTGTGGGACCCATTTTGGAGTCACAAGCAAATGATCATAGCCGTTCAATTTGTTTAGAACATGTTTCTAAGAGTTCCCATAAAAAATCAACTCATTCGAATATCGGTAGGGGCTTGATCGGGATTTGTCCATGAATTTGATAGGATAAAAACTGAATGACTCGATCAAGCACTTACCGACATGCGAATGAGTTCATTTTGTACAGGAATCTTTAAAAGCATGTTCTAAACAAATTGAACAGCTCCGATTATTAGCGTGGGGCTCCGATTACATTTTGTGTCAAAAGTTTTGTTAAGTGCTTGAATCGGCCCCATATGTGCACACACATATGTAATAGCAAATGCTCTGCTTAAAGGCACTTGAAACTTTGAGCAAACAATATTATTTTCCCCTAAAAATCCTACTAAAGCCTGCCTGTTAAAACACATTTCAGATAGGGTGCATTGATGGGTGCATAAATGTACTCATTTATCCTCCCTTACTTAGTACTTGTTGGTTGGTTCTTGTGCTTAATTGGTAATTATTATTATCTTTTTGGTCATTTACATTGAATCATTAATTTGCAAAAAAAAAAAATAATAACAGTTCATATTTCAGCCATTGGTTTCGCAAAGTGCAAAGTCAGATTTTATTGGCATCAAAGCAGATCCCGCGGTCCAATTAGTTCACGTGAGCTGAATTTTATAAGCAACCAAAGACAGTGAACAAAGCCCATGATGAAATTGGCTTAGGATTTATTGGGTGCAAAACATTATAGAGCGATTGCAATTGGGCCTCATGAATTGGACTCCCACGGTCCTCGTGGTTTTACAATTGAAATTGGTAGGAAACATTACAATTTAAACATGTCTTGATGGGCCCCAAAAGAATTGTTTCTTAGTTAGTTTGACTAAGAGTTGGACCAGAGAAAGGAATTTGGGTTTCCTAAGTCGATTCTCGGCAGGGCTTAGATAAAGAGAATAGAGCATTTGCTTTGGGGGATCACGACACTGAGGAGGAGAACAGAATAGGTCTACGGCAAAGTATCTCGATGTCTGCCACTTCAATGGCCAGCTAAACCCCTTCATCTAGGGGGAGAATGAAGCCTCACTCCAAGTAACCGTATTTTTTGTATAGACTAGGGTTTTTATTCAAATTGGATTATGTGTTCAAGAACTCCTTTCATGAATTCAATGGAATGGTTTTGATTCTTTCAGCATGTTGAGTATTTGTATTCCAGACTTTCAAATTCCGTTCACATAATTGTTTTCACATAATGGTGTTACAGTGGGTGTGGTTGAAATTGAATAGTACAGATCCTTTCCGTGTCTTGAAAAAGAAGTGAAAGTTGAATGAAATGGGAAGGGCACTAGCTTATTAATGAAAGAAGATGAATGAAAGGAGGAGGATCATTACTATAAGGTTGGATGATGTTAAAAGGATTAGAAGGAGAGATAAGGTGAAATTGAATTGATGTTAAGGGGGCACACATTGTATATAGTATACTATTGGAACTTGTAATCCATAATTTTATTATTAATTGGGAATGCATGCATCTCTAGTACGATACATGATATTAGTTAATGTTATCACATTGGTATATGTAAGGTCATTGTGGGACTAGTGATTCATCCTCTTGATTCACCTATGTAGTCCAATAAAAGAACAGCTTATGTTATGGTTTTAGACAACGAAATAATTCAGAAGTATCTTCAATTCATTTTATACTAGTAAGGTTCTTTGGTAAAGTTCTAGTTCAGCAGGAGCACTATAGGGCTCATCTCCAAAAAAACATCATTGTTTCTTTCTTTTATTATTTGCTTCCGCTACCCCCAAAAATTCCAACATATACTTGCCCCGTTTGAGTTGTCTTGTAATACTTGCCTATTCTTTGACACTTACATAATTTAACCTAACCTTGATACATTATCCTGTACCTAATGCTATATCCTTGAATAATGTTCTATTTGATCTTAGGGGTGTTGGGGTGTGGATTGATGGATTGAGATTCCAATACTTGGTGTTTGTTCATGTCACTGTGTGTCTACCATATTAACCGTTCTTTTCATGTCATAATGTGCAGTGTATCATGATTGTCTTATGCATAACTTCCACCAGCACATTGAGAGTTTATAATGCACCTTGTTTCAAGTGATTTTTTTTTTGTGAGTGCATGACATGGTGAGGATTGAAGTTGAGACTCGGTCTAGAGAGAGTGGCTAGTCATTGCACACTTGAGATTGAGGCCCATATCCACACGGTAGGTGTAGGTGCCATGGTTTATTTCTTGACTTGATAGCATTTGGAACTATTTTTGGCTTGATACACCAATGAGTTCAATGACAAGTATCGGGTTCCATGTGGAAGGGATCCTTGGTGTTTGTGGGTGTTCACAGCTAATAACCCTCACGAGACTTCTCTCGTTCTATCACCGGAGCTCCCGGGGGTTGCAAAAGATCTATCCTTTAATTTGCTTACTTTAGTTGCTTTTATTTTATTTTATTTTGCTTTGCTAGAGACTAGCAAAGTGCAATTGGGAGTGTGATAGATGCATAAATGTACTCATTTATCCTCCCTTACTTATACTTGTGCTTAATTGGTAATTATTATTATCTTTTTGGTCATTTACATTGAATAATAATTGCAGAAAAAAAGGTAATAAAATTTCATGTTTCGGCCATTGGTATTGCAATGTGCGAAGTCCGATTTTATTTGTCGTCAAAGAAGAGCCCATGGTCCAATTAGTTCATGTGAGCTGAATTTTGTAAGCAACCAAAGACATTGAATAAAGCCCATGACGAAATTGGCTTAGCATTTATTCGGTGGAGAACATTATAGAATGATTGCGATTGGGCCTCATGAATTGGACTCCTACTGTTCTCGTGGTTTTAAGATTGAAATTGGTAGGAAACATTGCAATTTAAACATGTCTTGGTGGGCCCAAAAAGAATTGTTCCTTAGTTAGTTTGACTAAGAGTTGGACCAGAGAAAGGAATCTGGCTTTCCTAAGTCAATTCTCGGCAGGGTTTATATAAAGAGAATGGAGGGTTTGCTTTGGGGGATCACGACATCAGAGGAGGAGAAGGGTGGTCTAACCCCTCATCTAGGGAGAGGATGAAGGCTCACTCCAAGTAACCGTATTTATGTATAAACTAGGGGTTTTATTAGAATCGGATTATGTGTTCAAGAACTCCTTTCATGAATTCAATGGAATGGTTTTTAATTCTTTCAAAATGTACAAGATTCAAACATCATATTGGAGATCACTCATATCCAAGAGCCTTATTTTCAGGCATACAAATCAAAGAACCTAGAAATCAAGTTCTCCCATATTTCACTTACATATATACTCACTGAGGAGTAATTTGTATATGAGATTGTATATATTTCCCTCAATTTTCTTGTTAGATTTGTAATAATCCAGATATTCTAAGTGAGTGTTAAGGTGTTAAACACTTCAAAGCTTAAAGCCAAACAAGGTGATTATTTTGGTGAGGTTTTTATTAGGAGTTTGGTGTACAATCCTAGGGGTTTGCTAGCTCCTCGGGAAAGCTAGTGTGTGTAATCCATATTTGAAGAATAGTAGGATCTCAGTCAACGCTTGAGAAGTGGAGTAGGCTAAGCTTTGGCAAACCACTATACATCTTGTATTTGATCTCTTTGTCTCTACTCTTTATTTCCCACATTAAATTTCGTACTTAGTTTTCTTTTATTAATAGACCGCTTAATCTTGCTCATTGCTTAGCTATCCCCCTCTAGGTTGCCTTTTGGGTAACAAAAAGTTTTTACATTTGCTCTCACCAAAATTTCATTCTCTTTCAATTTTTAACTTAATAAGTTGCTTTTTGAAAAACCTTCGGGGATCGCTAAATTTATTATTTTGGAATGAAAATGTACTCCTTGCTTCCAAACGTGCGTACCAAAACATAACTCATTCGAGTATAGCTTTAGAAACCATAAAGCTCAGATTCCTTATCTATACTTGACATCCTGTCTGACATTCCACTCTCCTATAAACCTATTGAGAAACATCATACACGGACGCCATTAATCTATGCACGCAAGGCAAGCCAACAGCAATTTTTAACTTATGTCTTATTATTTATAAGTCATGTGACCAAACTTAAATGTTCCCCAAGGCAAGAAATAAGAATAAATAACACTATCTTATAAACATAAACCCTATCTAAGATATAAATATGCACACGAACACGTCGTATACAAAACATAAAAGGTAACCAACTAAATGTGAAATTAATCTAATTTTAGGAGAAGTTCTCAATAGGACTTACCACGCCATTTGCTGACTATAGATGATGCTGAAATATTAAAAAAGGTGGTATTGCACTCGGTTGCAACAGCCTTTGCAAGCATAGTCTGCAAGATAGAGCAGAGCAATTGTTTTCCTTTACAAAAAATACCAGAAAAGACATTTCAAAGAATTATCAAAACAGAGGAATCCACAAAGGAAACCTAAACAATACACCAACATTACTTCCACCTAAGACCTAGCGAATGTTTTGTTTTTCTTTTCTCCTGAATTCAACTCAAAGAAAACTAGTAGTTCTAGTGGTGTGCAGAAAATTGCCCATAGAATCACCGATATAAGTTTGGCTAGAGGGCAAGCCGAAAGCTTATGGTTCCATAGAGGTTACTCTGAGGCTACCCTACTTAACAGACTGTACCAACCATAGTGACATCAAGCTGAAAAAGACACTTCATGAGAAATAGCTGAAAAGTTTAGTGACATCAAGCTACAGCTGCTGAAGCAGGAAAAATTAGGAAACCTTTCCTTAAGGTGCCTATGAGTGGATTTTGCAGTGGTTTTTGGTATATAAAAAATCGTTGGGTTTTTTCTTTAACATGAAGAAAGTCTCTAGGGTTTTTAGAAAGAGAATATACATCATGTAATGATTTAAAAATTGTAGTTCGTAGATTCTTGAATTAGCTGCTATGATTTCTGGAAAACAGCTATTTTATCGTCTTAGGTGTATAGTTAATGGTCAAATGAACAAGAAAAGAGTTGGGATCATTTTGGCTGCTCTGGCTATGGTTTTGGGGATGAGAAGGGAACTGCCCTTGGGGTAGTGAAAAGAATAAAGCCATTGCTGAGTGGAATACGAGAGAAATAACAGCTTAACCTTAAAATGGTTAAGGAAAATTTCACTACTAAAGCCATTGCTGAGTAGAATACAAGAGAAAAAACAGCTTAACATTAGAATGGTTATGCAAAATTTCACTACACTCCACACTAATGCAAACACCAAATTAACACAAACATCAATTATACATATATCCATGGACTATCGTACAAATCCTACACTAGAGAATTTGACAAAGAAATGGGAATCTAATATAATAAACTTAAACCAGCAAAATATTGTAGACCTACCAAAAACCACATAAGAGGCCTAAAACCTCATGTTCCTGGACTTTAAAGTTTAATGTATGAAGCAACCCATTTTGGACACTCAACACTTGAGTGAAAATATAATTCGATTTTACCATTTAACTGTGCATAAATATTCACATTATAGATGGAAAACTCAATTACTTAGGATATTTGTTCCTCAAAAGAGAAGAAATATATTTAGCAATAAGACTATTATAGGATGTCCACGTGTCATCAGACATAGGAACTAGATGAATCTGAGACATATGCAGCCGACCATGTGAGCTGAAGCTTACTAGTATGATTCAAATGGTGACTCCTGGGGTTTAGGTCACAAATGAAAGCATTCAATTTGAAGAGAATGGTTTCGAAGCTATAGAGATATAACTAGAGACTCAAACATGTACAGCAAATGGAGGAGAGTTCAATTGACCAACATGTAGCAACAAACTACCCATACAAAACTCCTGGAATACATTCCTTCCCCATATGATTGACACCCCACCTCCGCCCAGGGACCAACACAGAATTTCAACATAAGGTAAGCAAACATATTGAAAACTAGCGGATGTCTGTGCCTAAAAGCATGTAGGAACGTATTATAGTCTCGACTTTCTTAGAATAGGGTTTAGTCTTTAGTCTTTAGCCTTTATCCCACATCGGCTAGTTGAGTTACGTAATATGTCACTCCATAATATAAATAAAGCTTTCTTGTGTTAGGGTTAATTAACACGCTATACACCTTTAACTCTCCCAAACAATTTGGTATCAGAGCCCCACCTTAACCCTAATCCTAAACCACCACAACCCTTAACCTTTCCAACTAACTACCACTTCCGTTGCCATACACTATTGCAGCCACCATCACAAGAGTCAAAACACTAGCCCACCATTGTCATCCACCATAGCCCATCCCAAAACCTCTCACCTGTAAATCTGTTGATCAAAACCCTAAATCTCATGAAACCCAGCCGGAAACTCCATGAAACTCAAAACCCTGACCTAGTACTTGTATACCCTCGAAAACCAGCGGAAACCCTAAATCGACCCTTGAAACTCACCATTGACCTTCGAAAACCCTAAATCAACCTTTGAAATCCCTAATCCCTGTTCGAAATCACCTAAATTGAGTTTGAAATCACCCAAATCTTGTTCGAATCAACTCTAAAGCTTCAAAACGTGTTTGAGGGACCCCAAATGAGTGTGAAATAACTCAGATTGAATTTGAACAGGCCCTATATCTCATATTCTGGGCTCGCTTTCTACTGATCTCACCATTGAGGTGCGGGAAATCGTGTTCTGTGATGTTCTGTGCTTGCTTCAAGGTATTGGATATACAGAGGATTCGTTTCAGGTCTATGGTATGTACATTTGATTATAGCAGTGAACTAAACTCAAGAGTTGGTGTTGGAGTTGCTGTTGTTGTTGTTGTTTACCGTCCTTCTGTTAATGCTAGTGGTTGTTTCGGTGATTTGTTAGTTGCTAATTTTGTGGCTGATCTTAGTTCATGGTGGTTGTGATTGAGCCCTGATAGTTGTTTCGTCTGTTCAGTAGTTGGTTGTTAGTTGGGCAGTTAGTTGGTTATTCTTGTTGGTGGTTGCGTTTGTTTCGAGTGGGTTTGCATTTATATTGAAGGAGGTTCCCACAATTTGTGAGTTGTTGAGTTTCGTTTGGAATGGCTTCTAGTTCAGTTCCTCTAGTTGTTGTTCAGTTGCCTTCTGACACAACTAGGACTTTCTCCCGTAAGTCAGGGCAAGATGGTCGTGGTAGTTCTGGTCATGGCGGCCCTAATATTAGCTGCAATCTGGTCGAGGTGGTCGTACACTAGGTGTAGGCAATCGCAATCATAGTTGTGGTTGTGTTCCTCAACATTGCACTTATTGTAATGGCAACAATCATACAGTTGATTATTGTTGGGATCTTCTCGTTCTTCTATTCCTTGGGTTATTGATTCGAGCGCATCTGATCATATTCAGTCCATTGACAAACGATGGGTCTACCACTCATATTATTGGTTTGGGTTCTGTTCCTGTTACTTATTATCTGACTTTGGATTTCGAATTGCATGTTCCTCGTTTTTATCAAACAAATCTTATTTGTTAGTAAACTTACCAAGTCTTTGAATTGCTCTGTTACATTCTTCCCAGATAGTTGTGTGTTTCAAGATCTCAAGACGGGGAGGAAAATTGAGGGCGGTGCAGAACGTGGTGGCCTGTATTATTTAACTGAAGATATTCACCTCAGCTCTGTTGCTCTTCAATCACCATCATTATTGTGTTGGTCATCCATCCCTTCAGAACCTTAAACGACTAGTACCTTCATGCAACCATGTTGAGGCTTTGCCCTGTGACGACTTGAGGACTTTGCATTTAGTAAACATCATAGAGTGTCATTTCATCCTAGAGTTGAGAGTCATGTGTTGTGTCCTTTTCAGTTAGTACATTCAGATATTTGGGGTCCCATTCATGTTCCTAGTGTTTCTGGTTTTTAGATTTATGTTATTTTTTCGATGATTTCTCGTGTCACATATCTTTTTCTTATGAAAGAGAGATCAGAGTTGTCTTCTATATTTAACTCATTTTACACAAAAATAAAGACTCAATTTGATACTTGCATTTGTATATTTTGTTCAGATAATGCACGTGAATATTTTCATAATACTCTCTCATTCTCAGTTTTCTTGCACTCGGACTCCACAACAAAATGGGGTTGCCGAAAGCATAATCTGGCATTTATCAGAAGTCATGCGTGCCACGTTAATTCAAATGCAGTCTTACTGGAGTGATGTTCTAACAGCTTGCTACTTGATCAACCATATGCCATCCACCGTGCTTGGTGGTCAGATACCTCACACAATTTTATTTCTTAGTCGTCCTCTCTACACCTAACCCCCCCTTAGGTGTTTGAGTGCACGTGCTATGTTCATGCAATGGATCCTAGTAGGAACAAACTTGACCCCAATCAATCCAGTGTGTATTTATCGGATATTCACGCACTTAGAAAGGGTATAAGAGTTATTCACCCTCTCTTCGTCATCACTTTGTGTGTGGTGATGTCACATTTAATGAGTCATTGCCCTTCTCGGGTACACTCACTCAAGTTAACTCACCTGAGGCTGAGTCTGCATTTCCTATAGTTGTTCCTTATGTTCCTCATGTGAAACCCTTGCAAGTGTATGTTCGTCGGTAGAGTGTTAACAGCCCCACCAGTGTTTGCCCCTACACCTCCTCTGTCTGAAGATCCCGTCGATTCTCCTTTGTCACCGTCCATTGATCTTCCTACTGCCCTCCATAAAGGTACTCGTACTTGCACTACTTATCCCATATCTCACTATGTCTCCTATAAATATTAGAGGTGGCAAATGGGCGGATTTGGGTGGGTTGAAACGGGTTATGGACTGAATATGGGCAGGTTGAATACGGGTCAATATTAGACAGGTTGAGATGGGTTGGGTCGAATATGGGTCAAGCCAAACCCAACCCAACCCGTTTTCCCTTTTCTCCCCGTCATACATATGACTCTCAGCTCTTGAAATTAGTTGACTAAATAACTAATTTAAGAATCAATTACCCTTTTTGATAGAAATACTACTAGGTAACCAGGTAACCCCCTGCTTGTTTTTTTTTTTCCCTACTTGGATCCTCAGAAAGCAATGGAAAAAGAGAGCGAATGTGGAAAAAGGTAATAATTGCCTTGTAAACAAAATATCAAAAATTTTGAAACAAAACCTTTTATAAACATTATAAACAAGTACCGTGCAACTCTGCTATTCAAAAAAAAAAAAGAAAAGTAATTCCGTGCAGAAAAATCATTATGACATAAGTTCACTTATTTTCGTCTTGTATTTCTACGACCAAAACAGAGTATTACTCTCTCCTTCCCAAATTGCTAGACCCTTACGGAAAGACTTGCAATTTTGAGATTAAAAAATAAAATACGTTCGGATATAATTTTTTGCATTTCTTCACACCATATTAAAGAGCTCATGAATTACTTTACTTTGGTGTAAAGAAACTTTGAAAATGATGCTCGAAAGTACTTTATTTTTCAATCCAAAAATTGCACGACTTTTCATAGGGGACAGGCAATTTGGGATGGAGAGAGTAGTATATAATAGGTGACTTCGAGTCGGACCATCAAATTCATAATCCAGTTTTAATAGAACTTTCCCGCTCAATTTCTGCATGTACGCTTTTGGAGAGGTAGCAAAAAGTATTGAACGGCCCGGATCATCCATGCGGGGCCCACCATTGATACACGTAGTCGATCTGCCCCGTTGATTTCCTTAGTTTTTTCGTTTAGCAAAATGACCATGTAAAAATGCTAGTAAAATTGTTTGGAAGTTGTTTTGTGTGAAATTGAGAGACGTAGAAATTTAGGGTTAGATTTCTCATCCCATAAACTGAATACAACGTAAGAATTTATACAACACATTAGAATAATTATACTATGATCCTAGCGAATGAACTAGTTACATAATAGAACAACTAATAAACTAATTACAAATAAACCCATAATAATCTAACACTCCCCCTCAAGTTGGCGCGAAGATATCAATCAAACCCAACTTGAACACAATGAGGAGGAAACTCTTGCGATCAAGTCCTTTTGTGAATATATCAGCTAATTGATCTTCGGATCTCACAAAAGGCATGCATATCAACCCCTCGTTCAGCTTCTCATTGATAAAGTGCCTGTCAATCTCTATGTGCTTCGTTCTGTCATGTTGAACAGGGTTATGAGCAATGTTTATGGCAACTTTGTTGTCACAGTAGAGTTTCATATGACCATTATCAGAAATTCTCAAATCACGTAGCACTGTTTGGAGCCATAAGAGCTCACAAACTCCATGTGCCATAGCTCTATACTTAGCGTCTGCACTAAACCTAGCAACCACTGATTGCTTCTTACTTCGCCAAGTAATCAAATTCCCCCCAAGGAAAGTATAGTAGCCAGAAGTTGAACGTCTATCATCCACAGAACCAGCCCAGTCAGAATCAATAAATGCCTCCAACAGTAAGTGACCATGATTAGAAAACAGAATTCCTCCCCTGGAGGAGCCTTGAGATACCTCAAGATACAATAAACTGCATCCAGATGTGAAGTACGAGGATCATGCATAAATTGGCTAACAACACCTACTGCATAAGTAACATCCGGTCGGGTGTGCGCTAAGTATATTAGTCGACCCACAAGTCGCTGATATCTCTCCTAATCAATGCACTCCCCCACATCTCCACTAAGATGATGATTCGCCTCAATAGAAGAATCTGCAGTTCTACAGCCCAACATACCTGTTTCTTCCAAAAGATGAAGTATATACTTCTGTTGAGATATAAAAATACCTTTATCAGACCTTGCCACTTCCATTCCAAGAAAATATCTTAGTGGTCACAAATCCTTAATCTCAAATTCTTGAGCGAGACTCGACTTGAGATTAATAAACTCATCCACATCATTGCCTGTCATTATCATATCATCAACATAAACAATAAGGACAGCAATCTTATCAGCACCTCCTTTGATGAACATAGTATGATCTGCATGGCCTTGTTTGTAACCAAACTTCAACAGAGCCTTTGAAAACCTGTCAAACCTCGCTCAAGGTGATTGTTTCAACCCATAAAGAGCCTTTTTCAATCTACACACCTTCCCCTAAGTCTCTAAGGAAGAAAACCCTGGTGGTATATCCATATACACCTCCTCCTCTAACTCACCATGAAGGAATGCATTTTTTGCATCAAACTAGTGAAGAGGCCAATTCAAATTGGCAGCACACGAAATCAAAGCCCGCACAGTGTTCATCTTCGCTACCGGAGCAAACATCTCCTCATAGTCAATGCCATAGGTTTGAGTAAAACCCTTGGCTACAAGTCTCGCCTTGTAACTCTCAACTTTACCGTCAGCATTCTGCTTAACAGTGAAAACCCACTTACATCCCACTGATCTCTTTCCTCTTGGAAGTGATACCAACTCCCAAGTGCCATTCTTTTTCAAAGCTGTCATCTCCTCTACCATAGCTCCTTTCCACTCATATATCATGAACGCATCCTGCCAATTTTGTGGAATAGATATAGAAGAAAGAGACGAAACAAAGGCATGATATGAAGGAGATAAACGATCATAAGAGACATACTGAGAAATGGGATGTTGAGTACATGACCTAACACCTTTCCGAAGAGCAACAGGAAGATTATCAGAATCAAGAATAGGAGGTTCAATGGGAGAAGATTCACTACCAGATGAGTCAACTGAGGAGTCCGGAACTGAAGCAAGGGATGGTGATTGGCAAGGTGGCAGTACACATGAAGATTGGCCTTTCTTTCCTTTCTTTTGATGCGTTGCCAAGGTAGTAGGCCATTCACTGGGTCTGATACGCCTATCCACATCCACTCGTCCACCAATGTCCTGTTTTGCACTATCAACAGACACCGGTTCCACTTCAGACTTCTCTTTCTCCCCCTCACTATAAAAAGAAAGTGACCATGACCTTTGAGTCTGAGATGTAAACACTTCTTCCTCCCTCATCTCTTCCTGACTAACATGCTGCTCCCCCTGAAGAGATGGAGTAGAGGGAGAGTAAAAATACTCGGTTTCCCAAAAAGTGACATCCATAGAGACAAAAAACTTTTTAGAGTGAGGATCATAACATTTATAGCCCTTCTGAGTAGGAGAATACCCAACAAAAACACACTTATGAGCTTTATGACCCAACTTGCCACCAGCAGGGTGAGAAGCATGAACAAAACACACACAGCCAAAAACTCTCGGAGGAAGAGTCAGGACACGAGAACTGGTAGGAAGACACTCAATAGGAGTCTTGAAGTGGAGAACACTAAATGGCATACAATTAATAAGATAAGTTGCAGTCAAAATCGTTTCTCCCCATAAATATTTGGGAATATTCATGGTGAACAAAAGAGAGCGAGCAACTTCAGCAAGATGACGATTTTGCGTTCAGCAACTCCATTTTGTTGTGGAGTGTCAACACAAGTTGTCTGAAAAAGAATACCATTGTCATCAAGAAAAGCCCTAAAATTCCTATCGATATCAGTGCCATTGTAACTACGGAGAATTTTGATATTCGTGTCAAATTGAGTGTGCACCATCGCATGAAAAGATTTAAAACAAGAAAATACTAAACTTTTTGACTTAAGTAAATACACCCAAGTCACACGAGAATAACAGTAAATAAAAGTGACCAACCACCGAAAACCTTTAAGAGAGGTAACAGGAGAAGGACCCCAAACATCAAAATGAATAACCATGAAAGGGGAGTCACTCTGTTTATTAAGAGGTGCATAAAATGAACATTTATGTTTTCCAAGCTCACAGGCTTCACAAAAAAACTGACTCCTAAAACAATGCTTAATTAAAGTAGGAAAAAGTTTTTTCTAAAATTCCAAAAAAGGGATGACCCAATCTACGGTGCCACTGATGTAACATAGCGACAGCTGAACTCATATCTGCTTGAGAGCAAGACCACATGACATGGATGGACGAGGTGCAGACTCCAAAAAATAAATGTCACCCTGTGCTTTACCACTACCAATCACTTTGTCCGTGTCCAGTTCCTGAAAAACACAATGAGTAGGAAAAAAGGTCATTGAACAATTTGCAGAACGAGTAAGACTACTAACGGACAGAAGGATAGTGGCAAAGTTTAGAATATGGAGAATTGAAGAGAGGGAAATAGAGGGAGAATAGCGAACGGAACCTTTTCCTAAAATAGCAGAGAATGATCCATCTGCTATCCTGACCTTATCTTTACCAAAACAAGTAGAGTAAGAATCAAATATAGAGGAACAATCTGTCATATGATCTGAGCCACCAGAATCTATAATCCAAGGAATAGCAGAAGAGACAGTAAATGCGCTAGCAAGAATACCTGTGTGGGCAAAATAGGATGACGTGGAACCTGTTGTGGAGGTGGGAGCTATAGTAGATGGAGAATCAGCCCGAGCCATGAGATGCCTGAGAGCTTGCATCTCCCCCTGAGAAAATCCACTAACATGATCAGAAGGCGCCCGAACTCCAGTATTGAACCCAGAATCAGGCAAAGTAACAACTGTGGACTCTGAAACATGAGCCTAGGCCTGAGAACGCATGAAACCACGACCGCGACCGCGACCACCGCGTCCACCCCATCGCCCGCGAGAGGGACAGCCATGTAACTTCCAACAGAAATCTCTGGTATGGTCGGTGTTGTAGCAATGATCACACCGGAGTGACTCACAATCAATAGGCAGCAAAACGATCAGAAGTAGGAGTATGCATCATAGCACTCCTCCTCCTCTCCTCCTGCTGAACAATGGCATAGGCCTCTCCCAAACACAGAACAGAACAAGACCCAACACCTGCACTCTAATTGGATCATATTCCACATCAAGGCCAGTAAGAAAATCATAAACACGCTCTTTCTCTATCCTTTTTAGCCAATTAGCAGCATCCACCGCACAAACAGCCTGAAACCCTTGATAATAATCAAATTCCTGCCATGCTCCACTCAAGTCAGCAAAGTACACAAAGACGGGGCGATGATTTTGTTCCAATGTACGAAGTCTTTTCCTCAACTCAAAACACTATGCATCATTACCTTGTTGCGAAGAGGTTTGGGCTGCAGTAGTCCAAATCTGATATGGAGTATCAAGGAGCAAGAAAGTATGGCGAAAATCAGCTCTCATGGAGTTAAACAACCAGGTTATGACCAACGATTTCTGAGATTTAAACTTCTTAAGTTCAACAACCTCAGCAGGTGGAGTAACAGGGCCCTCAATGAACTCTGACATCCCTTTGGCCTCGAGCTAAAGTGAAAGTGCGAGATTAAATCAAATAATTGGTACCATCCAATTTAAGATGACAAATATCCAAAGAAGAGTTATCCAGAGTCCCTACACGACTCAACTCATCATTTGTATTAATGGAAGCCTTGTTTTTATCCTCTGATGACATTTTAACAGTAGGATCACAACTCCAAATTCACAATACTCAGTCAACTCAGCAATAAACGCCCTGAAACAATACTAATTGCAAAAAACCACCTTAAAATAAATATTCAGATCCAAGGGCCACCTTAAAACCACCTTAAAACAATACCAAGAGCCAAATAAATATTCAAATACACCTGTTGAAAGTTCCTACCACTACGAATGGTGCCAAACAGTGCCACTGAACTGGGTCAAAGAGTTCTACCACCTGTTGAAAGCCAAATACGTAGATTAAAATTCCTACCACTACCACAGTTCCAAATCAAAGAGTTCTACCACTGCAACAGTGCGTCAGAGGTCCGGCAAGTGTAGGCGAGGTCGGAACTGAACTGGGTCAAGGTTGTCGGAGGTCGCATGTAGTCCGGCAAACTTCAGGTGTCGTCAGAAATGATTGGAGATGCAGAGACGACGTCGTACAGGCAGATCTGGTGCATATAAGGTCGACAAGGGTCGAACGGCGTCGGAAATAGTCGAATCGACTGGAGTGACTTCGTATGGCGGCGGAATGGACCACGAAGGTGCCGACAAGGCTCGTCGGCGTCAGAAAGTGGCCGATGAGGGCAAGGCGACTGGGTTCGTTGACTGGGTCTGGAATAACTCGACGGTGGATGGAAGTTGCTCGGTCTGGATTGATCGGAAGGGAAAAAACGACAGGTAGGTCTCAGTTCTACAGCTTTGATACCATGTGAAATTGAGAGACGTAGAAATTTAGGGTTATATTTCTCATCCCATAAACTGAATGCAACGTAAGTATTCATACAACACATTAGACTAATTATACTATGGTCCTAGCGAATGAACTAGTTACATAATAGAACAACTAATAAACTAATTACAAATAAACCCATAATAATCTAAACAAATGGGGATACGGCACGTGAGGGACATACCACGATAATATATTTATTTATATATATGATATTGAGATTTGGGGTGTTTTTTTAGGTGTTTAATTGGTTGTCCGCGGAAGCGCCCCGTATATATATATATATGAATAATTTTTTTCCACACTTAATTTTCTTCTTCATTCTCAACAGGAATACATCAAGAAAACTGCCCTTCCATATAGATCGTCATGGCATGAACTCATTTCTGCCTTTCCCCACTCTGGCCCGAAATCCAGCTTTGGTGGGCTTTCCCCAAGGTGACACCAAAGGTCTACCTCCTTTCGTGCGCCCCTCACCTCCTCCATGAGGATCATCCACTGGATTCATTGCAACACCACGAACAATGGGGCGTCTGCCTAACCACCGGCTTTGCCCAGCTTTTCGTTGCTTATGTGCACCATGATTGGGATTGGAAACTATACCAATAGTAGCTCGGCATCGGGAATCAATGACTTTTTCAACACCCGAAGGTAGCCGCACAAGCCTAAGAGAGAGTGTAGGGGGTGTTGGTTCCTTCATTATTTTAGCAAAAGTTCCTGCGGCTTGAGCCAACTTTGCGCCTTGACCTGGATGACATTCAATATCATGTACCCATGTTCCTATACGTATATCGGATAATTGTATGCAATTTCCATTTTGAGAATTTAGATCAAGTATGTCGTATCTAGTTGCAGGGGGTGTGGCCAAGAAGCAGCCAGTTGACTGCCCCTTTCCACTCGGCCTTTCTTCTCTGTGTGAACAAGGTCTATGTATGTATGGGCATTCTGGGCGGGTTGCAATAAGTCGCTGGTCGAAGGTTTAGACCAATCGCAATTCATCACCATCTTGCCCGCTTCCAATTGATGACTGGCTATTATATAAGTGTTGACCTAAGCCCCTATGTTGGAGCTCGGCTCCCGAACCGTATGTGAGCTGCCTCATACAGCTCTTCCTAAGAACTTGAAGCCCCCTCTCTCTAAATAGGAAAAAAATGCATTTACAAGAAAAAAAAATACATTTTCAAAAAGCCTTTGCCCTCCTATTCAACGGGGCTATTAGAGAAGCTGCTTCGTTCCTTGACTTCTTTGCTCAATCAAGCTTCCTTGTTCCTTAGTGTAGTCTCAGTCCATAGTTTAAGACTCCATTCCTTATAGCCTAGTCTATATCCACACCTGACGTGACTTCGTACCGACACCTTTCTCTGAAATGAATGCCGGGCTCTTTCTTTCACTGCTAACCCCAAGAAGTTTCTTAATGCTGATACTTTCTGTTTCGTCAAGCCCCGAGCTTTTGGTCCTCTTTTGAGTGTGGGTTCAATTGGATGAATCTGTCAAGTCAAGGTCAACGTACGTAGCAGCAAGGATGGTGCATCGCCTATTTCTCATTCTCGCCCCTCCCCTATCGAAGTTCTGTTCAAAAACCACGTCCGAGAACTTGTATAGAGAAGGATTTCCTGTGGTGCAGCAGTTCTTCCATACCAACTTAGTTGCCCGGTGCTGCTATTGGCATAACAACCGGTACACCATAGGTTGGCCCAACCCAGTCCTCTCATGCTAGGGTTGGCTCCTCGTAGTTCTCCCTTTAACACCAACGGTAGATAGGAACCAAACTGTCTCATGACGTTCTAAACCCAACTCACGTACCACTTGATTGCAAAATGTAAACATAAACAAATAACCACCTAACATTCACAAGATATATAAACTACCACTACTGCAGTACATAAACATCAAAATATCAAATGCTACCAATCTACCATAACACTACCAGTATTATACACCCACTACCAGTATTCTACAATGACCAAGACTGCATACCTTTCCTGTTCCTGGAGGGCCAAAAAGTAGGATACCTTTCCATGGAGATAGAAGACCAGTAAAGTACCTAAATCAGGGAGAAAGATGAGTTTCTCAGAACAAGCAATAGTCAAATTAATATCATTTTCCTGTAGAAAGTCAAGTGAGAGTCTTCTTCAAAACAAAAAAGACAGGCAAGAAACAGCAGGGACATAAGCTGCAAATAGTCAGAAAAACCAAAGAAACCTAAAGCACTTATGAGTATGTTCAGAGAACCAAGGTTGAATAGCAGGGGAAAAAAAACCCACCACCACCACCACCGTGCAACGTTATAGGTCACATAGAAGTAAACTTTATGTATAATGATGGTAGCAAGCCTCCATCAGAAGCAACAATATGTAATAACCTGATTCATTGTCTTATGCATATAGAGAGTTCAACTATGTAGCACGGACACAACACGGCACGGACACCCCGACACGGGAATTTTCAGAAAATGGGGGACACGACACATTGGGGGACACATCAATAATATATACACACACACACAGAGTCCGTTTCAAATGAGAACCACCTCATTTTAGTTAAAATGCGAACCTCCCCATTTCTCCACTTTCCCGATCGAATTTCGATGATCTAAGCCGCTCAATGTGTTCAGAACGTGATTTTAAGAGTTTTTGCAAGAAATTGGCAAAAAAAATGACCGGGAACGGGAAGGGCTTGATCCGAACAGTTTTTTATTGAACCGTTAAATAAAAAACTGTTCGGATCAAGCCCTTCCTGGTCATTTTTTTTTTTTTTTTGCCGATTTCATGCAAAGACACTTAAAATCACATTTTGAACACATTGAGCGGCTCGGATCATCGAAATTCGATCAGGAAAAGGAAGTCTGCATTTTAAGAGGTCCTCATTTGACACATTCCCTATATATATACACACCCCCCCTAAAAGAACATCTAAAAAAACACCCCAAATCTCAATCTCATACTTCCCGATCAAATTTTGATGATCCGAGCCACTCAATGTGTTCAGAACGTGATTTTAAGGGTACCCTCAAGAAATTGGGAAAAGAAATTACCGGGAAGGGCTTGATTTGAGTAATTTTTTTTGAACCATTCAATAAAAAACTGTTCAGATGAAACCCTTCCCGGTCATTTTTTTTGTTGATTTATCATGGGTACCCTTAAAATCACATTCTGATTACATTGAGGGCTCGGATCATCGAAATTCGATCGGGAACTTTGGGGTGTTTTTTTAGATTTTCTTCGATATATATATACACATATTAGTCCCCTTCCACTAAGGGATCCCTCAATTTGCTAAGCTAAGGACCTCCCCTTTCCCGATCGAATTTTGATGATCCGAACGTGATTTTAAGGGTATATCTTGGCAACATTCCAAGTAACTCCTCAACCGGGAGTTCCACCTGAAGAAGCAGGTGGTACCCGCGATAAATTAGCTCAAAATATGACGCAGGAAGGAAGTGCTTGATCCAAACAGTTTTTCATAAAGCTTGACAGGAACGACTCTATGTAAAAAATGTTTGGATCAAGCAATTCCCGGTTATAATTTGAGCCGATTTCTCGCAAGTAACCTTAAAAACATGTTTTAAACAAGTTGAACTGTTTGGATCATCAAAATATGATCCAGAAGGCTCCAAACTATGAGGTCCTTAACTTAGGTCCTCATTTTAAGGTCCTTATTAGAAGCTAAGCTCATAATTACATTTTCTCTCAAAATGTCCGTAAAGTGTCCTGAGATTGTCAGACCCCAAATATTGAAATAAAAAAATAAAAAAAACAGGGGACACTTCAAGAGAAGTCTCGGACACGTGTCGGGACATGTCTGTCTGACACCGGTACGTCACTCCCGGCAGAGTGTCGGTGCTACGTAGGTGTCCAACCATTACCAAAGTCGATGACAACTAAAAGAAGTATTCTCTCTATGAGGAAACAAGGACATGGAGACAACAAACTTAGGAGGTGACCCTGTTAGTCAAGAGATTTTAAGTCTCTTGTCATTTATCATTATATTAAGGGTAGTTTAGTCTTTATGTAATATTTGGTTAAGGTTATTAGGGTTAGCCTATATAACCCCTTTATTAGTCTTGTAATTATGTGAGTAATGAAATAGAACGTAACTTTTCCTTCGCAAGTTATCAGACCCATCTATCTCCAAAAGTGGTATACGAAATATGTAAACCCAACTCCTTGACAACCTATTTCTCCAATTTCTTGTTGTCAAGCTAAATAGTAATGTTTTCCTTCAATTAGCTCTATTGAAAGTTGTAACAGTCAAGGAGACAACCAACAAATAAAAGACAAGACAAACCCACATAAGAAGGCTTATAAGCTTAGCAAGCTTTTGTCCCAATTACTTGGGGCCTCCTACCTGGGTTTGTTTACTTTCCTCTAATTGACTATCCTAAAGCCCATACCTTACATAAACCATGTCCTCACATCCTTATCCCTTACTTACAGCATCAGCCTATGAAGCACAAAACTCAATTTTCGTTGTTGCATTATATGACATGTGTAGGTCATAAACACACATCAGACACACCAGGTAGCGAGTCATTTTATTTTTTGATGATTTTTACAGGACATGTATGCAGAAGCATCAAGGACACACGTGCCCTATGAAAAGGACACATGCAAGGATATGGTACACTCTTTCAAAACTTTTCGAAGGTGGTTGAAATATAATACTCCCTCCGTCCCATTGTGATAGTCCCTTATTCCATTTTGGGACGTCCCAAAATGTATGTCCACTTTCCAAAATCAACCATAGAAAGTTGGTAAACTTCCATTATTACCCTTATGTTTAAATTGAAGTACTACTACCAATGTCAATTGAATCAATTTTTGATAGGGCATATTTGAAAAGTTAAAAACTTTTTGATGTAATCATTGTGATCCCTTAAAAAGTTGGAATCCCCAAATGGGACTATCAGAATGGGATGGAGAAAGTACATGGAAACAAAGAGGGATAAAATTGGGAAAAGAAAGGAATAACGGAAAACAACCTATTATGTCAATGCCTCTAATCTGCATATTGAGAGAGTTGGAGAGCATTACTAAAAGATTATCCGAGACACCAGCTCCATTTTGTGGAGCAATGGTCTATGATTGTTTGAAGTAGTAATTTGGAATGTTGCAAGATTTTTAATCGAACGACTTTGTTTGAAGTAGTATTTTTAATCCAAGTTGTAGAAGAGATTGTGGCCATAACAAAGTAATGTTTGGAAACCAAAATTGGTGAGCGAGGGGTGGCCTCACAGCTCTCTTTCTGCATAACAGGAAAAAACAAACCATCCAAGAAAACTAAAGAAAAAAACAATATTTATTTCAACTAAGGAGACTAAGGATTATGATTTTCTTCACCACAAGACCTACTTGGGATATTTTATTGGCATGACAACTGCTTCTTTAAGTAGACGTTTGGCATTCTCCAACCCCTTTATGCTTTCCCATTTCACATCTGGATTCCCACGAATGATATCCCTGCATAGAAAAGACAAGCATGGAAGCATGAATATTTGCGACGGTCACTACTCAAATAGTAAGGGAGATGACCCAGTCGCAGTCGTCGTACTCTTTTGTATAATTACCTACTTAAACTCTCTCCTAAGGTACGCATTTCTGCTGACTCAAAAGGAGGAAGTAGAGATCTTTGCCTGAAAAGCGAACATTGAAGGTCAGCAGATTCCCAAAAGAGTCTAAGCTTCTACATGTCTTGCTTAAAAATCTTAATGAATGCCCTACACAAATTCTAGTATGTATGCACATAGCTCAGCAAGATATATGGCTCACTATCAGCAATGAAGAAAACTAGCCAAAGATAATGAACATGCACAAGCATAGCAGAACTGTGGGTAATGGTCACGCAGCCATATGCATATCATTCAGACAGCAGCAATGACACAGATGCAACTGGACCTTAAAGCCACAAGTGCACATAATGCTCAGACATGCACATAGTCCTACTTCTAACAATGCTCTTCGTTTCATATGCTGGTTTCTTATCTGCTACTTCGTTTAAATTCCATTTTTTGTAGTCAACTTTATGGTCACAGGTCACAATATACATTTCCAAATTTTACATAGTAAGTGATAAAATATCAGAAAAAATAATTGGGGATTATATAAGTACTGTTACTGTAGTAAAAATATCTGCAAGTCGGATTCCACAAGAAAGATGGAGAAGAGGAAAGTGGTGAATTTCTTCGCATCAAAAGATGGAGTAGAGGAAAGTGGTGAATTTCTTCGCATCAGATTTTTTCCTGGTCTACTAATTTGAATCATGTCATCCAAAGGTCAACAACTTAGCAAACTTTCAAAATATGATTCCCGCATTCAGCTTGGCTATTGAGTAGACGTCTATCAAGCAAATAGCCAAGTTGAGTATCTTGTTCTGCCAAATATCACTATCGCCTTTAGCATGAACTACTCAATAATCTCTGAGCAAGCGACTGAGCTAGTAAGCAAGCCAAAGCGACCCGCAATTCCTTTCAAGTCTTCAGTGCAATCAGATTCAAGGGAGGGAGAGGTCAATAAAAAGCATAAAGAAGGTGGCCAGCTAAGAGCTTAAGCTAAGCTGAGAAAAGTGTACATACTGTCTGTAATTATACAAGAGGCATGTTCTAAACCGCTTTACAGATTTTTCTGATGTTCTACTTGAGTGAGATAACATACACGCCAAGAAAATTGTAAGATGCAATGCAGATGTCGAGATTATAACCCACCAGGATATCACTTTATCAAATTTCACCTAATCTTCCAAATATAGTAGGTGAAGATCTCCTCTATGTTTGTTCATCGTCTTGGCACAATTAATGCAGCTTTTAATGGAAGCTGCAATTTCTTTGATAATTGCAGGGAAGTGATCCAAGAAGCATCTCAACAAAATATATATGCTGGTACACAAAGTCACTAAGCATCAGATAAGTAACCAGCAAAGTATGCGTAGATCAAGAAACCATACGGTTTTTCAACTAGTCCGGCAGACGATATCCCATTGTAGTGCGCTGTGCTCCCTCGATCCTGCAATCAAACAATAACTTATCTCCCTCTTTTAAATGGTCAAAGAATAATGCTACCAGCACCACTCAACTAATTTAGTACAAACTACCTGATTCCGATACTGTTCATAAATAGCCAACTCGGGTGTTTTCTTCACATGCCCACTTCCACATGCTGTTACACTGGAAGAGTTGACAGCAGCTTGACCGTTTGCTACGCCTTCTTTTTCCTCGGGGGCTTTTTTTCTTCCAAACTTAACATCATAAAACATCTCAAAATCCTAAATGCGGACAAAATGTTGTATATGAATGCATAACTCTTGATTCAATTCTAAATCTGGACTCCTACCATGGAGATTCAAAGTACTGAGATCACAAAACTAGGAATTAGTATCTGACTCACAAAATGTAGCCATGAAAACAAAGAATATAAAACATGGGCATCAATGCGCCTTTATTTTTAATTCCGATAAGTAGCATTATAAAACACCCTCAATTTTTACCTAGAATATCAACCAGAAAATGGGATGGACCACATTATATGTGGAAAATACCTCCCAATTTGATTCTATACCATACACCTTACTAGGTACTTTTCCGGGTAAATATATTGGGTACAAAGATTTTTTAAACGATAACATGCATCCCTAATTCATATTCCCAAGAGTACCCGAAAATGTGAAATCTATGGACCAGATTCATTCTAGATTTGCTCACATCACACCACCTTTGAATGTATACTTTTTTGGGTCAAATTCCAATGCTATGAAAATTCACATACAAAAAAGATGAACTAATTGAATTTTTTCTTTTTGATCCTGTACTAATTGAATTTACATCCCATCTTTCCATATCAACCTAATAGAGTAAATCATTATTTTGGAATTCACCGGTGATTTCCGAAACTGAAGAAGCCACATCATCAAGGAAAGCTAAGTAGAGTAGTGCGTTCTTGAAAAACTCTCAGATTTGAAAACTAGTTGTTCGCATGCACATTTCTCATCAACTAAACAAAGTATCCAAAAATTTGGGGGCGGGGGACAGAAGGATGATCGAAACTAGAATCTAGCAAATAGAAGGGGGTCAGTTTCCCTAATGCAAACTAAAGATGAGTATGAAATCGGAGGTTGAATTTCTTTTTCTAAAAAGATTAAATTTAACAAACAAAGTGCAGAATTGCTACCATGAAGGACCAGCGAGTGATAGAAGGTTCGTCCGCCATTACTAGAACAGCTTGGAGAGGAAGGAGAAAAGAAAAGAGAGATCTGCAAGATATTCCCCTCTCCCTCTCTCTCTCTCTCTCTCTCTCTCTGTTTTCGGTTTGCCTTTGTAGTGCGGAGAGGGGGAAGAACAGCCGAGTGTGCTGGAAATACAGACTATATTTTGTTTGTTGACCTGTCATGCAAACGTGAAAATTTTTGAGACTTTATAAATGCAACTGTAAATTTACTGTATGTAGCCTTTTGCTAACTAAAATCACAAATCTTATAAGAATTTGCTACATACAACATCAAAATATCCATAATCTTCCAAAATTACCCTATCCTACTCCTACCACAACCCACCCTCCCTTCAGTCCCCTTCTCTCTCTCCTCGTTCTGTTCTTTTCTCAGACCTCCCAGTTTTGAAATTCAAAACCCCACCACCATTCCCCTTATCCCCGTTCTCCTCCCTTCCTATCCGTTGTTTGAACACCCCCTTCCCCCCTCCCCAACCCAAATGTCACCACCACACTATAGCACAGTCGCACAGCAGACCACCACCTCCATTGCTAAAGAAGAAGTATTTTGACCCAAAAAACGAAAGCAATAGGCATTTCGAACTTGGTCTTTGGGGATTAAATTCATTTGCAACCAATATGGTGGTTGATAAAGAAAAGGTAGTCACAGATGTTATATCTTTGGAGCCAAAACCGTTGCAAAAGAAAAACTCTTCCAATTTCTATTTCTTTGTCCCGACATTATCAGATTCTAGAGCTTGATTATATTCAAAAATTTCAAATTCTAGAATCCAAAATATTTAGAAAATATCATATTCTAGAATCGAACAACACAAGGTGTAAGGAACCGGGAATAACAGCACCACGGTAGACCCACCATCAATTACTAGAATCTGAAATTTCATAAATATTTTGAACACAAGAACTCGAAATGATACAAAAAATTTGGATTCCAAAACTTGAAATGTTACAAAAATTTCGGATTATAGAAGTCGAAACATTACATAAATTTCAGGTATTACAATATGAATTTTCTCCATGTATTATATCCACAAAAAACCAAACGCTACATTGACCAACATTCGATTACTAGAATCTCAAACTGTTTACTATTTTCGTACTTATATATCTGAACCATTTAAAACCTCAGTTCGGATTTTTATGTACGATATATGATATATTTTTCGAATTCTACAATTTGATATTCGCTATAAATTTCGGTTTCTAGAATATGATATTTTCTAAAACTTTTGGATTCTAGAGTTTGAAATTTTTGAATATAATCATGCTCTAGAATCTGATAATGTCGGGACAGAGAAACATAAATTGGAAGAGTTTTCTTTTGCTGCTGTTTTGGCTCCGAAGCTACAACATCCATGGCTACCTTTTCCTTGTCAACCACCATGCAAATGAATCTAATCCCCAAAGACCAAGTTCGAAATGCATATTGTTTTCATTTGTTGGGTCAAAATACTTCTTCTCTAGCAATTGAGGAAGAGGAAGAAATTGAGATTTTCATTGAGAGTTGAGAGGTGAGAATTAGAAGGTGGAAGGTGGACTGGGTCAATGGTGAGAGGTCCAGGTGGGAGCCCCAGGTTTTTCAAAGTTTCAGCTATAGTGGGAGGGAGGAAGGGAGGAAGATCAAATGGAATTGGAGGGTTCTGTTGTAATGGTATGTTTGTATGGATGTGGTTATATGTAGTAGATTTAAGGGCATTTTTTTCAGTTCTATTGAGGGCATTTTTGTCCAAAGATTTCTTACTTAAAAATGGGTCGTATGCAGTAAATTCGCAGTTGCATTTATAAACTCCCAAATTTTTTCAATGCTGAGCGGCTATCACGTGGTATCCGCTTGCACATCCAAGTCATCTATTGTGTGTTTGAATGGCTCAGATTTAGAGAGAGAAAAAGAAGAGAGAAAGTGTTGGAATGAGAGGATAGAGAATGTTTTAATCCTAGCCATTCAAAAGTATATCGAACGGCTGAGATGCACCGAGCGAATACCACGTAGGATATATCTGCTTGGCACTAAAAAAAATCCAGGGTAGTCGAGAGCGGGAAACTAGTTTACCAATTTAGTTTACCCAGCCGTGAGTCACTGATGACAAATGAAGTAGGGGGAATTACTAATAGGTGGGTCAAAAAATAACGTAGAGCATCTTCAATGGACTCTCAAATGAGACTCCTAACACCATCTCCAACCCATCTTCCATTTCTTCATTTTGGAGGAAAAATATTATCCAACTCATCCTCTAAAACTCTCCTCCATTTGGGAGGATAAACTTTGATCCTCTATATTTAGAGGATGAAGGAAAACATAGAGGATCTCCTCCATATATGAGTTGGAGTTGAGAAATAGAAGTCGGGTTGGAGTTGAGATAAATAGTACAATCCTCTAAATCTACTTTTCAAATAAAATAGATTAATTTGATCCTCTCAAATAGAAATTTGGAGGGTGTTGGATTGGAGATGCTTTAATAAATACTCCGTATTTTTTAGCAAACCATTTGTTTAATTGTGTGATTCGAGACTTTTTTTGTGGTTCAAATACGAAATTCTACTCCAGCTAAATCGCAAAAAACAACATATAGGATAGAATCAAGATAAAAATTATGTTCTTTTTCAATCGGTCCATAAAGCAACTATGTGATCTTTTCCGATCGGTCCACAAGCAACTATGTGACTGACGATAATTCAAATTGGTGTTACTATCTTTCCTATAAATCCTATTAGTGCGCGCTATGACAATATTCACCAATTTAATATTACAAAAAAGCAATTTTTTTTGTAATTCTTAAGGTGTAAGAGTTTGGACACTCAATAAAAGGTGTTTGCATCATACTGTTGCATGTGCGTGATATCACACCCTTCAAACATTTGATATTATTATAAAATAAAAAAACTTATACTCATTCGCAAGGTAGGAGTATAAGAGTTCTGAGACTCAATAACTAGGGTTTTGTGTCATACTATTGTACTCCTAATACCTCGGAAGTGTAAGCCGAACATATTACAGTAAAACTAAATAAAAGAGTTTCGTTTTATTAGGTGTTTAGGTTACCATAAAAGAGGTATTTTCTAAAATGGTCATCAAATATATAAATGTAAAACTTGAATTCAATATCACATCTGAATTTACTTCATATATATACTGCGGCAACTATAAATCTCTGTCAAGCTAATCAATTGCACAAGAAGTGTGTAGTATGTGATCCGAGCCATTCATTTCTATAATCAATTATCAAGGTTTCAAAAAGTATCTTATAGGTAAGATAAAAGGAAAGTCCGTTCTTAGTGGATCTAAGCTTGTAGCACTTGGTATTTTTGGGCTATGCTCAAAACTCACTTTGGTAGGGATCTCTCTCTCTACGTGTTTATGTGGTGATTTAGCATGTTGTTGGTGTTTAGATCATAGTACTTTGGTTGAATGAAACACTATTGAACTCGAAGTTCATTTTTCTGAAAACCAAAGAGGTACCGGTATAGGCTTGGTAAACTGGTTACCCTTCTCTTTTGATTGTTGTGATCCGTAAGTTGGTTTTTGTTGACATGTTAGTTATATGTTGAGATGCAAGTGAAATTAGAACGTGATTGTTGATAGAAATTAGAACGTGAAAATTATTTTAACACAAGGAGTGGAGATACAGAAACCCAAAAAGGGGTGAGTTTGACTGTAACATAATGGGTGGAAATACATAAATGCAAGGAGTTTAGCTTAATGAATAGGAAAAAATGGTAAAATCATATTAGGTCTTATTACTTATCTAGTGATGTTACATCCTATCGAAGAGTTGTATTTGTTTCTAAACAACTGTGTTTCCGGGTGCCTGCAAACAATTATTACAATGCACGATGCAATCCAATATAATGCAAGGGGTAAAAATACATTAAGATATGTGTAGACACTTTAAATTCTTGTATATGATGGTGATATCAGGTGATTTTTAGGTTAAGGACCTTCGACTACGTTTATGTGTGAGTCCCTTGATTTTTTGTGTACATTAAAGAGATGTCCTTTGCTCATTCTTTGGTTGGGTGGTATTTGATCTAAAATTGACTTTTTCTTCGCACTTATCATTTCATCCACATTTAGAGTTAGTTGAGATTTTCCCCTACTAGACAAGTATATGCTCAACCCTTTATTTTTCAGGAACATGGAGTGATGTACATCCATTTGATCATATTTTAAAAGATGACATAGAGGAGTTACTTAACATCTTTTGTAAATCATGTTTTGAAGATGTAACTTCATTTTACATTTTATTTGACTATGAACGATTGTAACACTTAACTCTTTTTCCTAATTGTACTTATGAATAATGGGCCGTAGTGCCTTAAAGTGTAATCTTTTGAAGTTATAATTAGGTGATATGGGTATGGCAACTCCAATTGGGTATTATGTATGTTATGGTAAGGATTTTATTTATGAAAAGTTATTTATGTTAAAAATTGAGAGCGTGACAAATTAATCCTATATAATGATCACTCGTGAATTCACGTAACTCACAATTGAACACCTAATACATTAGCCCGTACATACTATTACTAAAAAATAGAAAAATGAAGACAAAAAAAAAAAGTACTAATATCGATATAGTGCTCTGGTTTCTTTCCGATGATAATTTACTCGTTTTCGAAATCAAGAGCATGTAAAAAAAAAAAAACGTCTGAATCAATTTGCCACACAATTTTCTACAAAAAGAATGTTAGGATATTTATGCACTTGCTTACTTGGCTCAAAATAAAAAAAAAATTTCCGAGAACAATTGTGACATATTACGTATTTTCATTTTGTCGATTATTTGTATTAATATACTCCCTCCATCTCCATTCTTTTGTACCTTATTCTATCCTAACCGGATAGAAATTGAGTTACATGTTTCATTTGGTACTACTTTTATATGCAATATAGATCTTATTTGATAAATCTTAATTAGTTTTTTAAATAAAATTTTCAAAATCACCTAAAACGTTATAGATCGCAAGATATAATAAATTGGAAATTGGCACGAACTCCCACTCCCAAAAAGGATTAAAAAATTGAGACTGAGTGAGTATGAAATTTGGTGTATTTATGATTGACTGATAATGCTAGCAGAGTAAGATAATTTTTGAACACCTTTTTTAAAATTTCACTATAGGGTGCCCGGTTCCTAAAATCACTAGGTGTCGTTCTGCTTTTTTTTTTTAAAATCTTTTTTTTCAAAAAGGAGGTAATTTCAAGCTCAAATATAATGAAAAAAAATATTTTTTAAATATTTTTACACCGTTTAAAAGATCTCAATGAGATCTATCAAATAAAATCTATATTAGTAGAAAAATTATTTGCGTAAACACATAATTTTTAGGGTTGAAATTACATTCCTTTTCTAAAAGTTCTTTTTTTTAGAAACTGGAACACAGTCATGTGCAAACTTGTAAGCATCAAACAACGACATATATAAAGATGTCAGAAGTACTAAAAACAATGAAAGACTCCTCCCTACGAAAGATGCCTAATTAGCAGAATAAAAAAGTACTAAAGCCAATTAACTAATTAGCCAATAGTCATAAGATCAATCAACTGGTGAGGTGAAAATTATATAAAACTGACACCACCAACGGTTCAACAGCCTAAGCACATGCAAACATGAAACACCCACAACAAATACAGTAAAGTCTATTGCTACAGCAAATAGGAACAGATTTTGTGCACATATAATTTGTGGGGCCCACTTTGGGTCTCAAAAAAAAAATCGAGCCGTTCAATAAATGTAAAATACTTTTTCAAAGGCCTTTGCGAAAATTCAGCTCAATCCAATACATATTAGTATTCGATTCAATCATCTAACTTTTCATTTAGATTTCAAGATAATGAAACGTTAGATGATTGGATCGAATATCTATAAGTATCGGATAGAGGGGGCCCTTGAAAAAATATTTTACATTTAATAAATGACTTAGATCGTTTGTGTGAGACCCGAAGTGAGCCTCACGACATATCTATGTACAAAATCTGCTCCTATTTGCTGTTCCAATAGACTTACTGCAACACAAAAGCTCAATTGGCAGTCGCAGACCAGAAATTTCATTTAGTAGAGGCACACAAATTCATAACCTTAGAAAAATTAAGAGTCAGACTATAATTATAAAACATTGAATTTTAATATTCACCATTATAGAAAGTAATTTATACATACATCCTTCCAAAAATTCTTAAACATATCCACACATGTTTGAAGTATTAATCGCTATTTTTTTTTTCATCAAGATACATAGAAAATCATAATTTCCTACCTCTCTTTAAGAAGATTACGTTTGGCCTGATTTTCGCTTGTCATTTTGGTTCAATTTGGACAATCCTGCCCCTCAATTTGCATGTGGTCTGTTTGTTGAGTTGGGTATAATCGGTATTTTGGTTTTTGCATGTAGTGGCTTACGTGTCTCCGTTGTGAGGTGAAAGGGTGCAGCTAATGTGAATGGTTTTTGCAGAGTTAGGTGGTGTAGTTACGCCAGAAGATTTTGCAAGATGAGAGAGAGGCTTTTGTCTTCTTTGCTCTGAGCTGTTACCTGTTTTTTCTCGATTTTTTGGCGTGGGATTGAGGTTGGTTTTCCTGCTGTTTGCGTTGGTGTTTGGGGTCCATTGTTGGTGCTCTGCTTCTTGCCGTCGGTGACAGGTATTCCTCACGATTTGGATGGTGTATTTTGCCTATTCTACCGTCAAGTGCTCTGTTCTTGCGACTTTGTGTACTTGTAATTTTTTGCTTGAGTTTTGGGTGTGGATTTGTAAAGAATTTGGAGTTTTAAGCTGCGAATTTCTTTTCCGTGTGACATTGGTGTTGCATGTGTGTTTTTGTGGTGCATTTTGTTGTTTTTATGTTAGCCTTTGCTAATATTTCTTCCACCTTTGCCTTTGTTGGTTTGTCCTAAATTCCGGAGTTATTTTTGGGTTTGTGTTTGGTTCCCTGTTACAATTCGAAGTAGGAATAAAGATATATAGGTATATACTTGAGACTATTCAAAGTGAGAATATGGATATAGAAGTATATGGTTGAAACTCTGTACGATACACCTATTCTTTGTTGCATATTTTTTGCTTCAGTTTTGGCTGTGAATTTGTAAAGAATTTCGAGTTTTTAGCGAAGTAGGAATAGGGATATACAGATATATATTTGAAACTATTCAGAGTGTGAATAGGGATATAGAAGTATATGCTCAAAACTATTCATTCCTGTTGCTATATGATACACCTATTTTTTGTTGCATATTTTTTTCTTGAGTTCTGTGGATTTGTGAAGAATTTCGAGTTTTTAGCTTCTGAAAGAGGCTGACCAGGCGCACACCTTGCGCCTTCGCTCCTATGGCTAGGTCCTAAATCTTCGATTGTGCTTTATTTTGATGGTGAACCCCATAAACATGTTGTTCGATAATGATTTACTGATAGCTCGGTTGAATTGAAGGTCTTTATTGTTGGAAGCTGTTTGCCTTCCTACATGTTGTTCCCGGTCCTTATTGTTTGAAGCTGCTTGCCTTAATGTACTTATTTTTGAGCACTTCACAATGTTTTGTTTGTCATACTATTGTGTGCTTGCCTATGTTAATCAATGAAAGTTGCAGTATATTGATGTTTTAGCTTCATGATACTCTTGACTTAAGTTGCCAATCTATTTATTTTGTCCTGCAAGTCTCTTGCTTATGGTCTCAGTGACACTTGTTGGGGTAATAAAAACGAGGCAAAGAGAAGTTATGTATGGAAACTGCTCACCCATGTTTTTGTAGCAATGGTGCTGTTACTGCTGTAGATACCTGTGAGGTTGTGACTGTGAGGGACCAAAAATATTTTCTTAAGTCTTTTTTGCATACCAATGTGATAGAGGTTTGATGCATTTTGATTAGTCAAATTTGTCATCTACATGTGTAGTTTCTTAACTTTGTATGTGGGTTTGTGTTCAAATCTACGTAAATAATTGTGTATCCACCTGAAGGATGCTGTACGACTTTGCAGATGGTTGTAATTTTGAAGAAATTGACGTATGCGGCAATGCTTTCTCCATCCGAGGCTTCGAAAGAGTTTCGTGAGGGAGTATTAAGGTGTTTCAGGGCAATTCTTCTTTGTTTACATTTGTGCCCTAACAAGTCTTGTTCATGTAAACAAGTTAACGACATGCCTACACTTTTAGATGGAAGAGATATGCACTCTATACTTCCAAAGGATGCCTCAGAAACTGAAGAATGCCTGCTTGCATTTCTCCATTCTCAAACTGCTTCTGCTGCTGTTGGCCACTGGCTATCACTTCTCCTCAAAGTAACTTATTTCTTCTCTCGGAGCTTTATTGAGGAATAATGAACATTTTTCTATCTGATGTTTCCTCTTTTTTCCTTTGTACTTGTCCACATAATATTCCTCTGTCTCAATCTTGGATTTATGGGAAAGGCTGCAGATATTGAGGCTGGACGAGGACATCGAGGCAGTGCAAAGGTCCGTGTAGAAGCCTTTTTTACACTTCGCATGCTTGTTGCTAAGGTAATTTCTGGTTTGTTTGATCCAGCTATTTGTTGAGTATGAGATGAGATCAACATTATGAATGGCCTTACATATGATAGCTTAATGTAATCTATAAATGCTTGTTTACTTAAGGCTTAAGCCTGAAGCTTCTTGCTGGAATGATATAAGAGATTTAAATGTATATAATTCTTGGTTGGTAGTATGTATTCTAACTGTAAGTTGTCAACTTGTCACAATGTGCCTGTGTTATGGTGAGATGACAATTTCTTGAGTCTCTATCGAATTGCCTTTCTCCCGTGAATAATCTTTTTGCCTCATAAACTTCATAACCAGTT
Source organism: Rhododendron molle (assembly GCA_025413875.1). NCBI lineage: Eukaryota > Viridiplantae > Streptophyta > Magnoliopsida > Ericales > Ericaceae > Rhododendron > Rhododendron molle. The sequence continues at coordinate 26,893,725 of CM046389.1, forward strand.
TTTTCTTCTGGAAAGATTATGTCCTCTTCCTGTAAAAGTTCTCTGCACCTCTTAGCTGTAAAAAGCATCCCAGACCTTGATTGCAGTATGGTTGTTACACTTGATTTTGAGTTTTTTGAGTTGAACGAGCAAATAATGCGAATATCTGAAAGGTATAAGCCACAACAACACACGCTTTTAAATTCTAAGCCAAAACCACTGCAGAAGAGTTTTACCCAATGCCTCCTATAGCGCTTTTAAATTTGATCAGATCGCTTGATTTGAGCTCAGTGATACCTTTGCTTGCTGTAGTGTGAAAAGTTTCGTGGTTTAAATGTTGTGTGGACTGTGAAGTAGATTTTATGGCCTTCCTTTTGTGTTTTCTCTTGCAGGTTGGTACTGCTGATGCCCTAGCTTTCTTTTACCAGGTGTTGTTAGTCAATTTGCCAAAGTGTTGCATGTCTCAAAAACTATGATTAGTGGGGCTGCTGGAAGTGTTGAAGCCATTGACCAAGCAATTAGAGGTTTAGCTCAATTCCTTATGTTAGTTCTCGAAGATGATGCTAATATATCTGGTCTTGGTATGCCTGTGAATGCAAGTACTGGATTTCATTCAAATACGGATGATTCTGCAATATCATTTCTGGAGCAACTCCGTCACTTGCCTGTTAAAAGTCAAGATCAGAGTGTAATGGTTGTGGAAAATCCAAGTGAAGCAGTACACATAGATACTCCAAAATTTGGGTTGAAAGAAAAGGGGAGTGTTAATTCGGGCAATGTGATTGGATCTTTTCATGTGAGATGTACAAAAGATTGGATTATTAAAACTTCAGCTCACTTGAATAAACTATTGTCTGCGACTTTTCCGCATGTGAGTTCTTACAGCTGGCTATTTTGCCATTTATTGGCCATAGTTACATACATGTTTCATTTACTTCTTTCATTTAAGCTGTCATTCAATTTCTAATTATCTGCACGGTTGTTAGCTTTGTGTTCATTCAGCAAAAAAAGTGAGACAAGGAGTTTTGGCTGCCATTCGAGGATTGTTATCAAAATGTAGTTATACACTGAAGGATAGCAGACTAATGCTATTGCAGGGATGCCTACCAGTCCTTACATTTATGCAAATGACCTGATAGAGGTCTTGAAAAAGAAGCATGCATCAGGGACCTACAAAAGCATGGTAATGTACTGTCAGTTTGAAACAAAATTGAAAATTAGTATAGCTGAAATTTATAAAGTTGAACCATATTTCAGGTATTTTATCTTGAAGCTTGTGAGTCAGGGAGTATTTTTGAGGGCCTATTTCCGGAAGGTCTGAATATATATATATGCAAAGCTTGTGAATCTGGGAGTATTTTTGAGGGCCTGCTTCCGGAAGGTCTGAATATATATGCAACAACGACGTCTAATGCAGAAGAGAGTAGCTGGGGAACCTACTGCCCTGGAGAGTAGCTCAGTCCTTCTGAAGAATACGAAACCTGTTTGGGTGACTTCTATAGTGTTGCCTGGATGGAGGACTGGTATGCATAACACTTCCGATTTACCATGTTCTGTCATTTAAGAAGAAAATTTAGCACCTACCTATAGGATGATCAGGGAAACAAGCATGAGAAGTAATCTCAACTGTAATGTTCAGTTCTCAATACTGAAGGCAGTTAACTATTTATGGTTTGGCTGGGCTTTTGGAAACTGATAGGGAAGCCCGAATTCTTGACCTGCCTTTTTGAGTTGATTTCAGAATTCCACCCTGCTCCTCAATACCATTGATGATTTTGAAGCCAAAGAGCCAACTCTACATTGCTTTATCCCGAGCAACAACAGCGGCCAAAATAAAATTCCACCTTAAGCACTCATAAGATAATCCATTGTCATGCTTCCAAACTAAAAATATTGTATTCAAAGAGCTCCTAGAAGAAGCTAACTGTTGATAATTACAACACCTAAGTTCCAATTATGAACATAGTTAGTTAAACAATACAAAGCAAAAAAAAGAGAGGTATATCCTATAACATTTACTCATATATTTCATTTATTGATAGATAGCTGCATACATTTATCTACTCATAACTACATTCATTCATCTATACTATTGATTCACACCTAACATCAATGCCAATTAATCCTAACATACTTACTCACATAATATGCTTGGCTCTCCTGCAAATTTGTAGATCTAGATGGCCCCAAGCATTCTACCACTAAGCGATGTCAACTTCACAACCTCAAACTATATAGTTCAGGTCATGGTCATCGAAAAGAACATTCCAAAGATGTCGACCTCGAGCAATTCGCAATATCAAAGGATAATTTTGCAGGATAAACAGGTAACACATCGAAAAAATCAATACTCACTACCTTTGCAGAAAAAAAGATCCATATATTACTCATTTCTCATATGAGCAAAAGCAAATGGTGGAATTTGCTTTACAGCTTCAACTTCACATGTCTCTGTTGTCTATAATGATACCCTCATCTCATTAATAGTTAGCGATTTCCTTCCATGTATTTGTGTGTGTAACTGTGAAACTATTTGATGCAATGTTAAATAATTAGTTTAGGTTAAGTGGAACAATTTACCAGCATGCTCTTTAATCTGCTACTGCTATAATGCTTTTACTAATGTTAGATGTTCTTGTAGTTATGGCCTAAAATTAACTGCTCCTCCCATTCAAACGCCAAAAAAAAAAACTGCTACCTCTCACAGATTCTAATATTTCGTTTTACTAGCATAGCTTCCTAATATATAATGTTCCAGTTACTCTTTTGGACCAATATTGCAACATACTCTTTACTCTGCTACTGCTATGATGGTTTTACAAATGTGAGATGCTCTTTCGATTATAGCCTAAAATGATCTGCTACTGCCATTCAATAGGAAAAAATAATCCGCTATCTATCACAACTTCTAATCCTAGGCTTTACTACCATAGTTTCCTGATTTTAATCCTACAGGCGTTCATTAGATGATTTAGTGCATTTGTTGATCAGTACATTTTTTAGCTTTATATAAGAAAAGAAAATGCTGATCAGTGCCACTTCATTTCTTGATCAGTGCCTCTTCATTACAAGCTAAGATTCCTACGGCTTAAGAACACGGAGGGAAACAGGAAAATCACAGGAAAATATAACGTACTGATATGCAGCTACATCACAGGAAAATCCAAAACCGCTCAATTCAACGGGCAGCGCACACGTGCATTGCACGTGGCAATGTACCTAGTTTCATTAATAATGGATGTCTAGTTTGCCACAATACTATATTGGTTTATAAAGATATGTGGCTATTATGGTGAGATGCATAATTCAATTGTTTGTTTGAGATCTATTGACTTCTAAAATGAACAGAATAATATTCTATTGAGTGTTAGTGACAATTTATTTTGTCACTTAAACTTCTCATGCACATATTTAAGGTGACTTTTTTTTGTTATCACTAAAGAGGTCTCTCTGATAAACTTTTCAACGAAGAAATCTTTCGTCACTTATTGGCTTCATTTTACAATTATAGGCGATGAAATCTTTTGTCACAAGTACTATTTTTCATAATTTTTTAAATTAATTCTTCAGTGAGTAAACTTATTTTGTCGCCTATGTACTTTACCTGATCAATTACCGTCACTATTAGTGACGAAACTAAGAAATGAACGACACTATTGAACCCATGAGCAGACAGGAGACCATCTAGGACATTTATTTTTGAATTTGATATTTTTTGCGAATAATAATCACAATAGAGACGAATTGTTTTGTCGTCACATTAGCACAATAGGCGATGATGAAGAAATATTTCATCGTCAAAAGGCACAATAGGAGACGAAAAATAAATTTCATCAGCAGGTGGTTTTTGGTAACAACCTTTAGACGACAAAATATTATTCGTCATTATACTATTTGTGACGAAAACCATGCAATTTGAGATGATTTTCATTCGTCTCAAAAAACCTAATTTTGTGTAGTGTCATTACTAGGGGTGTTATAAAAACCGACGGACCGAAAAATTCCAAAAAAATCAACTAGTCGATTCGGTTTTCGATCGGGGGGATGGAAAAAATTTTCTGGACTGAACCGAACCAAATCGAAATCAAATTGGTTTGGTGGCAGTTTCTTGGAATTTCTACCGGACCGAACCAAACTATATATTTATATATTTTACATTAAAAATTGTAAAATATTTATATAAAAATATTTGTATATATATTTTACATATATATACTTTAAATTCAATGGAAATTTTGTATTTTGGGCGAACCAAAATTCCCGACTGGACCGATCCCACCCCACTCCAAACTGAACCGAACTTTATTCAACTCTGGTTGGGATCAGTCCTGGAAATATTTGGACCCAATCGGTTTTCGAAAATTTCACTCCGAACCGAACCGAACCAAAATCACCCCTCATTACTACCCTGCATGCAGTTGGGAGGGAAGATTCGATCCCCTGCCCAATACCCTATCCCACAACCCCCCCCACCCCTTCCCAGTTCCCTCCAACGACTCTTCAGCTCCAAAAAATTAAAAAGCCATTTTTGAAGGAAAAAAAAAGGTCCTGCAAAAAATACATAAGCAGAGCTTAGTTAGCAATACTGAAAATGAATCAAAGATTTACCATATTTAATAAAGCCACAACTAAATATCAATGTCAATTCTCCCTCATTTTCAATCAAGGATAAATTGCTATCCAATAAAAACGAATAGCAGTAACTAAAACACCACATAGATGGAAAAATGCTAACCAATGGAGGAGCGTCATTGAATGCATAGTTTTCTTCATCATGTAAGAACTATGAGCTGGTACCACCTAATCGTTTTGATTCAAAAAGCTTATGAGAAACCTCGATTGGATTTAGTAAAATGCATCACCGAGAGTGCTTGATTAATTAAAAGAGTTTTTAATGAGACAAACAAATTTCCTTCTTTCCTTGCATTATTTGTGGCATGGTGATCAAACCACTACCCCACAAACTTGTACTAAACATAAAGCGTAACCAAAGTCAATTACTTCGTGTGTACTAGAATTTTCACCCCTTGCAAAAGAGCCCATCTATCACCACATTGTCAATTCTCATTGGCTTGTATTAGTTGGGCAGATAGAACGCACCTCCTCAAAGTACGCTAACTACTAGGAAAGTAGGAAGTAGGTAGCATGAATATAGGCTACAAAGAGGATGGTCCAAAAAGGACACCATGAAAGGTAACCTAGGCTCCAACTTGCCGTTGCTGAATAGTGTGAGCCTTTGAGGTAGTTGTGATCGCATTGACATCATAGATTTCAATCTGACAACAATAATTTAAGAAAGTTATACATCCGGGAAACTCGAAGCAAATTTTCTGAAAATTTAGAGAATTTCCCAACTAAAGGGAACTATATGTTGACCTATCAGCTTATGGCAAAAAACTAAACTTTAATCTAACATTTCCTATGAATTAGCACAAGACAAACTTGTTTATTCATTAAAGGAAAGGTGGCAAGCCTTAACGAGCACAATTTAAAAAAGAATGATGGCAAAACCATAAGCACGAGGAACATGAATGGAAAACAACCCATCCTATTCCTTCAAAACCTGAATCCCATAGAAGTAGTTACTGCAAACCCATAAGAAATGTAGTTGCAATTACAGAAATCATAACTGTTTATATGCTTCAAAGAAAAGAAACAACCATCCACAATGCCCAGGACCCCAGAGTACCTAAAAGAGGCTTGAGTCAGTTAACTACTACACAAAACTATAACAATAACCTGAATGGTAGGTTTGGAATAGAAGAAGCATGACAACTTGACCCCGAGTTTTTCACAATTGGTTGTTAAACCATTAAGACTGAGGCATGAAACCATGGAATCCCACCCCAATTGTAGCTCGTTAATGGTCAGAATGCAATGGTCATTCCCTTGGAGTACTGATCATTCTGACATTTGGCTTGCTGCAAATTGACACATTGTATGTCACAACAAGGACCTGTCAAAGAACACAATGTAGAATAATTTTCTAATATTTCATTCATTGTAGTTCTACAATATATAGTACAAACATTTACAAGGAAGAATAAGAACACATGGAAACGTCCTCTAATTAAGGAAGAAAATAAAAGAATTTACTGAATTAAGGATATTGACCATATCAAATCCTTAATTCTAGCACTCTCCCTCAAGTTGGAGCATGGATATCACACATGCCTAACTTGCCTAAAGACTCCCTCAAAACATTGATGGCTATAGCTTTGGTAAGAACATCGGCTAGGTTATCTTCAGACTTCACAAACGCAAAAATAATTATCCCAGCATCAAGTTTTCCCTTAATGAAGTGTCTATCAACTTCTACATGCTTCGTCCGACCGTGTTGAACTGGATTGTGAGCAATCTTTATAGCTGAAGTGTTATCACAATACAACTTCATTGCGTCCTAAGAGTCAACACCCAAATCCATTAGCAAATTCCTCAACCATAGTAACTGACATACTCCAAAAACCATGCCTCTATACTCAGCTTTTGCACTTGACCTTGCTACTACCGGTTGCTTTTTACTCCTCCAAGTCATAAGGTTTCCCTTCACAAAAGTAAAGTATCCTGACTTGGTTTTTTGTCATCAACTGAACCAGCCTAATCTGCATCAATGTAACCTTCTACCTTCAGGTGATTATTCTTGGTGAACAATAACCCTTTACCTGGAGTAGACTTCAAATACCTCAATATACGTTCCACAACATCCATGTGAGGTTTACGAGGATCATGCATAAACTGGCTCACTACACACACTGAATAAGCAATATCTGGCCTAGTGTGGGACAAATAAATCAATTTTCCCATAAGTCTTTGATACCTTGCTTTATCAGTAGAAGTTGCATTCAAATAGTGGAACAATTTATAATTTTGTTCAATAGGAGTATTTGCAGGCTTACATCCAAGCACACTTGTTTTAGTTGACAAATCAAGAATGTATTTCCATTGAGATAAGAAAATACCATTCTTTGAGCGAGCTACCTCAATCCCAAGAAAGTACTTCAAGTCTCCAAGTTGTTTCATTTCAAACTCCGAGGCCAAGTGTCGCTGTAAGCTCTCAATTTCATCTTGATCATCACTTGTCACCACCATATCATCAACATAGATAATTAAAGCTGTAATTCTACCCTTTTGATGCTTTAAAAACAAAGTGTGATCTAAGTTGCTTTGTTTATATCCGAACCTCTTCATAGACTTGGTGAATCTGCCAAACTAAGCCCTTGGAGATTGCTTTAACCTATATAGTGCCTTCTTGAGTTTGCACACTGTTGCAACATTTGAGTACTTGTCTATACCCGGAGGAGGATCCATATACACTTCTTCTGCAAGCTTTCCATGCAAGAAAGCATTTTTTACATCAAATTGAAGAAGTGGCCAATCCCGGTTTGTTGCCAAAGACAAGAGCACTCTAACTGTATTTAGTTTGGCAACCAGTGCAAAAGTATATTGATAGTCAATCCCATAAGATTGTGTATATCCTTTTGCAACCAATCGAGCATACCTTTCAACAGTCCCATCTGCCTTATGCTTGACTATAAACACCCATCTACATCCCACAGTCTTCTTTCCCTTCGATAGAGGCACAAACTCCCAAGTAGAATTTCTTTCAAGTGCTGACATTTCTTCTGCCATGGCTTGAATCCATCTATCATCTGCTAAAGCTTCCTGCATTTTACTAGGAATAGGAACATACGATAACTGTAGTACATAAGATGCATATGACTTGGACAGTTTTTGGAAAGACACGTGATTACTAATGGGGTATCTCGCTTTGGATTTAGGATCAGGCTCATATTTAATAGGTGGTACAATGGGTGGTACACCACGATTAGAACGAGCTGGAAGACGATATTGTGACACTTGAGATTCAAAAATAGTACCATCGTCAAAAATAGAATTAGGATTAGTGGGTACCTCTAAAGGAATCTTGTAGACACATCCCTGGAGTGGGGCATTTCCATACAGATTGATCGTTGCTGTTTGTTGGTGGTTTGCTACATAAACCAAGATCGTGGATATTCCCATGGCTAGGAACATTGCCACCGATAGCGGTCATCATCGAAACAGAGTCGCCACCTAGTTTAAGAAAATTAGGAAAAACAGATAGAGATTCTGGGCATGGGAGCCAAAGGTACAATGAAGGGGAGGTGTTAGACACCCCTCTCTGCCCAGTCATATGACTAGCCCATAATTGTTCGACATATGATTAACAACATGCATTATTTAGTTCTAACACGTAATCTATTTAATTAAGCCTTAAATAGTGAATAAGGTGAGCCGAGGCAATAAGTAAAGCATGCATCAGAAAGCAGGATAAAATAGATCTGTTCTAGGGGATGGATTCCACGGCCGGTGAATGGATTTCACGGCCGAGGGATCCTCCTGGTTCAATGTACCGGCCGAGGGATCGAAGCCTTGACTGGTGTTCTTCCTCACATCAGACTAACAATTAACAGAGAATCAGAAAGCTATGATTAAGCATAAAAACGAAAAGTAAATTGAACGATAGGCCCTTGGAGCCTCACCAACTTGATCCCTCAGTAGCTTGATTGCTTCGGATTCAATGGGATTGACTGATTGCTTCTTGAAAAACCCTAGGGTTAGGGTTTGAACTTTGAGGTTTGATCGTCAAATTTATGGCTGCCTTCGGGAGATTGGGGCTTTTATAGAGGGATGTGAGACTTTATTTCTATAGAATTTCGTGGTTGATGGGGATGTGTTGGTCTCTTAGTTTTGGAGCCGAAGCCCTCTTTATATAGGCACTAGGGATGACATAACTCATCCAATCAAAATGCACGTGTGGGCAGCATGCCCTGGAATTTTCGGATTCCAAAGCGCACGGGCCCGTAATCGAGGAAGCGCGAGCGGAGAAGCAGAGCGCTCGTAAAAATACAGAGTCGCCACTCGGGTTTGAAGGTCCGACACCCAAGGAACCGTATTTCGAAGCACCTGCTGCGCTATTTGATTTGAAAAAGAGAAGGAACCAGTCCGTCAAAACCATATCTGGGTTCGGGAGCCAGGTTACGAGAGGGGAATGGTTTTAAGGCACCCCTCTCGCCCAATCCAGAGATCGGTCTCTACTTAGGCCTTTTGAAAACATTGTGATTCTTCTTTTATTAACCAAATTTAGCCAATTAGGGCGAGAGCAGTTAATCGGGATTAAAGCTGTAACAACTTGCAAGATGTGATAGATAGCATGGATGAGCGATTAGTATAGGATGAGAACAGATCTTTGTGGGTTTTAAACGATTTGAGCCCACAAAGATCGATTCTCAAACCTTCTGGGCTCTGGAAGGACCAGTGCACACCCAGGACAAACCAAGCAGTTTATAGCAGTTACAAAAACAATTCTAAAAGACTATAGAGCCATAAAATTACTAAAACACCCCTTAAACAGTGAGGGGACAAAACAGAAGCCTAAAAACCAAGTTAAACATGCATGGCAAGCTACTGATCTGATTGGGGACAAATCGTAGCGCGATGGTTTCAAACTGTTGCGCGAGGGTTTAGAACTCTTGCGCGAGGGTTTAGAACTGTTGCGCGAGGGTTCGGGTCAACCTTCCAGTGTTTGGTTTTGCTCATCCTGGATTCTGGGACAGGTCCAGAATGATCCCAGGGATGTTCCAACAGAATGCATTTTGACATTTTGAATTTGCAATTTAAGCTAAGAAAAAGCAGTAAATAAGTTTTAACATGCATCAGCAGTGATCTAAAACCTAAAACATGCTCCAAAACAGTAAGAACTATTTATGAAACACAAAGAACAGGATACCCTTCCCCACGAAGTTCATCATCACACTGACACAAAGTGTCGCGCGAGCATCGAGAACCGTCGCGCGAGGGTTCTTGCTCCACTTGCTTCTTGTAACTTTGTTGGTTTTAGGGCTAGGGTGGTATTGATTACGCCCTTAGCCTGCCACTCGAGTGATCGAGCAGAGAAGCGAGAACAAAGGTAAGCTATACCTTTGGTTCCTTTGAGTTTGAATGGTGTTTGAGCTTTGAATTGAATTGAGGTTGAACAAGGTGATAGAGCTTGGAAAATAAGCGTATGAAGGTGGCTAGAGTGGTGAAATACCAAGTGTATTAAAGGTTGTGTAGCCTTTTGAACTTGAACTTTGGTACTTTCTTCTTTTTTTTTTCTCTTGAACCCAAGATTGTAAACCCTTCTTTTTGGAACCCCTTAAAATGGAAGCACCATGGGGGGGGGGGGGGTATATATAGGAGGAGTGGTGGAAATGGTGTATGGAGGAGAAAGAACCAACCAATTTGGCTTGTGGGCCAAATTGCCTTTTATGGAAAGCTTGCAAGGAGAGAAGCCCAGCCAGTCCACGAGGTCTGGCTGAAGATTACTTGGTGATTAAGCTGCCCAGCTGAAAAAGGTGAAAAGGACAGGAGAGAACCGTCGCGCGATGGTTTGGAATTGTTGCGCGAGGGTTCTCCCTGGCACGCGATGGTCAACGGTCAACAATTTGACTGTTGACCACACCTGGCAGCTTGACCCTCGCGCGATGGTTCTAAACCCTCGCGCGACAATTGGTTTTTGGCTTTTTGATGTGGTTTTTGGCTAGGTTAGGTTCAAGGGTTCTTCAAACACTCAAAGTTCAAACACTCGACATTTCCGAAGTGTTCTTGATCCGTTTCATCATCGGGGAATCAAAAACCAAAAGTAAACTAATCTGGAAGTCCAGATTGGGGTGTCTACAGCACGGTGGAAATTGCAATTGTAGAGTGATACAAACTCTTCATGGTGATCCCTGAATGTAGCCCGGATGCATCGGGAAGTATCGTAGTTGGATCAAACAATCAACAGAACGTTCCAGAATCTGGAAAATAGGCAATCTGGCGGTTGAGCAAAGGATGTAACGACCGAAGAATTGATGTTGCGGCCGAGGGATGGAGCTGGCGGCCGGCTAATCAATCTCTCAGGGAGATTTTCAAGCAACTGGCTTCACGGGAGAAGGATTGATGTTGAGGCCATGTGATCTATGTCACGATCGATAGATGAATTCTCCTAAGATGTTGTGTTTCTGTCTGAAAGGCTATTTGGCTCTGGATTGGGTCCTCTAAGTGGCTAAAAGTTCTTACCAAAAGTCCTAAGGTTCACAAGAAGTCAATCAGCAATCACTATATCCATTCATCATCGGGATGGTCCCTAAGGTGGGACTTGAAATAATCATTAGGCCAAATTGGGGTGTCTACAGATGCCCCTTTTTGACTGAACTTAGACGGATCGCGAGACATATTTAAGTAAGAGTTAAAGCTGTAAAAGCAACTCAATTAAGTCCAACCACTATTCTAAGGGGTTTTTTTTGAAATATTTTTAGTTATGGTCGGGCCGGGAGGCTGCCTACGTATTCCACAGGGGAAATTTAGACCAACCGTAGTTCAGAAAGGCAATAAAGATGAAAAGTTTAGAGGGTTAGGTAGACACCTCCCTGTAACGGGGCATTGCCATACAGATTGATCGTTGTTTGCTCGTTTGGTTGCTTGCTTCATAAACCAAGATCGTGGATATTCCCATGGCTAGGAACATCGCCACATGATAGCGGTCATAATCAAAACAGAGTCGCCACCTAGTTTATTGAAACTAGGAAAATAGGTAGAGATTCTGGGTACGGGAGCCAAAGGTATAGTAAGGGAAAGGTGTTAGGCACCCCTCTCTGCCCAGCTGTGAGACTGGCCCATAGTTGTTCAATATAAGACATATACATGCTTTATTTAATTCTAACACATAGCTTGTTTTTAGCCTTTAAGCAGTTAAGGGTGAGCCAAGACTGTAATTGAAATCATGCGTCAGAAAGCAGAATAAAACATAGCTGTCCCAGGAGATAGATTACTCGGCCGAGTACTCTCATTGGTTCGATGTATCGGTCGAGGGATTGATTCCCCAGCTGATGTTCTTCCTCACACTAGGCAGAATAGTTAGCAGACAATCAAAACGTTAAGATTAAGCATAAAAGTATTAAATAAATTGAATCCGAGGCCCCTAGGCCTCACCCCCTTGATCCCTCAGTAGCTTGATTGCTTTGGATTGATTGTGATTGACTGATTGCTTCTTGAAAAACCCTAGGTTTGGGTTTGAACTTCGGGGCTTGATCGTCGGATTGATGGCTGCCTTCGGAAGGTTAGGGCTTTTGAAGAGGGGGTTTAAGAGTGTATATTGACAGAGTTTCGTGGCTTGAGAGTGTGATTCCGTAGGTCAATCTGGTCTCTTATTTTCAGAACCCAAAGGCCCTTTATATAAGCCATCGGATGACACACCTCAACCAATCGAAACGAACAATGGGAATTGGATTTATAATGCATTTCAAACTCCTCATAGTTATCCCCGGGCGTAGCCCGAACGCATCGGGAGGTTTCGTGTTTGGATTAAATGTTTGACAAAACGTTCCAAAATCTAGAAAATAGACAATCTGACGGTCGAGTAATGGATTTGGCGGCCGAGGAAATGAAGTTGCGGCTGTAGGATAGATCTAGCAGCCGAGTGATTGATCTCTCAGGGAGATTTTCAGGCAACAGGTTGCTTGGGTGAAGGAATGATGTTAAGGTCGTGAGATCAATGTCACGGCCGACAGATGGATTCTCCTAGAATTCTATATTTTTTGTCTGAAAGGCTATATGGCTCTGGATTGGGTCCTCTAAGTGGCTCAAAGTTCTTACCGAAAGTCCTAAGGTTCATAAGAAGTCAATCAGCAATCACTGTATCCATTTCATCATCGGGATGGTCCCCAAGGTGAGACTTGAAATAATCGTTAAGCCAAGTTGGGGTGTCTACAGGTTAAAAATAGAAAACGTACCTTCAGGCTTAAAAGCCCTAGTGCAACGTACCTAAGCTAAGCTAAGATTTTGGCGAAGGATAGTTGAAGGAGCGCGGGGCTGCCGGGGAAATTTTTGCGAAGAACGTCCTTGGTATTTTGGGGTAGATCAATACACGATGGGGGAGTCGTTTGCTTTTCTTGATCATCCTTACTTTGACTGAGGGGAGCTCGGTAGAGTAACTTATCCTTGCAAATGAGCTGGAAGGAATTGATGTAATGGGGTGGAATCTAAACCATCTGCTGAGGATGAATCGGACGCCGGTTTTGAGATATAGAGTGGAACTTAAGCCATCTTCTAGAGACGTGTTGGATGCTATTTTTGAGATATGGGGGGGCTGCAAGGCCAGAAACTGGAGCACAGAGCGTTGAGATGAGAAAACTGAGGTGTGAAGCCGGTTGTAGTCATGAGGCGAGAGCCTGGAGAGTTTAGAGCTTTGGCAAGTAGAGCTAGTTGCATTCACAAGACAAGAGTCTGAGGTGTCGGAGTTATAGAACTCGATGTGATTTGAACCGAGGCGTAGAGTCGATTGCATTCTGGTGGTCTATGCACGGAGCTTTCTCATCATAAAATTTTGATGTAGAGCCAAAGGATCAAGGTGCTGGACCGATCAATAAACTCGAGACATAGAGCTGGCTGATTGCTGGGTTGACTTGTTTCATGAGAGATAGAGATGCAAAGTGTGCATATGATGATGTTAGATATGAGCAGATATGATAATGGTGATGTAATTGATGCAGACTCGATGTGATATTGATGATGCAATGTGCACAGGCCCGTGCGTGTGTGTTTGATTTAAGCGGAGAGCTTCTTTCAAGTTTTGGACTTGAGCATTTAGAGCGTAGAGCTAGAGCATTCGAACGGCTGAATCCGAGCATTCAAAGTATGGGCTTTGAGCATCCAGTACGCAGTGGTTGGGCATCCAAGCATAGAGTTTGAGCATTCAAGTGTAGAACTTGAGCATTCAGTACACAGTGGTTGGGCATTCGAAGAGCTTCGAGCATTCAAAATGTTGGATTTTGAGCATTCAAGTGTAGAGTTTGAGAAGAGATGATATCTTGTTGATTGGAGCGGCGTAGGGCTTGCTACGGATTGTTTGCGGCATAGAGCCAGTTGAGATAGTGAATACGGGCATAGAGCCGCAGAGTGGTTTGGTGACCTCGGGGCTGTTGAATAGCTGTGATTGGTGAATACAAGCTTAGAGCCATTGAAGTGGTGAATACGAGTGTAGAGCCACTGAGTGATTTGATAATTGGTGAAGCTGCTGAAGTGGCGAGCGTAGAGCTGTTGAGATTGGCGAAGCAGTGAACTTTAGTGAGCATGGGCGTAGAGCCGCTGAGCATGGGCATAGAGCCGTTTGAACGAGCATAGAGCTACTGAATAAGCCATTAACTGCTGATGGTACAAGGAGTACGGTGTTGCTTGGGCATAGGGCTACTGTCGAAATGATGAGCTCGGGGCTGCTGAAATGGTGGCTTGGAGTTTATGCGGGACTGGTCGGATGGTGCTAGTGAGTATGGAGCTGCTGGATAACTTGGGCACAGGGCTGTTTGAACGAGCATATGATGCTGCTGAGTGATGGTGTAGCTACGGGGGATGCCGAGTTGATCTGATGGTACAGGGAGTATGGTTAGCCCAGGGCTCGGAGCATTTGTGTTGGTAAGCGCTGAGCCGCTGAGTGGTTTGTATAGATTTTAAAGGGTAAGAGCTTGGATTCGATAATCTTTAGTGGTCAACCATTGTGAGCTTGCTATTTAGAGAGAAAGCTTCTTTATGCTCGGGCATGCCCCCAAGGCTGATTTCATTATTGCTTTTGTTGGTCATGGACCCAAAGCTTCATAATGGCTTGAGTTAGTACACTCAGCAAGATCTGATGTTGTTGTAGGAGAGAATCAGGGGGCCAGGGGATAGATTACGCGGCCGATGGATAGATGATTCGGCCAAAGGATCGATGTCTCGGCCTTGAGACAGTCAAGTGTCAGGAAATCGATTTAAATTAAGTTTGATCGATTTCATGGGTCATTTTACCTTTCTTCCTCTACCTTTCCATCTTCTCTCTTGTTCAAGCAACTGAAATCACCCCATCCTCCGACTGTGGCCGTCGCCGTCGTTCCCCATGGTTTTCTTCGATTACTACTTGTTTCAGCCGTCATTTAACTGCCATCGCCTCGTTGCCTCCGATTGACTCGTCTGCTGGTGCTCCATCATCTACTGCTACATCAAGAGATGCGGGTAAGGCTCCGGCCAATGAGGCCACGGTTCTTGGCGGGGTTGCGAGCACCTACGTCCTTCGTTCGAGTCGGTGTGCACCGATCGTTGGGGGGAATTCTTCACAGCCAAATCCTCTCGAGATTGAGTTTGAGACTCCTTCTGACATTGGTAGTGACGTCTTTCCTACGTTTGATGCTGATACGTATGCCCCTCCCGTTCACATAATTGGACGTGGTGGTTCGTTACGGTATCGTCCTCCTCTTAGCGATGCTCTGCTTGGAGTCTTGCATAGGGAGCCGGAGCAACACCTTGGTTTTACCAATATAAAGGTAATTTTTATCTTGTCAATGACATTGTTCGTGTAAGAATTTTTATGAGGCAATAATTGACATTTTGAATTTGAGTTGTAAGAATCGCCCCTTGTTTAGGCGATCTTGCTATTGTATTGATCCTCTCTTGTCCTTTGCCAGGCGAATGAGAAGCTGCGCATGTAGGGTAGTTGCCCCTAGGTGTATGAGTGGTATGGGAGGCTTCCCCAGAGTGCTAAGGATACGGTTGCCTGGCCGACTTTGAGCGTTTGATACTTGGCTTCCATCTTCCAAAGGCGAAGCTGGGTTTGACTATAGTGCTCGTGGAGCAGTGGTGGGATACTATGAACACTTTTCACTTCCCAGAGGCTGGAGAGATGACGATTACTCTAGGTGATTTTGCTCTGCTAACAGATCTGCGAGTTGGTGGTGATCCCCTTCCTATTGATCCGCGGATCCATGAACGAAAGGGTGCTTTTGATTACCTTTCAGAGAATGGGCACGTCACCTATTCGTGGCTCTGGGTGCAATATGATCGAGATGGTGAACTTGGAAACAACAGCAGAGTTCGACTGGGGAACTCCTACTTTAGCTATGTTGTACGGGCACTTGAGTGCTTGTTTACGGGGCATTAGCCTTTCACTGGGTGGGCACCATCGCGTTCTTAAGGTATATGTTCTAGCTTTCTTTGTCGTTCCTTTACTGCTTTGATTTCTGCAACTCATGCTTGTCTTTTATCTTTGCTTGTAGCTCTGGGCTTTTGAGCACCTGTTACAGTTTCCTCCTCCAACGAGGCATGAGAGCCGAGGTTTGTTCCATGAGCAGTTCGCTAGCTATAAGGAGTTTGGAGGACGCGATCGCTTGCTATGGACTTGCTTGCTTGGAGGCGAGTCTTGGACCGTTTGACAGTGGACCAGGTATGACATGTCTTATTCTTTTATCGTTACGTCATCTTTCCATCCCGTTATACTGATATTGTCTTGCCCATAACAGGTGCGTTTTGACCACTGGGATACTTTGCTTGACGGCGCTCCTTTGGAGTTGACTTCGGCCCGGCTTTAGACAGCTAGCACTTCCTTCTAGATGGGCCATTTTCGAGAGCTTGGTACCTTGGAGAGAGAGTAGTGAGCCAGTACTTTCCGCGCTCAGAGGCGCTGTAGCTCATTCCTCTCCCTCCTCCAGCTGGTGTGAGGTCGACTCATCTTTTGACAAGAGAGGGTTTGCTCCTTGCTCTTGAGAGACAGCCGACCATAAGTTTTCTCCAGGCGGGAGATTATCGTCCTTCTGTTTGGCTTCGTTAGCCCTACCTGCTACCACTGTTGCTATTGCTCCTCCTGTTTGGCCACGGGCTCTTAGTTTCATCTCTTTCCATAATGCTAACAGAGAAGAGGAGCTTTTGACGCCGATTCCATGTGCTAACCAGCTGTATGTGCTTCCTAGCGGCATCTAGCAGGTAACACTTGTGTATTTCGGTTGCCTTTGATATCTTTTTTATGCTTTGCTATAAATGATGTGACTTCCTTTGCAGGTGCCGGCAGACATAGTTCAGGAGTGGCAGCGTGCATTTCAGAGTGCAGAGGCCCTGGTTCGAAGGCAGCGTAGCCGAATAGTTGCGGTATGTGTCCCTTAATTTTCTTCTTTCCATCCTGTATCCTTTGTGAATCCGTACATTCACATTTCGTGCTTTGTAGCTTGAATTGGAGCGAGCGCCAACGGTATTTGTCACTCAGAGTGCTGGCATCAGTGAAGGCGGGAGTACCAAAGCTGGTGATGGAGATGCTGAGGTGGGTGATAGAGGTGCTGAAGTTGAATGTGGAGGCGAAGGACGGAGGATCCACATTCTAGTTCCTGAGCGTTTTTGTTCTTCTTCTTCCCGACCTACATCTAAGAGGGATCGCGAGCAGTAGCTTGCCCTTTTCATTGTTCCTGTATCATTAGTTCCAAAAATAGACAAGGATATGTATTTTTGTGAAGCAACTTCAGCATTTATGATTGAACTATGTTGTTCCTATGGGAACATGCTATGTCCTGAGATACTTTAGATTTGTATGCAATGGTTTAAAACAGGTACTTGCTATGAGGTTTGATAAATGATTTTATAGCAAATCTGTCTTTTGGTAGGTAAGTTAGAACATTGGCCGAGGAATGGATTGCTCAGCCGAGGATTCCATTCTTCGGCAGCTATTTTAATTCCCTAAAGAAGTCGGACCTTTTATTTCCTTTTTTTTTTTTTTTTGGCTTTCTCTATTTCCACAGTCTCTTTGCCAGGTTTTGGGATTTTTGGGATATCTTGCCCCTTATGTTGGCGACTTTCGAGTTAGAGCGGACAAGCAATGATTCTCATATACTTTGGTCTTTGTCAATCCTCTTGAAAAATGACCGACTCATCTTTTGCGAGCTCAATAGGCAGGGTTAGCGACACCCATCATTGGGTACAAATCTATTTTGACATCTTCTCTCCAAATGTTTGGGCCGCATCTCTTTGTGAGATTGCCTACGTATCCCAATCAGGGAATTAGGCCTTTTTGCGTAGTTCCTAAATCACCACCTTTCTTGGTTTTTCTTCTTACATGCTCTTGATTTTGTCTAGGTTACCTAATGGAGGTTGAATCCCTAGCGAGCTTTCTTTTGAATGCCTTGACTTTTGCCTAGGCTGCATTTTTGCATTTTCTTGCCTGAGCAGACTTTTGCTCTTACTTTTGCTTGGGTTGCTTGGGTTACCTAACGAGTGTTTCTCTTAAGAGGTTTTTTGTATCTTGAAGAGGATTTTGGTGGAGATATCTTTATGAATCTCCTTTGGTGTTTGTACTTTCATAATGGGCAAGCTAACTCTAAGTGTTCTCACAGAGATAGCGTCTTCTTTCTAAGTTTCGACAAAAACTTAGTTCTAAGTAATCAGGGCTCGTCCTTTCCTTCCCTTTTGTAGGCAACATAAAGAATTGGATTCTTAAAATTTCCCTCTTTTAGCAAAGAGACTATAGTGTATAGCAATTGCATTTCAAGGATCAAATCATTTAATAAGCATAAAACGAAAAGACAAAACAGTAGTTTATTATAAAATTGCCCAAATAGGGGCCTAAAACGTGTCCTAGCTTGATTTAGGAAATGAAAGTAATGTTTTTGCCACGTCATGCAATTACTGTAGCATCTCAGGAGTTCCTCCTTTTTCCTTGTCTTTCACAGTTTTATACTCTTCTTCACCCTCCTCTTTGCCAAACAGAATCTTTAGATTAAACTCAGCTATCACCTCGGTCCAGTCTTCGGGAATGGGGGATGAATTTGTCAGCTCTTCTTCCATGTCACTGTCGGTCCATTCTTGATCGAAGAAGATTTGCATCCCAGGAAGCCTTTGCTTGGTGGTTGGGTCTTCCCATGTTTCTGCGAAACCACAAAATGGGAAGTCTTCGCCTTCTTTCACAAACCAACCATTGAGTGTTTTTGGGATCATGAGTTTCCCCTCTTTGACCCTGTTCCCTCTTGCTTTAGCTTTCTATATGCTTCTTTCTTTTTCCACCTCGGCTTTTGTCGGGATGTAGCCAAGACCGAAGGCGTATTGATTATGCGGGGGATCAATCATTCGCGGGATGCCTTGTGATCTTTTGCCTAAACCCAATCTAGGACAATAGTTCTACTTCTTCATCATTCGTATGGCAGGAGTGCTTATGTAGAAACTTCTCTCGGCCATTAAAGCTTGCACAACAGTTGTTTCCTCAAGACTGAACCCAGTGAGAAAGGTTTCTTTAGTCCCTACTTCTTGCACAGGTGTGTCGGAATGGGCTCGAATTGATGAATCCCCTAAGATGGTGATGACCTTTCCATCTACTGCAAACTTGACCTTTTGATGTAAAGTAGAGGGTACTGCCCCAGTGTCATGTAGCCATGGCCTTCCCAGCAAAAGATTGAAGGTGGCTGGTATGTCCATTACATGGAATTCTACATCTCTCTTGATCTTCTCTACTTCTAGTGGTAGTGTGACACACCCAACCACTCTTCTCTTTGAATTGTTATATCCCCTCACACCTTGGTTTGAAGGGCGTATGTCAGTAGTGCCTACTCCTAATTTGTCGAGAGTCCTTTGAGGGCACACATTTAGAGCGGACCCGTTATCCACCAAGACTAGTGGGATTCATTTAGTGAGACATTTGAGAGAAATGTAGAGAGGCTTGTTGTGTGCAAGTCCTTCAGGAGGCAGATCCTTGTCAGTGAAAGCTATTGTTGGCTTCAGGGCTTTGGACGTCATTATGAAGCCCACCAAATCTTCAGGGGTGATGTTGATGGGAACTTTAGCTTTCCCTAAGGTTTTGAAGAAGGAATTGCGATGCTCGTAGGAGGACATAAGCAATCCCTAGATAGAGATATCAGCTTGGATTTTCTTCAATTGCCTCAGTACCCTGTCTTCCTCGGGTTCTATTCTTTGGCTTTCCTCTTCTTGTTCTTCCGTTACTCGAGTTGAGGTTGAACTTTCTCCACTAAGTTTGGGAGGTTTGTACACCCTTCCACTTCTGGTGAAATGACTTATCTCTTCTTCTTAAGTGTTCCAAGGATCAGCGGGCTCAATTCTTCCAACTTCCTAATCATTTGGCAGGGTTTGGCCTATTTCTAGCACCAATCTCCATCGTCAATCGCATAGATGTAAGGGAGATAAAGATCATCTTTAGGGATGATTAGGGATGGTTTGGCGTGGGTATTCGAGATGATGTACTGGGTAGGATTATATGTGGAGTTATTGGAAAGGCTTATAAGATTACTATTTCAAGGTGCTGGTTCAGCATTGTGAGTAGGGAGCAGATTGGTTTGTACAATAGGCTTCGATGGTTTTATGGCTTGACTATCGATAAGATCTTGGATGTCATAACGAAGATGCATGCAGCGATCTGTCTCATTTCCAGGGTGCTAGTGGTAAGCGCATTGTTTATTGGTGTCATAGCTTGGGCCATAAGGTGGTTGAGGAGGTGGGTTATTCAGAGGCTTGAGATGCCCCTAACGGCTTAGAATGGCTAAGGCTTGGGACGAGGTCATATAGAGGGATCAAAGTTGCGACGAGGGCAGTTTGAGTTTTTGGATGGGCTAGATTGGAAAGGATCCTGCGGCAGGGTTGAATTAAGGGTGTTGACGGAGGTATGAGATATACGGGTTGGGAAGGTTTTCTCGGGTAGAGGAGTTTCTTCTTTCCCAATGAGCCCTAGCTTGATCCCTTCTTCAATCTGCAGCCGAGTAGCATACAAGCGCTTGAAATCTGTAATAACCTGTGTGTAGATATGCTTCAGATATTTGGATTGCAGATTATTGACAACTATCCTTACTTGGTCTTCCTCGGAAGGGCGACTCTTCATCTTGGCGGCTTTTTCTCTCCATCTAGCCGCAAAGGAAACGAAGTCTTCGTTCGATTCTTGCTTGGTCATCTCCAAGTCTCGGGTGGTTATCTCAACTTGGACATTGTATGCATATTGGTTTATGAAAGCATTGGCGATTTTTGACCAAGTGTGATAATGTTCAAACTCCAGGGTGAGGACCAATCAAGAGCACTTCCAGTAAGAGTCCTTTGGAATAATTGAGCGATGAGCTCATCATTTAAGCCCATCGGCGTCAAGGTGTTGATGACATGATGGACATAGCTAGTGGGGTTGGCATCTTGAATTTTCAGGTAGTTGAGAATCTTGAAAAAGGCAAAGTCCTTCAAAGTCCAGGATTTGATCCCCCTGAGAACGGGCCAGAGCATGCTTGATTTATTTGACTTGTTTGGCCAAATCAAGGTTTCTTGCTTCTTCTTGAGGATTTCTGCTTCTTCCTCGTCTTTCTTGTCTTCAACCTTCTTTGCTGCTTTTTCAGCTAGTAAATAGGTGATTTGAGCTTGGAGCTTGGCAATGGTGGCATCATTGTCTGCCATTCTGCGGGTGAGAGGATTGTTTGGCAAAGTTTAAGACTTGATAGATAATCGGGTTTGTTGAGAAGATGACCACGAAGTCTTTGGAAGTGACCGGGACCGTTGCGATGAAGGTGTTTTGATAGGCGAGGATGATAGATGAGATAGCTGTAAAGACTTTTGTTTGGTGTGACTTCGAGTGTTGTAAGAGTATAAAACGGGCTGAGGTTGCTTCTTTAATCTACCTTTCGTGCCTGCTTTAAAAGTAAAATACCTGTAAGTCAGTACTTGGCTGTTTAGGGTTAGGATTTGCACTGAAAATCCTAACCCTTCTGCATAGAAAGAGATGTTACAACATTGAATGATACAAGGTGTGAGGAAGAACTTCAAGACAAAACGCAGGAAAAATTCCTTGACCTGCGGGTTCCTGTCTTATTTTGATAAGTTCTATGGCTTTCTAACACATGATGGGTTTTCATAGTCTCAGGGTACTCCGTTGTCAAAGGGCACCAGTCTTTTCACCTGCCCATCATAGGCGGCAATCAAATGGTTTCCTTTTTGATATACCATTAGGTACAAGTGACTGTGGAGTTTGTGGGAACCCCTAACATAGCCCGTGACATGCTGGGGTATTAGGTGAACTCAATGAGGTTGCCTACTCTATGTATATGATAAATGAATTAAACAAAACATGTGTTAGTCTTATGTCGAATTTTTTGGTTATGGCTTTCTAGTCCCCAGCAGAGTCGCCAAAAACTGTAGACATCTCCCTGGAGCGGGGCATCGCCATACAGATTGGTCGTTGCTGTTTGTTGGTGGCTTACTACATAAACCAAGATCGTGGATATTACCATAGCTAAGAACATCGCCACACGATAGCGATCATCATCGAAATAGAGTCGCCACCTAGTTTAAGAAAACTAGGAAAAATAGATAGAGATTTTGAGCACGAGAGCCAAAAGTACAATGAGGGGAAGGTGCTAGGCACTGTAAGGCCCCGTATTTTCAGAAATTAATAAAAGGTTTATTTGAAATTATAAATAAGGAAAATATGGATTTTATTGAGTTTAAATGAGTTGGGGTGAATGTGATGGAATTGGTTGTATGAGGGTACATGTGCAATATGTGTTTATGCGTGTATAAATAGGTGTGGGTATGTTTGTAGAGGAGTATTTTCACTCCTCACTCTTTCTATCCATCTCCCGATCTCTCTCTCCCTCTCGGCACACTCTCTCTCTCTTCCACCAACACCCAAAATCCCATTCACCCACTCAAAACCCATGGCAAATAGCCTTCAATCCTTCATCCATTCACGTTATTGAGCTCGTATCTAGTTGGGTTTAGCTCAGAGAGGAGTTTTCTTGCTCGGTTTGAACTTTGGAGTTCTAGGGCTTGATCGATCCCTTGGGTTTCGGCTTTGGCAATCGAGGTAGGGATTTCTTACTCTCTCTACATGTTTATGAGTTGTTTGTGTGCCAAAATCGTGCTTCATTTGGTTGGATTCGGAGTTATGCTCATTCTTGAGTTTTCTGCAAATCGTCCACTGTAAGGCAGTGGTACCGATACCACTTTTTTGAGGTACCGATACCTTGACTCTGATTGCTCACTGGAGTGGTTTGGTACCGATACCCCCTTTTTGAGGTATTGGCACCAATGACTCAGAAAATTGTTTTTGAACTTTTTTGATCATTCGTCGATTGTGTTGATCCCCGATCACTTCTAACACTCTCCAATCACATTCAAATCATCTCTAAACTCGATTGCTCGTGTTCCAATGATTCATTGTTCGTCCCCACTCTTTTGGCTCTCATTGTAACAATGAAAAGTGTAAAACTAAATGAATACGATACTTGTTCGTTTGTCTATGCATTTGGGTTATTACATGAGTATTGTGGCATGTTTTATGAATGATACGGAATTGGCATACGTCATGCTTTACGGTATTGAGGCTTGTAGAATGAAAAATCACAATTTAGAACAATAGAACGAAACGAAGAAAGCCACGGATCCACTAAAAGGTGTGATGCCGAAAATGGGTCGCACGGGGTCCCAAATGCCCAGAAGTGCATATGAAAGCCGCGGATCCACCAAATGGTGCGATGCCAGAATGAATTTGGGATGCACGAGGTCCTAAATACCCGGAAAGGAAATCGAGAACATTTGATATAATGAAAATGGATAATTTAGAGATTATTTAGTGACGTGAATACGAATGGTGTTGATTGTCAAGTGTTATCCTCTTGCTCTTGTTCACGTGGAAAACTTTCTTGTTTCAATGTTCATCTCGATGCACTGTCTATCTCATATGCATATAGTTTGAGCAAAGATTTCTCTAATGGGCTAGTGTAGCTCAACCTATTAATATTTTCAGGTACACCTCAAGGGCATTGACATGGAGTGCTTGCTGTGCATCTCAACTATATTTTTGAAAGCTAACACCGAGGAATTATCTTGGCATCTTTTGTAAAATTCCTTTTGAAGATGTAATCGTAATTTCATATATATTCTTTTGACTTACTCTCTTTGGATTGTTGTCTACGAAATTGGGGCCGGAGTGCCATTATTGTAAACTTTTAAGCTTAAATGTTCTCTTGGATGGAGTATGGGAAAACACTTGGGGTATTATGATGTATTATTTCGATGGACTTTGGCGAAAATTGCTATTATTATGTTGGAAATTCCAGGGCGTGACAGGCACCCCTCTTACGACTGGCCCATAATTGTTTGACATATGATTAACAACATGCATTATTTAGTTCTAACACGTAATCTACTTAATTAAGCCTTAAACAGTGAATAACGTGAGCCGAGGCAATAAGTAAAGCATGCATCAGAAAACAGGATATAACAGATCTGTTCCAGGGGATGGATTCTGCGGCCGGTGAATGGATTTCACGGCTGAGGGATCCTCCTGGTTCAATGTACCGGCTGAGGGATCGAAGCCTTGACTGGTGTTCTTCCTCACACCAGACTAAACAATTAACAGAGAATCAGAAAGCTATGATTAAGCATAAAAATGAAAAGTAAATTGAACCAGAGGCCTTTGGGGCCTCACCACCTTGATCCCTCAGTAGCTTGATTGCTTTGGATTGAATGGGATTGGCTGATTGCTTCTTGAAAAACCCTAGGGTTAGGGTTTGAACTTCGGGGTTTGATCGTCGGATTTGTGGCTGCCTTCGGGAGATTGGGGCTGTTGTAGAAGGGATGTGAGAGTTTATTTCTATAGAATTTCGTGGTTGATGGGGATGTGTTGGTCTCCTGAATTTGTAGCCGAAGCCTTCTTTATATAGGCACTAAGGATGACACAACTCATCCAATCTAAACGCACGATGGAAATTGCAATTGTAGAGTGATACAAACTTTTCATGGTGATCCCTAAACGTAGCCCGAATGCATCGGGAAGTATTGTAGTTGGATCAAACAATCGACAGAACGTTCCAGAATCTGGAAAATAGGCGATCTGGCAGCCGAGCAAAGGATGTAACGGCTGAAGAATTGACGTTACGGCCGAGGGATGGATCTGGCGGCCGGCTAATCGATCTCTCAGGGAGATTTTCAAGCAACTGGCTTCACGGGTGAAGGATTGATGTTGAGGCCGTGTGATCTATGTCACGGCCGACAGATGAATTCTCCTAAGATGTTGTGTTTCTGTGTGAATTTGGCTCTGGATTGGGTCCTCTAAGTGGCTAAAAGTTCTTACCGAAAGTCGTAAGGTTCACAAGAAGTCAATCAGCAATCACTGTATCCATTTCATCATCGCGATGGTCCCCAAGGTGGGACTTGAAATAATCGTTAGGCCAAATTGGGGCGTCTACAAATCTCAGAAGAAGATTGTACTATCATGGAGAGGATTATCTCCTGCATTGGAAGTCGTTGGATCATCATTTTGTAACTTTTCCTGTTCATCCGTAGATTTACCTTTGTCAGTAGCATCTCCAGATGAAGAATTATTTTCAAAAATTCTTGGAAAAAATGCCTCCAATTCTTCATAATTTCACTTCTTCTTGATTCTCCCCCTGAAGTGGTAAATCTATAGTTGGTGACCTGAAAAAGAGTTCTAGCTTATGAAAGGTAACGTCCATGGAAACATAAAGTCTCCAAGAAGATGGATCATAGCACTTGTAACCCTTTTGATTACTCCCATACCCCACAAAAACACACTTCAAAGCCCGAGACTCAAGCTTAGTCCGTTGGTGCGAATGCAAATGGACATAGACTACACACCCAAAAATTCAAGGAGGTAAAAGGACTACCGGAAAAGAGTGCAGTGATCAGAGAGAGCATCCAACGGTCTTCTAAAATTAAGAACACTAGATGGCGTACGGTTTATTAGGTAGACCACCGAATTCAAAGCTTCACCCCACAAGTAAACAGGAACATGACCCCCAATCAAAGAGAGATCGAGTTACCTCCAATAAATGTCTATTTTTCCACTCTGCAACTCCATTTTGTTGAGGGGAGCCTGGACAAGTTGTTCAGTGAATAATCCCTATTGAGTGCATGAAGTCCAATAAATCTTGCTTGACATATTCTCCACCGTTATAAGAACAAAGGACTTTTATTGGAATGTCAAACTGAGTAGTCACCATTTGATGGAACATGCGAAAAATAGAGCAAACATCACTCTTGTGCTTCAGTTGATAAACCCAAGTGTGGGCTCCCGTGCCTTTTTTTCGAAGAGTCACCACCCGGATTTTTGAGATGGATGATCCGAGAAACCAAGAACTCGCTTGCAAAAGGCTTTTGGTCTAACGAAAATGTTGAGATTTAGGGTTCGGGAGCCGTGCTACGAATGGGGAAGGTTTTTCTTTTAAAAGCACCCCACTTGCCCGATAAAACTGGTCTCTACTTAATGTTTTCAAAAGGGGAAACCTTCAAGTATCATTTAAAAGATTAAGCTATTTAAT
The DNA here is from genome assembly GCA_025413875.1 of Rhododendron molle. NCBI lineage: Eukaryota > Viridiplantae > Streptophyta > Magnoliopsida > Ericales > Ericaceae > Rhododendron > Rhododendron molle. The sequence continues at coordinate 26,919,806 of CM046389.1, forward strand.
AAAAACAAATAGCGGGGAAGGGACATGGGAAATATATCACGTTGACGTGCATGTGGTGCTGTCTATACAGTAGTGATAAAATGACGTGAGCAGATGGAATAAAAGCATTCAGCAAACTGTCTGGACCTCAGTCATACTGTACACGGCACCCTGAGCTGCCGCGCGCGGCACCTCAACATGCCGTGCGGGGTAGCTGCTCTGCTGTCAGACTGTTGCAGACTTTCAAAACATCATCTAGCTCATTGCTTTCTCTGTACGCCTTTTGGAAAACTCATCAGAAACCTCATGGCAGTCAGATCATCCCAAAAATGTTGTTATTTTTCTCAAAACATGGTTTTAAGACAGTTTTTAACATATTTGATCATTCGGGATGATCTAGAAAACCTTGTTAAGAGCCAAGACATGGCTTGTAGATATGGTCTTATTTCAAAAGCAACAGAAATAGTAAACAGCAGATACAGACAACCACAGCAGGGGAAATCTCAGATCCAGATAGCCTGCCTACAATAACATCAACATGTAAAGGTGTCGTGCGCTGATGGTCAGGGTGTCGCCGCCTGATCATCCAGCCGCGTGGTTCCCCAAACCTCAGCACAGTGCTAGCTTTGTTTTACGAAAATGGGTTTTAAGTTAGAATCTAACCAAAAGGGATTAGATCCAATTGCAGAAAAGTCCCCTCAGGACCAGAACTGAGTCTAGTCTGAGGAAACTTGTTTTTACCTTTGGTGTTGAGCTTGATCAAGGATCGTTGGTGCAAAAATGAGAACAGATCGTCACGGATGTGAATGGAGAAGGTTGGATGAGACAAAGGGAGTATGGGTGTGAGAGAAGATTAGGTATTTTGGGGGATGGGGCTTTGAAGTTAATGAGAGATCAACTTCAATGATGAGAAGGGAGTGAGTGAAAGTACTTAAAGAATGTCTTTTGGGAATGACATTCTTTAAGACTTGGAAATGGGAGAGTGGGTATAAAAAACTAGAGAGAGAAAGCTTATGGAGTAAGAATACCCAAAAGCAAAGAGAGCCAAAAGAAAGGCCAAAAGGAGACCCTTTTTCCCTTGAGTGGAGGGGTTAATTTATAGGCAAAAGGCCAAGGATTTTGAATTTCAAATAGTGGAGGTATTTTCTGGGCGGACCAGAAGTGCATTTTCGGCTAAGCCATTCATCAGCTGTGGCTCAAACTGGCGTAACCGACAGCTTTCTGAGCTAGTCAAACTTTTGCTCAAGGTGTTTTGTGGTGCATATTGGTCGTGCACGGCTACTTGAATTTCAAGGTGTCGTGCGCTCCAGTGCCATTCCGCACGGTGCCTCCTTCTTCGGTCCAGGGTCTTTTGGGCTTTTGTTTGGGCTTATCTGGGCTTTTGGGTTTTTTTTGGTTAGTTTGGCTTTCATGGGCTTAGAGGAAATCCTTTTTCAAGCTCACAAAGGTATTGTTTGCTTCATTTCATCATCGGGGCGGACAAAGACTCTCCGAGGTCCGGATTGGGGTGTCTACAGTAGTCCCAACATAACTCGGATACCATTGGTTGGTACGAGTGACGCTTAAAGAATAGGCATCCCAATCCGTTGCTCTAGAGCCTTTGAACGGAGGCAAAACAAAAAATGCAAGTAAATAACGATGGTGGTCGCGCTCGAGGAGCTGCCTACGTACCCCGTTGTAGGGATCAGACCAGCGTAGTTCCATTGGGATAGTGAAATGCAAGAAAACAAGTCACGGGGGACAAAAATCGTGTAGAGATAACAATGGAGTGCTAGTGGTGCCATGTGTCATGCAAAATATCGCGAAAAATTCGAGCCGGGCCTTTGGGAGGCCGAAAAAATTCGAGACGAGCCCTCAGGAGGCGAAAGATTCGAGACGAGCCCTCAGAAGGCAAAAAATTGAGACGAGCCCTCGGGAGGCGAAAATCGAGGCGAGAAGAGACTTTAGGTCGGTTAGACCGTAGCTCGAGAGACGAAGAGACTTTAGGTCGGTTAGCTGATGGTGAATTACGCTGAGTCCCGAAGGACGGATTTCTGCGATTTACGGCGGATTTTTCGGGGAATGTGAGATCCCATGAGTCCCGGGGGATAAGAATCAAATAGCGCGATAATCAATGCACAACATTCTAAGGGATTATGGCTGCAAAACGGTTGGAAAATTGAGTTTCCAAGAGGATTTTGGTGGCAGAGTGGATCAACTTCCGAGAAAAAGCATTTAATCTTCTGAAGTCAACATGTCGTGCGGGCCATGGAGGGGCGCACGGCACCTCATTTTTCCAGGCACCCTTTCGATTTTCGAGAGCAGTTGACAGGTTTTAAGGGTGTCATTACTTCGGGCGTGCCCTTTCGGTGGCTGGAACGGCTTTATAAGCATGGTGGTGCCTTATTCTATGCACCACCAACAAATTCTTTCAAGTCTTCCTACATTCCTCTCCTTTTCTCAAGAAAAAAACAGGTTGCTTTCAAAACTTTGGAATGGACAACAGCCACCTGGCAGCCCGTGTCGAGGCTTTGGAGGCCGAGATGGCCTACTATCGAGGGGAGATTGAAGAATTAAACACACAGATCGCGAGACTCATCACGACCATCCGCTCCCCCCGCCGTGCCGTGTCCAATCTTCAGGATTTCTGTTTTGATCAGTTGGATGACAAAGATGACTCGGAGTCCGTTCCTGGGCGTGAGTCAGAGGAGTCCGCGGAAGACTCCAAGGGTAATCTGAATGGTTCGGATAACCGTTCGGACGGCCGCGATTGAGGAAGAGAGAATAGAAGAAGAAGATGGAGTAGGAGAAGAAGATGAAAGGGCAGTAGGCCCGTTTTCTGTTTTTGTTGTTGTTTTTGTTTTTGCTTTTTTTTTTTGAAAAATGTAATGACAAGATCCCCAGGGGAAACCCCGGGTTTTTATTTAATGAAAAGCCCCTTTCTTCTTCCACTCTCCTGCATTCAAACTTCTTATCTCATACGAACTTGGACGAATCGGACATAGTCTGCCACAAACTATTTTCAGAAATCAGAACTGTCGAGATAACTCAATGTGCCGTGCGTAGCTAGTTTAGGAATGCACGGTACCTTAAACTGAAAGTACTGCATGCTTATTCAACGTGCCGTGCACCTCATCCAAGGGTGCCGTGCGGTTCCTGAGGCTGTGAACCTGGTTCAAAGTTGATCTCCAAGCGAACCGGTTCGGGGGATTATATATAAATACGCGAGGTGTCCACAGTACACCTCGCACGTTCGAATTTCCCTCTCGTCTCTCCCGATCATCTCTTTCTCTCGTTATTCTCTTTCTCTCTCACGGCTATTTCTCTCTCCCTCCTGACTGCTCTCTCTCTCTCCCGACTGCTCTCTCTCTTTCTCACTACTCATTCTCTCTCTCTCTCGTTACTCCCTCCCTTCCAACTGCTCTCTCTCTCTCTCTCTCTTTCATACATGGATAGCAGTGAGACACCCGGTGCTGGTCATTTATCACGGATCGAGATTACACCGCCCCCGATCGCTCCGGAGGGCGTTACGATGGCCGAGGCCGTTCCAGAAACCACGGGGGTCTCGGACCAGGTGGCATTGGCCGAGGAGGCCATGGCCTCGGCCGCTGCGGTGGCTGGTAGTGGCGGTTATGATGGTGACAGTGTAGTGTTGGCCAGGTACGGCCAGGAGATGGAGACTCCAGGTGCGGTGGAGTCGAGGGGCGGTGGCGAGGCCTCAGGCAGGTTGGAGGCGGCGGCTGGTGTAGAGGAGAGGACCACAGAGAGTCCTCGAGATGGTAGTTTAGGCCAGGCTGTAGAGGAGGCAGATGGCTCTCCTGTGAGAGAGCCCCGGGCTGACTTGGGGAAGGCCCCCATCATCGAGGATGAGCCGGTGGTGGAGGATACACCGCCCATGTTTGTGGGCAGCGGCGCAGGTGCGGGGTCGTCACGCCATATAGGCATGGGCGACTACTTAGTGACGGTGTCCATGGAGGACGTACTGGAGGTAGTGCGGGGGTTTCCTGGGTTGGCGGAGGCTTTACTCGTGTCCCGCGAGGCGGAGCTACGGGCCGAGCTCGGGACTGGGGGCGCTAAGGGGCCGTAGGCTACGGAGGAGCGAGTTGACGAGGAGGCCGGAGAGGTGATGGCCCCTCGTAGCAGTGTGGTCGACGAGGTGACGCTAGCCTTACAGAGGCGAGAGGCCTATGACGAGGCGACCTACGTGTCCTGTCAGCACGTGGTGGTGCCTTCGCTCTTCGACCCTTACGCACCGAGGAGGCCCACGTACGACGAGGCTTTAGTTTTGAGGGACCCTCAGCAGCACCTTTCCTTGCGGCGAGACGAGGTATACTTTAAATATCTGCATCTCAAATTCCAATGCATTGTATTTCCCTTTCCTTGCATCTAAGTATACCATTTGTATCACATGTCACGCCTGTTTATTAAATATTGCTAATTTGTTGCAACATGCGATCTCGCTCTCGTGTTACGAAGGTTTGGCGGATGTGCCGACATTCTGAGAGAGGCTGCCGGTGAGGGAGATAGTGAGGCAGTCAGGTTTTGGGGAGTTTGTCGGAGTGCTGACGAGGGCGAGTAACGATCGTCAGGTGGTGAGGGTTCTGGCTGAGAGGTGGTGGGACACGATGAATACCCTCCACCTCTCCTTTGGTGAGCTGACTGTAACGCCATTGGACTTTGCGACGATCACTGGTCTCAGGGTGACCCTATTCCTTTTGATGCTGCCACAGGGAGGCAGGCAGCATTCTAGCGGGCGATGCTAGGGTACGAGCTGAGGGCGGAGGCTGACGACGCCAAGTATACGCAGCTCCTGGGGTTTTGGACGGAGAGCCTTCCGACTGACAGGGTGGAGGAGGAGCAGATGGCGAGTGCTTCCTGTTGTACTTGCTCGGTGCGTCCCTGTTTCCCGACAGGCGCAACCGAGTACACCTTTCGCTTCTTCTAGCCTTGAGGGACGACGGGGAGATTGCTCGTTTTGACTGGGGAGGTGCAGCACTGGTGACGTGCTATGCCTTCATGGGGTCTTTTTCTCGCGGGGCAGGAGTGAGCCTCGGTGGCTACTGGAGGGTCTGGGAGGTATATTTCACTTCCTTTCTTTCAAATAGTTAGCTTTCCCTTTGCATTTATTCAATGTATATCTTGTGCTAACTTTCAATGCCTTGAATCGCAGCTTTAGACGTACGAGGAGATAGGGATGTACCCTCCCGAGACCTCGTGCCCTGACGATATGATACTCCCTCAGGCCTTGCGCTGGTCGAAGGAGTACAAGGGAGTGAAGAGGGGAAGAGGCAAGCTGGATGCCTTCCGCCTTTACCTGGACGAGCTGTGTCCTGATCAGATACTAATGCACTTCCATATTTGTTTCATGGCTTTCCTGTTCATTTCCATTCAAACAGCATCTTGATATCGTTCATTTTGATGAAAGGTCCGCTGGCGGGTGTGGGACCGCTTCGAGATCCCCTACGTTGCACAGAGTAGGATGGTTGCCAGGGGGAGAGTGCTTCTCGAGTCCCTTTACGGCTGGTAGTGGTACTTGGGTGACCGAGTGTCACGCCAGTCGCTGAGGCTGGATGTTTTTCGAGTCCCTGGGCCGCTTCCTGCTCTGGGGCAGAGGACGGGCCAGTACACGCGGAGGGAGGTCGAGTAGTTCACGGGGCCAGACCTTGAGTTGGAGCCGTTTTTCGAGGTAGGCGCTAGTCTCGCTGCTGACTACGCGGAGTACCGTGCTCGGTACTTGATGCCAAGTCTGGGGATACGCGCCACTTGGGAAGCGGCGCAGGCGGCGCGAGGGAGTGTTGGAGGAAGAAAGGGAAGGTGATGAGATAGAGGTGATGGAGGCAGAGGAGATGGAGGCCGTGGTGACAGGGGTCGCAGCGAGGGTGCGGGCCCGAGTGGTACTAGCCTCCCTGCCCTTTCTTGGACAGTGGACGTGACGACTCCCCAGGGAGCCCCTGACCTGGTCGTGGTGCCGCGCCCTTCGGCCGAGGCTCCAAAGTTCCTTGCTCAGGTATAACGTGCTTCCATTCCTTCGTAAATTCGCTCTTTTACATGCTCTGACCAACTTCTTCCTTGCAGGCTCCTCCAGGGTACGTAAAGGAGATGGTAGAGGCCATGATGGGCCTGGAGCAGCTGGTGAGGCAGTACGCCATGGGCCACCCTCCGTAGGTGTTGCCTCGCGCTGGTGGGACAATGGTACACTCTTGAACTTTAGCTATTTACTTTACTTCTATTGCTTATATCATGATTATGATGGAAATGCTATATGGATATTATACCATTGCAGGCTAGAGAAGGGGCTTCACGAGGGTTACGGCGGAAGTCTGTCCGTTTTCCAGCACGACAGGTCTCCTCTGCCGGCTCACGGAAGGAGCCGCCATCGAAGAGGGCATGACATTCGGCGGGGACCGAGGATGAGCCCATTGACGTCTCTGAGGACAAGACTGCCGAGCCCACGGACGTTGACCTGGAGGCTACCTCAGGCGGCACCGTGCCCAGAGCGACCGGTACTCGAGAGGTGAACAGCTCCCCAGCGGACGAGGAGGTCTTTGAGGAGGAAGAGGAGGAGGGCGAGGACGGGGATGATGAGAGTTGAGCTCCTCTTTTGTTTTGTTCTTTTGATGGAGTCTGCGTGCTTCTTTTGCAGGGCGCCTGTTTGTCCTTGGTAGATAGGATTTTGATCATCGGGTCATTATGCCTTTTTTGTACTTCGACTCATGGATGCCTTCTGGATTTATATACAGAGATTTTGTCCCTCCATTGTTTATGTCATTCAATCTCCTTATGTTTGTATGAAGAAAACTGAATAACTAAAACATTGACTGGAATGTGCAACTAGCCATTGATTCGAGAGATTGAGCTGAATGCGAGGTTTGTGATGAGTGACACATTAACAATCAAAGCATATTGACAATGGAATAGAAATCAAAGAAAGCAATTAGGTGAACCTTTGTAAAATTGACTCCGCATACGAGAATTTATACAAACCTTTTCGTAACCGACTTTGGACACAGATATGAGACAACGACGACCTTTAAATCTTGATATGAGACTCGAAAACTCAGCTCTTTATTTGAAGTATACTCGAAAGGTAAGAAAACATTGACTCTACCATGTGATATTCTCGAGTTTCGACTTTGGACACGAACCGGAACATGAACTAGGTCACTTTCGACCATTATGACTTGTAGGACTTGGAAAAACGACTTGCAATGACTTGAAACGGATTTTAACACCTTGACGTGGCTTAAGAAAAGGATTTTTATCGAGTTTACATGTCATGACAATGAAACCCGAGAGTTGTCTCGAAACGAAACATCCTGGAAGTCCCAAATACCCGTTGAAGTGTGTTTTGGTGGTTGCTGGTGCTTCATAGTGCCCCGATTCCATGTTGATGTTCATCTGTCAAAAACTACAGAAATGCAGAGTAAAGGTGCCGCGCGGATACTCCAGGATGCCGCGCGGGGTATGATCCGTCACACGGTACCTCAAACACTGTGCCGTGGGGTTTCTATGGTTTCACCATGCCGTGCGACGCGTCAAGGTGCCGCACGCGGCGCCTTTCCTGACATATTCCAGTTTTGCTGTTTTCCAAGGCAGATTGCTCGGGGGTTGAGGTTTGACCCATGCAATGGCATTTCTGAGCCAGTGCATGTCTGTTTTGAACCTTTTAGGACTTGACCAAGCTTTTCCCCATGTAGGACTCATGGAAAACATGCACTTTTGAAACCCAAGGCTCTTTGAAAGTGGAAGTTGTCCTCTCCACTCGTCCTATAAATCCAAACTCCCTCAACCACACTCACCTCATTCAACTCCCATTCTCCTTCTTGCTCCTTACAATGGCCCTTTCTCTCACCGGTTCGCTCCGTCCATGGTTGGCTTCCATGGAAGGCGTTGATTGGCTCAACTTCTAAGCCACGGTCTCTATTCCATGCGGTACCTCTGCAACATTCGTCTTCGTCCCAAGCTTTTGAGGGCAGCCGTGAGTTTCTGGGATCCGGGGGTTCATGTGTTTCGCTTCGGCGATCAAGAGCTCTATCCTACTGTCGAGGAGTTCCGTGCATACCTTGGGGGTTTTGGTTCAGGGGAGGTCATCATTCCTCCTGTGCGCGAGAGCGCTTACAGAGTTCTGGCTGTGGCCCTTAGATTAGGTGATGGCGCTGCCCGCTACCTGGTTAGGGATGGCCATCTCAATGTTATGCGCCTCATCGAGCTGTTTTCTCCTCCCGGTGAGCTTGCGAATATGGCTTATCAGACTCAACACATGACTGCTCTCTGCATGTGCTTGCTCGCAGCCTACCTTCTGGTCCCTTCTGCCGGTCACGCTAGCTCGGCATTGGTCAGTGTTGCTATTCAGGTTGAGGCCCGAAAGGACGTGGTTCTGATGGCTTTGGCCAAGACTCTGATAGGTTTGGACAAGGTTCGTTTTGGAGTGACCGAGACTTTTGAGGGTAGTGCTCTCCTCCTACAGGTTGGCTTCTCACTCAGCTTTCCTTTTTCGGGTTCATCTCACGTTCTCCTTTTACCTCAACACTTGGCTTGGCTTTCTATGGTTTCTCACTTGTTTTCTCTCTCTTCTCACAGATTTGGCTCTGCGACAAGGTGAATGTGCTGACCATTCCTCCTGGCAATTGGCCATACGTGGTGAGGTTGCTTTCTCAGCGATGTTTCGAATTTGTTGATAGGAGCAGGGCCGAGTGGGTTGATTTCTTCAGTCGCCGGCGAGCTGAGACCATTTCTTGGAGGTGCCGATGACTAGACCTCCCGCCTATGATGGTACATTACATGGGCCCTCAATGGGTCGTTCTTGCTGGTTTGGGAGCCTTCACCTTCTACATTCCTTACCGTATCCAGCGACAGCTAGGTTTGAGGCAGGAGGCCCCTGCAGAGGTTCTCGTGGACGTGGTTCTGCCTCTTTTCAGCCATTCAGTTCTTCGCCATTACCAATGCTTTTGGAGGACACGCGAGGTGACCGATGCACACCCTTACCCTTCTGTGGCGATACGCAGGAGTTACCGAAAGTGGCTCAGGAGGGACATTGCTGCAAGGGCTGGAGCTCAAGGAAACTGACTCGATCCTACGACCCTGACCGTTGAATAAATTGTGGACCCATTTTCATTATGTCGTATTTCTTTTTGTTTTTGAAAGCTTTGCTCAACCTTATGTAGTAGAAGTAATCGTACTAATAAAAATGAGTTTTGGAGGGTTTCCTCCTTCTTGACTTTGTTCTTTGATCTTTCTCAACCTGGATTTTTATTTTGATAGATTGTGACCGGGCCTTGGTGTGTGACTGCCTACGTATCCTCCTGGCGAAGGAATCAAGTCATGACGTAGTTCAGGGTAGGGTTCGCTCTGGTTTTGACACTCACCTTTTGCGCTCTAACTTTTGCCTAGAACCGCCCTTTCAGGTTTTCGGTCTAGCAAGCTCGTTTATTGTATACCTTAACTTTTGCCTAGGATGCCCTGATGGGTTTTCATCCTAGCAGGATTTTGCTCTAATTTTTGCCTGGGACTGCCCGCCCTTGCAGTATTCAGCCCAGCGAGCTTCTCTTAGGGGTAATAGCGCTTGAGCTGGTCCAAGTTAACCAAGGTTGAGAATTCGTTTCCGTCCAAGTCAATGAGTTGCGTAGCTCCTCCGGATAGGATGGTTTTGATGATGTATGGCCCAGACCACTTTGGTCGGAACTTTCCTCGTGGGTCGTAGACTAGAGCCCGAATTTCCTTCAAAACCATGTCACCTTCTGCCAGATCCCTGGAAGTCACTTTCTTGTTAAATGCCCGTGCAATCCTCCGTTGATACCCTTGAATATGGTAAAGAGCCTTTAACCGGCGTTCATCAAACAACATAAGTTCTTCGAATCGATTACTCAACCATTCTGCCTCTTAGACTTCACACTCAATCATAGTCCGAAGAGATGGGACTTCCAACTCGATGGGGAGCACTGCTTCCATTCCATAAACCAAAGAGTAGGGGGTTGCTCCGGTTGGTGTTCGCACAGATGTGCGATACCCCCACAAAGCTAGGGGTAGTTGTTCATGCCAGTCCCTTGCAGATTGAATAGTCTTCTCCAGAATGGCTTTGATCGTTTTGTTTGCCGCTTCCACATCCCCATTTGTTTGCGGTTGGTAGGTCGTCGATTTGTGCACTTGGATTTGGAACTCGTCCAATACTTCCCGGGCTTGCCCTTTGAAATGAACCCCATTATCAGATACGAAAGCTTGGGGGACTCCGTACTGGTAAATGACGTTTTGTTTGATAAAGTGTGCAACTTGAACTGCGGTCAAAGTGGTGTAAGAAGCAGCTTCTATCCATTTCGTAAAGTAATTGATGGCTACTAAAATGAACTTATGTCCGTTGGAAGCTGCCGGCACTATCTTTTTGATGACGTCAATTCCCCATGTTGAGAAAGGCCATGGCGAGGTCATTTGCTGCAGTTCGTGCGGCGGAACATGCGTGAGATTGGCATGAATTTGGCATTTTCGGCACCTTCGTACATACTCTACACATTCCGTTTCTATGGTGGTCCAGAAGTATCCTTGCCTGAGGATTTTCTTGGCGAGCATTATGCCGTTCATGTGGGGGCCATATACACCTTCGTGAACTTCTTCCATTACCCTTTTCGCATCCTCTCCATGGATGCACAGCTTATGTGTGCCACAGTGCGATCTTCGGCATAAGTTTCCTCCACAGATAATGTACTGTGTAGCCATCCTTTGAAGAGCGATTCAGTCTTCCTTGCTTGCTCCCGTGGGGTACTCTCCTCTTTCCACATATCTCCAAATGTCATAATACCATGGGTGGCCATCATCGGGCTCGTCGATCACCATGACATGTTGGTATACGGGTGTGTCCCTTTGTTCTATCACAATCGGTCTTAATTTTACACCAACAGGGATCTCGACCATAGATGCCAGTGTTGCCAAAGCGTCTGCAAATTGATTTCTGAGCCTCGGGACGTGAGTGAATGTCACCTTGTTGAAGTGGGGGATAAGACCTTCGAGATCCTGATGATACGGTTTCAGCTTTTCTTCCTTGACCTTCCAGTCGCCATTTGCTTGGGACACAACCAAGTTCGAATCTCCCATAACTTCCAGCTTTTCTATGCCGATCTCGATGGCTGCCTCCATGCCCACGATGCAAGCTTCGTATTCCGCCTGATTATTGGTGACTTCAAAGTTAAGCTTGAATGCCAAAGGAATGTGCGATCCATCGGGCAAAATTAGCAACACACCAATTCCGAACCCTTTCTGGTTAGCTGCTCCATCAAAGTACAGCTGCCACACATCCTCAACCACGGTCATTATGTCTTCGTCAGGGATATTGAACTCGGCATCTTCCCCTCCCTCGACTGGGCAATCGGCTAGGAATTCAACGACGGCTCTTCCTTTCACTGACTTTCGGGTGACATACTTTAACTCAAATTTAGCTAGCATTAGCAACCACCGTGCCATCCTACCTGTGAGAGCCGGTTTCTCAAATAGATATTTTAGGGGATCCATCCGAGATAACAACTTCACCGGGTAGGCCAGCATATAGTGCCTTAGCTTCCTGGAAGCCCATACGAGTGCCCAGCACGTCTTTTCTAAAGGAATATAACGTTCCTCGGGTCCAACCATCTTTTTACTGAGATAGTAAACAGCCCTTTCAACCCCATCATCTCCTTCCTGCGCCAACATACACCCCATCGAAGACGGAGTGACTGACAGGTATAGGATCAAAGGTTTTCCTGTTACGGGCAGTGTTAATACCGGCGGCTTGTTCAGGTAGGCCTTAATGGCTTCGAAAGCTTTCTGGCACCTATCATCCCAAGTGAACAGCACTCCCTTCTTGAGCAAGCGGAACATGGGTTCGCAAGTCGAGGTCAGCTTTGCAATGAATCTACTGATGAATTGTACCTTGCCAAGAAAACTCCTTACATCCTTCTCAGATCGCGGCGGCTCCATTTCTAGGATGACTTTGATCTTTGATGGATCGACTTCGATGCCGCGGGTCGTGATTATGAATCCAAGCATTTTCCCTGCAGTGACTCCAAACGTGCATTTGGCGGGATTGAGGCGCATCTTGTACTTCCTGATTCTTTCGAAGAACTTCCTGAGCGTGGGCAGATGCCCTCCTTGCTCTTTGGCTTTAACAATCATATCGTCAACGTAGACTTCCACCTCTTTATGAATCATGTCGTGTAGCAATGCCGTGGCAGCCCGCTGGTAGGTAGATCCTGCGTTCTTCAGTCCAAAGGGCATGACTCGATAGCAATACGTCCCCCATTCGGTGAGGAACGTGGTTTTTTCTCGATCTTCCGGAGCCATGAGGATTTGGTTGTACCTTGAAAAACCATCCATGAAAGAGAGCAGGGCATGGCCGACGGTATTGTCGACTAGCATATCGATGTGTGGTAACGGGAAGTCATCTTTAGGGCTGGTGTAACAACCCTAATTTTTACTAAATAAAAATTTCGTTGTTACTGTTTGAAAAATCTTAATTAGGTTTTAAACGTCGTTTAACCACCGATCTTCCTGTCGTTTCTAGAGTGAAACCCTAAGATTCCACTTATCAGCTGGAAATCCTATCTAGCAACCCTAGCTAGCTTTTAACCGACGTTTCGACCTAGCTATCGTTAAACCTAGCCACCGATCGTTCCTAAACCTCCGTGAATCTTATGAGCCTCGATTCACAAACCTTTTGAAACCCTTGAGTTCGGTAACCCTAGATTAACCCTTTGAACCGTTCGAACCTTTAAGCTATCGACCATGGGACAATAGCGTTAGAGTTTCCTTTACCCATTGGTCAATAGGTAAATCTTGGTTAATTTTCATAAGTACGAGATTAGATTAGTTTAGTGCTTAATTGCAAAGTATTAACCTTTTTGGTGTTATCCATTGGATAATAACCGTTAGGAGAATTATTACCCATTGGACGATAGAGTAGAATCCTAGCCATCTTTACCCACTGGTTATTAACCGCTAGGGAAACTAATATCCATTGGATAATAGCTTTACTTGCTCACCAAGTACAAGGGTATTAAAATATTAGATTTGGCCATGTGTGATAATCCATTAAACTAAGATTAGTCCATTAGTATATTAGGTTAGTACTTAGTACTTTGGATGAAGTAGAATACTTAATTAGATATTAGATTTGGTCAATATCTAGCCTAGATTGTAAGTACATGCTTATATATATATATGTGTGTGTGTACTTGTATATGTATATATATATATATATATATATATATATATATATAGATATAGATATATATAATATTGTATTGTGCATGTGTGTATTAGAATATTTTATTTAGAAAATCTATATTACTTGAAAATATGGATTTTATGAATGACCCATAGTACTTATATATATATATATATATTAGTTTATATATACATCTTCCAAGAGAGTACAAGTGGGAGAGAGAGGGAGAGGGAGAGGGAGAGAGAATTACCGAGAGAGAGAGAGGAGAGAGATCCGAGAGAGAGAGAGAAGGGAGAGAGAGAAAGAGAAAGAAAGAAGGAGAGAGATTGTACCTTAGATTTTCCTTGGACTTTCTTTGACCTTTGCTTGATCTCTTGGTAATCTTCTTCCTACAAAATCTATGACCTAATTGTCCTAAATACATATTCTACTAGGGTAAATCTTGTACAAACCCTAGCTTGCCAAATGTTTACTCTTCCAATCCATCAACCTTTGTCCTTCCAAATCTATACATATATAGTTATATATATGTACATTGTACTTTGTACCAAGAGAGGAAGAAAGAGAGAGGGAGAAAGGAGGAGAGAGAGGCCGAGAGAGATTGGGAGAGAGAGAGAGAGTTCGAATGGGAGAGGGAGAGAGAGTGTGATGTGTGTGCTAGTGTACTCACCTTGATTGACCTAGCTTAGATCACCCTTGTCCTTCTTTGATATGCTTTCAAAGTGAAAGCATGACCTTTGTAAGCAAAATCTTGTACTCTTGTACAAAACCCTAATTGAATACTTGAATCAAATCCCATTTCTTGCCCAATCTTCTATGATCCAATCCTTGGTACACATCCTAGCCTTGCATGCCTAGTTTTTAGGTTGTTTCTTGCAAGAAAGCAAGATTTGCTTGGAATTAAAAATTGAGAGAAAGAGAGAGAGAGAGGGCCGGCCAAGAGAGGAGAGAGGAGAGGCTTTGCCTATAAATACCAAGCCATTTGGTGCTTTGAACTCACACCTCAAACCATTCTCCTCCTTCTTTCTTAAAAGCATAGCTTATTCTAGCTTGTTCTTGCTCATTCTTGCTTGTTCTTGCTTACTTTCTTTCTAGTTTTTCAAGAAGCTTTCCATCTCCGCCACTAAACCACCATACGACCACCACCTCGATCTTAAAGTAGTAGTAGTATAGGTTACGATCTAGTTTCGAGAGAAACCTTTCTCTTTCGAAGCTATCGGAAGCTTATCGTAAGTCGTTACGCCGTTCGAGTGCCGACTTTCTTTCCGTCGTATTTCCGTAGTCTTTTTCTACCGCCAAGAAGAAAGGTAGATTTTTTCCGATCTACTCTTCCTAAGTATAGATAAGATGTGTGTGAGCTTTTCGAACTATTTTCGCTAAAGAAAAATAAAGTTAGTAATATGATTTAGCTTGTAGATTTTTTCCGATCTACTCTTCCTAAGTATAGATAAGATGTGTGTGAGCTTTTCGAACTATTTTCGCTAAAGAAAAATAAAGTTAGTAATATGATTTAGCTTGTAGATTTTTTCCGATCTACTCTTCCTAAGTATAGATAAGATGTGTGTGAGCTTTTCGAACTATTTTCGCTAAAGAAAATAAAGTTAGTAATATGATTTAGCTTGTAGAACTTTCTTGTTAAAGGTACGTAGTTTACTTTGATCTTGTGGTTACTTGATTGCTTGATCGCCTAATTGCTACGTGATTGTATGAACTCGTCAATAAACATGTGTTGTTTTATTGAACTTCTCGAAAGAAATGCGTTTTAAAGATAAAGTGTCGTTTTGAAACGAAGTATTCGTATTTTGACCCTTTTAACGAGCATGATAGTATAGAGTTGGATGATCTTGCTATTCGATATCGTATGAGTTATGTGAATAGTCCCACCGCGGAGTCGATGCATGTTACGAGACACATGGAATTGGAAAAGTAGAGATATGACACCTAAGATGTGGTTGATATGGATAAAAAGGGTTTTGGAAATGCATAATGGCCGGAGAGGAGCCAAGATGTGACATGATATGCCGACTTGGTAGCCTTTGTGGCAATGAGCCGGACTTGGTAGCTCATTGTTGTGCGACACAAGGTGCCGGTCTTGGATGCTCATGGTTGTGTGTGTGTATCACACAATGTGCCGGACTTGGTAGCCATTGTGGCCATGCGTTGGTAACCTTGTGGCAATGAGCCGGACTTGGTAGCTCATTGTTGTGCGACACAAGGTACTTGTAACCCATGGTTGTGTGCGTGCGTGTTTTCAGAATTGATGATAAAAGATGAGACACAAAACGATGAGTCGCGTAGGAGAGACACACGAAAAACATGACACCAACGCTCGTTAGTGAATGCGCATGTGTAATCGTATGAGTTTATTTGAAAGCATGTTAAGTTTGGAAAATCGTATACTATCTTTGATGTGTATGTTAAGGGTTAGTGGGTTTGGATTTCTCTATTGAGCTTTCAAGCTCACGGTGTTGCTTTATGTGACCCTGACATATTATACTGGTGGCGATGCTGGTATAATGTGTCAGACTTTCTAGATGAACAAGGAGAGCTGTATACCTTGGAGGCTTTCGGAGCTAAGGAACTCGCTAGGATGGAGGAAGAGAAGGAGCTTTAGTAGCCTTAGTAACCCTCCCTTTTGTGTAATATAAACCTCTCTAAGGAGATTGGATGTAATAATGAGCTAGACTCTGCCTTGTTTGTCTAATAAAACCTTTATTTAACGAACCCGATTTTGGGGGCGTTACAGCTGGCTTTGTTAAGATCCCTGAAGTCAATGCAGACCCTTATTTTACCATCCTTCTTTGGCACGGGGACGATGTTTGCGACCCATCGAGGGTATTCGGTTACCATTAAGAATTCGGCATCGATCTGTTTGGTGACTTCCTCTTTTATCTTAGGCACCCAGTCTTGTCTCATGCGTCTTAGTTTCTGTTTTACTGGCTTTGCATCGGGATAAAGGGGGATCCGGTGTTCCACGATTTCAGGATCGATTCCGGGCTTATCTGCGTGTGACCATGCAAACACATCTTCGAACTCCTTGAGCAAGCTTACAAGGGCTTCGCGTTCTTTGACAGATAGCGCGGAACCGATTTGGGTCATACGGGGAGTCCCTTCATCTCTCAAATTTATTAAAACAATTTCTTCTTTTATAGGTTGAGCATGCCTTTCATCTTCCCTGTTGATTAGGGATCGAATTTCTTTGGGGATGTCTCCGTCGAAATCGATCTCTTCATCATCAGGGTTGACGCAATTTATTTCAAAGTCAGGGAAGTAAGTAGAATCAGATTCATTCATTTCATTGCTAACAGAGGCCTCGGGGGCACCATACACACGGATAGATTCGAACTCGAAATACAGACTGTGAGAGTTTGGGCCGAAAGGCACCAACTCGATCTCGACAGACTCAGAAGACTCAGATGACTCAACAGACTTAGATTCGGACTCAGACTCAGACTCAGATCCACGGCGAGTTGCACTTGGTATGAAGGTCCAGTTCTTGTACTCCCCAGCGGCATCCAGGATGAGCGAAGTCGGATCCTCAGGAGTATCTTGTTCCATCATCAGTACTTCCGCTTCCATAACCGTACCCATTGGTTCGTCCTCCCTGAACAAAGTTGCGAGACTACCCATGGCAAAAACCTCAATCCAGTCGGCTGGTTCCTTCTGCTCTAACACTGCTTCGAACTCTTCCTCACTCTCCGGCCAGATATCATTTGCGAATATCTCAAATCTTGGTAAAAAGGTGTTGGTCTCTTCGTTCCAGAATGGTTCCGGCTGCCCCTGATAGAACTGTTTTGCTTCTCTCTGACAAAGTAATCTTCTAGCCTGTTTCCCTTTTTTACCTTGCGGTTACTTGAGGGTGAGTAACCAAGGCCAGTTGTACGCAGCAGAGTGCTCTGGGCTTCAAACTTGGCAGGGCCTTGGAGATTCTTTCCTAGTCCCAATCCTGCCATGTAAGACATCTTCTTCATTATTTTAATGGCGACATTGCTGACAACGAAGTCATCATCAATTCTAACCGAATAGACAGATCTGGAGGTATCCAGAGAGAAGCCTTCTAAGGCGATATCTTCTTCTCCGTGTTGAATTTTCAGGAGTGGGGCATTGTCTTCAACAGGGGTATGGATCCCAGAGTCCCCGTGGATAGTAAGCATTCCCGTTTCCAGTCCCAGCCGAATTTTCTGATGGAGTGTAGAGGGTACAGCAATGATGTCTGGTCGGTGCATCCAGGGCCTTCCCAATAGCAGGTTGAAAGAGGCGGGAATGTTCACCACATGAAATTCCACCTCTGTTTGATACGGTCCGAAAGTCATAGAAAGCATGAGAGTCCCAACCACATCTCTCCGAGTGTTATCATATGCTCGGATCTTGACTTCTGATGGGGAGAAGTCCTTATTTTTGTATCCCAAGCAGTAGGCAACGCGGAGCGGGCAGACATTAATTGCTGAACCATTGTCAACGAGAATCACTGGAACCGTTTTGCCATGACATTTCAGGGTGATGTGCAACAGCCAATTATGATCCGTTCCTTCAGCAGGTAAGTCTCGATCGGTGAAAGTAATGCCACAAGCTCATCGGGGGTTATGGCGGAGGGAACCTTCAGTTGAGAGAGTGCTTGTATGAGCCCTTCACGATGGCGTGTCGAATGAACCAGCACATCCCAAACGGACATCTTGGCATGGGTTTGCTCGAGTTGACGCTTAATCATTCCGTCGGGGTTCTTCTCTGGTCGGGAAGGCTCCTTGGTTGGTGGGTCAAAGGGTCGGAAGGTGTTTTTAACTGGTGTGGTAAAGGGATCAGAGGGCCTTGGGGCTACAGAGTTGGAAGATTCTCCGACTTGAAGGTTTGGAGGTTGGTAAACACGGCCACTTCTGGTCAAATGATCAATCTGGCGATACTTCGATTCCTCGCTCCATAAGTCGGCCAAGGCTTTACGCTTGTTCCCGATGGTCGTATCCTGCAGATTGGCGGCCAGATCAGCAATGACCAAGTCATCCCACAGATCTTCGGGTTTCCATTTTTCAGCCTCTATCACTGTTTTGTTGACGGTCCATTCCTCGTTTCCCACTTTTATGTTGACCACCTCGGTGTTAGCCACAAGTTTGTTCCAGCACCTGGTTCATCCTTCCACAAATTCATCATAGCAACATCAGCGTCTTTTGGAAATGTAGCAGAAGGTTTGGATTCAGTCCCATCGACAAGGTAGTCCATCGGGTCGTACCCGTTACTGGCAATTTCTTCTTCAAATCCAGGAAGGTTCGGGTACGGGGTGAGGTCCACATTGCCGTACAAATTATTGATGACAAAATCAATAAAATGAGAGAAATCCAGGCGGAGTGGAGCGAGTTCTGGCCAGTTGTATGTCATCATCTCAGGTGGATATCCTGGCTGATATTCTTCACTGAACAGCACTGGCGAGGAGAAGGTATCCAAAGGGTCATTGCAAGCCAAAAGTTGGTACTCATCTGGGGTTGGGTCCCATCGCCACTCAGGCATGTCCTGGAAAACTTGGTATTCTTCCCCTTGATTTTCAAACAGCGCATGCAGAGAGAATCTATCAAGAGGATCTGCATGGATGTTTTGCCAGTCAACTTCCCATCCGGCCTCGAACAAAGGTTCATCATTTCTTTGGAAGTTGGCGGCTTCAAACTCTTCCCAATCAGCAATCAGTTCTCCCCACGTGTCTTCCCATCCCCATATAGAACGAAGGGCAGTTTCTTTGGGAATTTCACCAACAGGCCTCGGTTCGGTATTGGGGACAATGAACAGGGTAGGGTCGAATTCTAGGAGGTTTTGATTTTCGGCTAGGGTGATTTGGTTAATACGGAAGGGAGCGTTGTGCTGCGGTAGAGGGTTTGAAATGGTGTTTGGTTTATCAGAGGGTGGAGCGTCGACAATTTTATTATCGATGAGGTTTTGAATTTCATGGTGGAGGCGGATGCAGTTGTCGGTGGTATAGCCAGGCATTTGGTGGAAATCACAGTAGACATTTTGGTTTAGGTTTGGTGGAATGGTTTGTGGTGGCGGAAGAGGTTTCAACACTCCGATTTCTGTGAGTTTCTTAAGAAGAGTGGATCTGGGAGTGCTGAATTGAGAGAAGGTTCGGTTCTGGGATTTTGGTTTTTCGGAAATCTGGTTGACTTCTACAGGTTTAGTGGATGAGGTTCCTGCCTGGTTGGTATTCCCGAAGAGGACGTTGCTGTTTCTCGAATATGCCCTTTTGGATTTTGACCCCGATCCTGATTCTTTCTTTTCCAAAGTTCCATCCCGTAAAGCTTCTTCTACAGCCAGTCCAGAATCATAAAAGGTTTCGAAATTTGGGGCAGCCTGAGAAAGAACCATGTAAGGAGCAAAGGAGATTGGCAAGTTCTTGGTTATTATCCGTATCTGTTCTTTCAAATCAGGCTTATTCTGCAACTGGGCAGCCTTAGCCCTCCAACGCTTCACAAAGTCGGCAAAGCTTTCCTTCTCACTCATCTTAGTGCTTTCCAACTCCCTCGTGGTCATCTTCAGGTCAACGTTGAAGTCATACTGGGCCACAAAAGCCATTCCGATGTCTTCCCAAGTCCTTTTCTTGGATGGTTCGAGAGTGAGGAACCATTGCAGGGCTGGACCAGACAAGGACTCGTGGAAGAGTTGGGCCATAGCTTCTTTTTCGATGCCGCGCATAGTGAAGGATCCGACATATCCTTGAAGATGAGCCATTGGATCGCCGGCACCGTCAAATTTTGCAAAGTCCACTCCTTTGAACTTTTCCTGTAACTTGGCATTTGGAAAGACGCATATCTTGCTCATGTCAATTTCTCCTTTCCCAAGCTGCTTAGTTTCTTGGACGGACTCCTCCAGCTTACCAATCTTAGCAATGAGGGCAGTCTGGTTGGGGTCAGCTGCTAGTGTTTCTTCTTTGAGTCGCTCAGGCTGTGGCCTAGCTTGAAGCTTATTGTTGATTTCCTGCATTCATTCCATTATCATGTTCATGTCGTTCTTCATAGAGACTACGGTGGCCTTAAGTTGTGCATCGACACCGGCGAGGGACTGCTTAAACTGAATATTCATGTTAGCCATGTTCTGCCTGAGTTCTTCTATTTCGTCTCCTTGATCAGCCATGGGTAAAGGATTTTCGGGCGGGATTGAGACTATGGGTTCTTCTACTACGGGTTCTTCTAACAACTGTTGTTCCTCTTGCTCGACTTGGATTTCGAACAGTGGGGTTCCTTCCAGGGTGTCTATGCGGATTAGTCTTTGGGAAGGACGAAACCAATTGGGTACAGCTTCTTTTCTTTGCTGGCGATCAATGTTGGCAGCACTGGCAACAAGTCAAAAGGGAGCAACTCATAACCGATCCGGATGCTCGCCCTACTTCTACCCATCTCCTAGAAACAAGGCCTAGGACCTACCGTGGCTTGAATCTCACTTAAGACATTTGTACAGAAGATTTCCAATAATCCGGGTAGGTGCTGTCAGGCAGGTTGAATTCCGAACGGGTCGGAACCAAAGCCAATCTCCTTACTGTGACCATCCGAGGCAGAGCAATGTGACCATTGGAATCCAAATACGCACGCGCTTAAGGCTAGACTCAAACCAAGGGAGCCGTTCGGACACGGCAAACACCGGAGGTATCGTAAACTCCATGGATTTAAGGTCTCCTAGACCGACCGGAGGGCCCTAAAGGATTCTAAGGGAGCCTAATCCTCCAGCCTGCAAGATGCAATGATGCATGAATGGTGTGTGTGTACAGGAATAACATGCACGTAAACAGGATATAACACATAAGTCCTAACCACGGGTTCCTGTCCTAGTTGGGAAGGTTCTATGGCTATGTATAAGTGCAAAGGCCGGTTTTGGTCTCAGAAGGGTTCCCCGGACTAGAGCCAAGATGTACTACCCCATGTCAAGTGTATTACAAGATAATGGTCGAACAACACGATGGCTCATCATAGTCAAGGGTTGCTAGGCATCCCAGGAGAGCTTGTCACCGGTAAACCGGGCAAGATAGCCGAAACACACTAGCGAGGCTTGTGCGGTGCAAAGTGTACAGGATAAAAGAGTTTAATCTTTCGAAAAATATTTGAAAATTCCCCTTTTGAAAACACCTTTCAAGTTTGGCTCTCTTGATCATTCAATACTTTTGTGCATTTTTAAAAAAAAAGTATTGAATAAAGTTAGATCCCCAGCAGAGTTGCCACTGTGGGCTCCCGTGCCCTTTTTTTGAAGAGTCGCCACCCGAATTTTTGAGATGGATGATCCGAGAAACTGAGAACTCGCTTGCAAAAGGGTTTTGGTCTAGCGAAAACATTGAGATTTTGGGTTCGGGAGCCACGTTACGAATGGGGAAGGTTTTTCTTTAAAAAGCACCCCACTTGCCCGGTAAAACCGGTCTCTACTTAATGTTTTCAAAAGGGAAAACCTTCAAGTATCATTTAAAAGATTAAGCTCTTTAATAAAAACAAATAGCGGGGAAGGGACATGGGAAATATATCACGCTGACGTGCATGTGGTGCTGTCTGTACAGTAGTGATAAAATGACGTGAGCCCACGGAGAGAGAATTATCTTTGTGGAGTTTCCAAATTGAGTTTCGCCATGGAAATGGTATTTGACGTGCCTCATCTTTAGAGCCGGTTCTAAGCTAAAATAAGTGTTGCGATCGCTGTAGACTTTCAAAAAAATTTAAATTGTAAGGATTGCTCCTACTTTTTTTTATCCCTTATTATAGTCTCATGGCAGTCAGATCATCCCAAAAATGTTGTTATTTTTCTCAAAACATGGTTTTAAGACAGTTTTTAACATATTTGATCATTCGGGATGATCTAGAAAACCTTGTTAAGAGCCAAGACATGGCTTGTAGATATGGTCTTATTTCAAAAGCAACAGAAACAGTAAACAGCAGATACAGACACCCACAGCAGGGGAAATCTCAGATCCAGATAGCCTGCCTATAATAACATCAACATATAAAGGTGCCATGCGCTGATGGTCAGGGTGCCGCGCGCCTGATCATCCAGCCGCGCGGTTCCCCAAACCTCAGCACAATGCTAGCTTTGTTTTACGAAAATGGGTTTTAAGTCAGAATCTAACCAAAAAGGATTAGATCTAACTGCAGAAAAGTCCCCTCAGGACTAGAACTGAGTCTAGTCCGAGGAAACTTGTTTTTACCTTTGGTGTTGAGCTTGATCAAGGATCGTTGGTGCAAAAATGAGAACGGATCGTCACGGATGTGAATGGAGGAGGTTGGATGAGACAAAGGGAGTAAGGGTGTGAGAGAAGGTTAAGTATTTTGGGGGATGGGGCTTTGAAGTTAATGAGAGATCAATTTCAATGATGAGAAGGGAGTGAGTGAAAGTACTTAAAGAATGTCTTTTGGGAATGACATTCTTTAAGACTTGGAAATGGAAATGGGAGAGTGGGTATAAAAAATTAGAGAGAGAAAGCTTATGGAGTAAGAATACCCAAAAGCAAAGAGAGCCAAAAGAAAGGCCAAAAGGGGACCCTTTTCCCTTGAGTGGAGGGGTTAATTTATAGGCAAAAGGCCAAGAATTTTGAATTTCAAATAGTGGAGGTATTTTCTGGGCGGGCCAGAAGTGCATTTTCGGCTGAGCCATTCATCAGCTGTGGCTCAAACTAGCGTGGCCGACAGCTTTCTGAGCCAGTCAGACTTTTGCTCAAGGTGTCGTGCGGTGCATGTTGGTGGCGCACGGCTACTTGAATTTCAACGTGTCGTGCGCTCCAGTGCCATTTCGCACGGTGCCTCCTTCTTCGGTTCAGGTCTTTTAGGCTTTTGGGTTTTTTTGGTTAGTTTGGCTTTCATGGGCTTAGAGGAAATCCTTTTTTAAGCTCACAAAGATATTGTTTCCTTTATTTCATCATCGGAGCGGACAAAGACTCTCCAAGGTCCGGATTGGGGTGTCTACACCAAGTCATTCGGTGCAATCATCCACAAAAGAAACAAACCACCTCACCCTATTAAGAGTAGAAATTGGTGCCGGTCCCCAAACATCCAAATGAACCATTGAAAAAGGAAAATTTGCTTTATTATTACTCAAATGGAAAGTAGAGCGATGACTTTTTGCCCTCACACAAGTTTCGCAAATGAAATTTGAAACATTACATCCACTAAACAAAGAGGGGAATAATCTCCTAAGATAGCTAAAAGAGGGATGTCCTAGTCTCTTATGCCATAGCCAAATTTCCTCTTGTTTCTTATTCACCAAATCTTCATTCACCACGTGAGCTTGCCCCTTTTTGTCAGAATGTTAAAACTCGTCCTCCAGATAGTACAATCCTCCAATTCGTCTACCACTGCCAATCTTCTCCCGAGTATGGATGTTTTGAAAGATATAGTGAGTAGGAAAAAATAGAGCAACACAATTATGAGATTTGGTTAATTGAGTTACAGACAGAAGATTACAATTTAATGATGGCACAAATAAGACATCTTTGCTTGCTAATGTGGGAGATAAAAGAACTGTACCAACTCCGATAACTGGAGATGATACACCATTGGCATTGGTAATGGTGGTTTTTGAACATTTAGGAGATAAGTGACTAAACCTATAACGATCACAAGTCATATGGTCCGTAGCACCAGAGTCAATTATCCAATCACTATTACTAGTAAAAGACATACCAGACTTTGCAGTGAATCCAGGAGTTGTGGCTAGGTTCCCCTTCGAATCAAGCTCCTTAGCATTGGAAGACACATAAGACACCTTCTTGCCTTTTGGATGCCAATCTGGTTACCCATGGAGTTGAAAGCATTTGCCTATGGTATGCCCAGTACCATTACAGTGAGTACACTTTCGATCCTTTTTTGAGGTAAGCATCTTCCGAGAAGCCATCACAACCCCTTCTCCAATCGTTCCTCCAAGCATAGCCTCTTGGCGATTAGCTTCCGCATAAACCATAGCATAAATAGTTTGTATATTGGGAAGTGGTTTGGTAGCAAGTACGCGGGCTCGAACCCCATCTAATTGAGGGTCAAGACCAGCCAAAAATAGATACACACGTTGGGAATTAACCTTCGTGTTATATGTTACAATATCATTGGCACACTCCATAATACAATCATCAATATCATCAAGTTCTTGCCATATTTTTTGCAGTTTGCCAAATAAGAAATAACAGAACCTCCATTCTGGCGAACAGAAATTACCTCATAGTGTAGTTGATAAACCTTTGATGCATCCTGGTCAACAGAATATGTCTATTTAACTGCCTCCCATATCTCGTTCGCTGTAGCCAATCAAAGAAAGAGAGAACGGATATCCTTTATCATCGCATCAAATAGCCATGATTTGACCAAACAGTTTTCATCTTCCCATGCTTCATATTCCTCTGATTGAACATCTGTTGGAGCAACCTTAGTACCTGAAATAAAACCCCAACGTTTTCTCCCATGGATTTTATTTTGAGCGTTCAAAGACCACTTAACATAATTGGTACCATCAAGCGGTTCCGAAGTGATTCGAGAAGAAGTTTCTTGTATATGAAACCCAGTCAATATAGTAATAGATTCGTTCTTTTTTCAGAGAAATCACCACTTACTTCAGTCATAGTGGTAAATACATTAAAAAATATATATTTCGAAGCAGAATAGTAAGAACAGAAACAACAATTGCGAATATAAGACCAAACTTCAATTCTTAGGGTAAAAAAGAGGAGATTGAAGGAGGCTCTTATACCATATCAAAGAACACAACTGTAGAATAATTTTTTGATATTTCATTCATTGTAGTTCTACAATATATAGTACAAACATTTACAAGGAAAGAATAAGAATACAGGGAAACGTCCTATAATTAAGGAAGAAAATAAAAGCACTTACTGAATTAAGGATATTGACCATATTAAATCCTTAATTTTAGAAACATCAAATCCTTAATTCTAGCAAGACCATGTCGTCAAGAGACCAAGAAATGAAACAAGTAGATCCCATTTGTTTAAGGGTTTTGGATTTTGAATTCTAATCATTATCCTATTTCTCTCCAATTATTACTCTCATTTTTCTCTCCCTATAATCATTACCCCTATTTCCCTCTACACTCATTGTCACGCCCTCGATTTTCAACATAAATGAATAAACCATTTCGATAAATAATCCTCACATACGCTATTAATACCCCAAAATGAACTTTCCCACCTGTTTAATTATAAACGAAGTCCCCAAGTTTCATAAATTCAACATTGGAACACCAGCCACAAAATAAGCTTAAGTACAAATACGAACGAGTTTCGAATATTACAAACTTTAGCCAAAAGACCATTCAAGAGTAAAATTAGTTACAAGGCCATCTTCGATCAAAAGTAAGTCTATTCTAAAGATGGGTGAGTAACTAAGTCAAATTAGCTTCCAAAAAGAATCTTCGTGTCCAAGCACACCATAACATGCGGCCTACTTGTAGATACCCTCCCAAACGGGGCATTGCCATATAGTTTGAATATCGTTTGTTTGCTCGTTTGGTTTCTTGCTTCATAAACAAAGATCATGGACATTCCCATGGCTAGGAACATCGCCACATGATAGCGGTTATCATCAAAACAGAGTCGTCACCCAGTTTATTAAAACTAGGAAAATAGATAGAGATTCTGGATACGGAAGCCAAAGGTACAGTAAGGGGAAGGTGTTAGGCACCCCTCTCTGCCTAACCGCGAGGCTAGCCCATAATCGTTCAACATAAGACATATAGATGCTTTATTTAATTCTAAACAAGTAGTCTGTTTTTATGCCTTTAAACAATAAATAAGGTGAGCCAAGATGATAAGTAAAACATGTATCAGAAAGCAGAAAACACAACAAAGCTGTCCCAGGGGAATGGATCCCGCGGGCGATGAATGGATGTCATGGCCGAGGGATCCTCCTGGTTTAGATGTATCGGCTGAGGGATCGAAGGCCCGATCGATGTTCTTCCTCACACCAGACAGAAAAGTTAGCAGATTGCCAAAACACTACGATTAAGTAAATAAATCGAACCAGAGGCCCCTGGGCCTCACCACCTTGATCCCTCAGTAGCTTGATTGCTTCGGATTTGATCAGGATTGACTGATTTGCTTCTTGGGAAACCCTAGGGTTAGGGTTTGAGACTTCGGGGTTTGACTGTCGGATTGATGGCTGCCTTCAGGAGATTAGGGCTTTTGTAGATAGGGTTTGAGAGAGTAATTCTGCAGAGTTTCGTGGTTTGAGAGGGTATGAATCTGATGAATTTCGTGTGTCTATTTCAGAGTCCAAAAGCCCCTTTACATAGGCAATTGGCGACTCACTTGGTCCAATCAAAATGCACGATTGCAATTGCAATTACAATGCAATTCGAACTCTTTGTTGTGATCTCTGAACGTGGCCCGAATGCATCGAAAAGGTAGTGTAATTGGATCAAACGATCGACAGAACGTTCCAGAGTCTGGAAAAAGGACAATCTGGCGGCTGAGCCATGGATCTGGCGGTCGAGGTATGGATTGAGTGGCCGAGGTATTGATATTGCGGCCGTGGGATAGATCTCTTAGGAAGATTTTTGGGCAACAGGTTGCTCGGGTGAGGAAAAGATGTTAAGGCCGTGAGATCAATGTTACGGCCGGCAGATGGATTCTCCTAGGATTCTGTATTTCTGTCTGAAAGGCTGTTTGGCTCTGGATTGGGTCCTCTAAATGGCTCAAAACTCTTACCAAAAGTCCTAAGGTTCTCAAGAAGGCAATCAGCAATCGTCGTATCTATTTCATCATCGGGATGGTCCCCAAGGTGGGACCTGAAATAATCATTAGGCGAAATTGGGGTGTCTACAGATGCCCCTCTTTGACTGAGCTCAGACGGATCGCGAGACATGTTTGAGTAAAAGTCAAAGCTGTAAAAGCAACTCAATTTGGTCCAACCACTATTCCAAGGGTTTTCGAAAAAGGTTTTTGTTATGGTCAGGCCGGGAGGCTGCCTACGTATTCCACAGGGGAAATTCAGACCAACCGTAGTTCGGGGGCAATAAAGAAAAGTAAAAAGTTTGGAGGGTTAGAGACAGAAGACATACCTTCGGGCTTTAAAAGCCATAGTGCGACGTATCTAGGCTGAGCCAGGATTTTGGCGGAGAGTAGTTGAAGGAACGCGGGGCTGCCGGGGATCCTTTTGCGGAGAGTATCCTTAGTATTTTGGGGTAGATCAATACACGGCGGGTGTGTTTGCTTTTCTTGATCATCCTGACTTTAACTGAGGGAAACTCGGTAGAGTAGCCTATCCTTGCGAATGAGTTAGAAGGAATTGATGTAACTGGGGTGGAATCCAAGCCATCTGTTAAGGATGTTTTGGATGCTAGGTTTTGAGTTATGGGGTGGAACCCAAGCCATCTTCCGGAGACGAGTTGGATGCCATTTCTTGAGATATTGGGAGGCGCAGGGCCAGTAACTTAAGCACGGAGCATTGGGATGAAGGAACCGAGGCACGGAGCCGGTTTATAGGATTTAAGGCGCAGAGCTTTTGATGAAACCGAAGCGCGGAGCTGGTATTAATCATAAGGCGAGAGCTTGGAGAGATAGAACCGAAGCGCGGAGCTGGTTTTTGATCACAAGGTGAGGGCCTAAGTTTTTAGAGCTTTGACGGAACTGAGGCTCAGAGCCGGTGTTTGATTTATAAGGCGGGAGCCTGCGGTGGTAGACCCGAAGCGCGGAGCTGGTTGTGTTCTGATGGTCTGTGTGCGGAGCTTTCTCATCATAAATTTTGGCGTAGAGCCAAAGGATCGAGGTTCTGGACCGATCAATAAAACCAAGGCGCGGGGCCGGTTGATTGCAGGATTGACCTGTTGTGAATAAGAGAGATATGCAGAACATGTATATGATGATAGTGGTTAGATGTGAACAGATATGATTATGCAGACTCGATGTGATAATGGTGATGCAATTGATGCAAGATGTGCATGGGCCCGTGCATGTGTGTTTGATTTAAGCGTGGAGCTTCTATCAAGTTCTGGACTTGAGCATTCGGAGCGTAGAGCTCGAGCATTCGGATAGTAGAATCCGAGGATTCAAAGTACAGGCTTTGACCCAGTACGCAGTGGTTGGGCATCCAAGCATAGAGCTTGAGCATTCAAGTGTAGAACTCGAGCATTTAGTACATAGTGGTTGGGCATTCGAAGAGCTTCGAGCATTCAAAATGTTAGATTTTGAGCATTCAAGTGTGGAGCTTGAGAATTGATGATGTCTTGATTGGGGTGGAGTGGAGCCTGCTGAGGTAGCTATTACGGCATCGAGCAAGTTGAGGTAGTGGGCTTGGAGCCGCTGAAATGACAGGCGTGGGGCCTGCTGAGTTGATTGGGGGGGGGGGCGTAGAGCCGCTGAGATGATAGATATGGGCACGGAGCCGCTGAGATGATAGGCAAGGAGCTTGTTTTAATATTGATGGATATGGGCACGGGGCCTATTGAAGATTGTTACGGCGCAGAGCCAGTTGAGATAATGAGCTTGGAGTTGTTGGAGTGGTAGATATGGGCGTGGAGCCTGTTGAGGATTGTTTTACAGCTCAGAGCCAGTTGAGATAATCGTTACGGTATGGGTCCAATTGAAATAGTGGGCTTGGGAGCCGCTGAAATGATTGGCTCGGAGCCGTTGGGATAATAGGAGATGTTGAGTAGTTACGAGCTTGGAGTTGCTGGGTGCAGGGCTACTGAGCGAGCGTTGAGCTGACGATGGTGAGCACAGGGCTGCTAAGACAGTGAGCGAGGAACCTGCTGTTTTGAAGCCTTTTGAGATGACGGGCTCGGGGCTGTAGGGATTAGATGAATAGCAGAGCTGCCGGGTATCTTGATTTGCTGTAGGAGGAGCTTCGGCCAGCAATTTGTGGAGAGAGAACTTCCTTTATGCTTGGGTATTGCCCCATGGCTAATTCTGACCGTGTTACATTTGTTCGGAGGTGCTCCCAAGGTTATTCTGTTGGTCAAAGACCCAGAAGTCCATAATGGTTCGAGTTAGTTCATTTGAGCAAGACCTGATGCTGCTGTGGGAGATCGATTAGGGGGCCAGGAGATCGATATCTCGGCCGAGTGATGGATGTTGCGGTCGAAGGATCGATTGCTCGGCCGTGAGAAGGCCAAAAGTCAGAAAATCGATTTAAGTTAAGTTCAATCGATCTCACGGCCTTACTCGATCTTTCTCTTCCTCCTCTCTCTTCATACTCGAGCGATTTCCTCTGCCCTCCCTTATCCAGTCACTGCCGTCGTTTTTCCGACCACCGCGGTTCCCACCGCCATTTTCCTTGGCTGCCATGGCCTCGTCTCTTCCTCCTCCGTGTGATACCACCGCCGGCGCCCCTTCATCCTCTACTGCCGTTCCGACAGATATGGGTAAGGCACCGGCCGTCGAGGCCACAGTTCTAGGCGGGGTCTCGAGTACCTGCATGCTTTGCTCAAGTCGATGCATGCCGACTGTTGGAGGGGGTTCTTCGCAACCGAATCCCTCCAATGCCGAGTTCGAGGCCGCTTCTGAAGCATCGCCGCCGTTTGATGCTGCCACGTATGCCCCTTTTGTTCACATTATCGGGGGTGGTGGTTCATTGCGATACCGTCCTCCTCTCAGCGATGTTTCGACCGAGGTTTTGCACCGGGAGCCAGAGCAGCACTTTAGTTTTACCAACCGGAAGGTAGTCTTTCCCCTGCAAATAATTTTGTTTGTATTAGAATTTATGAAGCCATATCTGATGTTTGAAGTTTGAAACTGAGTTTTTAATGTTTGCCCCCTGTTTAGGCGTTTTTGCTATTTGTGTTGATTTCTTCTTGTAATTTGCAGGCAAATGAGAAACTGCGCGTGTGGGGAAGCGGTCCCCAGGTATATGAGTGGTACGACAGGCTTCCTCAGGACGCGAAGGACGCAGTTGCTTTGGCTGGTTTTGAGCAGTTGATACTGGGCTTCCATCTTTCGAAAGCTGAGTTGGGACTGACCACGGCGTTAGTGGAGTGGTGGTGGGATACCACAAACACCTTTCACCTTCCAGAGGCTGGAGAGATGACGATCACTCCAGGTGATTTTGCTTTGTTGACAGGTTTGAGAGTTGGTGGGGATCCTCTTCCGCTCGACCCACAGATCCATGAGCGCGAGGGTGCTTTTGGTTATCTTTTGGGGAAGACCCCTACCGCGTCAGAGAGTGGTCATATCACCTATTCTTGGCTTCAGGACCAGTTTGATCATGCGGGAATTCTGACAGAGGTATCACTTTCCCAGCTAGTACGAGCTTTCCTCCTTTACCTTCTCGGGCAGACTCTATTTTGCAACAAGGAGAACTTGGTGCATGTCCAGTTTCTGGCCACTTTGGTCAATTTGGAGACTATAGCAGAGTTTGATTAGGGGACTCCTGCTCTAGCTACGTTGTATGGGCACCTGAGTGCTTGTTCTTGAGGTGTCAGCCTCTCTCTGGGTGGGCACAATCGTGTTCTCGAGATATTTGTTCCAGCTTTCTTGTTTATCGCTTTAATTTTGTAACTGTGCTGATCTTTGGTCTCTGCTTGCAGCTCTGGGCTTTTGAGCATTTGTTGCAATTCCCTCCTCCGACGAGGCATAGGGGCCAAGATTCGTTCCGCGGGTGGCCCATAGGTTGAAAGGGGTTCGGAAGACACGGTCACCTGCTATGGACCTATTAGCCTGGAGGCGAGTTTTGGATCGTTTGACAGTGGACCAGGTAGGATACCCCCTACTTCTCTTAGCTTTGTATGATTCCCCCATTTTGTTGTATTGATATCATCTTGCCCATGATAGGTGCATTTTAATCCCTGGGGGACCTTCCTCGACGATGCTCCTTGTAACGCCCTGAATTTTGGGTACGTTAAATAAACATTTTATTGAACAACAAAAGAGAGTCTGGCTCTTTATTACATCATAAACTCCCAAAGGGTTCGTTTATTACACAAAAGGGATGGATATCTAAGGTTATCTACAGCTCCTTCTCTTCTTCCATCCTAGCAAGTTCCTCAGCTCCAAAAGCCTCCAAGGTGTACAGCTCCCCTTGTTTATGTAACAAGTCTGACACATTATACCAGCGTCGCCACCAATATAATATGTCAGGGTCACATAAAGCAATACCGTGAGCTTGAAAGCTCAATAGAGTAATCCAAACCCACTAACCCTTAACATACACATCAAAGATAGTATACGATTTTAACATGCTTTCAAACAACTCATACAATTACACATGCGCATTCACTAACGAGCGTTGGTGTCATGTTTTCCGTTTGTCTCCCCTACGCGACTCATCGTTTTGTGTCTCATCTTTTATCATCAATTCCGAAAACACGCACGCACACAACCATGGGTTACAAGTACATTGTGTCGCACAACAATGAGCTACCAAGTCCGGCTCATTGCCACAAGGTTACCAACGCACGGCCACAATGGCTACCAAGTCCGGCACATTGTGTCACACACACACACAACCATGAGCATCCAAGACCGGCACCTTGTGTCGCAAAACAATGAGCTACCAACTCCGGTTCATTGCCACAAAGGCTACCAAATCTGACTCTTGGCCATAATGGCTACCAAGTTCGGCCATTATGCATTTCCAAAACACTTTTTATCCGTATCAACCACATCTCAGGTGTCATATCTCTACTTTTCCAATTCCATGTGTCTTGTAACATGCATCGACTCCGCGGTGGGACTATTCACATAACTCATGCGATATCATGCTCGTTAAAAGGTCAAAATACAAATACTTTGTTTCAAACGATACTTTATCTTTAAAATGCATTTCCTTCGAGAGGTTCAATAAAGTAACACATGTTTATTGACGAGTTCATACAATCACGTGGTAACTAGGCGATCAAGCAATCAAGTAGTCATAAGATCAAAGTAAACTACGTTCTTTTGAACAAGAAAGTTCTACAAGCTAAATATCACAACTACATTATCATGCTCATGTACTTCAAAGAATTCTACGTCAAACAACATCATGCGATCAACTAGCCAAGTACTACATATTTTTAATCACGCTCATATCATACGATATACGTAGGGTAGGGGTATAAGAAGATTCTACGTAGAGTTAGAGGTATAAGAAGATTCTACCTTAATCCGAAACTAGTCGGGGCCGAATAAGCTAGTTGGAAAGTGCTACGGGCGTCGAATGCTCACAATCTGGACCCAACTTTGGATGGCAGTAACTTGGTCAATACTTGGCCGAATAGGATCGTTCTTGAGTCTAAAACGAAGATCTCGAAGTTCTCTACGACTTTCGTGAAGGACGTTGTTCCTAAAAATGACTTTCGCCCGGAGAAAAATGGGGATAAGAAAGTGGACAGTGAGCTGTCTGGAATGGAATTTCCAGATTTTTCACTGAACTTTGGAGGTCGATATATTGGTCATCTCTTGACCGTTTGGGGTGGTTCTTGGGTCTAAACTGAAGCTCTCGAAGTGTTCTACGACTTTCGTGGAGGTCGTTGTTCCTAGAAACGACTTTCGCCCGGAGAAAAATGGGGATAAGAAGTGGACAGTGAGCTGTCTGAAATGGAATTTCCAGATTTTTCACTGAAATTTGGAGGTCGATATCTTGGTCATCTCTTGACCGTTTGGGGTGGTTCTTGGTTTTGGGGTGGTTCTTGGTAAAATGAAGCTCTCGAAGTGTTCTACGACTTTCGTGGAGGTCGTTGTTCCTAGAAACGACTTTCGCCCGGAGAAAAAATGGAGTTTTTCAGAGGACAGTAGGCTGTCCAGAAACTGGTTTCTTAGAGTTTTTAGAGAGAAGTTGGAGAATGAGGTGAAGGTGTGAGTTCAAATGAAGAAGTGGCTTGCTATTTATAGGCCAAGAACTCCCTCTCTCTCTCCCTAGCCGAATTTCCCTCTCTCTCTCTATACCTTTTCTCAATTTTTAATTCCAAGCAAATCTTGCTTCCTTGCAAGAAACAACCTAAAAACTAGGCATGCAAGGCTAGGATGTGTCCTTGGGATTGGATTATGGAAGACTAGGCAAGGAAGGAGATTTGATTCAAGTATTCTAATAGGGTTTGTACAAGGAAGGACAAGATTGGATGGCATTGGTTATGCTTTCACTTGAAGCATACACAAACTAGGACAAGGATGACCAAGCAAGGTCAATCAAAGGAAAGCACACATCACTCTCTCTCTCCCTCTCCCATCCGAATCTCTCTCTCTCTCCCATCTCTCTCTCGGCTTCTCTCCTCTCTCTCTCTCTCCCACTTGTACCACTTGGAAAGTATATATATATACTAATATATACATATGTACTATGGGTCTTTAATAAAATCTAAGTTTTCAAGTAAATTAGATTTTCTAAATATAATAATCTATATACACACATGTTATATACAATATTATATATATATATACATACAAGTACACACACACACACACACACACACACACATATATATATATATATATATATATATATATATATATAAGCATGTACTTACAATCTAGTCTAGGGTTCCATAGTCTAATACACTAACCTAATGCTTTCAA
Source organism: Rhododendron molle (assembly GCA_025413875.1). NCBI lineage: Eukaryota > Viridiplantae > Streptophyta > Magnoliopsida > Ericales > Ericaceae > Rhododendron > Rhododendron molle. The sequence continues at coordinate 26,953,384 of CM046389.1, forward strand.
AGTACAATGGAAGCACAAGAAGTCAATCCAAGGTACTATCTCTCTCTCCTCCTTTCTTTCTCTCTCTCTTTCTCTCTCTCTCTCTCTCTCTCTCTCTCTCTCCCTCTCTCGGCTTTCTTTCTCCCTTCTCTCTCTCATATATATATATATATATATATATATATACACATACTAGAAAGCAAACATATATAATAATGTATTAGTGTACTAGAATATCTATTACATTTACAAGCAAAAGGATTTTCCAATTAAAAATGTAATACTCACATGCTATATACAATAAAATATATATATACAACAAGTACATACATATATATATATATATACATGTACTACACTATATCTATACTAGATATGACCTAGGACTAATATCTAATATAGTATTCTACTTCATCCAAAGTACCATGTACTAACCTAATATACTAATGGACTAATCTTAATTTAATGGATTTTAACACATGGCCAAATTTAATATTTAAATCAAACAAGTACATGATTGTCAAGACTAACTATTATCCAATGGATAATAGTTTCTCTAATGGTTAATAACCAATGGGTAATAATGGCTAGGATTCTAGTCTATCGCCCAATGGGTAAAGAATCTCCTAATGGTTATTATCCAACGGTTAATACCAAAAAGTATAATACTTTGCAATTAAGCTCTAAACTAATCTAATCTCGTACTTAGGAAGATTAACCAAGGTTTACCTATTGACCAATGGGTAAAGGAAATCCTAACGCTATTGTCCAACGGATAAATATTACCCTAGCTTCTATCGTCCAATGTAAAAAGACAAAAAGGGTAAAATGGTCCATCTAGGGTTAGGGAGAAGTGATTAGGCTAAATGGGCATTAGGTTATTCTAACTAATCGGTTAAAGACTAACGATACTTAATCTAGGCTTTCATTGCTCGAGTGGTATTTTGGTTTTATTTAGTAGGAAATCGCCAAATAACGGAATATTAAAGCCCGACGGTGCCAAACACCAAGGCAATGCGTGAGCGTGGCCAAGGCCGCCTGGTAGCAAAGCGGTGGCTAAGCGGTGGCCAAAGCAGCCTGGTGGCCAAGCAGTGGCCAAGCGGCGACCAAAGCAGCCCGGTGGCCCAACAGTGGCTAATGGCAAAGCGGCTGTCGGCCAGCGGCCACGATAACTGGTACAAATGGCCAAAAGCGGCCCGGTGGCAGCGTTAAAGCGGTGCAAGCGGTGGCTGTGTGGCAAGTGGTGGCCAGCACCTAGTGGCCAAACAAGGCTGCCAGCGGTGGCCAAAGCGACTAGTAAACAAAGGCTGTCGGTGGCAAAGCGACCTAGTGGCCAAACAAAGGCCAAGGCAGTGGTGGCAAGTGGTGGCCAAAGCACCCGGCTGGCGCGGCACGCAAGCAAGCGACGGCCAAGCGGCGTGAGCATGGCCAAGGCACCCAAGGCGGTGGCCAAGCGCACCGATGGCGGCTAAGCGAGAGCAACCTGGCGATGACCGATGCCTAGGCGAGGCAGCGTCAAAGCCGACGCTAAGCGCAAGGCAGCTTGTCACGAGCCGATGCCTCAGCGACCTAGCCAAGCCAAAGCAAGGCGATCAAGTTAACGGTCAAGGCAAGGACTAAACATTAACCATTTTAGCATCGATGCAACGCTCTAAGAGGAAATGCAACTAAGCCATATGGTAGTTAGGGTTTGCTAACTAATCGGTTGCCATGCAGGATTTCCAGCCGAGAAAATAAATTCTAGGATTTTACTACAATTACCAAGTAACTATACCAAGGTCTTAATAGGCATACTCGTCTTTAGAAAATGACCTTAATGCCTGGGCGATGAATTCCAATCTCCTAAGTCATAAACCTAATTATGACGGATTATTAATCGCAAAAAGGGATTTGTAAAATAAATAAATAATTTTCAAATATAATAACAAAATTTTATAAGTCGATAACGACCGATTTTTGGATGTTAAAAAGAAATCCAAGTATTAAAATAAAATTCAAATTTTTAGCGAAATTTTTATTGGCCAAAAATCAGGGCCGTTACACTCCTTTGGAGTTGACCTCTGCTCGGGCTTTGGATAGCCAGCACTTCCTCTTGGAGGGGCCTTTCTCGAGAGCTTGGTATCTCGGGGAGAGCGTTGCAATAATTCCAAACCATCGCGCGACGGTTCTCTCCTGTCCTTTTCAGCTTTTTCAGCTGGGTAGCTTAATCACCAAGTAATCTTCAGCCAGACCTCGTGGACTGGCTGGGCTTCTCTCCTTGCAAGCTTTCCATAAGTGGCAATTTGGCCACCAAGCCAAATTGGTTGGTTCTTTCTCCTCCATACACCATTTCCACCACTCCTCCTATAAATACCCCCATGGTGCTTCCATTTAAAGGGTTGTCTCTCTTTTAGAGTGTACAAGAATTCCACTTTCAAAGGGGCATTACTTTGTACTCTTTTAAGCTAATAAAAGAGATACAAAGTCAATCCAAGAACATAGCTTGTTCTTTCTCCTTCATTACTCAAAGCAACATAAACACCTCAAGCAACTTCAATTCAACTCAAAGCTCAAACGCATTTCAAACCCCAAGAACCAAAGGTATAGCTTACCTTTGTTCTGCTCTCTGTTCTGATCCCTGAGGGGGGCAGGCAGGCTGGTAATCAATACCAGTCCTGGCCCTAAAGTCAGCGAAGTTACAAGAAGCAGTGGCTAAGGAATCCTCGCGCGATGGTTCCACATACTCGCGCGACACTTTGTGTCAATGTGAGAATGAACCTCGTGGGGAAGGGTATCCTGCTTTTTACGTCTTTTGTTTATAGATCACTCTGCAAGTATGATAAAAACCAATTTACTGCTTTTTCTTAGCTTAAATTGCAATTCAAAATGTCAAAATGCATTGCTCGTTGGAACATCCACAGGATCATTCTCGACTTGTCCTGCAACCTAGGATGAGCAAAACCAAACAACTGGAAGGTTGACCGAACCCTCGCGATGGTTCTAAACCCTCGCGCATGGATTCTAAACCCTAGTGCAGCATTTGAAACCATCGCACGATTTGTCCCCGATCGGATCATTAGCTAGCCATGCATGGTTAACTAGGTTTTAGGCTCTGTTTTGTCCCCTCACACTGCTTAAGGGGTGTTTTAGTAATTTTGTGGCTCTATAGCCTTTTAGAATTGTTTTAAATTGTATATTCAATACATATAAAGCTGCTTGGTTTGTCTGGGTGTTCACCGTCCTTCCAGAGCCCAAGGTTTGAGAATAAGAGGCTGTGGGTTGTGGGCTCGGCCTGTAAAACCCACAGTAGTTTGTTCTCATCCTATACTAACTTGCTCATCCATGCTATCTATCACATCTTGCAAATTGTTCTGACTTTAATCCCCATTAAAGCTGTTCCCCCCTAATTGGCTAAAAATTGATTAATAAGAAGAAGAATCACAACATTTTCAAAATGCCTAAGTAAAGACCGATCTCGGATTGGGCGAGAGGGTGCCTTAAAACCCTTCCCCTCTCGTAACCTGGCTCCCGAACCCGGATATGGTTATGACGATTTGGTTCCTTCACTTTTTCAAATCAAATAAGCGCGGCAGGTGCGAAGTATGATTCCTTGGGTGTCGGACCTTCACCGCTCGCGCTCCCTCGATTATGGGCCCTTGCTTCGGGGAACGAAATTCCCGAAGGCTCGCTTTGGAATCCGGAAATTCCAGGCATTCTGCCCACACAACTAATAAAGTAGTTAAAAGGAAAGCACGGCCATGAGAGTGGATTCACGACCAGTAACCTCCATTGACAACATGTAAAAGCTATAGAGTGCTGGAGTCAGTGAGTGTGGGAGCACTAGGGCTGGTGATGAAGGTGTTGGAGCTGGTGCTGGAGCTGATGATGGAGATGCTGATGATGGGGGTGCTGGAGCGGGAGATGCTGGCGAAGGACAAAGGATTAGTGTTCAGGTTCCTGAGCAGTTTCATCCTTTTTCTTCACGTCATGCGCCCAAGAGGGGCAGTGGGCAGTAGCTTTCCTTTTTCTTTGTACCTGTATTTGTTAGTCCCAAGACAGATAATGATATTGTATTTCATTTTTTTTCTTTTTATTTATGAAGCTACTTTAGCATGTTTTGGGCAAATATTGTATTTCATCCTGAGATACTTCAAATTTGTATGCTATGGTTTTGAAAGCTTTACGGATGTTAAAACAGCAACAAATTGAAACATGGGCCGAGGAATGGATTACTCGGCCAAGGATTCCATTCTTCGGCCGCTACTTCTTAATTCCTAAAGAAGCTAGACGTTTGCTTTTAGCCAAGTGGCTGTGGGCAGCATGCCTTGGAATTTTCGGATTCCAAAATGTAAGGGCCCATAATCAAGGGAGTGCGAGCGGAGAAATAGGCGCTCGGAATACAGAGTTGCCACTCGAGTTTGAAGGTCTGACACCCAAGGAACCGTACTTCGAAGCACTTGCCGCGCTATTTGATTTGAAAAAGTGAAGGAACCAGTCCGTCATAACCATATCTGAGTTCGGGAGCCAGGTTACGAGAGGGGAAGGGTTTTAAAGCATCCCTCTTACCCAATCCGGAGATCGGTCTCTATTTAGGCATTTTGAAAACATTGTGATTCTTCTTTTATTAATCAATTCTTAGCCAATTAAGGCAGGGGAACAGTTAATTGGAAATTAAAACTGTAACAATTTGAAAGATGTGATAAATGGCATGGATGAGCAGTTAGTATAGGATGAGAACAGACTGCTGTGGGATTTTAAATAGACTGGATGGCCCTTATTTTGGAGTATCGTGCGCAAGAAGAAACCAGTATGCACTGATCAAGTCAATGCATGCTGACCACACCTGCGCTACCTCAAGACCTGCGCGCGCTGGTAAGCCTAAGCCCACAGCTTTTATTCTTAAACCCTCTGGGCTCTGGAAGGACCAGTGCACACTCAAGACAAACCAAGCATTTTATAGCAGTTATAATATACAGTTTTAAACAACTTAAAGGTTGAAAAGCCCTACAAATTGACAAAACACCCCATAAACAGTGTGGGGACAAAATAACAGTCTAAAACCAAGTTACCCGTGCAAGGCCACTCACTGGTCGAAGACAAACAGTCGCGCAAGGAAGTCACTTTGTCGCGCGAGGGTGCGCCCTGGCGCGCAAGGGTTGCGCTCTGGCACGCGAATGTCAATCATCGCGCGATGCAGTCAGACCGTCGCGCAACGGTGCGCCCTGGCGTGCGACGGTTGCACCGTGGCGCGACGGTCAATTCTCCACTTGACCATCGCGCGATAATTTGGGTACATCGCGCGAGGGTTCGGTCAACCTTCCAGTGTTTGGTTTACATGTTTCTGGGTTCTGAGACATGTTCAGAAAGCTCCCAGGGGTACTCCACAGCAACAGAAATGAATATTGAAATGCAAGCTAGCAGTTTTTAACATAGGAAAGTAGTAAACTAGTTATTTTCATGCTTAGCAGTGATCTATATGAAAGAAAAACATAAACCAGCAAGACACCAATCCCCACGTGGACCATCACGCGCAACAGCTGAGTGTCGCGCGAGTGTATGGGTCCATCGGGCGTTGGTTCTTGCCCTGACAGTTTTTGAAACCTTGCAAGCTTTAGGGCCAGGACTGGTATTGATTACCAGCCTTGGCCCTGCCAGCCTCACTCAGTGATCAGAACAGTAAGCAGAACAAAGGTGTAATACCTTTGGCTTTGGTTTGAAAAGTGTTTGAACTTTGAGGTTTGAATTGAGGTCGTTTGAGGATGAAGAACAAGGTGGCTTTTTGAGGTCCTTCTTTGAAAAAGAAGAGATGAACAAGAAATTAGGGTTAGAACCTTATGCTTAAGGCTTTTTGAACTTGTGAAAATTGAACCCTTTCAATGGAAGCATAAGGGGGTATTTATAGGAGGAGAGGGAGAGTAGTTGGGTGGTGGTAAACAAACCCTTAGGACCAAACTTGGTGGTGAAGGCTTGCAAAAGGTGATGGGAAAGGTTGTTGTGAGGGTGTGTTGCCCCAAACCTGCAAAACACTGTTCTGGGGAAGAAAACGGGGTTCCACACCCCTGTGGACCCCCAGGCAAGTAACTGCCCAGCTGGAAAAAGGTGAAAGTGAGAGGTTAGGACCATCGCGCGATGGAATGGGGCCATCGCGCGAGTGTGAAAGCTGTCGCGCGTGGGTCAGTAGTCAAATCTTTGACTTTGACCCAGGCTGACTCTCGCGCGAGGGAGTCAGTCCATCGCGAGATGGTGCACCCTGGCGCGCGATGGAGTGGGTCTGGCGCGCGATGGTGTGCCCCGGCGCACAATGGTCAACCATCGCGCGATGGAGTCAGACCGTCGCCCGACAGTGCGCCCTGGCGCGCGAAAGTTGCGCCTTGGCGCAGGTCAGTAAGGTTTTTGGCTTTTGGAAGTGGCTTAGCTAGGTTCGGTTGAAGGGTTTTGCAAACATTCAAAGCTCAAACACTCGACATTCTCGGGGAGTTCTTGATCCGTTTCATCATTGAGGAATCAAAACCGTAACTAAACTAATCTGGGAGTCCAGATTGGGGTGTCTACAGTAGCCCCTCTTTGACGGTGCTTGGAGCACCATTGACTTGGTACAAGTAACGTCAAAGAATTCTAGACACCTCTCAAGGCAATCCAGAGCAGAACAGAAAAGTAGACAAGCATACTTACAGAACCTGCTTGGTTGAATGGATGGACGGACCGTCGTTGGGGATGGAAGTAGAAGTGGACGATTGCATCGCCGCTTGTTGATCGAATTTGGACAGGACAGGCTGTCGCTGTAGATTTGGATGGGACATGCCGTCGTTGCTAGGGATCAAGCTATCCTCGGCACAAAGTATTCCAACAAACACGGGTAGGTCATGTCAGGCAGGTTAAATTCCATCTGTTGGGAATCAGAGCCAATCTCCTTATCAAAGACCCTCCGAGAAAGAGCAATAAGCCTGCTGGAAGATGCACTTGCGGCTAGACTGAGGGTGATTGTCGTTCGGGACAGGCCAAGACGGACTCTCCTGGGGAACAATCAGTTGCGGATGAACGGACCACTGGACGATGATCTGATCATCGTTGTGGATTGGATGGACGATGTGCTGATCGCCGTTGATGGATGGAAAGAGACGACATGACTGATCGTCGGTGATGACATGGCTAATCATCGTTGATGGATTGAAAGAGACGACGTGGCTGATCGTCGGCGATGACATGGCTGATCATCGTTGATGGATTGAAAGAGACGACTTGGCTGATCATCGGCGATGACATGGCTAATCATCGTGGATTGATCGAAAGAGACGACATGGCTGATCATCGGCGATGACATGGCTGATCATCGTGGATTGATCAAAAGAGACGACATGGCTGATCGTCGGCGAAGACATGGCTGATCATTGTTGATGGATTGAAAGAGACGACATGGTTGATCGTCGGCGATGACATGGCTGATCATCATTGATGGATTGAAAGAGACGACATGGCTGATCGTCGGCGATGACATGGCTGATCATCGTGGATTGATCGAAAGAGCCGACATGGCTGATCGTTGGCGATGACATGGCTGATCATCGTGGATTGATTTGAAGAGACGACATGGCTGATCGTCGGCGATGAGATGGCTGATCATCATGGATTGATTTGAAGAGATGACATGGCTGATCGTCGGCGATGACATGGCTGATAATCGTTGATTGATTTGAAAGAGACGACATGGCTGATCGTCGGCGATGACATGGCTGATCATCGTGGATTGATTTGAAGAGACGACATGGCTGATCGTCGGCGATGACATGGCTGATCATCGTGGGTTGATTTGAAGAGACGACATGGCTGATCGTCGGCGATGACATGGCTGATCATCGTTGATGGATTGAAAGAGACGACATGGCTGATCGTCGGCGATGACATGGCTAGTCATCGTGGATTGATCGAAAGAGAAGACATGGCTGATCGTCGGCGATGACATGGCTGATCATCGTGGATTGATCGAAAGAGACGACATGGCTGATCGTCGGCGATGACATGGCTGATCATCGTGGATTGATTTGAAGAGACGACATGGCTGATCGTCGGCGATGAGATGGCTGATCATCGTGGATTGATTTGAAGAGACGACATGGCTGATCGTCGGCGATGACATGGCTGATCATCGTTGATTGATTTGAAAGAGACGACATGGCTGATCGTCGGCGATGACATGGCTGATCATCGTGGATTGATTTGAAGAGACGACATGGCTGATCGTCGGCGATGACATGGCTGATCATCGTGGATTGATTTGAAGAGACGACATGGCTGATCGTCGGCGATGAGATGGCTGATCATCGTGGATTGATTTGAAGAGACGACATGGCTGATCGTCGGCGATGACATGGCTGATCATCGTTGATTGATTTGAAAGAGACGACATGGCTGATCGTCGGCGATGACATGGCTGATCATCGTTGACTGATTTGAAAGAGATGACATGGCTGATCGTCAGCGATGACATGGCTGATCAGCGTTGATTCATTGCCATGTCGTCGGTGATGACAAGGCTGATCATCGTGGATTGATCGAAAGAGACGACATGGCTGATCGTCGGCGATGACTTGGCTGATCGTCGGCGATTGATCGAAAGAGACGACATGGCTGATCGTCGGCGATGACATGGCTGATCGTCGTGGATTGATTTGAAGAGACGACAAGGCTGATCGTCGGTGATGACATGGCTGATCATCGTGGGTTGATTTGAAGAGACGACATGGCTGATCGTCGGCGATGAGATGGCTGATCCTCGGAGATTGATTTGAAGAGACGACATGGCTGATCGTCGGCGATGACATGGCTCATCATCGTTGATTGATTTGAAAGAGACGACATGGCTGATCGTCGGCGATGACATGGCTGATCATCGTTGATTCATTGCCATGTCGTCGGCGATGACATGGCTGATCATCGTGGATTGATCAAAAGAGACGACATGGCTGATCGTCGGCGATGACATGGCTGATCATCGTGGATTGATCGAAAGAGACGACATGGCTAATCGTCGGCGATGACATGGCTGATCATCATGGATTGATTTGAAGAGACAACATGGCTGATCGTTGGCGATGACATGGCTGATCATCGTGGATTGATCGAAAGAGACGACATGGCTGATCGTCGGCGATGACATGGCTGATCATCGTGGATTGATCGAAAGAGACGACATGGCTGATCGTCGGCGATGACATGGCTGATCATTGTGGATTGATTTGAAGAGACGACATGGCTGATCATCGTGGATTGATTTGAAGTGACGACATGGCTGATCGTCGGCGATGAGATGGCTGATCATCGTGGATTGATTTGAAGAGACGACATGGCTGATCGTTGGCGATGACATGGCTGATTATCGTTGATTGATTTGAAAGAGACGACATGGCTGATTGTCGGCGATGACAAGGCTGATCATCGTTGATTGATTTGAAAGAGACAACATGGCTGATCGTCGGCGATGACATGGTTGATCATCGTTGATTCTTTGAAAGAGACGACATGGCTGATCGTCGGCGATGACATGGCTGATCATCATTGATTCTTTGAAAGAGACGACGTGGCTGATCGTCGGCGATGACATGGCTGATCGTCATTGATTCTTTGAAAGAGACGACATGGCTGATCGTCGGCGATGACATGGCTGATCATCATTGATTCTTTGAAAGAGACGACATAGCTGATCGTCGGCGATGACATGGCTGATCATCGTTGATGGATAAGACTGGCAGACCATTCTTCAGGCTGAATGTGCCGTCGTGGATTGAACAGGACCGGGTGTCATTGATAGGAGACGGGTAGATCAATGTGCTGAATGATCAAGCCGTTGGGAAATTGGACAGGACCGACTGTTGTTGATTTAAAACGGGCAGATTAGTGTACCAAATGATCGAGCCATTGAGAAATTGGACAAGACCGGCTGTCGTTGATTTGAAACGGGCAGATCAGTGTGCAGAATGATCAAGCCGTTGAGAAATTGGACAGGACCGGCTGTCGTTGATTTGATCCAAGTAGCACAAGCAGTGGTTAACCTTGACAATAGCATGGATAGAGGCAAGGCGGACAGCAGCTGGGGAGAAATTGGTGATAACTGTTGATTGGGCCTCAAGCCCGAATTTACCTGCGCGCGCTAGTACAGGTCGTAGGCTTGACGGTTGCCATGGAAAACGAGATAAGGAAAGCGACGTGTGACACCCCTCTCACAGCTGCATTATCCCAAAGAAGCGGTTCCGGCCGTAGTTACAAAAATGACCAGGCAACAGGCATGATCCCCAAAATCCTGTTTACTTGCTGCCCTTGATACTGGACAGGCGTGCTTTGACACTTGATAGAATTTTCCTACTTTCAACATTTGATATACAATATGCAATGATGTGTAAACAAATGCACAATTTGAAAATGCAGATGCAAGCTAAGGGCGGCTCCTAAGAGGACAACGATGCCTAAGGACTACCATTGAGCCTTATTTACCTTACTGCCTTTGCTTCTGAGATGCGCACCCAGATAGATAGACATTGAGCGGGCCAGCGTGCCCCAGTTGATGTTAGCAATGAGATTGGGCCTGCATGCCCCCTTTCTTCGATGCTTGGGCAGATGAGCCCCAGAGATGCTCTGTTTGGCCTTGGGCTGACGAGCCCTTGCTGTTCATGAGATTCCACAGCTTGTGGATTACAGGAGCTGGGGTAGCAATGTAAAAGTTGCATTTTTGCAGTTTATGAACTCTCCGTTGTAAGTGTTGACGAGAATGTAAAAACTAACCACTAATATCTAATTTGCGTTGACAAGTGACCTAAATTGACACACAGACGTGTGCGCATATGTACAGACTCACCTAGCTCGAAAGAAAAGGGAGACAGAGACCCAAGATACGATGCGAACCCTTAGACATGCAGAATACAATGAAATTTTGGGCATTAACAGGCGAAAACTCAAATATACCCTAGACAAGTGAAACTAACACTCGTGTAAGGTCAAACAGATGTACAATGACCTGCACGAACAAACAGATCCGAGAAATGCATCTTGACATGACAATTGATTGAAAACTAGAGAAATGTCGCAAATGTGGATATAAGACACAAATGATGACTCATATAGGCCCAGACTGAAACCGACACCCCCGTGCAGTCACATTAAATCCATATGACTTGCATGGTATGACAAGACTTGGCAAAAGCCCCTGGAACGACAATCGAGGGCAGTAGCAAAATGCTACTATCTATTGCAAGAATTTGAACAAACCTACTATCTATTGCAAGAATTTGAACAAGCACGCGCAGGCTTGAAACCAACGCGAAACACTTTGAACAAACGCGCGTGACTATAAGCTAGCACGCGAGGCTGCAGCTGCTCATACCAGACCTCGCTGAACTTAGAATAAACTGTGAGCCATTAGGCTTCTAGCATTTCGTTCTGTTTTTTATGCTTCAAATATTTTTAAGGCTTTATGCTCAGCCTGTAAATAGAAACAGCAGTTTTGCAATAAAATTGAAAGACAAAGGTTTTCCCCCTTCTGGTTCCTCCGATGCAGCTTGATCTTTGATCCTCTCCGACCTTTGATGTGTACCAAAACGTCAACCATGGATCCAATTGATAGATTGTGACCGAGTCTCAAAGAGAGACTGCCTACATATCCCAAGCTAGGGAATCAGGTCAAAACGTAGTTCAGGCTAAGGTTCACTCGTGTATTTACCTCTCCTTTTGCGCTCTAACTTTTGCCTAGTACCGCTCATTCGAGTCTTCAGTCTAGCGAGCTCTTGAATATTGCCTATTACTTTTGCCTAGACTGCCTTCATAGGTTTTTGGTCTAACAGGCTGCTCTAATTTTTGCTTGGAACTGCCCACCCTTGGGGTTTTCAGCCCAACGAGCTCCTCTCAAGGAAAATTAACTTTTTGAATTGATCCAGGTTGACAAAGGTATTGAATTTGTTGCCGTCGAGGCCAATGATCTTTGGCTGCAGCCCCAGATAGAATGGTTTTGATGACGCAGGGTCAAAAGTGCTTTGATTAACATGCCTCGCTCCGGGCCATTTTGTATACTTTCTCATTTGTACTTGGCGGAACGCCACTGCTGTTGTTTTTGAGCACGGTACGAGGCTTGGAGCCTTCTGCTTCTGTTTTCTACATTGGGACCAAGTAGCAGGGGATTTGATACTTCTTCATCTCAGGATCAATGCTAGGCGTGACTTGATGAGACCACGCCAAGATGTCGATGCTCGTCTGACCGAGTGCAATGCTCCTCTGGGCAGTGCTTGGACCAACTTTGAACCTTTCAGGAGGTTATACTTGTCTTTCAAGTTTATTGAAAATTACTTCTTCTTTTAATAGGCTGAGCACGCCTTTCATCTTCCCTTTTGGCGAGGGAACACATTTCCTTGAGGATGATCCCATCGAAATCTATCCCTTCGTCGCCAGGGTCGACACAGTTCATTCAAAAGCTAGCGAAGTACTTTGAAGCAGAATAATGCATATCATAAAAAACCCTTGGGGTTTGCCAAGTATAGCAGACTCAAAACTTGAAACAAAAGCTACGACGTGGAGGGTAAGAAGCACGAACTCTGACTCAGAGCTAGACTTTAGACAAACACAAAAGATTCCGTGTCAGACTCAGACATATCACCAATGCAATCTAGACGCAATTTTGACAATGCAATTGTTAACAAGGCTACCCGTAGCCTTCACAGAAAGAGGTAGGATTCAGCAGGTGTCAGGCCCAAGCAACAGCACTTCGGCTTCCTCAGCTTTTTTGACCAAACTACTCAATGCTCCCTTGATCAATGGACCTCTGCTGGTTGGTCTTCCCCTTTGTAAGCCCCTCATCATTGTCAAACCAGATGTCGGCAGTGGAAACCCCATTCACACAAATAGCGGCCAGTAGGCTGTCCTCGGGCTCGGATAGGATGGGTACAGTTGGCCTGGAGCTCGGGTTGATTTGAGTAGAGTTGATAGTTATCTGACCAACCAGAGGGTCAGAGCCGTGTTGAGGCAAGGGGTCGGAGGTGACGTTGGGCTTTGATGGAACTTGAAACGTGCCATTGTCAATTAGGTCTTGTATCTCATGTCGGAGACGATAGCACTTATCAGTGAGATGACCAGACATTTGGTGGAAGGCACAGAAATGGTTGGCATTATAGTTGGCCGGTAGGACTTTGGGTGGAGAAGTTGGGGTCAAAGGTTTGAGGTGCCCAGACTTGATGAGTTTCTCCATTACTACAGATAGAGATGCCTCAAAGACAGAGAAGCTCTGGGGTTGAGTCTGGGATCGAAGGCTTTGAGCGCTTTGAATCTGATTGACTTTGGCCGGTGATGGAGGTGGGGTTGTGATGATGCCACAATCGATGAGATCTTGAACGGCATGTCGAAGCCGGAAGCAGGCTTCGGTGGAATGGCCAGGCATTTGGTGGTAGGAGCAATAGAGGTTATATTTGAAGTTGGCAGAGGGATCTTAGGTAATGAAGTTGGATTGAGGGGCTTGATGGAACCAGCATCGAGGAGCCTTTCATAGATCGAGGCCAAAGGTGCATCGAAACATGAGAAAGTCCTTGGTTGGTTCCGGCGATCGGATTAAGAATTCAAAGTAGGACCCTTGTTTGCTTTGCAATTGCAACACATGTCCTCATCAACAGGATGCATTGTTTTGCTTTTGGGGCTGAATTCATCACTAAGCATGTCTTCCCCTTTGGCAATGGCTTTGAACAAGGAATCAACATCCTCCTTCGAGTGAGTCCTGGCCTCATGAAACTCAGCCAAGTCTTTGAACATGTCTCCTGTGCACAGCTTGATTCCGACCGTTGGAGGGTGGTAGGCTTGAGAAGGTTCCTTGATTAGCCCCATATCTGGCTGCGAGGCTGTGGATGTAACGAGGCCAACGAGTCCCTGGACCATAATCATTTGTTTGTCCATCTTGTGACCCAATTCCTCTACAGCTTTCCTAAGTTCAGCCAGCTCCATTTGTGCTACCATTTTGAATTGATGAACAAGGTAGGTGATATGACCTTGGAAGCGAAGGTGCAACAACCCTGGCAGACTCTCCCAAGCAGGTTTGGCTTTTCTTTCCAGTACTCTCTTGCTCGGTGCAATGGCTCAGAACTTCATTGCAAAGTAATTGAAAGCTCAGTGGCTGCAAGGAAAATGCAATGTACATGACATTGTCATCGGTGTCCTCCTAGACTCTATAACTAGAGATGAGTTTGTCTCGAGATGTTCGAATACTGCTAGAATCCTCGGAATTCTTTTCGAGGGTGTATCCTTTGTTAGAATCACTAACACTAAGGGATGTCAAAACAGTCTAAGCCTTTGACTACTTCGTTCCCGAAGTTTCAACTTTGGAGTTAGAACAACTCGGTGTAGATGACGTGATACCAGAACCAGGGCGACGTAAGCAACACAATGCCATAGCCTAACTGGTGTACATGCTTAGCATGATAACCAGGGTGGTCCAAGCATCACGGCATTCTCTCCGCTGTTCCTCGTCTTCTGTTTGAAACCCCAATCGCGTAGACAAGGGTTTAGAAAGCTTTGATTTCCCAAAGTCTCGCTGATCTAAGGACTTGAAAATTTAACAACATGCACCATCGAGATGCATGACTCTTCATCGGGTCTAGCAGCTCCAAATTAGCATAAGACAGACTCGAAAGCGAGAGAATCTATAAGCCGCCCTAAACATGCTCCTACGCAAAATGACATGTATGTATGTACAGTTCCAGAGACGAGTTTGTCTCATGAATTTCAGACATTGTCAGAATCCTCAGAATTCTTTTCGGCGATGTGTCCTTGAGTAGATCGACAGATCCTAAAAGATGTCAAAATAGACTAAATCTTCGTCTAGTCCCTTTTGAAGATTCAACTTTGAATTAGAAATAACTCGGCATTGATGGCGTGACACTTAACCTAGGGTGGCTTCAGCAATTTAGTGCTTTAGCCGAGGCGGTGTACATGCTTAGCACGATAACCAAAATGATATCAATATCACGACATCAACACTTTGTGGTTCCTTATTTTCGGTTGAATCCTCAATTGGGCATGAGTCGAGGATTTAACAAATTTTGATTTCTCAAAGTCTCATTGAACTAAGGACTTTGTGATTGATAACGAACATTCGACAGAATGAACGACTCCTCATCGGATCAACAACGTCTTAGACAGTGTAAAACAAACTCGAAAGAAAGAACCGCCTTAAGCATGCTCCTATGCAAAACAGTGTATGTACAAGAGGAAAAGGGATAGGAAAATAAAGAACACGGTACAGGATATGGGGTTAGATGCAAGTAGATCCTACCCTGCAGGTACCTGTCCTAGTTTGGAGAGTTCTAATGCTTTGTATATGCAAAGGCCGGTTTTAGTTCGTAACAGGTTCCTCAGACTAGGGCCATAGATATACCTCCCGTTGCGCGCGATATCGCTGAGCAACAGTCAAATGGTAGCATGACCTATCATCATCGAAGGTTGTTGGTCATTCGGGGTCCCCGAGCTCCGGTAAACCGTGCCGGATTGCCAAAACGATCCAACGAGGCTTATCCCACATCAATGCAAATGAGAATGCTAGAAATTGTTTAAGAAGAAGAAGAATCACAAAATCACAAAATGCCTTTTCAAGCTCGGCTCACTTTATTAAGTCCATCTTTAGAGGAAACTACGCAAGTGAACAATTGAAAAAGTCCCAGATCAGATTGGCCGGACACGAGGTCCTGTTAAATCACCATTCCAACCTTCAGCAGCGCGAAGCTCACTGTTTTGACAGATTTTTAAAGAATTGTTCACAAGCGTATTAAACCCTAAGTATGAATTAATATTGGTTCGATTATCCCCAACAGAGTCGCCACTGTGGGTAGCATGCCCTGGAATTTTCGGATTCCAAAATGCAAGGGCCCATAATCGAGGGAGCGCGAGAGAGAAGCAGGCGCTCAGAATACAAAGTCGCCACTCGGGTTTGAAGGTCTGACACCCAAGGAACCGTACTTCGAAGCACCTGCCGCGCCATTTGTTATGAAAAAGTGAAGGAACCAGTCCGTCATAACCATATCTGGGTTCGGGAGCCAGGTTACGAGAGGGGAAGGGTTTTAAAGCACCCCTCTCACCCAATCCGGAGATCGGTCTCTACTTAGACATTTTGAAAACATTGTGATTCTTCTTTAATTAATCAATTCTTAGCCAATTAGGGCAGGGGAACAGTTAATTGGGGATTAAAACTGTAACAATTTATAAGATGTGATAAATGGCATGGATGAGCAGTTAGTATAGGATGAGAATAGACTATTGTGGAATTTTAAACAGACTGGATGGCCCTTATTTTGAAGTATCGTGCGCAAGAAGAAACCAGTATGAACTGATCAAGTCAATGCATGCTGATCACACCTGCGCGCGCTACCTCAAGACCTGCGCGCGCCAGTAAGCCTAAGCCCACAGCTCTTATTCTTAAACCCTTTGGGCTCTGGAAGGACTAGTGCATACCCAGGACAAATCAACCAGTTTATAGCAGTTATAATATACAGTTTTAAACAACTTAATGGCTGAAAAGCCCTACAAATTGATAAGACACCCCATAAATAGTGTGGGGACAAAATAACAGTCTAAAACCAAGTTACCCGTGCAAGGCCACTCACTGGTCGGAGACAAACAGTCGATCGAGGGTGCGCCCTGGCGTGCAAGGGTCAATCATCACGCGATGCAGTCAGACCGTCGCGCGACGGTGCGCCCTGGCGTGATGGTCAATTCTCCACTTGACCATCGCGCGATGGTTTGGGTACATCGCGCGAGGGTTCGGGCAACCTTCCAGTGTTTGGTTTACATGTTTCTGGGTTCTGAAACATGTTAAGAAAGCTTCCAGGGGTACTCCACAGCAACAGAAATGAATATTGAAATGCAAGCTAGTAGTTTTTTAACATAGGAAAGTAGTAAACTGGTTATTTTCATACTTAGCAGTGATCTATATGAAAGAAAAACATAAACCAGCAAGACACCAATCCCCATGTGGACCATCGCGCGCAGCAGCAGAGTGTCGCGCGAGTGTATGGGTCCGTCGCGCATTGGTTCTTGCCATGACAGTTTTTGAAACCTTGCCAGCTTTAGGGCCAGGACTGGTATTGATTACCAGCCTTGGCCCTGCCAGCCCTCCTCAGGGATTAGAACAGTAAGCAGAACAAATGTGTAATACCTTTGGCTTTTGGTTTGAAAAGTGTTTGAACTTTGAGGTTTGAATTGAGGTTGTTTAAGGATGAAGAACAAGGTGGCTTTTTGAGGTCCTTCTTTGAAAAGGAAGAGATGAACAAGAAATTAGGGTTAGAACCTTATGCTTAAGGCTTTTTGAACTTGTGAAAATTGAACCATTTCAATGGAAGCATAAGGGGGGTATTTATAGGAGGAGAGGGAGAGTAGTTGGGTGGTGGCAAACAAACCCTTAGGACCAAATTTGGTGTTGAAGGCTTGCAAAAGGTGATGGGAAAGGTTGTTGTGAGGGTGTGTTGCCCCAAACCTGCAAAACACTGTTCTAGGGAAGAAAACGGGGTTCCACACCCCTGTGGACCCCCAGGCAAGTAACTGCCCAGCTGGAAAAAGGTGAAAGTGAGAGGTTAGGACCATCGCGCGAGTGTGACAGCTGTCGCGCGTGGGTCAACAGTCAAATCTTTGACTTTGACCCAGGCTGACTCTCGCGCAAGGGAGTCAGTCCATCGCGCGATGGTGCGCCCTGGCGCGCGATGGAGTGGGTCTGGCGCGCGATGGTGTGCCCTGGCGCACAATGGTCAACCATCGCGCGATGGAGTCAGACCGTCGCGCGACAGTGCACCCTGGCGCGCGACAGTGCACCCTGGCGCACGACAGTTGCGCCTTGGCGCAGGTCAGTAAGGTTTTTGGCTTTTGGAAGTGGCTTAGGCTAGGTTAGGTTCAAGGGTTTTGCAAACATTCAAAGCTCAAACACTCGACATTCTCGGGGTGTTCTTGATCCGTTTCATCATTGGAGAATCAAAAACCGTAACTAAACTAATCTGGGAGTCCAGATTGGGGTGTCTACAATGGCATTTCTTCCCTCTTATGCTGGAATCAAATTCATGTCTTTGATTTGCTTTTGCTACTTCCACAATCTCTTTGCCATGTTATGGGGTTTTTGGGACATCTCATCCTTGTGTCGATGACTTTTGAGTTAGAGGGGACGAGCAATGATTCTAGTGACTTTTTGTTTTTTTACCGATCTTTTGGAAAATGACTAACTCATCTTTTGTGAGCTCAATACGCAGAGTTAGCTATACCTATCATTGAGTACAAACCTTTTGATGTTTTTCCTTCTTTCCAAATGTTTGAGCTGCATCTCAGTGTGAGATTGCCTACGTATCGCAATCAGGGAATCAGGCCTTTTACGTAGTTCCAAAATCATCACCTTTGAAGTTGGGTTTCCACTCTTGGTTTTTCCTCTCGCACGCTCTTGATTTTGCCTAGGTTACCTGATGGAGGTTGAGTCCCTAGCGAGCTTTTGAATGCCTCAACTTTTGCCTAGGCTGCGATTCCGCGTTTTCTTGCCCTAGCCGGCTTTGCTCTTATTTTTGCTTGGGCTGTTTGGTCACCCAATGTGCACTTTTCTCACAAATGGCTTTCCGAGTCTCACTTTGGAAAGGAATCTGATGGAGATGTTTTTTTGAATCTCCCTTTTGTGTTTGTACCTTCGTAATAGGTAAGCTAACTCTAAGTGTTCTTACGGAGATAGTGTCATCTTCCTAAGTTTTGACAAAAACCTAGTTCTAAGTAATTAGGGTTCGTCCCTTCTTTCTTTTTGTTAGCAACACAAAGAATTTGATTCTTACAACTCCCTTTTCTTTGGTAAAGAGATTGCAGTATGTAGTCTATTGCATTTCGAAGAATTGAATCATTCATTAAGCATAAAGCGGAAAGATAGAATGAGAGTTTAGTTATAGAAGATGCCCAAACAGGGGCCCAAAGCATGGCCTAGCTTTATTCAGGAAATAAAAGCAATGTTTTTGCCATGCCATGCAATTAATCTAGCATCTCGGGAGTTGCTCCTTTGCCTTTCACAGTTTAATACTCTTCTTTACCCTCTTCGTTGCCAAACAGAATCTTTAGGTCAAACTCAGCCAGCACCTCAATCCAATCTTTGGGAGTAACGGGAGGAGGATTTATTGGTTCTTCTTCCATATCACTGTCAGTCCAGTCTTGATCAAAGAAAATTTGCATTTCAGGATACCTTTGTTTGGTAGTTTCATCTTCCCATGTTTCTGCGAAACCGCAAAATGGGAAGTCTTCTGCTTCTCTTACAAACCAACCGTTGAGTGTTTTTGGGACCATGAGTTTCTCTTCTTTGATCCTGCTTCCTCTTGCTTTGGCTTTTTCCATGCTTCTCTTCTTCTCTATCTCGGCTTCTGTTGGGGTGTAGCCAAGACCAAAGACGTATCACTACAAGAAAGTATGCTATGCAACCACAATATTTGCAATGGGGATTTTGCCGTTGCAAAAGGCTAGTATTTGCGATGGGAAATTATCCCGTGGCAGCAGCAAGTTTAATTGTGACGGGATATCCCGTGGCAAATAATATACAAAAAATTCCCCACTTTTTTCCCTCCCGCGCACAAATATAGCAAAAAACTATGTCGTTTTAAGTTATCTAAATTTCCCCCTTTTTCCTTCCCTCTCTCGCGCACAACACAGAGAACCAAATTTCCCCTAGGTCTTCTCGTCGATCGACTTTTGTGCATCTGCTCTGCAACCTTGGTCTCTCCGCCTCCCTCGTCGGCTCCTCTCTCTTGTACTGGTATGTCTCCCTCTCTCTCTCTCTCTCTCTCTCTCTGTTAGTGGTTTATTTAGGGTTTATTTTTTCGAAATTAGGGGTTCGGGGTTCATTCGACGGTTGGTTTTTTTTCGAAATTAGGGGTTTGCGAAATTTGTGGTTTTAGTTTCGGGATTGAGGCAGTGATGTGGAGATATTGGTAGTGGAGAAGGTGAATTTCCAGTTACGGTGATGTTCCTTCTCTATCTTTGGCGGCCATGGCTGCAGGTAATCTAAGTTCGTGGTACCTTTCTTTCTTTGAGAGAAATCCAAGCCCTGTTTGAGATCCATATGCATAGAGCGTTGCTCCTATTTTAGGTTTTTCAATTGTTTGGAATTTCGCAGGGTGAAGAGATTTGGGGTTTTTTGTGTAATCGAGGAATTAGGGTTGTGGTAGGATTTATTTGACGTGGTTAGTATAGCTGGTATGGATACGGTTCGACAATGTTCTAAACATCAGTAATAGGTTGTTTTGGGTTTTGTATAAGTTTTTTCATTTCCTTCTACAAAGAATATAAAGTGGCACCATTTTGATTACTTATACCATCAATGATGGCTCCAATTCTTTATTTCCAGCACCTAATGGATGTATAAGACAAGATTGGCCAACTTTGGAGATTGTCAACTCTAAGGTAACACGTGTACTAGTCTATACAACTATTTTGGTTCCAATAAAAGACTTATTTGGTGCTATATTGCAAGAATGTTCCATCTTGTTTAAATGGTCATGTATTCCATTTCGTAAATCATTGCCATACATTTTTTTTCTTTGTATGATGAAAACCTATTATTGTACAACCACTTCTATGCTTGTAGAGGAAGGGGAAGGTTGGTCATCCTCGGACTATGGGGGAGATGTTTTGCAACAAAATTTTTGCACAGGCAACATGGGTGCCTCTCCTTCAAAGCTATCATCTTAGGTTCCTATGTCATAGCCATCATCGCTGCTATTAAACCACAACAGATACCATCACTGCATCACAGCAGCCCCCGCCACAATAGCCCTCATTGAGGAATTCATGCGTAAGACATTGACTTGAATGCTTTAAATTTTTTACTCCCTAGACTATCAATTTGTCTTGATGGTATACTTGCAGCAATTCTGTTATCTTTTTTTTTTTTTCTTGTTTCTTGGGATGTGATAATGATCTCTTAGGTTCTTCTTTGGCAACACTTTCTTGCCCCTTTGAGCTAAACTCCTTGTATGCACGGATTATTGGTGTTATCTATTACTGGCTTAATCTCCCTAAATCTTAAGCTTAGCAAGTTTCTTTTTGGTCTACTTAATGTTGCAATCTCTGATTCTCCAAGTGTATTTGAGTTTATGTTCTACTATATTGAAATTTTTTGCCATCATTGCAGTCCCCACACGTAAGACATTGAACTGTGAGAGCCTATCGGAGATGACAACACACCTTTGGAGCAAAGTCATAGGGCACCGCCAATTTCTTTAAGACCTGATGACCAGGTATCTTCTATATAAATGCGGAAACTAGTGCTTAATTGTTGAATAGTGATGCTAGCTAGAAACTGAAGTGACATCCTTTAATTTGATGAGTAAATTTTAGATTGTAATGGCACTATTGTACTTCATGAGAACTGCATTTTTTTGCTGCTGTTTTTGTTGCTATTGCTCCAGCTTTTTGAAGCTACTGAGGGAGTTTTTGCTGATGTTGTGGTGTTGTTTCTCTTGTTATTCATTTTTATTGTTGGCTGCAGTCTTTTGATGCTGTTTGGGGCTGTCTTGTTGTTGCTTTCTGTTGCTTTCGATAGCTATTGTTTGTTGGTTTTTTGTTTGCATTGTTCTCTTAACTTAGGCTTGATCATGAATGTTTGTTTTGTTTTTTTCTTGGTTGGACCTGATTTCTTATCAGCTTTACCTGTGGGCCATGGTGCTCTATCTCTCTCTTGCTTGTATCTTCTCTTTTTCTACAATATGTTTCTTTTTTGCTGATCAAAAACAAAATACTGATAGTGGGGAGGTTCAAAAGTATTAGTCTTTATGTATTGGTGCATTGGTGAATATTTAACGGCTTGGTTTTCTGTATAGGTTAGAACAAAAGCGTACTTCAAAATTCTGACATTCCAAAAGTTGACGGAGAAGGGGTTCTTATTACCATGGATAGCACAACAAAATCAGACGGAAAGCCGATAGGCGAAGGTTGTTGTAAAGTACTTGTTACTAAAGCAATAAAGCCTTAATATTTCGTTGGAAAGACCTTGTCGAGGTATACAAGTAGTTGCAGATGCTGTTGGGGGATACATTGCTTGGCATGCTTCTGATGTATGTTTTCAATTTCATTATCTACATGCAATTAATTTTTCTTAACTTGGCTTTAAAGTACTTATGCTGTGATATTTCATTTTCTGGTGATCGAGAAGGAGATGGATTACTGAGTTCGTTCTTCATTAGCTTAGCTAGCTTGGGACTTACTATGTTAATTTTTATCTATTTCCATGACTTCATTGATTAGGATCGGTTTTCTTGGAGGAAACTACTTCTTGGAGTTTTGTTCCCTTCAGAAGTTTTGCCTAATATTTTATCTATCCATGTACCCAAGGATAGGAAAAGGGATGAGTTGCTTTGGGAGCACACTTCTAATGGGCAATATACAGTGAAGTCGGGGTTTTTCTCAGCCTGTGTTAGTACTTTGGGTGCTTTGTCTGTTAGTGGTGTGTTTGAGGGTTGGAGGAAATTGTGGAGTTTAAAATTGCTGCCTAAGTTTGCTTTGTTTTTTTGGAAAGTGTTGGACAGAATTCTTCCAGTTAAGGTGGCTTTGTTTCGGCGCAATTTGGTTAAGGATGTGTGGTGTCCAATTTGTAAGGGGGATAATGAGTCTTTAGAGCATTTATTTTTTCAGTTTGATGCGGCAAGGAGATTTTGGAGAATGTCAAGGTTGGATTTTTATTTTTGGTGGGTTGCCCTTTATCGGTGTTGGATTGGGTGGCTAAGTGGTGGTTAGAGGCACCGGATAAGGAAGCTATTGTTGAGTCTATCTACATTATGTGGGGTATTTGGTGTCAGCATAATCAGTTTGTGTTTTCGAATGTGCAGGATGGCATTGAGGTAGCCGTTCGGAATGTGTATGATGCTTTTGCTCAGATGAAGTCTTTGCTGGGTGGTTTAAAGAAGTGCTCAACTAGTTTTTTGGGTGCTGATGCTTGGCGTAAGGAGTCTTGGGAAGGTGTTGTTGCATGGGTTTTGGATGGTGCTGATGATAGAGGTGGGACGCTTAAGGTGTATGCATGCTCGGCGTTTATGGTGGAAGCTATAGCTGTGTTGAAGGCTTTGGAGTGGGCGTGGAACAGGGGATGGAGAAGTGTTGAAGTCCTCACTGATTGCCTTCCGCTTCTTGTTCTTGTCTTCTGTTAGTAATGCGGATATGTATGCTATGCTTGTTTTGTTGGATATTTTATCCTTAGTGCGTTGTTTTTCTTTTGTTTCTGTAATTAAAGTGTCAAGACAAGCCGTTGGAGCCAAACACGCTTTGGCCAAATCTGTACTCTGTTAATTAGTAATGAATTGTTTTGTGTTTTCTGGTTCAAAAAAAAAAAAAAGAATTTTTTTTAATTTTTATTTGCCATTTGCGACAGGGCTACGCTGTCGCTAATAAGATTTTGATTTTTTTGATGTTTTTTTGCAACGGTATTTTACCTGTTGCAAATGCTAATTTTCCCGTCGCAAATAGTATTGCCACGGGAAAAACCGTTGCAAAAAGTATTTGCCACCCCACCATCTGCCACCACTCATTCCCGTCGCGACCCAGTTGCAAAAGGACTTTAGCGACAGTAAGTCACTATTTGCGACTGCATTTTACCGTAGCAAATAGGATTATTTCTTGTAGTGATATTGATTATGCGGAGGATCAATCATTTGTGGGATGCCTTGTGACCTTTTGCCTAAACCCAACCCAGGACAGTAGTTATGTTTCTTCATCATCCGTATGGCAGGGGTGCTTATGTAGAAGCTTCTTTCGGCCATCAGAGCTTGCATAGCAGTCGCTTCTTCAAGGCTGAATCCAGTAAGGAAAGTTTCTTCGGTTCCTATCTCTTGTACAGGTGTGTTGGAATGGGTTTGGATTGATGAATCCCCTAGGATGGTGATAACCTTTCCATCTGCTGCAAACTTGACTTTTTAATGCAAAGTGGAAGGTACTGCCCCAGTGTCATGTAGCCATGGCCTTCCTAGTAAGAGATTGAAGGTGGCCGATATGTCCATCACATGGAATTGTACGTCTCTTTTGATCTTCTCCACTTCTAGCGGTAGGGTAACACACCCAACCACTCTCCTCTTTGAATTATCATATCCCCTTACACCTTTGCTGGAAGGGCGTATATCAGCAGCATCAACTCCTAGCTTGTCGAGAGTCCTTTGAGGGCACACATTCAAAGCGGACCCGTTATCCACCAGGACTAATGGGATCCATTTAGTGAGGCAGTTGAGAGAAATATAGAGAGGCTTGTTGTGTGCAAGGCCTTCAGGAGGCAGGTCCTTGTCAGTGAAAGCTATTGTTGGCTTCAGGGCTTTGGACGTTGTTATGAAGCTTACCAAATTTTCAGGGGTGATGTCAATGGGAATTTTAGCTTTCCCCAGGGTTTTGAAGAAGGAGAAGGAATTACGATGTTCGTAGGAAGACATAAGCAATCCCCAGATAGAGATGTCGGCTTGGATTTTCTTCAATTGTCTTAGCACTCTATCTTCCTCAGGTTCGATCCTTTGACTGTCCTCTTCTTCTTCTTCCATTACTCGTGTTGAGGTTGAGCCCTCTCCACTTAGTTTGGGAGGTTTGTATACTCTTCCACTTTTGGTGAGATGACCTATCTCCTCTTCTTGAATGCCTCAAGGATCAGCAGGTTCGATCCTCCCAACTTCCCAATCACTTGGCAGAGCTCGTCCATTTCCAACCACCGATCTCCATTGTCAATTGCATAGATACAAGAAAAATCATCTTCGGGAAAGGTGATGGATGGTTTGGTTTGGGTGATGTACTGGGTAAGATTATATGTGGAGTTATTGGAGAGGTTTATAAGATTGATGCTTTGAGGCGGTGGTTCAGTATTGTGGGTAGGGAGTGGATTGGTTTGTACATTGGGTTTGGGTGGCTTTATGGTTTGACTGTCGATGAGATCTTGGATGTCATGACGAAGACGCATACAGCAGTCTGTCTCATGTCCAGGGTGCTGGTGGTAAGTGCGTTGTTTATTAGCGTCATAGCTTGGACCATAAGGTGGCTGAGGAGGTGGGTTATTCAGGGGCTTGAGATGCCCTTGACAGCTTAGAATTGCTAAGGCTTGAGATGGGGTCATGTAGAGGGGGTTAAAGTAACAGCGAGGCCGGTTTGAGCTTTGGGATGGGCTAGTTTGGAAAGGGTCTTGTGATAAGGCTAAGTTAAGAGTGTTGACGGAGGCATTAGATGTATGAGTTGAGAAGATTTTCTTGGGTGGAGGAGTGTCTTCTTTCCCAATGAGTCCCAGTTTGAGCCCTTTTTCAATTTGCAGGCCAGTAGCGTGCAAGCGTTTGAAATCAGTGATGGCCTAGGTGTAGATATGCTTGAGATACTTGGATTGCAGATTTTTGACAACTATCCTCGCTTGATCATCTTCAGAAGGGCGGTTCTTCATCTTGGCAGCCTTTTCCTTCCATCTAGCCACAAAAGTAACAAAGTCCTCGTTTGACTCTTGCTTGGTCATTTCCAAATCTCGAGTAGTCAGCTCAACCTGGACGTTGTATGCATATTGCTTAATGAAAGCGTTGGCGATCTCAAGCCAAGTGTGATAGTGTTCAACTTCCAAAGTGAGGAACCAATCGAGAGCACTCCCAGTGAGAGTCCTTTGAAACAATTGAGCGATGAGCTCATCGTTCAAGCCCATCGGCTTCAAGGTGTTAATGACATGGTGGACATGGCTGGTAGGGTTGCTAGTTCCATTGAACTTCTCGATGTTTGGCATTTTGAACTTCTCAGGCAGTTGAGAGTCTGGAAAGAGGCAAAGTCCTTCAAAGTCCAGGATTTGGCCTCCTTGTGAAGGAGCTAGGGCATGCTTGATTTCTTTGACTTGCTTGGCCAATTCAGGATTTTTTACCAATGCCACTTCAAGGGGGGTTTTCTACTTCTTCCTCGTCTTTCTTGTCTTCAGCATCTCTTGCTGCTTTCTCGGCTAGTAAATAGGCAATTTGGGCTCGGAGCTCGGCGATAGTAGTGTCATTGTCTGCCATCCTTGGGACAGAAGCAGGAGCATTGTTTGGTGAAGCTTGGGATCGGGTAGATGATTGGATTTGCTGAGAAGATAACCGCGAAGTCCCAAAAAGTGATTGGGACCGTTGCGGTGAAGGTGTTTAGATAGATGGCGATGACAGGCGAGATGGCTGCAAAGACCTTTGTTTGGCGGCGCTTCGGGTGTTGTAAGAGTATAAAACTGGCTGAAGTTGCTTCTTTGATCTACCTATCGTGCCTGCTTGAAAAGTAAAAATACCTGTAAATTAGTATTTGGCTATAGAGGGTTAGGATTTGGGCTGAAAATCCCAACCCTTCTGCACAGAAAGAGATGTTACAACAATGATACAAGGTGTGAGAAAGAACTTTTGCAAGTAGATGCAAATAGGCCCCTAGCCTGTAGGTTCCTGTCTTAGTTTGATAGGTTCTATGGCTTTCTAACACATGTAAGGTTTAGGTAGTCTCAGGGTGCTCCGTTGTCAAAGGGCACCAATCCTTTCGCCAGCTCATCATAGGCGGCGATTGGGTGATTTCCTTTTTGATATACCAATAGGTACAAGTGACTGTGGAGTTTGATGAAACCCCTAACATAGCCCGTGTCATGCTAGGGTATTAGGTGAACTCAACGAGACATGCCTGCTCGATGGATATGATAAATGAATTAAATAAGGCATGTATTAGTCTTATATTGAACTTTCTAGTTATGGCTCTCATGTCCCCAGCAGAGTCGCCAGAAAACTGTAGATATCCCCTCAAACGGGGCATCGCCATACAGTTTGAATATCGTTTGTTTGCTCGTTTGGTTTCTTGCTTCATAAACCAAGATCATGGACATTCTCATGGCTAGAAACATCGCCACATGATAGCGGTTATCATCAAAACAGAGTCGCCACCAGTTTATTAAAACTAGGAAAATAGACAGAGATTCTGGATACGGAAGCCAAAGGTACAGTAAGGCGAAGGTGTTAGGCACCCCTCTCTGCCTAGCCGTGAGGATAGTCCATAATCGTTCAACATAAGACATAGATGCTTTATTTAATTCTAAACAAGTAGTCTGTTTTTATGCTTTTAAACAATAATTAAGGTGAGCCAAGACGATAAGTAAAACATGCATCAGAAAGCAGAAAACACAACAAAGCTGTCCCAGGGGAATGGATCCCACGGCCGGTGAATGGATGTCACGGCCGAGGGATCCTCCTGGTTTAGATGTATGGACTGAGGGATCGAAGCCCCAGTCGATGTTCTTCCTCACGCCAGACAGAAAAGTTAACAGATTACCAGAACACTACGATTAAGTATAAAAACGACAAATAAATCGAACCAGAGGCCCCTAGGCCTCACCACCTTGATCCCTCAGTAGCTTGATTGCTTCGGATTTGATCGGGATTGACTGATTTGCTTCTTGGGAAACCCTAGGGTTAGGGTTTGAGACTTCGGGGTTTGATTGTCGGATTGATGGCTGCCTTCGGGAGATTAGGGCTTTTGTAGATAGGGTTTGAGAGAGTAATTCTGCAGAGTTTCGTGGTTTGAGAGGGTATGAATCTGATGAATTTCGTGTGTCTATTTCGGAGTCCAAAAGCCCTTTTATATAGGCAATTGGTGACTCACTTGGTCCAATCAAAACGCACGATTGCAATTGCAATTCGAACTCTTTGTTGTGATCTCTAAACGTGGCCCGAACGCATCGGAAAGGTAGTGTAATTGGATCAAACGATCGACAGAACGTTCCAGAGTCTAGAAAAAGGACAATATGGCGGCCGAGCCATGGATCTGGGGCCGAGGTATGGATTGAGTGGCCGAGGTATTGATATTGCGGCCGTGGGATAGATCTCTTATGGAGATTTTTGGGCAACAGGTTGCTCGGGTGAGGAAAAGATGTTAAGGCCGTGAGATCAATGTTACGGCCGGCAGATGGATTCTCCTAGGATTCTGTATTTCTGTCTGAAAGGCTGTTTGGCTCTGGATTGGGTCCTCTAAGTGGCTCAAAACTCTTACCAAAAGTCCTAAGGTTCTCAAGAAGGCAATCAGCAATCGTCGTATCCATTTCATCATCGGGATGGTCCCCAAGGTGGGACCTGAAATAATCGTTAGGCCAAATTGGGGTGTCTACACTACTGCCCGGCATTTGAACCTGAAAAGAAGGATTTTGCTGAGCTACACTAGCCCAGTAGGAAATTCTCTACAAAATCTACATGTAATGAGATGAATAGCATGGATATGGTGAATCAAGCTAAATGGCAAATCTAAAATAACCCATGCCAATACAATGTGCTAACATCGAGCATTCTCATACAGAAACATACACACACACACACACACACACACACTTATCTCCCAACAGACTCCCACCCCTTGCGACTTGTATTTTCACCCCTTGTGTCACAATAAACTCCACCCCTTACGTTTCTTTGTGTTTCCACCCCTAGCGTCACAATAATCTCCACATTCAACTTCACATCGACAACCACATTATCAACACTATCAATGTAGAGACCCGTATTTTTGGAAATTGTTTAAGGGTTTTATTAATATTAGAATATTGAATAAATATAAAATTTGTTGGATTTATTTGATTTGGGGCTCAAATGATAAGGATTGAAAGTGGAGGGAGCGCAAGTGTGATTGTATGTGTGTGTCCAAGTATATATATGTGTATGTGTGTGTGTAGGGAATCATAATTCCCATCCCTCTCTCTCTCTCTCTAACTCCCGATCTCTCTTTCGGCTCCTCTTGCTCTTGCTCTCTCTCTAACTCACACTCCAACACCCCCCCCAAAATACCTCGAACCCACCTCGATCCGCCGCAAAGATTTCGCATTCAAGTGTTCTAGAGCTTGAAAATTCGTGGGTTTGAGCTCGAAGAGGAGTACTCAGTTGATTCAAGGTTTTCGGAGCTAGGGCTTGCTTGATTGAGCATGGGTTTCGTTCTTCGACTTCGAGGTAGGGATTTCTCACTTATATTATATGTTTATACGTTGATTTGGTGTTTGAATCATGCCTTAGATTATTAGTTTCGTTGTTGGAATCGTTCTTGTGAAATCTGAAATTCGTGCACTGAAAACCCAAGTCCTACCGGTAGGAATCTTGGACCTACCGGTAGAAACGCTTTCCAGTAGTGTCACTTTTGTGAAATTCTGGTCTCCTACCGGTAGGTATTCAAAAATCTGTCATTCTTGGGAAATTTTGGTCTCCTACCGATAGGTATTCGTGTCCTACCGGTAGGTATTCAAAAATCTGCATTTTGGCTAAACTTCGGAAGGGCATAACTTTTTCATCCGAACTCCGTTTTGGACAAATTTTATATCGAAATTGATGTACGAAAGGTCTACTTTCCAATGGTGGTGGTCTCATCTCCTAATTCTTAACCAATAAGGTTTGGTAGCCAAAATAACATAGATACGTTCGTATGCGTTGGGTATTCCTCTCCCTTAGAATCATTGAGTGAGACACAGATGTTCTTAGGTTTGCCTGAGTATAAAATTGATTGGTTAGGCGAGGCTAGTGGTATACTTAAGGCTTGTAGTGGTTGTTGGGTTCCGTAGGAGCCTCTTGATATCGAAACGAGGGTTTAGAGAACATAAGGATTATAGGTGGGCGAAAGTTGTAGGTGTTGACATGCGATGTGAAAAACGAATACGTAGAACACTCCTTTAAGTTAAACAACGCTAGGCGTGGGATACATGAGACATTTCTCTTACGTTTGATGTGTGATACATCTCTCGTGTAACTTGTACGATTTACGGAGTTGCAAGGGGAAAATATACGAATCATTGTAAGTAGTTACCTCTGATTTGCAATATGTGAATACTTATATGAAAGACTAATGGCGTAATGATAGCGAGTTGATTGAAGTGGAATTTATCCGTACTACTATTATGTGAATAAGCTTTCATTGTGATTTCACTATACGTGATTGAGATGTATGACTAAATTGTAAAGTGTATTTGAGGAATTGTGGCATGGTGACTTGAATTAACTCCTTCAAGGAGGGTGGTACCAGTGGGGAATAATGGGACTCCGTAAATGGTCCGGCAGGAGCTTTTGCTTATGACACAGAACGATAGAAAAATTGTGACATGATGTGAATGAGAAAGGGGTATTATTGTGAAAGTGTGAGTGATGTGAAAGATATTGGCATTGCGATTCTTGATTATGATAGTTTTTTTTTTATAAGTTAAGATATCGGATTGGTGATTTGAAGTAAGATGAGGGGCAGTGGCTGTCAAGAGAAAGTCGTAGAGACAGTAAGACCTCGTGGTTAAACTCGAGTCGTGGTGTGTAGTCATAGTACTTCATTTATTTCATCGATGTTGGGACAATTACTAGTCGTGTTTTGTTTCTCCTTTGAGATACCGTACCTTGTTTCTGTTGTTCATTCTACTGTCATTCCATTTTCATATAATGGTTGTGTAGATTTCTCTACTGGGCTATTGTAGCTCAACATATCATTTTCAGGTGTGAACCCGGAGCTGTAGCATGGAGTGAAGTGCATGCATTCTTGAGCATATTTTCGAAAGAAGTGGTAAAAGAGACTTATGGACATTTTGATAAAATATATTTTGGGAATGTAATAGAATCTTAACTCTATTTCTTTTTATGATGTATATATATTCAAACTCTTGGAGTTGGATCTGTAATTTAATGACCAGGATATGGTGAACTCTTTTGGGTTATTATGTGAGATAATGTGACGAATTTATTTATGAAAGGCTATGTTTATTTATGTTGAAAATCGAGGGCGTGACAATCAAACACGTCATAAGTAACTCAAGGATCATAACAATCAAGACGAAAATATAGCATTCATAAGCGTAAGCACTCCTCAAGCTACAAAGTGTTCCACCGAGCCATATATAACATTCAAACACTAATATCACACGAATCCACCACAAAACATGTAGAGAAAGAGAGAAATCCCTACCTAGAGGGGTTTTGAGCAAAACCCTAGGTCTACCGAGAAGAATAAGCCCAATCTTCCAAAAACAAGCTACCCCCGAGTTTGGGTACAAGATCTAGAGAGAAAACAACCCAAATACATGATAAATGAACAAAGATCAATAAGTGATTGAGAGGAGAGAGGGAAAAACATGGGTAAGCATCAAAGAGTGAGAAAGAGAACATAAAACTCACCCTTGGTCCACCAAATGCAATAATCTTGTGATTTTGAGGAAGAAAACCCTTGAATCTTGAAGATTTGCGCTTGAAATCGAGAGTTTTGGGTGCGATTGGATTGAGGTGGGTGAGAGTGGGTTTTGAGATCTAATTTCGTGGCTTGAGGATGTGAAATGAGTAAAGGGGGGGTATTTATAGTGTCCCAAAAGTGTGCTGAAAAATCTGCAAAAAACGCAGCGGGTACCGGTACATGGAAAATGGGGTACTGGTACCGGAACCCTCAAAATGTCAATTTGGCCAAGTTCTGGACACCGGGTACCGGTACATGGAAAATGGGATACCGGTACTAGCTGGACAGAAAAGTGAATTTTTCAACGGACTCGGGAACGAACCCAACTTGGTACCAACACTTCCCAACATCAACATATCATCAAAACTAACATTTTACCTTCTTCCTAGCGTCCGATACACAACCGTAAATGTATACTCGTACACCCCCATTAACATACGCACAACTTTAATAATAATACGACTCCTTAATGCAATAAACGATTTCCGAAATTGAAATAAATTCGCGAGTCTCTACACTCATTAGCTACAAATCCTAAATTCTAAAACAAACGGGGCCATAAAGTTTCTTCCTGCAAATCTTTCCAGCAAACCAAACACAACCTAACTGCTCCTTCATACTAAATTTCATGGCTCAACGGTTCTCCTGCATTTCATTCCAATCTTGGTTACATACCCTTTACAGGATACTTGTTGCTCCAATTCCATATGCACAAACTAAAAAATCATGACAATTCATCCCAAGTTGGATTCTTTCACACACATGAGTACATGGCACATCTTTTGAACACTTTCAGTGTGATAAAGTTTGAATCTTCAACAATACGATTGGAATTGTAATTTTGCATATTTCCTCTCTGTTTATGGCGAAAAACTCAATCCTAATCATAAAAAGGTAAGGGAAATGATTTTGCCACTCCCTTTTTTGTTAACGGCACTCCCCTGCAAGTGTATTTTTGCACCAAAAATACACCTGCAGGGGAGTGCTTTAGGGTGGTAATCCCAAATAGGTATAACTAGTGACCGAACACGTATTATATAGGAGCACGTGGTAGTTAGGGCGAGATATGCTATCGGTAAGGGCGGTGATTGGCAGTATGGAACAGTGACACGAGGAGTCATTTGGATAGGGTAATTTGTTCGGCGGTAAGGTCCAAATGACATGAGAAGTCAATAATCCAAGCCATTGATAAAGCCCAGTGACATGTGAAGTCACTGGTTCAGGCAGTCTGTTCGGCAATGGGATGGTCGAACAGAAGGAGATCCTTCAAAAAGATAGCCTTAAGTGATAAGGCAGTAGGAGTATTCCAGAAGAGAAAAGAGATCAAGATAACTAAGGAAACAGTCCTAATATGAAACGAGCCCCATAAGGAGAAGAATCCCTACAAGTACGAGATCTTAGATAATTGGGGAAGAGGATCCCCGAGAGGTTGGGTTTTCTGTACGAGATAGGAAACCTAGGGCAACAAGGATGCTTGGTCAGCAAGCATACGCATATCTATAAATACAAAAGGTAAACCTAGAGGAAAAAGGTACGCAATACGTTGCATTCAGATTGTTCTCCTACTTTTTTTTTTTTAGGGTTTTCTAGAGTACGTGATACTAACTTAGGCATCGGAGGGCCTTTGCCACGAGAGGCAAAGGTGCGCTCACCCCTTATCTGTTTTGTAGAGTCGGGTTACAGTGACGAACTAGGGTTCCGATGAAGAGGCACAAGTAGCCGTTGCAATCTGATGCTGTTCCAAGTACCAACTGTTTTCATCCCCCTACAATTGGCACCGTCTATGGGAAACAAAAGAGTTCTCTTTGAAAAATGACCATGGGGGAAGAAAATCCGACGACGGCCCTCGACCCAAAGAATTTGCTAGGCGGAGGAGGAGATAAATCTCCACCAAGGGCTCCAAAAAAGCCCGAAGGCAGACGTGAGAGGAGGGCAACAAGCAAGAGCAACCCTTGACAGTCTTGGATGGCTCCAAGAATAGGGAGGACAGGACGGCCACAGAATCCACGAGAAGGAGTAAATCCCACCGTAGAGAGGAGTCAGTTGCACACTCAAAAAACGTGCACTACAGTGAAGATGTCCTCGATAAAAAGAGGCAGGAGATCGAAGAATATGCTCGTTTGATCAAAAAGTGAGAGCACGAGATCCGGTAGTTAGAAAGGATCCGGGAGCACCTTGAGGACTTTGGACTTTCACAAGGAAATTCCAGGGAAGATAGGTATGCTATGTTAAAACACAAAAAGGCTCCTTCACAAGGAAGAAGGAGCAGGAGCAGGAGTCCTATACCAAGGCGACACAGAGGTCCTCCATCAAAAGGAAGGAGCAGAAGTTAAAGCCGAACACCGGAGCAGCCAAAGGCTTCTTCAAGAAAAAGAAGGTGTAACGCCCCCAAAATCGGGTTCGTTAAATAAACATTTTATTGGATAAACTAGGTAGAGTCTGGCTCCTTATTACATCATAATCCCCTCATGGAGTACTTATATTACACAAAAGGGAAGGACATCTAAGGTTATCTACAGCTCTGTCTCTTGTTCCATCCAAGCAAGCTCCTCAGCTCCAAATGCCTCCAAGGTATACATCCCTCCTTGCTCATCTAAAAGGTCTGACAAATTATACCAGCGTCGCCACCAGTATAATATGTCAGGGCCACCAAAGGTAACACCGTGAGCTACAAAGCTCAGTAGAATAATCCAAAACCAACTAACCCTTAACTTACACATACCAAGTCATGCATATGTCATAAAGGGTTATAAACAGCACATGCAAATCATCGACAATAATAATAACAATGACGCATCCGCATTCGCTATTTATCGTTGGTGTTTATATCATCAGAGTTTTCCTACGCAGCGTTTCGTAGTATGTTTCTCGTTTTCACTTTACCAAAACATTTCAAAATCAGTTTTAACACACACAGCCTCACAGTGGTTCTGCCACCACGGATTCCCATTGGAACACACACAGCCTCACAATGGTTCCGCCACCACGGATTTCCATTGGAACACACACAGCCTCACAATGGTTCCGCCACCACAGATTCCCATTGGAACACACGCAGCCTCACAATGGTTCCGCCACCACAGATTCCCATTGGAACACACGCAGCCTCACAATGGTTCCGCCACCACGGATTCCCATTGGAACACACGCAGCCTCACAATGGTTCCGCCACCACGGATTCCCATTGGAACACACCCAGCCTCACAATGGTTCCGCCACCACGGATTCCCATTGGAACACACACAGCCTCACAATGGTTCCGCCAGCACGGATTCCCATTGGAACACATGCAGCCTCACAATGGTTCCGCCACCACGGATTTCCATTGGAACACACGCAGCCTCACAATGGTTCCGCCACCACGGATTCCCATTGGAACACACGGACACACACCACATAATGATTATCACACTTGATCATTAGGTGGTTTCAAAAATATTTTATCCTTTGTAGTCACTTCTCCACAATGGGCAAGTCCGGCCATTATGTAGTTTCAAAAGTATTTTTATCCATGTTGACCACACCCTAGTTGTCATGTTTATACTTTCCAATTCATGTGTTTCGTATCATGCATAGACTCTGCGGCGGTACTTCGTACACCAGTACAATAGTAATCTTAAAACTAAACTAGCAAGATCATCCAACTCTATATTATCATGCTCGTTCATAACCACAAGTAAGGCAAGCAATCATGCGATCAAATTTACATTCCTCAAAAAGGTCAAAATACGAATATTTCATTTTGAAAACAACACTTTATTCTTAATTCAAAAGCATACATCCTTCTTTTTGGAAAGTCAAAGCAACATATGTTTATTGACGAGTTCATACATAAGCAAGTAACTCTCACGAGATCAAGCAATCAAGTAGCCACAAGATCAAAGTGAACTACGTATACTTTAACAAGAAAGTTCTACAAGCTAAATACTACAACTAACTTTATTCTTAGAGCAAATGGTTCGAGAAACTCAACATGATTCTTATCTACACCCAGGAAGAGTAGATTAGGAAATCTAAAAGATCAGGCAATCAAGTATTCAAGTACTACATATACTTAGAGATAGCGGGGTCAGAGTATTCTACCTTTCTTCTTGGCGGTAGAAAAGACTACGGAAATACGACGGAAAGAAAGTCGGCGGAGTAACGGCTTACGGTAAGCTTCCAATAGCTTCAAAAGAGAATGGTTCCTCTTGAAACTAGATCGTAACCTATACTACGACTACTTTTGGATCGAGGTGGTTGTCGGGTGGTGGTTTGGTGGCGGAGATGGAAAGTTTCTTGAAGAACTAGTAAGAACAAAGAAAGAACAACAAGAACAAGCTATACTTTCTAGAGAGAAGTTGGAGAATGGATTGAGTTGTGAGTTCAAAGCTCAATGGAGCTTGGTATTTATAGGCAAGGCCTCCTCCCTCTCTCTCCTAGCCGAATTCTCTCTCTTTCTCCTATATCTCATTTTTTTTATTTCAAGCAAATCTTGCTTGCTTGGAAGAAACAACCTAAAACCTAGGCTTGCATGGCTATGATGTGGTACTTTGGATTGGATTTTGGAAGATTGATCAAGGAAGGTGGATTTGATCAAGTAAACAAATGGGGTTTGTACAAGATGTACAAGATTTTGTTTGAAAACTTAAGCTTTCACTTGAAAGCATATCAAATAGGACAATGGTAGATCATGCTAAGTACAAAGGAAGATTGGAAGCACAACAAAAATCTAGCAAGGTACATCTCTCCCTCACTCTTTCTTCCTCTCTCTCTCTCTCTCTCTCTCTCTCGGGTTTCTCTCTCTCTCTCTCGGGTCTCTCTCTTTCTCTCCTTGTACTTCCTTGGAAGTATACATATATATTAGTATATATATAAGTACTATGGGTCTTTTAAAATCTTGTATTTTAAACCAAAATTAGATTTTCTAATTATAATACACACACGCTATATACAACATAATATATATATATATATACACACAAGTACACACACACACACACACACACATACATATATATATATATATATATATATATATATATAGCCATGTACTTCACAATCTAACCTAGATAAGTAAAATCCAATATCTAATATACTAATCTAATACTTTCAAAGTACTAAGTACTAAAATATTATCCTAATGTACAAATTCTAAATTAATGGATTTAACACATGGCAAAATCTAGTATTTTATTAACCCTAGTACTTGATTGTCAAGACTAACTATTATCCAATGGATAATAGTTTCCCTAGCAGTCAATAACCAATGGGTAAAGATGGTAAGGTCCATGGTCCATCGTCCAATGGGTAATAATTCTCCTAGCGGTTATTATCCAACAGGTAATGCTAGGAAGTATAATACTTGTACTAAAACCATAATTAAGGACTAAACTAATCTAATCTCGTACTTTGGAAGGTTAACTAAGGTTCTCCTATTGGCCATTCGATAAAGATAACCCTAACGTTATCGACCAACGGTTAATAGTTAAAGGTTCAGATGGTTCAAAAGGTCAATCTAGGGTTACAAGCTCCAGGGTTTCAAAAGGTTCACAAGTCACGAGGGTAGTAAGGGTTACTTAGTGAACGGTAACTAGGTTAGACGATCGTTAGGAAACCTAATTGGTTCGAAGCTAACTAGACCTGCTAGGTAGGATTCTCAGCCAAGAAATGGGGTCTTAAAACTTACGACGGAAAGAATTGGCAGTAAACGATGATTAAAACCAACCAAGCACAATTAAAAGATTTTCAAATACACAACAAGATTTTTATTAGTCAGTAACGACGGATTTTTGGTTATGGAAATAAAAATTCAAGTAATTAAAATAAAATTTAAAATTTTAACGAAATTTTTTATTTACCAAAAATCAGGGTCGTTACAACCTATCCCCCTTAAAATAATTTCGTCCTGGAAATTCGTGCATGACTACGGGTTAGGCTTAGTTACTATACTGGTCTCGGAGTCGTCATCTATCCCCCTTAAAATAGAAGCAAGCCACTCTTAATCTGTAACGCCCCCAAATTTGGGTACATTAAATAGACATTTTATTAATCAAACTAGGTCGAGTCTGACTCATTATTACATCACAGACCCCAGAGGGTACTTATATTACACAAAAGGGTGGGATAGCTAAGGTTATCTATTGCTCCGCTTCTTCTTCCATCCTAGCAAGTTCCTCAGCTCCAAATGCCTTCGAGGTATACAGCTCTCCTTGTTCATCTAAAAGGTCTGACACATTATACCAGCGTCGCCACCAGTATAATATGTCAGGGTCACATAAAGCAACACCGTGAGCTTGAAAGCTCAATAGAGTAACCCAAAACCCACTAACCCTTAACGTACACTTAGCAAGTCATGTATATATCATAAAGGGTCATAAACAGCACATTTAAATCATCGACAATAATACGAATAATGACACATCCGCAGTTGCTATCTATCGTTGGTGTCCATATCATCAGAGTTTTCCTACGCAGCGTTTCGTAATAGGTTTCCCGTTTTCACTTTACCAAAACATTTCAAAATCAGTTTTAACACACACAGCCTCACAATGGTTCCGCCACCACGGATTCCCATTGGAACACACACAGCCTCACAATGGTTCCGTCACCACGGATTCCCATTAGAACACACACAGCCTCACAATGGTTCCGCCACCACGAATTTCCATTGGAACACACACAGCCTCACAATGGTTCCGCCACCACGGATTCCCATTGGAACACACACAGCCTCACAATGGTTCCGCCACCACGGATTTCCATTGGAACACACACAGCCTCACAATGGTTCCGCCACCACGGATTCCCATTGGAACACACACAGCCTCACAATGGTTCCGTCACCACGGATTTCCATTGGAACACACACAGCCTCACAATGGTTCCGTCACCACGGATTCCCATTGGAACACACACAGCCTCACAATGGTTCCGTCACCACGGATTCCCATTGGAACACACATAGCCTCACAATGGTTCCGCCACCACGGATTCCCATTGGAACACACACACCTATCACATTATGATTATCACACTTGATCATTATGTAGTTTCAAAAATATTTCATCCATGTTAACCATATCTTAGGTATCATGTCTCTACTTTTCCAATTCCATGTGTCTCTTAACATGCATCGACTCCGCGGCGGGACTTTTCACGTAAACATGCAATAACAATTAGCAAAATCATCCAACTCTATATTAACATGTTTGTTCATACCACGAGAAAAGCAACAATGCATACGATCGTCCTTAAAAGGTCAAAATACGAATACTTTATTTAAAAAAAAAACACTTTATCTTTAAAAACGGCAACGTATAGCCTTCTTTTGGAAATTAAAACAACATATGTTTATTGGCGAGTTCATACGACAACAAGCATCTATCATAAGATCAAGCAATCAAGTAGCCATAAAATCAAAGTAACTACGTACTTTTAATAAGAAAGTTTTACGAGCTAAATACCAAGACTAACTTTAGTTTTAGCGAAAATAGTTCGAAGAATAAGATCATGAAAACAATACAAGTACTACATATACTTAGAGAAGTAGGTTCAAAGAACTCTACAAGATCAAACATATACTTAGGAAGAGTGGTTAGGGATCACTACCGTTCTTCTTGGCGGTAGAAAAGATTACGGAAGTACGACGGAAAGAAAGTCGGCAAACGAACGGAGTAATGGCTTACGATAAGCTTCCAAGAGCTTCGAAAGAGAATGGTTTCTCTCGAAACTAGATTGTGACTAACACTACTACTACTTTTGGATCGAGGTGGTGGTCGAATGGTGGTTTAGTGGTGGCACTAGAAGAGTTTCTTGAAGAACTAGAAAGAAGACTTCAAGAACAAGAAGAAATTAACAAGAACAAGCAAGAACACTTATGCTTTCAAAGAGAGAAGTTGGAGAATGGAGAGGTGTGAGTTCAAATGAAGGAATGGCTTGGTATTTATAGGCCAAGAGCTCTCTCTCTCTCTCTAGCCGAAATCTCTCTCTCTCTCCTATCTCTCATTTTTTTTTATTCCACCAAATCTTGCTTCCTTGCAAGAAACATCCTAAAACCTAGGCTTGCATGGCTATAATGTGTACTAAAGATTGGATTTTTGGAAGATTTGGCAAGGAAGGAGATTTGTTTCAAGTATAAAACTTGGGTTTGTACAAGTTTGTACAAGATTTGGCTTGTAAGGAGAATCCCATGGGATTTGTATGCTTTCCAAAGGTACAAAATGGAAGATTGGAAGCACACAATCAAATCTAGCAAGGTACATATCTATCTCTTTCTCTTTCTTCCTTCTCTCTCTCTCTCTCTCTCTCTCTCTCTCTCTCTCCCTTGGGTTCCCCTCTCTCTCTCTCTCGGAGACCCCCTCTCTCCCTCTCTCTCTCTCTCTCCCCCCTTGTACTTCCATGGAAGTATACATATATTATAGTATATATATAAGTACTTTGGGTCCTTGAAAATCTTGTATTTTAAACCAAAATTAGATTTTCTAAATATAAAAATCTATATACACACATGCTATATACAATATTATATATATATATATATATCTATATATATACATACAAGTACATATATAATATATATACAAGTAAGTACATACAATCTAGGCTAGGTTTCCATAATCTAATATCCTAATAAACTAAGTTATACTTTCAAAGTACAAGTACTTATAATATTACATCTATGTACTAAAATCAAGTAGCACACATGGAAGATCTTATTATTTTATTAACTCTAATACTTGATTGGCAAGTATAGCTATTAACCAAGGGGTAATAATTCCCCTAACATTCTTTATCCAATGGATAAAAGAATTAAAGTACTTTACAAGATTTTCTAATAATATAATACACATGACAAAATCTATTATTTTAATATCCTAGTACTTGGTGGGCAAGTAAAGCTATTATCCAATGGATAATAGTTTCCCTAGCGGTTATTAACCAACGGGTAAAGATGGCTAGGATTCTATTCTATCGTCCAATGGGTAAAGAATCTCCTAACGGTTATTAACCAATGGTTAATACTTGTATAAATACTATACTTAAGGACTAAACTAATCTAATCTTGTACTTAGGAGGATTAACTAAGGTTCTCCTATTATCTAATGGGTAAAGATAACCCTAATGCTATCGTCCAATGGTCAATGGCTAAAAGGTTCAAAAGATTCATCTAGGGTTACGAAGCTCAAGGGTTTCAAAAGGTTCACGGGCCAACGTTCACAAGGTTCTCTGAGGATTAGGAACAAATGGTAATTAGGTCAACGATCGATAGGTGAACAAGTTGGTTAAAAGTTAACTAAGGTTGCTAGATAGGATTTCCAGCCGAGATGAAAGGTTTAAGACTTAATCCTAGAATCGACGGGAAAACGGTAGTTAAACGACGATTAAAACCTAATCACGATTTCTCGAATAGACAATGAGATTTTCATTAGTCAGTAACGACCGATTTTTGGTTATGGAAATAAAAATCCAAGTAATAAAATAAATTCAAATTTTTAACGAAATTTTTATTTACCAAAAATCAGGGTCGTTACATAATCCCTTACGAATGTGATGTCAAGAAATTAAAAAGACGCCCGAAACGATGCGGCACATACGGCTACTGTCTAAAGGTTCTGATAGGTCCTATGGGTATGACGGTGTCTAAGGCAATTCTCTTCATGTTTTGTTAATCGAATTAAGCCTCATCACTTGCCTACGGGGTTGAAGTTGCTTTAGTCGTCGAACAGCTTGCCTTGTTATCAACCTTTGATAACGTTTCCATCATAAATACCAATGCCAAATGCAAAACCTCTATCAAATCATCATGCAGACTCATATTCTATAGATGTTTCCTTAGCACGACCCTCCTTTAGCTTGGCAGGGGCTTTATGGTGCCATCGAGATTGGTGTCGTTCCCGGTTGAAGTTCTATAGAGAAATCTATCTCTCTTTTGGGGTGATAAGCCAAGAAGTTCTTCAGGGAAAACATCGGCGTACTTGCAAACGATGTATGGTAATCCCACTTCCATTCTATTGGCTTCTTCCAAGTGGAGGCTAGCAAGCCATCCAAACAGTTGGTTCTGCCACCTAGATCTTTTCGTCGTCGGACTTATCGTCTATCTATCCCCCTTAATTTAGGGTTGAGTCCCATCAAGGGTATATGCCGTCACCATCTTTTGGTGGCAGTCTAGGACCGCTCGATAGCTAGTCCATTCCTAGGATTGCGTCGAAATCTGCCATGTCGATCACCCTAAGATCGTGGGTCAGGCATAGGTTGGCTACTTCTAGTTTGCACTCTCGACACACTAAACTGATAGCTATTCTTCCCCCAATGGTGATGGTACTTCCGTACTCGCACCTTGGGCTAACGTGGTTATGCGATGCTCCAAAGTCATACAGAGGCTTGTATGCAGGTATTATAGCGGCGTACCTTGGATCAGAGAGGGATCCTGCTCTTGTTCCTCAGTCTGTAGCGCAAAGATACGCCCTCCAGTGCCTTGCTGGTTTCCCATGGGCTGCCTTCCCTTGCATTGCCCATTCTGCTGCTGCGATGGGCCTTCAGGGTTTTGTTTCATAAAATCGGCTTGTCCAAGTTGTTGAGCTCCCTGGTTTCCAAAGTTCCCATCCCTTCTCCTTTGGGGCTGCGGACAGTTGCGTCTAATGTGGCCTATAGTCTGACAGTGTTAGCACCGAACTGTGGCTGTGCCTTGCCCTTCCCTCGGTGGTTCACCATGTCCTGGTGTGGCAGTCTTCAATGGTTGGTTGTTTTGAGTCGGGGTAGAGGGTTTGGTGAAGTAGGGTCCACGGTTATTGGTGTTGGTTGGTTGGGTTCGGATTGGTCCACCAGTATTGCCCGTTGCTTTCCTCCAGCGGTTCTTAAAGTCAGCCTCCTCGCTCTCTAGCCGGAGCGCACATTTCACTATACCAGAATAGGTAGTGAATGCTTGAGCTACGACGGCCCTTCGAGTGGTTGTCAGTCCCCACTCGAATCTCCTTGCTTTCTTATCCTCAGTGGCTACGACGTCTGGGGCATAGCGAGATAGTTCCTCGAACTTAGCCGCGTATTGGGTAACGGTCATGGTTCTTTGCTTAAGGTTCATGAATTCTTGCTCCTTGGCAAGGCGAAGGGGTGTGGGAAAGTATTTATCGAGAAATAAGGTCTCGAATTCGGCGAAGGTCATGGTGGCTATGGCATGGGTGGCCTCCATCAAGTTCCACCAGTAACGGGCTTCTCCTTTCAGTTGGTAGGTGGCCAAGGCTACCCGATCTCCGTCTAGGTTAATTCCTAAGGTGTCTAGGATCACCTTGACTTCCATCAGCCAGGTTTCAGCTACAGTGGGGTTAGGGTCTCCAGTAAAGGTTGGGGGTCGACGCTTGCAAAATTCGTTCATCGCACGGGTTCGGGTCATAGGTTCATCGTCGCGGTTAGGGTTTCGGCAGTCGGCATTCAAAGCAACCACTAACGCTTGCATGATTTGGGTCAGGTTAGGGTTAGGGTTGGAGGACTCTCCGGTTTCGTGACCTAATCCACCTCGTCGGTTCACCATCTATGAGTTGAAATCGTAAAGGGGTGGTTTAGTCTACTTTAAACGATTGTTTATTGCAATAATAAAGCAAACTATCGAATAGTAAGCAACAGCAAGCTTTTCACATATAAGTAGAGACTTTCAATCATACGCATAGAGTTCCACTACAATGGCAATTAGAGACCTAAGATTCTTACAAGTTGAAACGATCCTATGTACTCCTATTACGAGGTTCTATAGGTTATTAGGTTCTAACCTACACCGCTAGTACTGCACTCTAGGGTCAAATAAATCTATCTCTACCACTTCATGCAGTTCCAGCTAA
The DNA here is from genome assembly GCA_025413875.1 of Rhododendron molle. Lineage (NCBI taxonomy): Eukaryota > Viridiplantae > Streptophyta > Magnoliopsida > Ericales > Ericaceae > Rhododendron > Rhododendron molle. Next base: position 26,996,328 of record CM046389.1, read on the forward strand.
CAGGTTGACTAGCTTGTTCATCTACACGGAAAGATTTTAACCTCAAGTAGTAGCGTCTTTTAGACAAGGGTTTTCATAACTCTAAAGAACTTTCACTTTCTAATTCCACATTCGATCTTTGATTTAAGTCGTCATCCAATTGTTCGGGAATTCCCAGCTCGGTAGTACTGCCAATTTCCACACCTTGCTTCAATCCAAAGATTGTTTTGTCAGAATTCCACCCAATTTGGACGGTAAACTTAAACTCAAATTCACGTTTGTGCAACGGTCAACTTATCTTATGGTTCTACCCATTCTAACCATGGCCGAGTGTTGAGCCTAGAGCTCTGATACCATGTTGTAACGCCCCCAAAATCGGGTTCGTTAAATAAACATTTTATTGGATAAACTAGGTAGAGTCTGGCTCCTTATTACATCATAATCCCCTTATGGAGTACTTATATTACACAAAAGGGAAGGACATCTAAGGTTATCTACAGCTCCGTCTCTTGTTCCATCCTAGCAAGCTCCTCAGCTCCAAATGCCTCCAAGGTATACATCCCTCCTTGCTCATCTAAAAGGTTTGACACATTATACCAGCGTCGCCACCAACATAATATGTCAGGGTCACCAAAGGTAACACCGTGAGCTACAAAGCTCAGTAGAATAATCCAAAACCCACTAACCCTTAACTTACACATAGCAAGTCATACATATGTCATAAAGGGTTACAAACAGCACATGCAAATCATCGACAATAATAATAACAATGACACATCCGCATTCGCTATTTATCGTTGGTGTTTATATCATCAGAGTTTTCCTACGCAGCGTTCCGTAGTATGTTTCTCATTTTCACTTTACCAAAACATTTCAAAATCAGTTTTAACACACACAGCCTCACAATGGTTCCGCCACCACGGATTCCCATTGGAACACACACAGCCTCACAATGGTTCTGCCACCACGGATTCCCATTGAAACACACGCAGCCTCATAATGGTTCCGCCACCAGGGATTCCCATTGGAACACATGCAGCCTCCCAATGGTTCCGCCACCACGGATTCCCATTGGAACACACGCAGCCTCATAATGGTTCTGCCACCACGGATTTCCATTGGAACACACGCAGCCTCACAATGGTTCTGCCACCACGGATTTCCGTTGGAACACACGCAGCCTCACAATGGTTCCGCCACCACGGATTCCCAATGGAACACACATAGCCTCACAATGGTTCTACCACCACGGATTCCCATTGCAACACACCCAGCCTCACAATGGTTCCGCCACCACGGATTCCCATTGGAACACACGCAGCCTCATAATGGTTCCGCCACCACGGATTCCCATTGGAACACACGCAGCCTCACAATGGTTCCGCCACCACGGATTCCCATTGGAACACACGCAACCTCACAATGGTTCCGCCACCACGGATTCCCATTGGAACAAACACAGCCTCACAGTGGTTCTGCCACCACGGATTCCCATTGGAACACACGCACACACACCACATAATGATTATCACACTTGATCATTAGGTGGTTTCAAAAATATTTTATCCTTTGTAGTCACTTCTCCACAATGGGCAAGTCCGGCCATTATGTAGTTTCAAAAGTATTTTTATCCATGTTAACCGCACCCGAGTTGTCATGTTTCTACTTTCCAATTTCATGTGTTTCGTATCATGCATAGACTCTGCAGCAGGACTTCGTACACCAGTACAATAGTAATCTTGAAACTAAACTAGCAAGATCATCCAACTCTATATTTTCATGCTCGTTCATAACCACAAGTAAGGCAAGCAATCATGCGATCAAGTTTACATTCGAAAAGGTCAAAATTTGAATATTTCGTTTTTAAAACAACACTTTATTCTTAATTCAAAAAGCATACGTCCTTCTTTTTGGAAAGTCAAAGCAACATATGTTTATTGACGAGTTCATACATAAGCAAGTAACTATCACGAGATCAAGCAATCAAGTAGCCATAAGATCAAAGTGAACTACGTATACTTTAACAAGAAAGTTCTACAAGCTAAATACTACAACTAACTTTATTCTTAGAGCAAATAGTTCGAGAAACTCAACATGATTCTTATCTACACCCAGGAAGAGTAGATTGGGAAATCTAAAAGATCATGCAATCAACTATTCAAGTACTACATATACTTAGAGATAGCGGGGTCGGAGTATTCTACCTTTCTTCTTGGCGGTAGAAAAGACTACGGAAATACGACGGAAAGAAAGTCGGCGGAGTAATGGCTTACGGTAAGCTTCCAATAGTTTCGAAAGAGAATGGTTCCTCTTGAAACTAGATCGTAACCTATACTACTACTACTTTTGGATCGAGGTGGTGGTCGGGTGGTGGTTTGGTGGCGGATATGGAAAGTTTCTTGAAGAACTAGTAAGAACAAAGAAAGAACAACAAGAACAAGCTATAGTTTCTAGAGAGAAGTTGGAGAATGGATTGAGGTGTGAGTTCAAAGCTCAATGGAGCTTGGTATTTATAGGCAAGGCCTCCTCCCTCTCTCTCCTAGCCGAATTCTCTCTCTCTCTCTCTCTCCTATATCTCATTTTTTTAATTTCAAGCAAATGTTGCTTGCTTGGAAGAAACAACCTAAAACCTAGGCTTGCATGGCTATGATGTGGTACTTTGGATTGGATTTTGGAAGATTGATCAAGGAAGGTGGATTTGATCAAGTAAACAAATGGGGTTTGTACAAGATGTACAGGATTTTGTTTGAAAACTTAAGCTTTCACTTGAAAGCATATCAAATAGGACAATGGTAGATCATGCTAAGTACAAAGGAAGATTGGAAGCACAACAAAAATCTAGCAAGGTACATCTCTCCCTCACTCTTTCTTCCTCTCTCTCTCTCTCTCTCTCTCGGGTTTCTCTCTCTCTCTCTCGGGTCTCTCTCTCTCTCTTTCCCTCTCTCTCTCCTTGTACTTCCATGGAAGTATACATATATATTAGTATATATATATATATATAGATATATATATATATATATATATAGCCATGTACTTCACAATCTAACCTAGATATGTAAAATCCAATATCTAATATACTAATCTAATACTTTCAAAGTACTAAGTACTAAAATATTATCCTAATGTACAAATTCTAAATTAATGGATTTAACACATGGCAAAATCTAGTATTTTATTAACCCTAGTACTTGATTGTCAAGACTAACTATTATCCAATGGATAATAGTTTCCCTAGCGGTCAATAACCAATGGGTAAAGATGATAAGGTCCATGGTCCATCGTCCAATGGATAATAATTCTCCTAGCGGTTATTATCCAACGGGTAATGCTATGAAGTATAATACTTGTACTAATACCATAATTAAGGACTAAACTAATCTAATCTTGTACTTTGGAAGTTAACTAAGGTTCTCCTATTGTCCAATGGATAAAGATAACCCTAACGTTATCGACCAACGGTTAATAGTTTAAAGGTTCAGATGGTTCAAAAGGTCAATCTAGGGTTACAAGCTCAAGGGTTTCAAAAGGTTCACAAGTCACGAGGGTAATAAGGGTTACTTAGTGAACGGTAACTAGGTTAGACGATTGTTAGGAAACCTAATTGGTTCGAAGCTAACTAGACCTACTAGGTAGGATTCTTAGCCAAGAAATGGGGTCTTAAGACTTACGATGGAAAGAATTGGCAGTAAACATTGATTAAAACCTACCAAGCACAATTAAAAGATTTTCGAATACACAACAAGATTTTTATTAGTCAGTAACGACGGATTTTTGGTTATGGAAATAAAAATTCAAGTAATTAAAATAAAATTTAAAATTTTAACAAATTTTTTTATTTACCAAAAATCAGGGTCGTTATAGAAGGAGCAGAAGCCGAAGTCCCACCCATGAGGAGGAAGAGACTAGAAAACACTATAGGGACAGGTACGAGAGACCTGCTTCCGATTGGGAAAAGAACAGACCCAACAAGACAAAGGGACTAAATGACGAGACCATGGCTGCACGAGAGGCAGCGCGGAAGGCACTTAGCAATATGGCATCCTCCCCCTTTGCAAGAAGGTTACAGGAGGAAAGGCTGTCGAGCAAGGTGAAGCACGGAACATTTATCCTTTACGAGACAAATGCAGATCCCGTGGCACACATACAGCACTACCAACAGGCGATGTTTATGCACGAAGAGGATGATGCAATTATGTGCAAGATGTTCCCATCAAGTTTGGGTAAAGTAGCTCTATCTTGGTTTCATAAGTTGGGTCTGCGCTCCATCCGGGGATGGGCGCAGCTGGCTGAAGAATTCACTGCTCGGTTCTTAACAAGCAGAAAAGCTCCAAAGACGTTTGAAAGTCTCTCCACAATGAAGCAAGGAGAAAGCGAGCCGATCAGGGATTATGCCAAGAAGTATTGGGAAACTTTCAATGAGATTGAAAGTTGTAGTGAAAAGTATGCAATAGCTACATTCAAGATTGGGCTGCCTGTTCGGGGAGAGATACGCCGGTCACTGAACATGCATCCAGTGGCAACGTTGGCAAGGTTGATGGAGCAAATTGAGTAGCATGCCAAAATGGAGGATGACATACTCCGAGAAGATGGCAAGGTCATTGCCGAACAGCCTAAGATTCTAGCAAAGAAAATAGATAAACCAGAGCCCAAGACCTCCAGGGAACAAAAAGAATATGGGCAAGCTAAGAAAGAGCTATATAAGGAGAAACAAGCCCTTGACCCCAAGTCCTTCTTTTCAATAAATATGGTTTGGAAAGAACCAATCTATAGGATTCTGTATCGAATAAAGAATCAGCCTTACTTCAAATGGCCCCCAAGTCTGGGAGGAGATAAAAACGCAAAGCGGGCTATGAATCAGCACTACATTTACCATAAGGACTGAGGCCAAATGACTGAAAATTGTGAGATGTTTAAAAGGCACCTTGATGACTTGGTCTCTCGAGGCCACTTTAAAGAGTTTATCCAAGAGGATCCAAGGATAAAGAGAGGGCAATGGAATTGGATTACATGCAAAATCCAAGAGGCATAATCCATATGATACATGGGATGACCGAGCCTTATACGAGAAATGAGGTGAGGTTATTCCAGAGGTAGATTAAGCACGACCAACATATATTATGCAGTTGGGAAAGAAAAGAGGACGTGAAGGAGAAGTATGCAACGAGGGCATAGTCTTCATAGATGAGGACCTGGAAGGAATTCAGGTACCACATAATGACGCTTTGGTCATAACCCTACGAATTGGGGAATATGACATTGAGAGGATTTTGGTGCATTCAAGAAGTTGCACAGAGGTGCTATATTACGATGCGTTCAAAAAGTTGGGGCTGACACACGCGGATCTAGTGCAATCAATGACTCCATTGGTCGGATTCGGTGCAGGAGCAGTTTGGCCATTGGGTAAAGTAACACTACCTGTTCGGGCAGGAATAGTAGTGCTGCGAAACGACTTTCTAGTGGTAGATGTGCCGTCTTCTTATAACGCGATTATAGGAAGAACATGGTTGCACAAGATGAGGGCAATTTCCTCCACTTACCATTAGATCAGGGGTGGTAAAAAAATAGCACAACAGTGCTTGGTTTCCATAATCAAAAAAGTCCCAAAGGCCCATCATGTTCATGTGGTGGAAGTACCGGATCAACCGACTATCGAGGACGTCTGAAGAAACCCGGTAGAAAGAGTAGTTGAAGGCCTAAAGAAAATACAGATCAACGAAATTGATCCTGAAAGGTATTTTCTAATTGGGGAATTGCTACTAGCAGAGGAAGAAGCCGAGTTGGTGCACTTCTTAAAAGAACACGTTGATGTGTTTGCATGGATACCAGAGGAGATGCCCGGGGTAGATGTAAATGTGATCTGCCACCAATTGAATGTTGATCCTCAACATAAGCTAGTCATTCAGAAGAAGAGAAGGGCAGCCGTGCAGCATGTTGATGCTGTTATCGAAGAGGTAAATCGTTTGTTACGATAAGTTTATTATCTAGAGTGGTTATCCAACACCATGGTAGTAAAGAAGAAGAACGGGAAGTGGCGTGTCTGTGTGGATTTCACAGACTTAAATAAAGCATGCCCAAAGGATAGGTTCCCTCTTCCGAGGACTGATCAGTTGGTAGATGCGACTACTGGATACGAACGGATGAGTTTCCTCTACGCATATCGAGGATATCATCAGATTGCCATGTTTGGGCCTGATCAGGAAAAGACTTCCTTCATGAGACCACGAGGATTATATTGCTATAGTGTCATGCCTTTTGGGCTAAGAAACGCAGGGGCAACGTATTAAAGACTCGCAACCATCATGTTCAAAAAACTCCTAGGCAACACTATAGAGGTTTACATTGACGATATGGTGGTGAAAAGTAAGACTAGACAGGGACACATAGCAGATTTGAAGGAAGCTTTTGGAATCCTAAGGAAGTACAAACTAAAACTCAACGTCTCGAAGTGTGCATTTGGAGTTGGTTCTGGCAAATTCTTAGGCCATCTTGTGACCGTAAGGGGGATTGAGGCAAACCCTGATCAAATATCGGCTTTGCGGAGGCTACAGAGTCCTAAAATAACGAAGGAAGTTCAGAGGTTAACTGGGATGGCGCAGCCCTCAATAGATTCATTAGCTGGTCTAGTGACAAATGTAGGCCCTTCTTCCAGCTCTTAAAGAAAAGAGAAGGATATGAATGAGGAGTAGAATACGAATAGGCGTTCCAAGATTTGAAGAAATACTTGGCCCCATCCCCACTTTTGTCAACTCTAGAACCAGGCGAGTCTCTGGTTTTATATTTGGTGGTTTCTGAGCATACTGTAAGTGCAGTTCTGTTAAGAAATAAGGGATCCGAACAAATCCCAGTCTATTATGTGAGTAAAACATTGCAAGACGTAGAGACGAGGTATTTGCCCCTTGAGAAGCTGGTCCTTGCAATAAGGACAGCAACGAAGAAGTTACCTCATTACTTCCAGAGCCACAAGGTCGTGGTTTATACTGAGTTTCCATTAAAGTTACTGCTACGAAAAGCAAACTTCTCTGGACGGATCTCAACTTGGTCTGTCGAGTTAATTAAGCTAATAAGATATTGACTTCCAGCTGCGCACTACAATAAAGGGCCAAGTGTTGGCTGATTTTGTGGCGGAGTTTTCACCAACAGTAATGCCCCAGCCTTCTATGAGAAAGGAGCAGCCAGTTGAACCATCAACCAAGAAGGGTAAGGCACCTACCGAATAACATCCTTTGGAATGGAAACTATTCGTCGACGGTTCAGCTTGTAACACTGGGTCTGGAATTGATTGGCCTTAAAAGTGCAAAGACTTTAAAGGTAAAGAGAATTAGGGTTTACTACGATTCTCAACTGGTGGTATATCAATTGTCTGGCGAATACGAAGCTTGGAGTAAGAAGATGGCAGCCTATGTAGAGGCAGCCAAAGACCTTCTTAACACCTTCAAAAAGGTACATGTTGAGCAGATAAGCTCTGGACAGAATTCCCATGCAGATTCTCTAGCTTGGTTGGCTGCTGTAGACACCCCAATTTGGCCGCCAGATCCATTCCTCGGCCACCAGATCCATTCCTCGGCCGCCAGATCGTCTATTTTCCAGATTTTGGAACGTTCTATCAATCATTTGATCCATTCACAAAACCCTAGCAGCCAATTCCCGATGCGTTCAGGCTACGTAAGGAGATTACCATGAGGAGTTTGTATCACACTATAACTCCAATTCAATCGTGCGTTTTGATTGGCCAGAGTGAGTCACCAATTGCCTATATAAGGAGGCCTTAGGATTCCGAAATTAACATTCAATTCCTCCATCTCATACCTCCAAGCTCTGCAGAAATCTTCTCTCATACTGCCTCTTCAAAAGCCCTAACCACCCGAAGGCAGCCGCGATCCAACGATAAAACTCCGAAGTACAAACCCTAACCCTAGGGTTTCGAGAAGTAAATCAGTCAATCCCCTCTAATCCAAAGCAATCAAGCAACTGAGGGATCAAGGTGGTGAGACCCATGGGCCTATGGTTTGATCTCTTTTATGTTTTTGTACTCTAATCATAGTATTTTTATTTTCTGTTAATTGTTTAAGTCTGGTGTGAGGAAGAACATCGGCTGGGTCTTCGATCCTTCGGCCGGTACATCGATCCAGAAGGATTCCTCAGCCGTGACATCCATTCACCGGCCGAGGGATCCATTCTCTGGGACAGTTTGTTTTCTGTTTTGATGCATGTTTTCATTTCTGTTTTGGCTCACCTTATCAACTGCTAAAGGTTAAATAACCAGATTATGTGTTTAGAATTAAATAAAGCAAATGCTAATCATATGTCAAACGATTATGGGCCAGTTTCACGACTGGGCAAAGAGGGGTGCCTAAGACCTTCCCCTTATTGTACTTTTGGCTCCCGTACCCGGAATCACTATCTCTTTTCCTAGTTTTTATATACTAGGTGGCGACTCTATTTTGATGATATCCGTTATCGTGTGGTGATGTTCCTAGCCATGGGAATATCCACGATCCTAGTTTATGAAGTGGAAACCAAACGAGCACGCAATGATCAATCTGTATGGCGATGCCCTGTTTGGGAGGTGTCTACAATTGCAGCCGTTCCAACCGAGTTTAAAAGGAAGGTAGCAGTTGACTATCTTAGTGAACCAAGCATTGGGAAGAGTGTGGAGTTGGTCCTGGACGTGAACCAAGGCCCAAGTTTGATGGACCCAATCATGGGGTTTTTACGAGATGAAACACTTCCCTCTGATAAAAGGGAATCCCACAAGATCAAACCAAATCTGCAAGGTTTTGGCTGTCCCTAAAAGGAAAGTTATATAGGAAGTCCTTTACTGGACCATACTTGCTTTGTGTGCACTCCGAGATGGTGCAAAAGTTCCTTCACAAAATTCATGAGAGAACTTGTGGAAGCCATGCAAGATGCAGGTCCATAGCCCATCGATCAATTACCCAAGGATATTGGTGGCCACATATGCAGGAGGATGCCAAGGTCTATGTGAAAATTTGTGAGAAGTGCCAAAAGTTTTCACCTATGATTAGAACGCCAGCCGAGGATTTGGCGACTACAAGAAAAAGCAGTATTGCCTTCGCTTTCAAAAAAGTGGCTAAAAGTTCAATCTCGTTGGCATAGGATTTTACCTACAAAATCTATTGCGTCGCTAAGGCGTGGCTAAAGGTGTGTCGACAATAGTTTTTGCCAACGAGATGTCTATGCGTGGGTAGTGAATGCGTTTTAGCAACTATTTTCAGCGTTGGCAAAAGGTCCAAGCTGTGTTGGTAATTGTTGTGCGTTGGCAAAAGTCAAGAAAAATAGGGACAACATTTTACTTTTGCAAATGCAAAAGAGAAACTTTAGCGATGGCTTTCTTCGTGGGCAAAGGACTAGCTTTACCAATGCAAATTGCTCGTTGGTAAGAGCACCATTTGCACTAAATTATAATTTTAATTTTTTCCTGTACTACTTTTGCCGACACCTAAAATGCATGGGGAAAATAATTTGTATTGTATGTTCCATACCTTTGCCCACAGTTAGTTCTGCTGGCAAAGTTCTTAAATGTATTCATAAATTTAAATTTAGAGCTCAATTTCTTAACATTTGAGGCCAATATTTCATCAAAATTCCTTAAAAACACACAAACATAGAATTTGCTATCAAATTTCAACAAAATCAATCCCATATGTATCCAAGTACATCCCAAAAGTAATTAACATTCTAAAATATCCAAAAAGGAACTTTGTTAATACATTTAAATATCCAAGAGTAATTTACCAAGTCTACCATATCCAAGTATCCTACCAACAAAGCTATTATAAAAAATAATAAAAAAAACATGATCCGAAAACATTAAGTGATTCCATCTCATTGCCTTGCCGTACCAATGCATCATCAACCTGTCCATAAATCCAAAAAACATCAATAAGAAGTATAATTACTATCGTAATTGTGAAAATAATAGTACGTACTTTTATTGAAACAGAACACCCCAAAAGGAGAAAGGAGAACAGAACACCCCAAAGGTTAAAAGTAAACCTAGGCTAAGTACCCCACAAAGTGTACGGGGTACATCTTCCCACATGTTTGACCCTTCCAATAATTGGTATAACACCACTGCCTGAACTACTTTACAGCAGCCTAACCTAAAAAGCCTCACACATATAGCCAAATAAAACACCAACATCCCTTGACAGCAGCAGAAAACAGTTGCAACGAAAAAACAGCATCTAAAAAACGTTAGACACAAGAGAAAATTGGCACCAGGTGCACCAATAGATTCAACATGTGCACCAACAGATTCAATAGCATATGCCCAAGATTACCAATTTCATTTGAGACCTAAAGCCCTTTACTTCATGATTGATCTGTAAATTTGATTTAGTGGCACTAGCCGAACTGAATTAAGTGGCAGCAACAGTTGACTCCTCCATTTGACAACAAAAGCTTTCTCAAGGTATCCACAGGAACATCAAAGCGAAATAAGACCCATCATCTACCTATATACACTCCCCAGAGAAAAGGGAACACACACATGACCCACACACCCACACCCCCAAGATGAACCACACACACGACATAGACCAAGCTGATTTATCTAGAATTCACAATGGAGTGAAGTCTAAACATAATATATCATCCATAGAGAATCCATCCTTTTTGGTTGGTACCCATAATGCCACCTTTGCTTTGATTAAATCAATGTTTTCCATCCAGTCAGCTGGCTTATTTTCAAAAACCAATTAGTTTTTTAATCAATTCCAAATAGTCCTAACCACCGGCACTACCTTAAACCTTCTACATCCACTTCTAAGTAACCATAGTCACAGTCTCCCCAAAAAGAAATAATAGAGTTCTTTGTTACAGATTTTTGTTTAGTGTTGTCATGCAGGAACAACATTTCAATTTTCTATTCATTCACAATGCCTCTTTTCTCATTCATGCCCAAGCCTCTAACATTCCAGGAGAGAATTTTCATATCTCCCACTCTGCTAGAACTAGACTGCCCAATTTGGGTTACGGAGTTGGTTGAACCACAAGAGCTGCTCTTAACTCTTCATGGAGTGCATAGAACCACAAGTTGGGAGTAGTTCTTAAGTGTGGTCCCCGAGTGCCCTTGATTCAACAACTAATGATAGACGTATAAGATGCTACATACATGTATTAAATAATATCTGATTACTTAATTTGGTAACTCCTATATATCTTGATGGGTACAAATGAGGATGTAGGAGAAAATTATCGTTTTACCTTTAGGGCATGTTTGATCGGAGGTTTGGAAGGGGGGATTGGACTAATAATCCTATGGTAGCCCTTAATACCTTGTTTGGTTTGGCATTTGTGGGGAAGGATTAGTTGTCCCATGGGATTGTTAATCCTCCAAAATGGGGTATTAGCAATACCATGTGGGGGGCGTTATTATGAATCCCATTCCATGGGATTGACAAGGAAAGACACAACTGCCCTTGGTTTTCCAACTTTTCCCCCAAAATGGGTATTAGCAATACCATGTGGGGGGTGTTATTATGAATCCCATCCCATGGGATTGACAAGGAAAGACACAAATGCCCTTGGTTTTCCAACTTTTGACATAAATACCTCCGATCAAACAGGGCATTTATCCCATGGGGCGACTAGAGACAAACATTGGCAATCTTTTTTTGCAATTCGAGGGGTTTTTTTTTTTTTGTTGGTAAGTTACCTTTCAGATAGTATTTGTTAGTTTTGGGTAATCACTTTTCTTTTTTTATTTAAGAAAATTTTAATTTTCAATATATTTTTTTGCTTTTTAGATTCTTTTAGTCGGGACGAACCAATAATCCTAATATTTAACACGAAACTAATGAATACAAAATTTTTGAGTAAAGACAAAAAATAATCCACAAAGATTATTAAGCCAAAAACGGAAAGGAAACTAATTGTATCACAAAGAAAAGTAAATTTATTAGAAACAAGTAATTTTATTTTCTTCAACACGCTGTATCACAAAAACGAAAAGGAAAATAATGAAAATGGTATTCCCATTGTAAGGGTAAAATTGGGAACAAGTAAATAATCCAATCCTATTTTAGGCAAACAAACATGTTATTAACAATCCTACATTCTAATCCTGTGCAAAACAAACATGAATAAATGTTTCATCTCCTCTTTAACAATCCCACCTCATTATCAATCGCACCTCATTACCAATCCCCCCAAAACAAAATCTGTTATCCAACACGCCCTTAACTTATCTAGTAGAAGTTGCATCATCCTCTTCACCTGATATGCTTGCCTTATCATCCTCTTCATCTAATGTGTTTAAATCGTCTGAGTTGCCCGCCGCATCAGCCTCTTCATCTGATGTGCCCGCCTCACTATTGCACCTATCAATTACCTCCTGAACTTGGGCTGGATCAACCCCTACCTTTATAGCCAACACCTGAAGAAGGCCTTAAACTATTGTCATTGTCCGAGAATGCTTAGTCAAGGTCTTAGCTTGATCGTCAACCTTCTTCTGCAGAACAGTCGCCTAGGGATCAGGTTCCTGAGGTTGATTGAATGATGAAATAGTACTCATGCGGCTCCTGTTTTCCTTCACATAAACTGACCTTTTTCCAAGCACATCAACGGAAATTTATCGCTCGGATGAAGGATTAGTGACGTTGGGCTGCGATTGTTCTTTAAGCTTTGCTTTTAATTTAGCATGTCAAATTTAAATCTGTTAGTTTGTGACAAGAAAACTGCAAAGATAAAACAAAAACAAAATAGCAGTACATCTAAGAATGTATAATATACATACATGATGCTCTCGAGCCTTGTCATTTATCCACTCTCCCCCATGTCGATGACGTCTATGGGTCATCTCGAACTTCTCCACGATGTTCTGTTTTTTACGCTTCTCTTTTAGCTGTAAGTCCATCAAATTTTTCCTGTAAGTACGAATTCAATAGTAAAAAAAGTAGTAAGTTCACAATTCTAAGCCAACCTGTACAATTATAGAAGCTCGCGATATAAATGATCTGGAGCCACTTGTATGATTGAATTTCACCTTGGATCGGGCATGCTTTCCTCTGTCGGACTTCATTTACAAGGAAATAAACAAATCCAATTGTATTGCTAATCACGTTGCTCAATCCACCAAAATGCCAAGTTGAACAAGATTCTTTTTCATGCCAACAACATATTAAAGAAAGAAAACTATTGTGGACTCATACATGTTCAGAAAGGATTTAGGTATGGCATAAAGTAGCCTTTAGTCATTTTACTTGTGGTGGCCTCGGTTACGAGATCGGTAACCGGGCCATGTGAAGTGACTCCGGACATTTGAGGAGCCCAAAGCCGAAGCTGCATGTAGACTCCACACTTCGGTTTCCTCCTTGGTGTCCCCCTCGGGGTCAGACCTCTGTCTGTTGCATTGCTGTCGGTTGCTTTGTCTCCCCCTGAAGATATTCTTGAGCTCACTAACAGAATGTTGTTACGCCAAGCGGTCCCTACAAAGGTCATGCAGCGGATGCAATCATTGGGATTCCTCTCAACCATGTGCTCAGTAACCGCTTCGTCACTCTCGTCACCTATGACGTCACCCGAGGCGGTTACCTGAGCGTATTCTCCACGCGCTAGCTTGGAGGCCAAGTAAACCTAGGTCTATAAATACAAAGGGATACTCACCTGAAAGAGGTAGGCCATTCTACCCTAACTGTAGACCTACTTCCCCTTCCTGAGATCTAACTTGATCGTCGGAGGGTCACTGGGGTGTCCAACCCCTAGTGACTTAGTGCAGGTCTCAGGCGGCGGAAGCGCGGAGCAGCAGGAGGGGGAGCCAACCTGAGCCTTGGATCTGTTCCCGATAATTCGAACCCCGACAATTGGCGACTCTGCTGGGGAGAGCCACTCCCACCTCTGTTCATATCCCTCCACCCAAAGAGCTCCGTCAAGACCCCCCGTCGCAGCAATGGTGGAAGTCGAAGATACACATCCCAGTGAAACAACCCTCGGCCTCGGACCGTTCGGAGAACCACTCTTGGTTCCTGGCGGGGCCGGTGCCCCAGGGAAGGCTCATATGTCAATCGGAGTCGGAGCTGGAACTTCAACCCAGGACATGGGAGCCGGCACCGAACTCCACACCTACATTCGTCACCTAGAGCGGAAGATCGATGACTTGTCAACAGCCGTGGAACGAGACAAGCACGTCCGCGACGAGCTCGTTGAGATCAAACATCTCCTTCAGATCTCCACATCCCACTCCGTAGGAAGCCGTGGCGGGAGAAGAAGCCACCAAAGCCCTTCCCGCAGTCGCGAGGGGGGCCGTTTGATCGAACACCAGTCTCGACCTTCTGTCAAAGACCGCCTCGAGCCTCCTGTTGCAAAGGGTGGTCGAACTGAAGGTGGCGCTGGGCGTAGGGAACGCTCCCGTTCCCCTGACCCCAAGGATCCACGACGGAAGCGATCCGCCTTTGAGAGGCTCGGCGTTGGCAGTGACTCCGCCTCCTCCACACACCCGGTCAGAAGAGGGAAGGGGACTCGTGAGCCCACCCCAAGCTTCACCAAAATTGCCAATGACGAAGAGGGCCTCCTGGAGTTCCAGACAAAGGGGTATCGCGAGCGCCTCAAGAACGCTCGAACCAAAAGCCCATTCGTCTCGCACCCAGGAGAGAAAGGTGGCGGAAGCCACGTCACGGAGCGCCTAGGGCCCTATGCCCGAGATAGCTACAAGAAGGGCCAACAGGAGCGATCTCATCAGAGATCAGGAGGCACCCCACCGAAGAGGAAGGAGTACGAAAGGCTGGAAGAGTCGGTCCCAAAAAAGTGTCCCGCGATAGAGCGTCCAGACGGTCTTGACCGTTCAATCCGACCTCATCGCGACGCCCGACTCAGGAGACTCACAACCTCCCCCTTCACGTGGGAGATCGACTCGGTCACCGCCCCCCCAAAAGGATTCACCTAGCCCAAATTTGCCAAATACGACGGCAAAACTGAGGCATACACCCACCTGGTACAATACAAGCTCGTCATGTCCCTCTTCCTCAGAAATGAGCCCTCGGACGACGCCTTCCTCTGTAAGGTCTTCCCTGCCAGCCTCAGGAACCTAGGCCTTACATGGTTTAACCAGCTGCCTGCCAGATCAATTTCATCGTTTGACTCCCTGTGCGATGCCTTCATGGCTCAGTTCGTCACGAGCAACAAGCACGAGAAGGAGATCGATTCCCTCCTCTCTCTCCGAAAACGCCCCGATGAAACGCTCCGCCAGTACGCCGGTCGTTACTGGGAGCTATTCAACGAAATCGAAGGCTGCGACGGTGTCATCTCGGCCCGCAGATTCAAGCTCGGTCTCACCGCCCAGGACGAGCAAGTCTATGACGACCTCGCCCGCAACAAGCCGGACTCCATGAAAGACCTCATGACCCGCATTGAAGGCTGGTGCCAGCTCATCGAGTCCAAAGCTGAAAGGGGCATCGGGAAGTCCTACTTGGAGCAGCTTGTCCTACTTCACCACCGCCTACAAGCCCTTCAAGGCCTACTTGGAGCAGCTTGTCGCCGGTGGACACCTCAATCACCTCATTGATCAGGAGAAAATGAAGGCTCGGGCAGAGCGCGCCGAGCATAGGACTGAGGAAGAAATCCAGACTATCCACGTTATCCATGGCCCCCTACACCCCGAGGCCGCCCGCATCATCTGTGCCGAGCTGAACGACACATCCTCCTCCAAACAGGTTATGCTCGTCGGTCCCGACACCAAGTGCGCCCGCACTGACGACGGTTTAAGATGGACAATCACGTTTACCGAGAAAGACCATGACCGTGTCCAGCTGCCACATAATGACGCCCTCCTCGTCACACTCCGCATCGGAACTTTCAACGTTCGGCGCATCCTCGTCGACCAAGGCAGCTCGGCCGAGGTCATGTACTACTCCCTGTTTCAGGATCTGAAGCTCTTAGACTCCGACCTTCGCCCTTCCAAAGTCCCTCTCATCGGCTTCAACGGCGCTCCGGTGTGGCCGCTTGGCTTGATCACTCTCCCAGTCCGCGCAGGTTCGGTGGTCCTCAATATAGAGTTCGTGGTCGTTGATGTTCCTAGCCCTTACAATGCAATCGTCGGGCGCACCTGGCTCCATAAGCTGAAAGCTATCGCCTCCACTTATCACCAGGTGGTCCGCTTCATTGGCGCTAACGGCCGACAGGAGGACCTGTACGGCGACCAAACCGCGGCAAAAAGGTGCTACGTTAACGCAGTCCGAAGCAACAGGAGGACTTCCCGGGTCAATCTCATAGAGATCCCCGAAGCCCCTATACTAGAAGACGTCGGTAGGCCCGCCGACGAGAAGGCAGTAGAAGAACTAGTTACCGTTCCCATTACCGAAGACGGATCACGTTTTTTCCTTATCGGTTCATCACTCAGTGACACCGAGCGGAATGACATGGTGGATTTTCTCAAAAAGAACATCGAAGTATTCGCATGGACTCCCTATGAGATGCCCAGAGTCGATCCCTCTTTCATCTGCCACGAGCTCAACATTGACAAGACCAAGCGTCCTGTCGTCCAGAAGGCCCGGCGCTCCTCTCCGGTCCATTCCGAAGCCGTTATCGAAGAGGTCAACCGACTCCTCAACACCAATGCCATCCGCGAGGTCCAATACCCCAAGTGGTTGGCCAATACCGTGGTTGTTAAGAAGAATAATGGAAAGTGGCGCGTCTGCGTTGATTATTCCAACCTCAATGACGCCTGCCCGAAGGATTTCTTCCCCCTTCCGAGGATCGACCAACTTGTTGACGCCACGGCCAGCCACGACCGACTCAATTTTATGGGCGCTTACCGAGGCTACCATCAGATTGCCATGAGTGAAGGCGATGTCGAGAACACGGCCTTCATCACCCCTCACAGAATCTTCGGCCATCTCGTCATGCCCTTCGGTCTCAAGAACGCCGGGGCAACTTTTCAAAGGATGATTACCAAAATGTTCGAGCGTCTCCTAGGTGATACAATGATGGCTTACATCGACGATATGGTGGTCAAGAGCATGCTCGCCGGTGATCACCTCACTCACCTCGCCGAAACCTTCGCCATCCTCAAACAGCACAAGCTCCTGCTCAATGCTGAGAAGTGCGCCTTCGGTGTAAGCTCCGGTAAATTCTTGGGACACCTCGTGTCCCGGCGCGGGATTGAAGTCGACCCTGCTCAATTACTGGCCATTGAGAAGCTCTCGGCTCCCCACAACAAGAGAGACGTGCAACGCTTGACGGGCATGGCTGCTGCCTTGAACCGATTCATCAGCCGTTCTTCCGACAAGTGCCAACCCTTCTTTGCCCTCCTGAAGGGCAGCCGACGGAGCTTCCAATGGACCGAGGACTGTGACCGAGCTCTACAGCAGTTGAAGACTTACCTCTCCGAAGCACCGCTTCTCGTCACGCCTTGGGACCAGGAGGACTTGTTCTTGTATCTTGCCGTCTCCTCACATGCAATCAGTTCGGTTCTCGTTCGACAGGAAGGACGGGAACACCAACCCATTTACTACTCCAGCAAGACGATGACCCCCGCCGAGACACACTATCTTCCCTTGGAAAAGCTCGTTCTCGCTCTCGTCTCGGCATCTCGGAAGCTTG
This sequence comes from Rhododendron molle, assembly GCA_025413875.1. Lineage (NCBI taxonomy): Eukaryota > Viridiplantae > Streptophyta > Magnoliopsida > Ericales > Ericaceae > Rhododendron > Rhododendron molle. The sequence continues at coordinate 27,013,866 of CM046389.1, forward strand.
CCCCATATTTCCAGTTCCACTGCATCATTGTTCTTATCGAGTACCCGCTCAAATCACTCCTCCGAAAAGCGGACCTTTCCAACCGAATCTCCCAATGGGCCGTCGAGCTGGCAAATTACGAAATCCATTTCCAGCCTCGGACAGCAATCAAAGCCCAGGTTCTTGCCGACTTCATCGACGAGCTCACTCCGGCCGAAGTCTTGGCTTCAACCCCGCCCCCCCGTCCCGAAGCCGTCCTCCAAGCCAATCTAAGCACTGCCTGGAAGCTTTTTCACGGTGATGTATGGAAAATGTACGTTGACGGCGCGTCCAACAACCGAGGCGCCGGGGCTGGGGTCGTGCTCCTATCCCCTTCAGGCGTCCTGCATGAAAGCTCCCTATCCATCAACTTCCCAGCCTCCAACAACGAGGCCGAATACGAAGCACTCATCTCCGGACTCAAAACCGTCGACGCCCTAGGAATCGAGGAGCTCGTCATCTACAGTGATTCTCAGCTGGTGGTCAACCAGCTCTCCGAAGAGTATGAAGCTCGGGACGACCGCATGCGCACCTACCTCAGCTCCGCCCTCCGGCTCCTCAAAGGCTTTAAGGCCATTCGCGTCCAACATATCCCTCGGGAGCAGAACGCTCACGCCGACGCCTTTGCCGGGCTCGCTTCTGCTTGCGCAGCCTCGGAGCACCGTTCCATCTCCTTCAGCTCCATTGACAAACCCAGCTTCGAACTTGATGTACTAAGCCACGAGGTCCTTAACATCGAGCTCGGTCCGAGCTGGATGGATGAGATCGTCGGTTACCTAAAGCTTTACCGACTCCGCAACAGGGCTGCTTTGTTTTGGCTCAACCCCAATGGAAAGCTTTACCGACGGTACTTTACTGGTCCCTACTTGTTGGTCGCCCACCCCCACCAGGTCCCCGGCATCATTGAAGAGCTTCACTCCGGCGACAGCGGTTGCCATTCTGGTGGGTGCTCACTTGCTCACTGAGCCATTACCCAGGGGTACTGGTGGCCCACCATGAAGAAAGACTCCGAAGACTATGTCAAGCGTTGTCGCAAGTGCTAGATGTTTGCCCCTATCATCCACCAGCCAGCTCGGGATCTCAGCCCACTCACCAGCCCCTGGCCCTTCTCTCAATGGGGCATGGACATAGTTGGGAAGCTCCCCGTCGCTCCCGGAGGCTTCAAGTTCCTTCTCACTGCCACCGATTATTTCTCCAAATGGGTTGAGGCCGAGCCCCAGGTCACCATTGAGGAGGCTGATGTCATTCGCTTCGTCTGGCGTAACATAATTTCTCGCTTCGGTGTACCCTTCGCCATTATCACCGACAACGGGAAACAGTTTACCGGACAGCAGTACCGAGCTCTCCTGGATGAATACGGCATTAAATGGGACACTTCCACACTGGGCTATCCACAGGGCAACGGATAGGCCGAGGCCGCCAACAAGGCCATCTCCTCCGGTCTTAAACGCCGACTCGAATCCCGCCGGGGCAAGTGGGCTGAAGAACTGCCAAGAGTCCTCTGGGGCTACCGAACCACTCCAAGGCGCTCCATTGGCCGTACCCCATTCTGTCTAGCCTTCGGGATGGAGGCTGTTATCCCTCTCCAAGTCGGTCTTCCCATGATCCGTACCGAGAACTTCGACTACGAAGTCAACACCGAAAACATTGCTGCGGACCTCGACCTAGCCGAAGAAGAACGTGAAAATGCCCGGATCAAGCTAGCCTCGTACCAGCAGGAGGTTGCCAAAGGGTATAACCGAAGCGTCCGTCTCCCGTCTTTCAAACCAGACGACCTCGTCTGGAAAAAAGTGATAGAGAAATCAAAGAAGAAGAAGTTGATGCCCAACTGGGAGGGTCCCTTCCGAGTCCTAAAGCACCTAGGCTCGGGCAATTACAAGCTGGAGAAGCTGGACGGTTCTCCAATCACCAAGACTTGGAATGCCAACAACCTCAAGAAGTTCTATGGCTAGCCAGGCTTTGGCCACCGAGGACCTATCCCTTTTTCCCTAGTTTTTGTTTTCCCGAGAAACGCTTATGCGTACCTATCTAATGGTTTGTCCTACTTCGTTTCAATGAGAATTTTCCTGACATCATTGTGTTACTATTCTCGTCCTTTACTTTTACTACTCGGTTCAAACTTGCTTGAATCGTTTTACCTTGACTTCGGAAAACCGTCCTCCCATGGGTATCCCCCTCGGACGCAAATCCCCACTAAGTCACCACGGCCTCCTCGGTCATTCGGACTCTCGGTTGTTGGTCTTAAGGATACTCGGACTTTTTCCCGAGCCCCTTATCCCGACTTCCCTGTCCGTCATCTACTGTTACGGACTCGCAGAATTCCGAAGCTATGGCCTACGCCATTTCCCCTCGGGACTCTAGCCCTAATCCCTTAGCAGAATATTTCCCCTTAGTATCTATCACTCTGGATGCCTATCTAACCAGCAACCGAGGAACCTAGCCCAAAAGCAGGGGCACGCGTAATTCAATTTTCGATTACTCTCTGCTTCGGGTTAGGTCCCTCTTTCTCCCTTCAAAAGGGCGCTTCGGTTGTCGGTGTCTTCGATTCGGTTATTCTCCTGTCTACCGCGTAGATTTACCGCGCAAAGGGGCTAACCAACACTCCGTTTTCTGAAACAACTCTATACATCTTTGAGATCACCTCGGTCTATGCTTCGGTTACCATTTGGTTTCTTACAAATGTTTAACCGAGGCAGGGGCAGAGGCACCCTTCGGTGGTAATTATGAACCCATACATCTCAAAAGATAAAATCAAGTGCAGAAAACAGAAGCATTCATTCAACAGAAGAAAATCATCCAAAACAAACGATCAGGTTGAAATCCTAAGTTAAAATCCTACTTAGAGATGATCAGGCTTAGGCCAATTGTTCGGCGCCTGTCACCAAAATGATCCCTGGAACGGCAAACTCCAAATGTCCGGAGCCATCCAGCCAAAATCAAAAGACAGACACAAAGACAAATTCTAAGTGTTTTGGGGGGAAGGGTCTTCGGTCGCAACACTGACAGGAGCGGCAGTTTGAGAAGCAGCCAGGGCCTCAGAATTCTGAGTTTGCTCAGCTTCCTCTTCGGGCATGGCAAGCTCTTCGGGCGGAGCCTCGGGCAGGACGCGAAGAGGTGAGTCCTCTGGGAGATTGAGCTTCCGTAGAAGGGCTTCATGACCGAATCGCAGGCCGTCCAGAAAGCGATCCCGGAATAGCTCGTTCTCAATCTCCCTGACTTGTTGTCTGTACGACGCCTCGGCCGCATCCCAGCCATCATCATAGCCCTTCTTCAACGCGCCATCCACCTCAAGAGCTCGGGATGCCCTCAGAGTCTTGACATCTTCCTCGGCTTGCGCAGTACGACCTTCGGCCAGCAGCCTCTGTTTATCACATTTTTGGAAATCTGCAAGATAAAGCTCGCAGGTTTCCCAAGCAACCGTCAGATCATCTTCCTTCTGAGCCAAGGCTTTTCTCAGCTCCTCCATCCGCTCCTCCTGCGCCTTGAACCGGTCATTGATAACCAATGCTCGAGCGCCAGCCTGACAGCACGAAAAAGAATAAGGCATCACAGGTGTAAGCAAACAAACCAAAGGAGAAATGTCAAAAGAGCGTTCAACTTATAGCAAGAACCAACTGAGCTATCTCCCCGGTGAGATCCTTGATCATTCCCTGGATGGCCTTCGCATCCCTCGGGAGGACAATCCCCCGAAGCATGCCATACGCCACTCCGAGATTTGCGATGTTGTCTGCGTGGTGGATCTGGCGACCGGAGTAGTGTCGGAACTCCGGAGTCCACGGGAGTTCCTTCGGATGGACCCACTCTCCCTCCTCCCCGTCCGCGGTCCCCTCTCCCGTCGGCCTTTGTTGATCGTCCTCAATTGTAATTGTCTCGGTTTGTTTCCCCTTGCCACCATCTCCCTCGTCTGGGTGGGCCCTCTTCTGCGGAGGCTCCTGCGGAGAAAAAGGAGTTACTCTAGAAGTCCCGGCGCCTGGTGCTCCGGTAGTAGCAGCAGCCGTGCCCCGACCCCTCTATCTCGGTCGCCGAAGGTTTATTACTTCACGAGTTCCGGGGCCTGCCATTTCGTCGCTGAGCCCGGTTCTTTCTGGGGTCTCGCGATCAACCTCCTCCCTTATGACTCCCTGAGGCCCGGAGCTACTCCCCTCGGTGTCGTGTCCGGTTCCTCTGCTGCCTCCTCTTCCTACCCCTCCACCCTGACCTCGGCCTCGTCCTCGGCCCGCTCTCGATACGCCTTGTTGCCTCGGTCTTTTCTTCAGATAACTCGTGTACGACGGTTTGTATCCGAGCAGCTCTGGAGCGTACCGACTGGTGATTGGGATGGTGTAAGCGGCGTCAATCCGAGCTTTGGAGGCCTTCTCCCGAAGACCAGTCATAACTCCCTCGGCTGCAATAAAACAAAAGGAAGAACAGTTAGTGTATATTCAAGAAAGAGTTGAAGTATGCAGCATAAATACCGAAGCCTAAGTTTACCGACCAGGTTTCCCAGCTTCAAATTGAACCGAGGTGGTTGTGTCAGCTATCTCCCCGAGACCAAACATGAAGTTCCCGGAGACTGCGACGTATATCCCTGCCCACTCTTCGGAGTCCGGTAGGCGGTCAATAAGGAAGGTGTCATAATTCGCTCTGCACGACAAGTAATGTCGGCCGCACTCTCGGTTGATGCCAAGCGAGTAGACTCCGAAGAGTTCTTCAAGGCCGAAGGTCAGGCTGTACTGCCTCCTCAACTCAATGATGCTGGTAATTATTCGGTAGGAGTTTACCGTGAGTTGGGAGGAGGTAAGGGTGAGGGTCCGGAGCACCCGTCGAACAAATTGATGGAGGAGGAATCTGATCCCCCCCTCGGTGATTGCCATCAGGGGAAAGATCAGCTCCCCCTGGCTGTATGGAAGATTCAAGGGGTCGGTGTCTCGGAGCAACCGGACCTCGACATCCGGAGGTATGTTGTAGACCCTCTTGAACTCTGCATATGCCGCGGGCGTGCCGCTGAAGTACTGCCCCAGGAAGGGACACGGCCTCATCGGCCTCCTCCGCCCCCGAACCTCCTCAGGAGCACCCGCGTATGGCCCCGGGGCTTGGTTTGATGTCTCGGGTTCTGTCATACGTGGGTCAAAAGACGTCACTTCACGTTGATCTCGGTTGGGGTCAGCCGGTTCGATGACGTCGATTGGGATTCGGTATAGTCTTCGGCTCCAAGCTTGTTGAAAGATGCCCTCGAGCGTGCAAGAGTCTGAACTACTTGAGCTGTCCGAAGGGATATCAACGACCATCTGCCCCGACCTAAACAAAGACAAGAACGTGCAGAAACCCCTCAGCTATGTGCTTCAAGGAAGGCAAAAGGTCCTAGCGCTCGGGACGGAATGGTCATCACTCTTCGGTGGGGACTAGCTTCGGTCATCTCAGGGAAATCCCTCCTCGGGAGGAGCCCCCTCGGGTCACGCACTAATTCCTATGGGTCCAAGTATAAGGGAAGGCCTCGGGAAGAACTAAAGCATCGGGAAGAACATTGGGCCTCGGTTTCAGGAACCAAGGCGGAGAACACCATCGTCACCACAAACCAGGCGGTGGCGAACGGTGTCTCCGCCCCAATGGGTGGCAAAATCAACGAAAAAACTCAAAAAAAAGCACAAAAACTTGAAGATCATGGGTAGAAGATCAACATACCTGAGTTTCGTTCAAAGATCTGCCCTCAAACCGCTTGAAAACACGATCAAAGGTTCGAATGAAATGGCGGCAGCACTTCGACGTTCTTCAGAGCTCCAGTACCCTTCTCTCTCCTCCTCCTCCGTTTTTATAATGAAGCAGACGAACGGCTACGTGGGAAACAAAGCGCCGTGCGCTGAACCGTTGGATTGGCGATGCGTGTCCCCATCGGACGATTAGCAACCAAGAGTCTGCACCGGATTCAGAAGCGCCGCTTGACTGAACCATTCACATATTGACGCGTGTCCTTGACAGGACGGTTCGTACCAATCAACTGTCGTTTCACATGCTGAGGCAACTTTTGGGTTCCAGCGCTTAGGCAGATGCTGACATGTGGCTCCTAGGGCTGGGTCTAGATGGCCCCGGCTACCGACGTTCAATTTTACTCCTCGGCGCCTTGGATATCGAAGATCCCGATTTGGCCGTCTCGCGCGAAAGATCAACTCCCCAGAGCCGAAGCAAGCGTTAAGCCCTGAAGAGTTGAGGGGCTATTGTGGTGGCCTCGGTTACGAGATCGGTAACCGGGCCATGTGAAGTGACTCCGGACATTTGAGGAGCCCAAAGCCGGAGCTGCATGTAAACTCCACACTTCGGTTTCCTCCTCGGTGTCCCCCTCGGGGTCAGACCTCTGTCTGTTGCATTGCTGCCGGTTGCTTTGTCTCCCCCTGAAGATATTCTTGAGCTCACTAACAGAATGTTGTTATGCCAAGCGGTCCCCACAAAGGTCATGCAGCGGATGCAATCATTGGGATTCCTCTCAACCATGTGCTCCGTAACCGCTTCGTCCCTCTCGTCACCTATGACGTCACCTGAGGCGGTTACCTGAGCGTATACTCCACGCGCTAGCTTGGAGGCCAAGTAAACCTAGGTCTATAAATATAAAGGGATACTCACCTGAAAGAGGTAGGCCATTCTACCCTAACTCTAGACCTACTTCCCCTTCCTGAGATCTAACTTGATCGTCAGAGGGTCACTGGGGTGTCCAACCCCTAGTGACTTAGTGCAGGTCTCAGGCGGCGGAAGCGCGGAGCAGCAGGAGGGGGAGCCAACCTGCGCCTTGGATCTGTTCCCGATAATTCGAACCCTGACATTACTGATTGAAACAACATCCATAGCACCTAGCGATTCGTTTTAATTATTGTATTGAATCTTGTACCGCTATTATAGTGTAGAAAAGAAGACACAAAAGAATACATAAAACCAGATATTTTCTTTAAACTTGTCTTCCTTAAAAAAAAGAAAACAACACACTTCAAATTCTAGTTGCCAAAAGAGAAGTTTAAATTTTTTTTTTGACAGCATTGTAACTCCAAATTTTTTTAATAAGTATCACATGCATCTTACGAACCATCATGCCATACGGTACATGGGTAAGATGTGTAACATGGGCAATTATGAGTCGTGTAAAAAAAAGATGGGTTGCGAGAGACGTCGTTACCTTCCGGTCCTCAGTCTCCCACACATTATCAATCATGAACACCCAGTCCTCTGGGTTACAGGGATATGGTGCATGATTTTTTCGGTCAACTACCTTATTCATGGCAAAATAGCGTGTGCACAAGTTGCTCTTCCAACCCTTGTATAAATCCTGACACTTTAGGTCTATGGTTTCCCTAGCCTCCATATCATTCTTGTAGTCCCCAATGTCAAAAGTTTGCTGCAATTAGAAAAAATAATTGCAATATTTCTGCGACATATATGATTCAAATGAATAATGTGATGAATATTTGACTAAACATTAAATTAAATTACCCCAACTCTAACAATGATGGATTCTCTGATCCCAAAATCAATCACTTTCCAACGAATGTCTTGAACAGGTGCATGATCTCTTATTTGTTCCCCAAGGGCAGCCGCCACTGCAGTGGAATGATCTCCTACTAGTTTCCAAGCCACACGGTTAATGTCAACAGGTATAGGATGACCAAGTTCTTTCCTAACCTTGTCCATATTCTTCCCTCGAGTTGGGCGTCGCACACACTTCTTGACGACAACTGAGGTTGGTGCTATTAAGACCACAATGTTATTTCACTATTTTTTTTGAAAGGCAAAAAAAATTGCAAATATTTCTCACTCACTCCGGTGATTGTTATACCTGCGTTAGGAAGTTGGTGAGGCTAGGTAGACGAGGTGGGGAGTTAGGTTGGCTGGGTTATCGCCCCAGGCATACGTTGCACATGATCAACCAATGGCGTTAAAGCCTGTCTTTGTACAACCTGAGTTTCTCCTATCGGAATACTCGTATCTGTCCAACATGGCTCTAAATCTCTTGAAATGTGAGCAGTGTAGCAACCCTTCTTTTTTCTTGGAGCCCTACAAACCTAACAAAATCCAAACAATGAATTGTTAGTACAAGTAAGCAACAACTGATGTGGATAGTATAACGATAAAAATAAACAAAATTAACTTGCGATGAAACATGCAATATAAAAGTAAAAACTTTTGAAGTGACTATTTCTAAAAGAATAAAACCAACTATTCTACAGAAATTTGTAACCTTATTCCCCTACAACCTTGAAGATACACCTCCTTCATCGGAAGAACTCATTCCTTCCTCACCCTCTTCTTGTTCATAATCCCCATCATCATTCTACTACCCGTCTTGCTCTTTACGAGCTTGCTACTTTTCTTCTTGGTCGACGAATTCGATCCAAATAGTCCATTTGCCAAGCTCTTTAATCCTAAAGATTCAAAAATTGCTACATTCTGCTCCATATTTTTATCTCTGATCTTCTCATAGGCTGTCTTCTTTTGGGACAAACACCCTGGCTGGACATACTTCCTACTGCGTTTGGTCATCTTTTGCAACTAAGAGTACCTAGGAGCACAAACCTTATATTATATAACACCACAAATAAGCCAAGATTTTTATTGAAGTACTGCAACTCGGTTTTTTCACCTTGAGGGACTGGAATATAATGCAACCTTTGAACTGCACTTATAATTTGCAGAAGAACGTACAAGTAAAAGTGAACTACAAGTCATTACTTTTTCCATTAAACCTTGAAAACCAACATATATACTGAATGCAGTCCAATTGATAAAATAAAATACTTAGCTAGAAAAAAAACCCAACTATAAGCCATGTATTTTAGAAAACTCTGAGTTAATAGCATTTCTATTCTACCAAATATAAAAAGTTAGATGACAAAACAAATCCTATGTATCACAGTCTATGTCAAGATCAATATCAAAATCAAGCTGTCTATTAAGTTCATCTTCTTCATCATCTACATACTCAGCCAACGTATCATCCCCGTCGTTGTTGTCATCTGTATGATCCTCCATTAGTTTGTCATCACTAACAATCTCAGGATCCACATTGTCTTTGTTGTAAGAAATATTGCTATCTCCTGCAAGGATTGGGATACCATCAGTGGGTTCATCCTGCTGAAATGCAATATTAGACACATCATCTTGCTCAGGCACATCCCATACTCCCCGATGCCTCACCCGTTCAACAACTCTCCAATTTTTTCCTTTGCTAGTATCATTGATGTAAAATACTTGCCTCACTTGACTGGGTAGAACAAATGGATCATCTTTGTACCAAAGTCTACTAACATCGATGCTAGTAACACACTCATCATTATATATTCTGCTCCTCTGACTAGTATTATACCACTCACATTCATACAGAACAACTGTTCCTCCGTGTAGGTATCTCAATTCCCATATTTTGCACAAGTAACCATAAAAGTTAATATTCATCCCCTTATGGTTTCCTTCTACGACCAATCCATTATTCTGGCACCTTCGACGACTTTCACGACCCCTAGTGTGGAACCGGACACCGTTGGAAATACATCCTGAATAAAGATTAATTATGAAACCTGGACCATTTGCTAAAGACCATAGCTCATCAGTTGCTTCCGATGAGCCTTCAGATCGCAAATCATTCATCTACATGAAAACAAAAGTGTGCTAAGAAACTCTCTATTGAAGTTCATCTTTTTACGAAGTGTTCGAAATTGTGTAATATATCTTACCCGTCTTTCAAACCATTTTGCAAATTCCTGCCGTCGTATCTCTCTTGGGTTTCTTCCTTGTTGAATTTGAACAATATTCTTGTACTCCCTACTCAAAGGAATGTGAAGCATAAATGACTTAAATGAGTAGAAAATAATTTTGTACACAGTTAGAGACACATAATCAAACCTAACCACATACTCTAAATATGGGTCCACCTCGGGGCTATTGTACAACACGAACCAGTGAGCCAACTCTCATTCTTTCTTGGATGGGCTGGGAGCCCTAGAAATTGGTGAGAAAATACGAGCATTTTACTTGAAAATCTCCATCCCTGAACCATGTTTGCCACCATCGTCATTACATTCAGGTTTATCAACCCCCTTTTTCAAGTACAATGAGCAAAATGTGAGACACTCTTGAACAATGTAAGCTTCTGTGATTGAACCCTCTGGACGTGCATTGTTGCTGACATACCCTTTTAGAGTCCCAAGAAACCTTCAACAAAGCAACAACAATGTCTAAGATTACATAAGTTACTTGCACTGGTGGCCAAATAATTTATAAAATGATGTTAATGGTTACCTTTCTATAGGATACATCCATCGATATTGCACCGGTCCACCAAGGATGGCCTCACGCGGCAAATGAATAGCAAGATGGACCATTACATCGAAGAAAGCTGGAGGACCCCTCTCCAACTTGCAAAGTATTAATACTACTTTGTCCTCCATTATTTCCAAATCACTCCGCCTTAATGTCCTGGAACAAATTTCATGTAAGAAACTACCCAACTCAAACAATGTCGTGCTAATCTCTCTATTCACAAAACCACGCATCCCAATTGGAAGAATACGCTGAAGGAGGACATGGCAGTCGTGGCTTTTCATACCCGATAACTTGTTACCTTTCTTTGATGTCACACACCTCGAAATGTTCGCTGCATAGCCATCAGGGTAACTAATTATTGTGTAACGCCCCCAAATTCAGGTACATTCATTAAGCATTTTATTAAAAAAACTAAGTAGAGTCTAGCTCATTATTACATCACAAACCCCCAGAGGGTACTTATATTACACAAAAGGATAGGACAGCGAAGGTTATCTACTGCTCCGCCTCTTCTTCCATCCTAGCAAGCTCCTCTGCTCCGAATGCCTCCAAAGTATACAACTCTCCTTGCTCATCTATAAGGTCTGACACATTATACCAACGTCGCCACCAGTATAATATGTCATGGTCACATAAAGTAACACCGTGAGCTTCAAAAGCTCAATAGTGTAACCCAAACCCACTAACCCTTAACTTACACATAGCAAGTCATACATATATCATACAAGGTCATGAACAGTACATACAATACTTGATAAAGATAACAACAATGACACATCCACATTCGCTATCTATCGTTGGTGCCCATGTTTTCTGTGTTTCTCCAACGCGACTCATCGTAGACCGTGTCTCCATTTACCACTTTTACCAAAAACAATATTTCAAACATCATTTTTTCTCTCGGTACCAATGAGGCTACCAAGTCCGGCTCCATTGGCAACGCTCACAATGGGCTACCAAGTCTGGCCACATTGTGGTTTCAAAACATCTCAAATCTTGCATTGGCTCTTCTCCGCGGATAACCAAGCCATACTACCAATGAAACTACCACGTCCGGCCCCGTTGGTAATCTTCACAATGGGCTACCAAGTCCGGCCACACTGCGGTTTTCGCAAGTCCACACAAAGGGCTACCAAGTCCGGCCACACTGCGGTTTTCGCAAGTCCACACAAAGGGCTACCAAGTCCGGCCACATTGCGGGTTTTCACATCCACACAATAGCTACCAAGTCTAGCCATTATGTAGTTTCAAAGGTATTTTTATCCATGTTAACCACACCCTAAGTGTCATGTTTCTACTTCTCGATTTTCGTGTCTCGTATTCATGCATAGACTCCGCGGTAGGACTTCTCATGTCAAAAACCATTCATTGAAATCTTGAAACTAAACTAGCAAAATCATCCAACTTTATCGTACTTAACACATGCTCAAATAACCACATAAAGCATAACGCCACATGTACGAACGCCTTTGGAGTGATAATCACTTGTGCTTTTTTCCACAACCACAAATAATGCAACAATAAGACACACTCATACCACTCTAAAAGGTCAAAATACGAATACTTCTAGTCAAGTTTATACTTTCAAAAATCCGTTCAATCTTCTTTTATAGGAACTTTAAAACAACATATGTTTATTGACGAGGAAATTAAACTTAGAAGATTCTACAAAATCATGCAATCAACTACCCTTAAGATTAAAGTGTACCATATAAACTTAGAGTAGCGAGTAAAGGGTTATCTACAAGTTCATACAAAATATATAGCTTTCTATACTTAGAGGAAGTAGGTTCGGAGAACTCTACCGTTCTTCTTGGTGGTAGTAAAGGCTACGGAAAGTACGTCGGGGATTGGACGGAGTAACGGTTTACGGTGAGCTTCCGGTAGCTTCGAAAGAAAAGGGTTTCTCTCGAAACTAAGTCTTGACTAATACTACTACAACCTTTGGATCGAGAGGGTGGTGGAGTGGCGGTTTAGTGGCGACTATGGAAGTGTCTCTTGAGAACTTAGGAAGAACTTCAAGAACGAGGAAAAACTAGGCAAGAACAAGTAAGAACACTAACTTTCTAGAGAGAGAAGTTGAAGCCAGGAGAGGTATGAATAAAATGGTGGGAATGGCTTGCTATTTATAGGCAAAACTTTGGCTCTCCTCTCTCTCCCTCTTTGTCCATTGGATTTTGCTCCAAATCTAGTCATTTCATGCCTTGGAAACACACCAAGATCTTACTTTCCTTGCACTCCAACAACTAGGACAATTTTAGGTTAATCTAATGGGTTTCTAGTCTAATCTAGTACTTGGATGGTTAGTTTGGATATGAAAGAGTAAGAAAGGACTAGGTTTGGTTGTACTAAGATGGTGTATGAAGTTAGCCAAAAAAGATTGACTAGAATGGGTGAGTACACAAGCACACATCACTCTCCCTCTCCAACCGCTCTCTCTCTCTCCCTCTCTATCTCTCTCGGCCTCTCTCCCTCTCTCTTTCTGTCCTAGTACAATGTACATATATATATATATATATATATATAATCATGGTTATAAGGACAAGGGTTGTTAGTAGACTTGAGTGAAAGTATAGGATTGTGTTGTAAGAGATCTTGTACCTCTAAATCTCTCCCTTATCCTTCTATATTTCTTCTTTCACAAGTACAAGTACTTATACATATAATATACCTTGATTTGGTAGAAGAAAATCCAAGTAATACATCATATCTCTCTCTCTCTCTCGGCCCTATCTCTCTCTCTCACTCTCTCGGGTTCTCTCTCTCTCTCTAGTACACACTTACATATATATATATATATATATATATATACTAACTACAAATATTTTATATATCTAGGGTACTATAGGAAATCCAAGGGAAAATCCAAATAAAGATTTTCTTAATAAAATAAACAATACACAAGTGTTCTTTTGGAAATATTATATACATATTACATTCTATATATATATAGGGAATGGTTCAATGAACACCCTAATAAAACACCCAACGGGGACACCCAAAATCTCAATCTGATAGTTCCCGATTGAATTTTTATGATCCGAACCGCTCAATGTGTGCAGAATGTGATTTTAAGGGTGTCCGCGAGAAATTAGCAAAAAAAATGACCGGGAAAGGCTTGATTTGAGCAGTTTTTATTTGAACCGTTCAATAAATAATTGTTCAAAACTGTTCGGATCAAGCCCTTCCCGGTCATTTTTTTTGCTGATTTTTAGCGTGTACCCTTAAAATCACATTCTGATCACATTGAGCGGCTCGGATCATCAAAATTTGATCGGGAACCATGGGGTGTTTTTTTAGGTGTCCCCATTGGGTGTCCCCGGAACCGCCCATATATATATATATATATATATATATATATCTAAGTACACATATATACATATATAATAGATGTACTTACAATCTAGGAAGATTACAAATCCTAATAAACTAATCAATAGCACACATGTTACTAGATCATGTACTGTTAAGAAAATCTAGTCTTTTATAATATTATAATAATAAAATCCCATGGGAAAATTAAATAATAAACTTAGTACTTATTAGCAAGACTAAGCTATTATCCAATCCGTGAAAAAAAAGCTATTACCCAATGGGTAATAATTCTCCTAACATTCTTTACCCAATGGATAAAAGAAATAAGATACTATGCTAGTCTTTTTAAATAAACAACTCAATTTTTGCACATGTCCTTTATTAAAATACTATATAATGTACTTTAGGAAAATCTAATATTTTAAGACTTGGTACATGTACAACCTATATTTTAGTCATAAAATCTTATGGGGAAATCTATAACTTCATAAAATAATAAGTCCTAATACTCTTGAAAGATTGACTCTATTATCCAATGGATAATAAATTCCCTAACTTTTATGGATCAAAGGGTAATGAAATAAAGTAATATATAAATATAATCTTTCAAGTAAATAAGATTTTCTTATTAAAATAAAGGAAACAAGCACATGGTACTTACAATATAATAATACTAGTACATATATTAAAATCAACCAAGGTACTAAGTACTTATATTAAATAACACCTTGTACTTAACCTATTTTAATCTTTCAAACACATGGGCAAATCTAGGAAATAACTAAATTAATAAACCCTAGTACTTTTGGCAAGACTTAACCTATTATCCATTGGTTAATAATTCTCCTAGCGGTTAATGACCAATGGTTAAAGATAGAAAGTACTATAGTTGTATATGATATATATATATATATATATATATTTAAGTATATTAACACATGGTGAATCTATAAAATGACTAAACTAATAGATTTTTGTAATTGGTAGCAAGACTAATCCTATTGACCAATGGGTAAAGATTACCCTAACATCTATTGTCCGATGGATAATGGCCAAAAGGGTTCAAAATGTTCATCTAAGGTTGAGAGGTTCACAAAGCTCAAAGGGTTCAAAAGGTCCAAGAAGTTCACCAAGGGTTAGAAGGCAAACTAGATTAAATGGTAGTTAGGTTATCCTAACTAGTTGGTTAAAACTAACTATACGAGACTAGTAGGATTTCCAACCAAGAATCGTAATTACAAGGCTTTAATCTAACCATGACGGATAATAAAAAATTAGAAGTCGATTATAAACCAACCAAGAGTAATAAAAGAATTTTCGAATAAACAATGAGATTTTTATTAGTCAGTAACGACGGATTTTTGGTTATGAAAATAAAAATCCAAGTAATTAAAATAAAATTCAAAATTTCAACGAAATTTTTATTTATCAAAAATCAGGATCGTTACAAATTGACTTCAAGAATTCACAAAAAGCATCAATTTGTTGTGGACCCAATATGTAAATAGCACGAGGCTTCAAAAAATATCCATTTTCATTCATCTGTAGATGCAATTCAGACCTTATACTCATTTTTTTCAGATCATCACGCGCTTTGTATGTGTCCTTGTTCTTACCCTCTATGGCCAACATCGTCCCATATAAACTTTCGCATATATTTTTCTCAATGTGCATGACGTCAAGGTTGTGTTGGAGCTTCAAGTTCTTCCAATAAGGCAGCTCCCACAAAATGCTTTTCTTTGTCCAATTCAATTCTTTAGAGTTACGCAATCTTTTCTTTGTTGTAGAATCCTTCCCAAACTTGACTTGCCAAACCTTATCCAACTGAGCCAATACCTTATCCACTGGCAAGTCCAAGGATTTCAAGTCATGCTCAAGCAATCCATTAAATTTCTTGTCCTTCCTCCATCGATGGTGCTTTGGCAAGTACGCTCGATGACCCACCCAATCGAGCTTATCTATCAAATACCGTGATATCGAACTATCATTGCATCTGGGACAAGCCAAATAACCTTTTGTTCTCCACCCGGACATGTCACTATAAGCAGGAAAGTCATGTATGGTCCACATTACAGTAGCATGGATTTGAAAGGCTTGTTCTGTAAAGGCATCGTAAATCATAACACCATTCTCCTATAACTCCTTTAACTCGTCAACCAAGGGCCTTAAGTACACATCAATATTAGTACCTGGCTGATTGGGTCTAGGAATTAGTAAGGACATCATGAAAAATGGCTCCTTCATGCATTTCCACAGAGGCAAGTTGTAAGGTATTAGTATGACAGGCCACATACTATAGGAAGTACTCATATTCCCAAAAGGGTTGAAACCATCAGTAGCCAAGCCCAATCTAACATTCTGGATCTCCTTGGCAAACTCTGGATACTGCTGATCAAAGTTCTTTCATTCTTTAGAATCGGCCGGATGTCTCATTTGTCCATCATCGACGCGCTTATCACTATACCAGCGCATGTATTCGGCCGTCTTCCTTGACATATACAATCTTCGCAACCTAGGTGCCAATGGAAAGTAACGCAATATTTTGTGAGGGATCTTCTTACCCTTTCCATCATTGACCTTGTATCTAGGCTCATCACAACTCGGACATTTCTCCAAGTGAGCATTCTCCTTCCAAAATAAAGCACAATCATTTTTGCAAACGTCAATGAGCTCATACCCCAAGCCTAAGTCATGCAACAACTTTTTGCACTCATAAATTGACCCCGGAACCACATCCCCTTTGGCAAAATCCGCCGTTGTATCTTCAGAATACCAACGGTCTTATTGGTCTATCACGCCCTCGATTTTCAACATAAATTATAAGGATTTCTGAATAACAATACCTCGCAATAATACAGATAATACCCCAAATCAATGTTCAATCCCATAGTTGCAAATTTTAAAAAAAAAATTCAAAGTTTCTAATCAAGCTTGACGATACAAATTACATAATCGAAAAGAAGGTCTAGAGTTTACAATCCTCCTTGATCAAATGATAGTCGTATTAGGAATTAATATTACATTCCCAGAGGATTTTACAAAAAGGGGCCCAACAGATTTCCCGTACTAGCTTTCAAAAGGATGAAGTCAAAATGAACGCCAAGCACTTCGTGTCACAATCTTCGGGTGTACCTGAAAGAAGGATAGGGTTGAGCAAAACACGTGCCCAGTAGAGAGTTCTAAGCTCAAACTATATGAAAATGAAGTGAGTCATGCATCATGAATGAGTGAGTGAGTATTGATGGATACGCCCAAAGTACGAATGATTACCACCGAGTTATACTCTTAGATCAAAGGATTCTAGACTTCACCGGAAAGTCACTAACCGTTCACTCCTCAGAGTAGATATATCGATAAGCTCACGTTAATCCACTTTAGTCTTTAACCAATTCTGAATCATTTTATTAACCTTCATACGGTACTATTGTCTTCATCGAGTCTACAATCATCATTATTCAATTCCTTCATTACAGAATCTTTCTTTTCTTTTAATCAGATATATATTCCTTCAATGAACACTAGGGTCACCTCGGGTCTAGTTCCCTCGAGCGCAGGGTCACCCCGAGTCTATTCCCTTGAAAATAATAGCTTGGGGTCACCTCGGGTCTATCTCCTCGAGCGTAGGATCACCCCGAGTCTTTTCCCTCAACAATAACAATCATTTGGGTCACCTCGGGTCTTTTCCCTCGAGCGCAGGGTCACCCTGAGTCTATTCCCTCAACAATAACAAACATTGGTTAGCGGAAATGCACATCGCTCAACCGACCGTCCACCATTTCATAATCAACTTCATATCAATCTATCGATTGTACCACAATTCTTCAACCAACCATTAAATACATCTACAAACACATATGTTCATGCTCATTCGTTAATTAACATATCCGCATCGCACATGACGTACCAAAGCCCATTTACGTACCATCCTACAATACTCTATCCATTTGTTATCCACATTCATTCCACTTTCGTTTCACAGACATCATATCACTCAATCGAATCCAAGAATCATTTATCCGTTACATTTGTACCGTTCAAGTCCAACTTGTGCACAAGTAGAGGGATCTTCAGAAAACCATGTCAAATTAATCATTTAAGGTCATTATACCGCTTCCATCTACCATTTATGCCCACCACGACACTCGAACAACCTACGGCACTCATAAACACTCTACGGTACATTCTCATCATGTTCGTAATGTTCCAAATCCTTTAACCGTGAAATTCGTACCGTTCAAACCAAATTTAGATCATAAAGCATTTTATTTTATTTTTGTAAAAGAGAAATCATACCCAAACGAAAATTAAAATTCATGAGGACGTCCAACGGTTTTGTTAATTGCGATTAGTCAAATTAAGAATCACCCAAGAAGTGGTTGGAATAGATTAGGAACAATCGGTGCTTTAAAAAAATAGAATAAGAATCAAAGGTGAATAAACAATGCAATTTGGAATTAGTTATCGATAACGAAAAGTAAAAGGTATCGATAACTCGTAGTCGGAATCAGTGGTCGCATGACGTTATCGATAACAAACGATAAAAGGTATCGATAACTACAAGTTTTTGGTCGGTCGAAAAGCAATGGTATCGATAATTGATAAGGAAGGTAGCGATACCTTTGGGGTTAAAATCATTCCAGACGCAAGGGTAGCGATAACAAAGACGGGAGGTATCGATAACATCAAAATTTTTTTGCTTCTGGGTACAATGTTATCGTTAACAAAAGAAATGTTATCGATAACAATGGGTGTTCGAGCAGATTTTTGACAGACACAGATGGCTTTTTCAGCAACAACAACGTCAACAATAATAACCACGATCAATGGCACCAATCAAGCTACAAGAAACAAATCATTTACGTATATTGAGAGTTAGAACCCCCTACCTTAAGATTCTAGAACGAAATCGAAAGATTGTCCAAGCCCTAGCTCCAAACTTCGGAATCGAATGGGATACGCCTCCACCTAGCTCAAACCCATGAAATTCAGATCACAATAGGTGTAGGAGAGAAGAATTGGAGGATGCTTTGTGTGGGTTTTGGGTTGAATGGGTGAAATTTTGGATGAAAGTGAGAGTGAGCGAGAGAGAACCGAGAGAGAGGAGGGGGACGGGAGAGTGTGAGAAGAGGAAAAAATGGAAAAGTTATTCCCTGGACTCACACACACACATATACTATATACACATAACACACACTCACCCCTCAACTATAACAATCTAACACAAAAACCCCAAATCAATTAAACTCAACGAATTTCATATTTTCCTCATTTATAATATCGAATAAACCTTTCAAATAAATTTGAAATTACGGGTCCTTACACCATTCCCTCCTTAAAGAAATTTCGTCCTCGAAATTTGCCAAGCCAAGTCTAACCAACACGATACCACCACACACCGATACACCTCAGCCATAACATGATTCGTTAGGCAACAATTTTGAAATCAGGAGAATCTACATCAAAGCTCACATCAATAAGATCGAGACAAAAGCAGGCATTTCTTTCTAATCTTGTCCTCCTTTTTCGTCCACGTAAACTCGTACTAACCGTATTGTATCACCCTTTTAAAACTTGATCATGCAAATTTAGGATACGTATCGCTCTCTTACCATAGGGTACGCCAGCTTCTAACTCAAATTCGGACCTCACTAACACATGTAATGGATTCGATTCGTACTTCCTTGTTATCTATGCATAGAGCGAATCATGACAAATACCTGAAAGTTTCGGCGGCAATGCCAAACGGTACGCAGTTTTGAAGCTTCCATTTATTGCGAAATTTCTATATACGATTATCTATCCAAACACAAGGATCTTGTCTCTAAACGTAACCCGATAGTCCAATTGACTTCCCGAGACTTCCATCTAGAATGGGCGGTGATCAAGCGCCTCTTCCAACTGGATTTCATCGGTTGTCGCATGGGTATCCAAAACACGCACATAGTATCCGACATTTAAACTATCTTCCTAGCGGTGAAAGCTTCCTTTCCTTCCCAAGACGAGACAAACTCCAACGCGATGATGCTTTATGAAACATGCGATATCTAGCTAGCCCAGAACACTGAACAATTCCTCCAAAAGTCACACCAATTTCTCGTGCCAGGTCGAGTAATTCTAGGATCATGAAAAGAATTCGGTTGGCATCTCAAATGAAAAGAGCAGGTTCCAAAACTCTAACCGCACCAATCAAAGAATTTCAAAGAACAATAACGAGATATCTGAATTTCAGAGAACACAAGGAATCTTTAAAGTGGTTAGACAACAAATTCAATGCACAATCTCATGACGATCCGAAGGATCTTGGAATGATCACTCATAACCTTTCTATCACTCTACAAGTCAAAGGAGTCAGCAGATAATGTCTCGATGACAAACGAAAGATTTCGATATTAAGGACAAGCACAAGGTAATGAGACTGATCTCTTGTAAACTAATCGATCCAAAATCAGATATTGCGCAGTACTAGAAATGAGTAATACTTCTAACAATTCGAGACTAAGCATTACCGGATGAATCATATGCCTCCAAAGTTTAGGAACCACAACGGAGTTGAATGACATTGAGAGAAACTATAACAAGCAAATTCGAACTGAATGACATCAACAAATGGACATAAATAAATATGTCACCATGAGATTTGACTCTAATTATGACATGAGAACTTGAGTAGAGTAACAATTTTCAACAATGGAGTAGTATCTGCAACAACGAATTCCACACCATTCAAATAGCTTTAGACAAGCAAAAGGATGCAAGGCTAGTACAAGTTCAAATCACATGACTCCATAATCAAGAAATCAGAATAATTGGAGGCACCAATGCAGGCAATAATAGCCTCAAAGTCCAAATTTAAGGCACCAACGAATTTGTATATCATAAAGGATGTGACCAAGGATTGGGTTCAATAGGTCGAGTTGCAACGTAAGAACTTGCACAGAACAACATTTACAGACAACGACAAACTTATAGTCATGACAGAGGGATCCAAACAGACCAACGAAAAATTCATTCTAAGTACGGTAGTATCGACAATAGAACTCCGAATGAGGAATGAGGAGCATTCATCCACATCAATGGCAAATGTGTTATAGGATACTTCGCCACAAAAGTTTGAACATTTTAGAGAAAACTAGGAATGGATTGCATAACAATTATAACCGATCAACTACACAATAGATTTCACGGAAAAGTTTACGATACGATTCTAACAACATTCAACTAGGCCAATGAAAGAGGATAATAAAAATAACAACTCTTACAAAATCACGTTCGGGATATCACCAACCATCATGGTTACAACTAATCACTGTCCAAATCAGATCAAATCTTGCTATAAGCAAACTAAAGAAGTCATAGGTAGCACTTCAATACGGAACAATTAACCTCTAGTCATACATGATCTATTGATGCTTCTCAATATGCAAGGACTAAGATTCCCGATTTTCAATTCCAAACACGAACAATGATGTGATTCTCAACGAATGACAAGATTTCAAAGCAAAAGTATTATAGCAAAGAATCGAACGATAGGGAAAGGAAGATACCTCAAACAACTAACATTTCTGAGAGCTAGAGAGTAGCAGGAGGTGATTTAGCTGCGAAACTACATCTGTTGTTGCGTCGGTGCACGTTAGCGCTGGTGCATTGAACTCGACTCACCATGCACTCTCAGTCTCTGAGGACAATTTCTCACCACGTGGCCAGGTTCGCCGCAAGCATAACAAGATCCCCCACGCCGTGGGCATTGAAAACGAACGTGACCAAACTGACGACATCGATAACACACAATCTGACGCTTGAGGAGAACTCCCAATGTCCTGGAATGAGGAGGTGGCTTAAGGTCCTGCTGACCCTGAATCTCTGGTTTTGATATCCTAGGTTTCTTCTCTCCTGAACTCTCAACACTCTCTGAGGATGACCTCGCACTAATGACTTGACTTCTAGTCTCCCCTACATTCACACCAACCTACGCACTCTCCGGAATCTCAACACCCCTCGCACACTCAACGATCTTAGGAAACATCGCTTGTAGAGACCCGGAATAACTTTCTTTTACTTTATAATTTTAAAGTGTGTTTAAGATGTTTAATGTGGATATTGTAACTTGGGGTTTGTATGAAATTGTGTGGTAGTTGTGGGTAGTGGTGTAGTGCTATGGAAGTGGAGGGTTAGTGGTGTAATTAGCTATATATAAACAAAAGTCAGGAGAAGAGTCATTTTTTTCCCCTTCCCCTTCTCTTTTTTTTTTTCTCTCCTTCACGCCATATCTCTCACTCTCGGCCTCTCACTCTCTCTCACCTATGTCTCTCATAATCAGTCAAGCCCGCAAAGATTTAGCCATTTGCCAACATATATTCACGTTCTAGGTCTTAGATATTGCTTGCTCTAGCTCAGATGAGGTGTATTTCGGTTGATTTCAAGTTTGGAGAGTTAGGGTTTTGGCTTAGATCTTTGGGTTTTGCTCAAAACCTTTGAGGTAGGGATCTCTTACCTTCTTTATATGTTTATTTGTTGGTTTGATATCCAAGAATCAAGTTTGATAATCTATATTGAGTCTTGACTAAAACTAGTGAATGCTGAAAATTTCGTGGGTGCTAGTAATTCATCTTTTTGGGGTCCTCCTGCTACGATTCAATTTTTGGTGTTTTCATAACTGTTAAAGTACGTTTCAATACGAAGATTTCGGTACCAAAATCATGCAAAACCGATAATCACACAATTAGTTATGAATTTTTGAATACCGACTGTCACCTGTGTATGCGAGTCTGTGCGTGTCTGTCTTCTTTTAACTTTCTGGGTATGTTGAACACCTTGGGTGGCTTTGGGTCTTTTACAGGAGCTATATATTTAAGTTAAGAAGAGATTGGAGTTGGAATCAAGTGTTTTGGTTAAGTATACAATCTTTGGTGAATTTTTAAAGCAGGGTTGGTTGACTGGTGCGAAAATGGTTGCGAATCTGTTTTTCTCTTGATTGTTGGGTTAATTTCCTCTCGTTCCTATACCTGAGATTTTTACTGATTGTAGGGCTTGTCATGGTGCATCTTTTGGCGTTGGTTTCACTATTTTTGGGTTTAAGGTGAAGGAGTTATGATTTTTCAATTAATTTTACTTATTCTCGCGTAGAATCTGACAGCACCGGTGGACTTTGGTAAAATGGCCATAACTCCTAGATCGGGACTCTAAATGACGCACCGTTTGTTTTGTTAGAAACTAGACACATAGAGCTTTCCAACGGTACATCCCATGCATCATGGGTATGTCCGAGCGATAACAAATTTGCATCCAAAGTTGACCCAATTTCTACCTTGCACCAGTTTCACCGTTACGTTGAGCTATAACCGCAAGGCCATAGTAAGGTTGCTCGAACTCCGTTTTTGATGTATGACCTTTGGACCGAAAAAAAGAAGTATACTTTTCAATGGTTTAAGTGTCGTCCTTGAATTCACGTTTAATCGGATATAGCCTAATGTAAATGATTAACTTCGCCAATTTGACATGTGGGGATACGATGGATTGATCTAGATGATTAGGTGTTGGATTAAAGAGAACTTGTGGTGTAAAAGGGTATATTTTAGTAAATGAATCGGTAAAGAGAAAGTGGTAGTTCGAGAGCCTTAGGTGTATCCAAGTCTTTAAAAATAGAAACGTGATAAGAGAAAACGATATTGGCAATGGTAAGCCTAGAATCTAAGAAAAAGGTGTGTGAGCTTCTCGATGTCCGGCGTGATTAAATGTCACGTGTGTTGATGTGTTGATATGCAAGCGAATGCTTTGATGTTAATGTTATTTGATTGATGAAGACGTGTGGTGGATTTACTACGTGAAAGAGTTGGACTTGGGTGTTCTTATTGCTATAATCGTGAAGATGGTATATTTGTGCATAGTTAATCTTTGAGTTGGTTTGATCGGTGTGTTTTGTTGGACATCGAGACTGAAGCAAAAAAAAAAAAAGAGAGTGTTTGATGTTATCTGATTAATGAGATTAATCGAGTGCAGTCCAAGGGTTGTAATGGGGAAGTATTGCAACGCAAGGGGTGGTAATGCTAAAATCCGACTAATGGGTTATATTTTATTGCAACGCAAGGGGTGGTAATGCAGACGGCAACGCAAGGGGTGAAAATGCCAAGACCTAACCATTGGGTGATGTTTACTGTAACGCAAGGGGTGGTAATACAGAAGGTTGTGAGTATTGGTATGTTGACTTGGAATGTGAAATTTTGATAGAACGAAGTACTCATGTGAGAAACTATGAACTTTTAACTTGAGTTGGTGTCTTGGATGGTTTGAAGTGTTGATACTTGCTTTCTTCCTTCTTATAGACTTCCTGAATGATAGTGGCTTGACGAATTGGGATTGATGTGGTAATTTATTTGGTATGGAGACTTGTTAATTTGATGCCATAGATGTGATAATATCTATTGTGAAAGAGTTACGTTGGTATTGTGGTTTAAACTTAATAATGGTAAACTGGAGATTTGATTGAACAGTATGCACGTTCGTATAGGTGGATAAGTCACACTTGTTGATGACAAAAGGAAAACGAAAAGACAGAATAAAAAGGGACACGAGGGAGGACACGATAAAACTTAATTTAAGTTTGAAAAGATTAAATTAGGTGGATGTTTGAGTTTCTTGATGAGACATTGAGGTTAATGTCCTTGTACGCTTGTATTTCACTTCTTTGTGTGTAGTGTGTTGACTTAGGTGTAAGTGTGACCAGTGAGGTGGGGTAAAAAAAAAAAAAATTGGTTGGCTAAGAAATTCGGAGTTGTCTCTTAGTTACTGGAATGAAAACGTAGGAGTATGTTTTGAGTTTGGTAATGACAGTCTCAGTTTATTTAAGATAGAAGTGGGTGCGTGGGCGTGTGCGTGTGTAGTTGAGAGTGTCAGTATTTGAGAAGTGAAGTTAATTATCTTTTTTAACATAAGTATGGTTTTCTGGGTTCCACCTTTTGACAAAATTAATCTGCCTTTGGAAAATATTTTCCTTGGTATCTGCCTTCACATCTACATATAATTTAGGTAAGGATATCCCTACGAGCTAGTGTAGCTCACCATATCCTTTCAGGTACTCACCATGGCACTTAGCTTGGATTGCATGGAGTGCACATTGAGACGTCTCTTGATAGCTTCATCGGAGTCATAAGGAGGTGTTTATCTTCTGGTCTAATTCATGTTGTGTAATTTACTCGAAATTGAAAGTTGTACCCTTTGGTTAGAACATATGTAAAGTTGTGCATAAACTCCTCCCATTGATTATTATGAAACTCATTTACCTGTAAATGCTTGGGAGACTCTGTGTTTCAAAAAAAAATTAGAGAAGAAGAGATTTTGATTCTTTGTTTGGATTGACATGACATTTAATGGTGAATATAGTTGAGAGAAAGATTTTTGTTTGTTGAAAATGTATTATTATTTTAGTTGAAAATCGAGGGCGTGACATCGCTTCATCCCTAGTACATTGATTCGCTTCATTCTCCTCGTATGCACTACAACCCTTGTGCTCACGATCCTCGATCTCACCACACCTATCTCCAAGCTTAGAAAACATTTTGCTATAAAAGAACAAGAAAGAAAGTCGTCAATGTTAACTACATCGCTATATAGTGCAAGTCTCCGACCTTTCCAGCATGGAAAACAACACTACGCCACTCTACCGTACTATAAATGCAATGCTATATCGATGTACTAACTCATTCATGCAAGCACACACGTGATTTTGTAAAAAAAAAAAAAAAATGCAGTCACTTTTGAACCCATGAGACTAAAAGTCTCCCCACGGTCTCTAAGTGTTCTAAACTTATGCTCTGATACCAAGTTGTCACGCCCTCGATTTTCAACATAAATTATAAGGATTTCTTAATAACAATACCTCGCAATAATACAGATAATACCCCAAATCAAGGTTCAATCCCATAGTTGCAAATTTAAAAAAAAATTCAAAGTTTCTAATCAAGCTTGACGATACAAATTACATAATGGAAAAGAAGGTTTAGAGTTTACAATCCTCCTTGATCAAATGATAGTCGTATTAGGAATTAATATTACATTCCAAGAGGATTTTACAAAAAGGGGCCCAACAGATTTCCCGTACTAGCTTTCAAAAGGATGAAGTCAAAATGAA
Organism: Rhododendron molle; assembly: GCA_025413875.1. Taxonomy (NCBI): domain Eukaryota; kingdom Viridiplantae; phylum Streptophyta; class Magnoliopsida; order Ericales; family Ericaceae; genus Rhododendron; species Rhododendron molle. Next base: position 27,039,601 of record CM046389.1, read on the forward strand.
CGCCAAGCACTTCGTGTCACAATCTTCGGGTGTACCTGAAAGAAGGATAGGGTTGAGCAAAACACGTGCCCAGTAGAGAGTTCTAAGCTCAAACTATATGAAAATGAAGTGAGTCATGCATCTTGAATGAGTGAGTGAGTATTGATGGGTACGCCCAAAGTACGAATGATTACCACCGAATTATACTCTTAGATCAAAGGATTCTAGACTTCACCAGAAAGTCACTAACCGTTCACTCCTCAGACTAGATATATCGATAAGCTCACGTTAATCCACTTTAGTCTTTAACCAATTCTGAATCATTTTATTAACCTTCATATGGTACTGCTGTCTTCATCGAGTCTACAATCATCATTATTCAATCCCTTCATTACAGAATCTTTCTTTTCTTTTAATCAGATATATATTCCTTCAATGAACACTAGGGTCACCTCGGGTCTAGTTCCCTCGAGCGTAGGGTCACCCCGAGTCTATTCCCTTGAAAATAATAGCTTGGGGTCACCTCGGGTCTATCTCCTCGAGCGTAGGATCACTCCGAGTCTTTTCCCTCAACAATAACAATCATTTGGGTCACCTCGGGTCTTTTCCCTCGAGCGCAGGGTCACCCCGAGTCTATTCCCTCAACAATAACAAACATTTGTTAGCGGAAACATACATCGCTCAACCAACCCTCCACCATTTCATAATCAACTTCATATCAATCTATCGATTGTACCACAATTCTTCAACCAACCATTAAATACATCTACAAACACATATGTTCATGCTCATTCGTTAATTAACATATCCGCATCGCACATGACGTACCAAGCCCATTTACGTACCATCCTACAATACTCTATCCATTTGTTATCCACATTCATTCCACTTTCGTTTCACAGACATCATATCACTCAATCGAATCCAAGAATCATTTATCCGTTACATTTGTACCGTTCAAGTCCAACTTGTGCACAAGTAGAGGGATCTTCAGAAAACCATGTCAAATTAATCATTTAAGGTCATTATATAGCTTCCATCTACCATTTATGCCCACCACGACACTCGAACAACCTACGGCACTCATAAACACTCTACGGTACATTCTCGTCGTGTTCGTAATGTTCCAAATCCTTTAACCGTGAAATTCGTATCGTTCAAACCAAATTTAGATCATAAAGCATTTTATTTTTTTTTTTGTAAAAGAGAAATCATGCCCAAACGAAAATTAAAATTCATGAGGACGTCCAACGGTTTTGTTAATTGCGATTAGTCAAATTAAGAATCACCCAAGAAGTGGTTGGAATAGATTAGGAACAATCGGTGCTTTAAAAAAATAGAATAAGAATCAAAGGTGAATAAACAATGCAATTTGGAATTAGTTATCGATAACGAAAAGTAAAAGGTATCGATAACTCGTAGTCAGAATCAGTGGTCGCATGTCGTTATCGATAACAAATGAGAAAAGGTATCGATAACTACAAGTTTTTGGTCGGTCGAAAAGCAATGGTATCGATAACTGATAAGAAAGGTAGCGATACCTTTGGGGTTAAAATCATTCCAGACGCAAGGGTAGCGATAACAAAGACGGGAGGTATCGATAACATCAAAATTTTTTTGCTTCTGGGTACAATGTTATTGATAACAAAAGAAATGTTATGAATAACAATGGGTGTTCGAGCAGATTTTTGACAGACACAGATGGCTTTTTCAGCAACAACAACGTCAACAATAATAACCACGATCAATGGCACCAATCAAGCTACAAGAAACAAATCATTTACGTATATTGAGAGTTAGAACCCCTACCTTAAGATTCAAGAACGAAATCGAAAGATTGTCCAAGCCCTAGCTCCAAACTTCGGAATCGAATGGGATACGCCTCCACCTAGCTCAAACCCATGAAATTCAGATCGCAATACGTGTAGGAGAGAAGAATTGGAGGATGCTTTGTGTGGGTTTTGGGTTGAATGGGTGAAATTTTGGATGAAAGTGAGAGTGAGCGAGAGAGAACCGAGAGAGAGGAGGGGGACGGGAGAGTGTGAGAAGAGGAAAAAATGGGAAAGTTATTCCCTGGACTCACACACACACATATACTATATACACGTAACACACACTCACCCCTCAACTACAACACTCTACCACAAAAACCCCAAATCAATTAAACTCAACAAATTTCATATTTTCCTCATTTATAATATCGAATAAACCTTTTAAATAAATTTGAAATTACGGGTCCTTACATGGTCAACCTTTTATCTACGTTCAACTTGAACAACTCAATGACAAACGATGGTAGAGTTTCTAATTTTTGGCATCCCGGATACAAGGGGCCTCTGGGAGGACTCCCAACTGTTTCTCAAAGCTACACATATCCTAACTCTCTAGGGTCTCACCCATATAAGTCCCCTTCTGATGGTCCTCTAGCAATGCATCAAATTCATCCCGATACTCATCGGATTCATCGCCATCCTCATCCAGTTCATCGGGTTGTGGAAGTTCCCCATGTTGTAACCAAGTGGTGTAGGATTGCTTAATCCCGTTTACGAGCAGATGAGTTTCTACAATGCTATACTCTTGCTTGTAGAAGTTGCAGCACTTGATACATGAAAGGATAGGACCAGGGGGGTCTAGTAGCGGCGGCCACCACGACAAGAATTTTAGAAAATGCAATTATTATATGTGAAAAAAAAAATTTATCCCCAACTTATATAGTCTCGCCACGGCTAGGTTTTTTTCCTTACTTTTTATTATATACTAGTCATAAATCTTCTATTATTTTTTAAGAAAGGAGACCCAAAAAAGTATTCTAAATCTAAATTCAATGGGCCAAAGTGAAATAATATAAATGATGATGTATAATTAAGTGAAAAAAACTCCACATTCCAACCCTAAAATAACTTAACCTAAAAAATTAAGGGAATTTAATTATAATGCCACTCTCCAAATTTATAATGTCACTCTCGAAAGGGAGTACGGTTATCAATTTGGAAAATCTATAGAGGGATCTGGGGAGTGACATTATAAATTTGGGAAGTGACATTATCTTTGTGCATATTAATGCTCTGGACTATCAATGAAAGAAGCATGGTAATGTGCACATAAATTGAATTGGGTCTCTAGGTCTGTCCTCTCTGATACCATTTGGCTTTGATTTGGGGGCATGATTCTGCAGCAAAACAGGTATAGGGAGGCTACTGTTTACGTGGTATTCTGAGAGCAGCCACTTTGTGCATATTGCCAAAGGTTAGGTTTATCTCCAATCCTCCCCCGCCATACCCCAATAATTGAGGACTACATGGATCTATTGTTGTTGCTGTTAGAGTGGCATTATCTATCCCAAAATTAAAGTTGGTCTTTTTTCACTCCATGTGCAAACGAAAAACATAATTTACTATAATTTTTGTTATGTTATTTTAATTTTTTTCTGTAGCCAATGACTATTAATATTGTAATGCATCTTTTTTATTTTTTTTGTATACATTTCGCCATTACGTAAAATCCTGATTCCGTCCTTGGATACATGGGCACTTGATTTCCCTTGCCTCACCCGAATGTGTCTTTGCAAATTCAATAAAAGAGCTCACCCCGTCTATATATGGCTGACTGAATCTATCAGGAAGTGACATCCAACTTCTATCCATATCTAGTTACATGCAGTTTTAATATCAACCTATCAAGTGTAATATATAACTATGATATTTTCTGAGATACTTAATTCTGGGAATTTTCAAAGGTTATAACCACAAATACTTATGACACTTCTCATGCTTGTCATGAGTTCTTCGGCTAAGTAACACTAAGAAGCGTTTTGGCTTTTGGACTTCCTTTTTTTCTCTTTATGCATATTGTTTTTGAGTTTGTTCATTTTGTGACAAACTTTTGTAGAGCATCGATTCGTCTCGACTAGAGAAATAAAAAAACAATATTTTTCTTACTTTTAACCTAATTTTTTTGTAATATCCAAGATAAAGCCCGAAAAACAGGCTTTTTTGGCATTATCTTGGATATTTTCAAATATATTTGGGTAAAACTCATAATTTTTTACTTTTCTGATTCCTCTCATCGAGATGAATCAATAATCTACAAAAGTTTGTTACAAAATGAACAAAATAAAGAAATATGAATAAAGACAAAATAAAAAAGCCCAAAAAGTCCAAAAAAACTCTTTGCGGTAAGTGTCCGACACATATATGACAATCTCTAGGAGTGTTAGTGCTTCATAAACTCCTACAATCTTTTTTCTTAATAATTTAAGCTAGCAAAATAACAAATTTATTGAAGAACAATGCCGGTTAGGTATACAAGTTGGAATTGTCAACAACCACCGTTAATATTGTGGTCATTATTTTATTAAAGGAAGTTTCCTAGTACGACGGTGATTTAGATTTCATATCCTATTACCTTGGGGAGCAGATCTTTTGCCTTTAACTTTTGGGATATGCCATGAGAAAAACATTCACCACAAAAACAACACATTACACACACGTATATATTTCTATATTTATGATTGATTGGGTGGAATCAATCTCCAATTGAACTAGAGAGGAAGAGAGAGAGAGAGTGTGATGATGTAGTCGCCTTGAAAGCTCCTCCTACAGATTTTCCTTTCACTCTTGAAACCCCTCCCCGCTATAGATTCCACATAATCAAATTGTTCATCCTCCTCTATCTCCTTTCGTGTCCTCCGCCTACCTCGTTTCTCACGTTGGCCAGTTCGACTCACCACAGGAATTTCTTCTTCACTACTCTCGTCCATGGCATCTTGCTCTTCAACAATTTCTTCCTCAATCTCTTGACGAGAAGAGGATTCGACAGCCTTTCCCTTACTACTACCAGCCGCCTGGTTTGTTTTCACCATTGTCAGAAATTACGAACTCCCACAGACAAAACTGTAACGACCCTGATTTTTGGTCAATAAAAATTTCGCTAAAAATTTGAATTTTATTTTATCACTTGGATTTTTATTTCCATAACCAAAAAAATCGGTCGTTACTGACTAATAAAAATCTCATTTTTATTCGAAAATCTTTAAATTATATTTCTTGACTAGAAATCCTACTTAGCAAGTATAGTAAGTTAGCGAACCTTAACTACCGTTGGCTTGACTGCCTTGCCTTGGCATCGATTCGCTGACGCGTCTGCCTCGCCTAAGCGTCGGGTCGCTGTCGGGTTGCTCTGCCTTGGCGTCGGGTCTGCCTTGGCATCGAGTCACGCCTTGCTTTTGCCTTGGCGTTCCTGGGCTCCCTACTCTGGCCCTACCTTGGCTACGCCTTGGCCATGCTCACCCGCCTTGGCCATGCTCACGCCGCCTTGGCCATGCTCACGCCTTGGCCACCGCTTGCCTGGGCTGCTTTGGCCACCATTTGGCCACTAGGTCATGGCCACCGCTAGCCTTTGTTTGACCACCGGTCGCCTTTGCCAGCCTTTGTTTGGCCACGCTGCCACCGCTTTGCCACCAGCCTGCCTTGGCCACGCTTTGCTACCAGGTCGCCTTGGCCACGCTCACGCCTTGCCTTGGCGTTTGACCTAGAGTTTCCTTACCCATTGGTCAATAGGTAAACCTTGGTTAATCTCCTAAGTACGAGATTAGATTAGTTTAGTGCTTAATTACAAGTATTAGACTTTTAGTATTAACCGTTGGATAATAACCGCTAGGAGGTTTATTATCCATTGGACGATAGATTAGAATCCTAGCCATTTTTACCCATTGGTTATTAACCATTAGAGAAACTATTATCCATTGGATAATAGTTAGTCTTGACAATCATGTACTAAGTTGATTAAAATACTAGATTTTGCCATGTGTGTATTTAATTAAAATACAATTTGTACATTAGGTTAGTACATGGTACCTTGGATGAAGTAGAATACTTAATTGGATATGGGATTCTCCCATACCTAGCCTAGATTGAGAAGTACTAGACTTTACATATTATATGTATGTACTTATATATATATATATAGATATACATATTATATTGTATATGTGCATGTGTGTATTGGAATATAATAATTAGAAAACCTATATTACTTAAAAATGTGAATTTTTTTAATAACCCAAAGTACATATATATATATTAGTATATGTATACTCTTTTATAGTACAAACAAGTGGGAGAGAGAGAGAGAGAGAGAGGGAGAGAGGAGAGAGCTTCAGTTTAGACCCAAGAACCACCCCAAACGGTCAAGAGATGACCAAGATATCGACCTCCAAAGTTCAGTGAAAAATCTGGAAATTCCATTCCAGACAGCTCACTGTCCACTTGCTTATCCCCATTTTTCTCCGGGCGAAAGTCGTTTCTAGGAATAACGTCCTCCACGAAAGTCGTAGAACACCTCGAGAGCTTCAGTTTAGACCCAAGAACCACCCCAAACGGTCAAGAGATGACCAAGATATCGACCTCCAAAGTTCAGTGAAAAATCTGGAAATTCCATTCCAGACAGCTCACTGTCCACTTGCTTATCCCCATTTTTCTCCGGGCGAAAGTCGTTTCTAGGAATAACGTCCTCCACGAAAGTCGTAGAACACCTCGAGAGCTTCAGTTTAGACCCAAGAACCACCCCAAACGGTCAAGAGATGACCAAGATATCGACCTCCAAAGTTCAGTGAAAAATCTGGAAATTCCATTCCAGACAGCTCACTGTCCACTTGCTTATCCCCATTTTTCTCCGGGCGAAAGTCGTTTCTAGGAATAATGTCCTTCACGGAAGTTGTAGAAAATTTCGAGATCTTCGTTTTAGACTCAAGAACGATCCTATTCGGCCCAGTTTTGACCAAGTTACTACCCTCCAAAGTTTGGTCCAGATTGTGAGCATTCGACACCCGTAGCACTTTCCAACTAGCTTATTCGGCCCCGACTAGTTTCGGATCAAGGTAGATTAGTCCTTACCCTCTTCCTAAGTATATTGTATTGTATGAGCATGAAGCCAAACGTATCGTATGCTAGTTTTACATAGTTTACTTTGATCTGTTAACTTAAGCTTATATACCATTGCTTGTATTACTTGTGGTATTATAACAAAGCATATGGTGGATTACCACACCAAGGGCGTCCGCACATGTGGCGTTATGCTTTAAGTAATGGTTATGGACATACTATGTACTTGCTTGGATTATACTTACCTTGAGTATGCAAACATGCGTTAAACGTGGTAGATACTTGTTTATGTATGAACTCGTCAATAAACACGTGTTGTTTTGAACGTCCAAAAAGATGGCTATACGTTGTCGTTTTAAAAGATAAAGTGTTGTTGGAAACGAAGTATTCGTATTTTGACCTTTTAAACGATTGTAAGCATGATAGCAAGTTGCTTGCCTTACTTGTGGTTGTAAACAAGCATGTTTAAATAGAGTTGGGTGATCTTGCTAGATTACTTTAAAGTGATTCGTCCCACCGCGGAGTTGATGCATGTTACGAGATACATGGAATTGGAAAAGTAAAGATATGACACCTAAGATGTGGTTGATATGGATAAAAAGTGTTTTGGAAAGAACATAATGACCGGACGTGGTAGTCATTATGGCCTTGAGTCAGACTTGGTAGCCTTTGTGGCAATGAGCCGGACTTGGTAGCTCATTGTTGTGCGACACAAGGTGCCGGTCTTGGATGCTCATGGTTGTGTGTGTGTGTGACACAATGTGCCGGACTTGGTAGCCATTGTGGCCATGCATTGGTAACCTTGTGGCAATGAGCCGGACTTGGTAGCTCATTGTTGTGCGACACAAGGTACTTGTAACCAATGGTTGCGTGCGTGCGTGTTTTCGGAATTGATGATAAAAGATGAGACACATTCTACGATACGCTGCGTAGGAGAAACTCTGATGATACGGACACCAACGATAGATAGCGAATGCGGATGTGTCATTGTATGAGTTTATTTGAAAGCACGTTAAGTTGGAAAATCGTATACTATCTTTGACGTGTATGTTAAGGGTTAGTGGCTTTGGATTACTCTATTGAGCTTTCAAGCTCACGGTGTTGCTTTATGTGACCCTGACATATTATCTTGGTGGCGGCTGGTATAATGTGTCAGACTTTCTAGATGAACAAGGAGAGCTGTATACCTTGGAGGCTTTCGAAGCTGAGGAACTCGCTAGGATGAAAGAAGAGAAGGAGCTGTAGATAACCTTAGATATCCATCCCTTTTGTGTAATGTAAGAACCCTTTGGGAGTTTATGATGTAATAAAGAGCCAGACTCTCTTGATTTATTCAATAAAATGTTTATTTAACGTACCCAAAATTCGGGGCGTTACAAAAACGATCCCCGAACTTCAATTCAAACCACAAAACCTGCGCACAATGCAGAAAAACAAAACAGCTGGAGGTAAAATTCCAAATTCCAGTCTCGGAATTCAGAAACAGATGCAGCAAGATAGATAGCCCTAGAAATCTTTGACAGGCCTAATTCAGTTCATGAAATGTAGCCACAATCCACTAGCAATCATAATCCCCAAACAATTCCGAACAGAGCAAGATAGCTGCCGTGAATCAAAACCCAGTTTCAGTGCTGAATTTCAAAAATCCAGGCCAGGGGTTTTGATAATTTCGGATTTTTGGCTTAGGCTGGTGAGGATGGAATTGGTAAGTGGAGATGATACATATTGGTAGACTTCATGGATATTGGTGCGAGAAATACGAAGAGATTGAATTATATAGAGGGAGAGAGAAGAAATCCGAAAATTACCTTGTTCGTGGGAATTTTGGACTGCAACCCTTCAAGAACTCTCCAAACCCTCGCTTTTGATGAAGCTTCTTGGTGATTGATGTTAGGAATGGAGGTTTTTGGTGGTTTATTGGAAGATGGGGACGAATTAGGGAGGGGTGGAGGTTAGGGTTCGTGGGTTTGAGAGAGAGAGAGAGAGAGAGAGAGTTTGATTTAAATGATCAAACCCGTGCCTCTTCAGCTTATAACCTGCCCGAAGTACCCAAGGTATCGATTACTCCCTCTGAGTTATCGATTACATTGGGTCAGGAGTCCCACAGAACTTAGTGTTATCGATTACTGAGCCTGGAGTAATCGATACCCAACAGGCTGGAATCCCATGGAGCTCGGATTCTCACAAAGTTATCGATTACTCTTACCCTGGTATCGATTACTTTTGCCATTTTCTGTCAGTTTGCAGCTCTTCGCCTGTTTCACATTCCCAATCACTTATAGCACATCCTCTTGCAACCCAATACACCTCACAACCCTGAATCTCATTTCCCAACACTTGTAACATTGAAACTCACTTTTCAAAACCCTTCCGAACATCCGGTTACCTAGGTTAATGAACAAATTTGACGGATGCGGACTAGGATACAAAATAGGACGAGGGGACACGTGAGTGGTATAAACAAGTACAGAATGCCTTGTATCACTTCCTAAGTACGCCATATATTCCTTAATGATTCAATAAAGACATTAAACACAATTAGGCATGAACATGAGAATATTGCCTAAACTAAGAATATACGAAGAATAAAGACGGGATATGGACAAAACTTGACCAAAATACACTCAAATAACGTGAATTCCACCTTGCTCCATTCATGCAAGTTGCGAGACACAAAATTTGCGTAAAACGAACTCTTGCCAAATAATCACCTAAAGAGCATGTGCCAAGGACTTAAATCCACTAATTCTGTAATAACGGAAGGAGTGTTTCACTAAAAAAAATGAAAATTTAACTAAAAATTGAAAATTTGTACCAAATTTACCAAAAATGTTAAATTTTACCAAACCAAAAATTTTCCAAAAAGCAGATATATAGCAAAAAGCAGATATATAGTATAAATATCTCTCCCCCCAACTTAAAACGTGCTATGCCCTCATAGCATAGAAAACAACAGTATTGGGAGGGAAAGAACAAAAATTGTACCTCCGGGGGAATGTCAACCCCCGTATACCTCGACCAAGTTGGAGGCTTTGGCATCACCGGCTCCGTTCATCATTCAAACAGCTTTCAAAGTCAACTCCTTCGGCTCTGTCAACAGAACCACAGCTAGTCACACGAGATCATGGTTGAAGCTTTATTGGCCTAACAACCGCGACACGTAATCGCACCCATACTTAGGGCTCCTGAATGCCGCAATCACTTCGACGTTGGATACAATCCACCAAGGCTGGTGTGGTAGCACGTGTACCCTGCAAAAGACTGAAGCTCGAACTACCTACAAAGAGCCAAATGACATTAGAAATGCCCGGCTCGTGTTATCCGGGCACCAACAGACATAACTAGAAATTATACTTGTAAAACACCACCCGATGTTCACGCAATCTCCACGAGTCATACTTTTCTTCCCGTGTCGCACCGCGAGGTAGGACACAAGTGGCTATACTAGACCGTCAAATATTTGTTACATCATGCCCGAAGTAAAATTTACCGCTTGACCTCGCCAAGCAATGAAGCCCAGCGTTCCCTATGATCGAGACAAAGTGAGACTAGACAAAGCCTTGCGCCAAAGCACGGGAATATCAAGTCACACCCAAAGACCTAAATTGCTCCCGATAGGGACATATCTGAAAGCATGGATCATTAACGGTAGACTACTACAAAGAAAGCTAATTAAAGCCCGATACTAGGATGCACTGGTGAAATCTCATAGTGAGAGAATCCCTAAACTTAACAAGCATGCAGCTATGTACAACAAGCTAAACATTGCCCTTACAAACCGGAGCTGGGCACACGATCCTTATTTTAGTAGCGGCGTGCGAAGCTACAAATACCCAAGTCAATGGAGGGTACCCCTTACAATAAAGTCAAGGGGCCGGGTCTGACAAACAGTTAAGTTCAGCGGTTACGCTTTCGCTCCCCGTGCATGCTTAGTGCTAAACAACTAAGAAACAAGAGCATTCGAATAAACAGGATTGCTCAATTCTTCATCAGGCTCGCCAACTTCAATATGGCCAAGAAACGGTTTAAGCCGTTGGCCATTCATTTTAAAAACTGTAACGCCCCGAATTTTGGGTACGTTAAATAAACATTTTTATTGAATAAATTAAGGAGAGTCTAGCTCATTATTACAACATAAGTCTCACAAGAGTACTTTTATTCAAAAGCGGGGATAATCTAAGGTTAACTACTGCTCCGCCTCTTCCTCCATCCTTGCAAGCTCCTCGGCTCCAAAGGCCTCCAAGGTGTACTGTTCCTGCTGCTCATCTATGAAATCTGACACATTATACCAGCGTCGCCCCCAGTATAATATGTCAGGGTCACCAAAAGGAAACACTGTGAGCTACAGAAGCTCAATAGAATAATCCAACCCGCTAACCCATAACTTACAACAAAGAGTCATATAAATAATTACGCATACTCATTAAACAACATAATTCACAATGATACATCCGCATTCACTATCTTGCTTACGTTGGTGTCATGCCTTTCTTGGTTTCTCCTACGCGACTCATCGTATCGTGTCACCATTTCATTTCAAAAATCATTTCTCATTCAACGGGCTACCAAGTCCGGCCACGTTACAAAATCTTGCATTGGCTCCTCTCCGCGGATAACCAAGCCCAATTACCAATGAAGCTATCACGTCCGGCTCCATTAGCAATCTACACAATGGGCTACCAAGTCCGGCCTCATTGCGGTTTTCGCAAGTCCGCACAAAGGGCTACCAAGTCCGGCCACCTTGCGGGTTTTCACAACTCACATAAGGCTACCAAGTCCGGCCATTATGTAGTCTCAAAAATCCTTTTTATCCATATCAACCACTCCTTAAGTGTCATGTTTCTACTTTTCGGTTCTCGTGTCTCGTAATCATGCATAGACTCACGGGGACAAACCACTTTAAAGTAATCTTGAAACTAAACTAGCAAGATCATCCAACTCTATATTACCTAATCATACTCAAATTATTACTTAAAGCCACTTATGTTTTATCAGCAACAAGTAATGCAAACAAATATACATACATGTTCATAATCATCCTCAAGACAATAATATATTACGAAAAATCCGTTCTTTCTTCCTTTGTGGGATTTTCAAAACAACATATGGTTATTGACGTAGAAATTCATTATTTGACATGCTCATTCTTCTTTAGTACTTTAGTAAAACAAGTTTTGCTAACTAGCTTTGATACCTTAACCGTTTAACTCATGTTTAGAAATTTACTACGCATACTTAAGGTAAGTATAATCCAAGCAAGCACATAGCATGTCCATAACCATTACTTAAAGCATAACGCCACATGTGCGGACGCCCTTGGGGTGGTAATCCACCATATGCTTTGTTATAATACCACAAGTAATACAAGCAATGGAATATAAGCTTATAGTTAAGTTAAAAGATCAACATGCGATTACTTCTACACGAAGTTATATCTTAAGTCGATTCTAATCATGCTTAATCATCCAATAGCAATATTAAGTTCACTAACTATCATGCATCCAACGTTTTAAGAAATAAACTATCATTATCATGCTTTTATTATAACGACTTAGCTAGGGTTAAAAACTAAGACAAGGAGTAGTGTTTAATATATACTTAGGATTATGGGTTGATTACACTACCTTTCTTCTTGGTGGTAGAAAAGGACTACGAAAGGATCGACGGAAAGAAAGTCGGCGGATGGACGGAGTAACGGCTTACGATAAGCTTCCGATAGCTTCGAAAGAGAAAGGTTTCTCTCGAAACTAGATCGTGACTTATATTACTACTACTTTAGGATCGAGGTGGTGGTCATATGGTGGTTTAGTGGCGGAGGTGGAAAGAAAGTTCAAGAACAAGCTAGAACTACTCAAGAACAACAAGAACACTAAGCTTTCTTGAGAGAGAAGTTGGAGATTGGAATGGTGTGAGCTGAATGAGAAGTGTGAGGCCTATTTATAGGCAATTGGATGGCTCTCTCTCCCTCTCATGGCCGGCTGCCCTCTCCCCCCCTTTATCCATTGGATAAAGCTTTTATCCAAGTGATGTCATGCCTTGAAAGACTATCCAAAGGTCTTCCTTGTTCTTTCTTCCAACCAAGGACAAGGTAAATGCTATTCTATTAGGGTTTTAGTCCAATCAAGTCCTTTGAAAAGTTAGAATATTGGATTTGGTAGTCCTTTGGAGTGAAAGCACAAGCAAGGTTAGATTTGGTTGTACCTTGGATGATGCAATGTGATCTAGGCTAGGATGGAAGTACACAAGTCACATACATCACACTCCGTCTCTCTCCCTCAATCCGGCCTCTCTCTCTCTCTCCCTCAATTTCTCTCGACTCTCTCTCTCTCTCTCTCTCTCCTCTTGGTACATTGTACTATGTACATATATATATAGATAACCATATATACATATATATATATATATATATATATATATAAGGACAAAATTTGGTGGATTGGAAGAGTAAGGATTTGGCAAGCTAGGGTTTGTACAAGTTTCACCCAATTAAAAAAAATGTATTTAGGACATTTAGGTCATAGATTTTGTAGGAGGAAGACTACCAAGAAATCAAGCAAAGGTCAAAGAAAGTCCAAGGAAAATCTAAGGTACAATCTCTCCCTCTCTTTCCTTCTCTTTCTCTCTCTTCCTCCTTCTCTCTCTCGCGGATCTCTCTCCTCCCTCTCTCTCGGCTAACTCTCTCTCTCTCTCCCACTTGTTTGTACCAAGAAAGAGATACAATATACTATTATATGTACATGTACTTTGGGTCTTTTGAAATATTGTATTTTAAACCAAGTGTAGATTTTCTTATTATAATATTGTAATACACATATGACATATACAACATTATATATATATATAGCCTATATATATATACATACAAGTACATATATATAATATACAAGCCAAGTACTACTCAATCTAGGCTAGCTATACCTCATGCCAATATCTATTAAATTATTCTACTACTTTCAAAGTACTATGTATATTAATTCTAACCTAATGTACAAATTGTATTTTACTAAAGTACACACATGACAAAATCTAGTATTTTAATCAAACAAGTACATGATTGTCAAGACTAACTATTATCCAATGGATAATAGTTTCTCTAATGGTTAATAACCAATGGGTAATAATGGCTAGGATTCTAGTCTATCGTCCAATGGTTAATAAAACTCCTAACGGTTATTATCCAACGGGTAATACCCAAAAGTATAATACTTTGCAATTAAGCACTAAACTAATCTAATCTCGTACTTAGGAAGATTAACCGAGGTTTACCTATTGACCAATGGGTAAAGATTACCTATGTCAAACGCCAAGACTAGGCGTGGCGTGGCCAAAGCGACTGGTGGCGGCGGTATGCGGTGGCCAAAGCACTGGTGGCCAAACGATGGTCAAGCGATCCATTAGCGGATGGCCAGCGGTGGCCAAAGCGGCCCGGTAGCGGTGGCCAGCGACAAAGCAGTCCGATGGCCAAACAGCGGCCAAGGCAGCCCGGTAGCCCAGCAGTGGCCAAACAGTGGCCAAGCGGCCTGCAAGCAAGGCGACGGCTGAGGCGGCATGAGCATGGCCAAGGCAGCCCACAAGCAAGGCGGCGGCCAAGGCGGCGTGAGCATGGCCAAGGCAGCCCACAAGCAAGGTGGCGGCCAAGGCGGCGTGAGCATGGCCAAGGCAGCCCACAAGCAAGGCGGCGGCCAAGGCGGCGTGAGCATGGCCAAGGCAGCCCACAAGCAAGGCGGCGGCCAAGGCGGCGTGAGCATGGCCAAGGCAGCCCACAAGCAAGGCGGCGGCCAAGGCGGCGTGAGCATGGCCAAGGCAGCCCACAAGCAAGGCGGCGGCCAAGGTGGCGTGAGCATGGCCAAGGCAGCCCACAAGCAAGGCGGCGGCCAAGGCGGCATTAGCAAGGCCAAGGCAGCCCACAAGCAAGGCGGCGGCCAAGGCGGCGTGAGCATGGCCAAGGCAAAAGCAAGGCGTGACTCGATGCCAGGGCAGAACCCGACGGCGACCCGACGCCAAGGCAAGGCGGGCGCGACAGCGAGCCGACGCCAAGGCAAGGCAGGCGTGACAGCGAGCCGACGCCAAGGCAAGGCAGGCCCGATAGAAAGCCGACGCCAAGGCAAGGCAGGTCCAGCCAAGTAGGATTTCCAGCCGAGAAATAAATTCTAGGATTTTTACTACAATTACCAAGTAACTATAACAAGGTCTTAATAGGCATACTCGTCTACTAGAAAATGACCTAAATGCCCGGGCGATGAATACCAATCTCCTAAGTCATAAACCTAATTATGACGGATTATTAATAAAAAAAGGGATTTATAAAATAAATTAAGAATTTTCAAATATAATAACAAAATTTTATAAGTCGATAACGACCGATTTTTGGATGTTAAAAATGAAATCCAAGTATTAAAATAAAATTCAAATTTTTAGCGAAATTTTTATTGACCAAAAATCAGGGTCATTACAACCTATCCCCCTTAAAATAATTCCGTCCTCGAAATTGGTGCGTGTCTACTGATTTGACAAGGTTGCTATACTGGTCCTTGAATCGTTGTCTATCCCCCTTAAAAGAAGCAAGTCATTCTTAAGTCGCAGTTTAGGCGTAGGTTGGCTATTTCTAATCCGTACTCGCTACTCACTTTAGACTAACAGCTGCACTCTCCTGAAATGGTGGTGTTACTCGAACTTAGAGGTTTTGTTAAGAAGTTAGCACGCAATGAACAAGACAGCTAGATTTAGATTTAGAAAAGATTATTATATTACACGCCTAATGGCATCATGAGATACAAGAAAATGAAAGTAAAAGCAGATAATAATGGCTATGGTGCCATTGCTACGCCTCGAGCCGCCATCGATCGTTGAAGGCTTGGAGTGCACGACGTTCGTATTCCTTTCCGAATGCCGCGAGTGCGATGGCCACCGCGGGAATCCTGTACCAGAAGGTAGTAAGGCGATCGTTCTTGTCGAACCACCGTGGCATGGCTATAGTAAGCACGGCCCAGAATAGGACGAAGATGAAGGGCAGTAACTGTATCGTTTGGATCGTCGCGGCGAGCTCGATTCGCTCCATCTCTCGGAACTGGGCGTCCTCCGGGAATCCTTGTTGGTAGATCGCCATGGCTCGGTTTGATAGTAGTTTGGAGGGGTTAAGATGATGAGAAGGATGAAGAGATGGGGTGAAGAAATGGGACGACGAATGGAGTATATATAGGGCAGGGTGAGGGGTGTGGAGGAGGGAAATGTTTGAATTTGAATTTTTGGGGGGAGGTTGAGGGTGGTTTACCGGGGCCCCCTTTTTGGGAATGGCCGACATGCGGTTACCGGGCCCTTCTTTTGGGTTATGGCCGACCCTTGGTGCTCTCATCGAACTAAAATAAAATGTCTAATGGTAGTGTGCTACAGTACCCATAATAGAGAAGATTTTATAGATAAGCAGAAAGATTACTATCATTTAGTAACTTGCGTCAACCAAAATAATTGTCCTTTGTATTAAGGGTTTTATTTACTAAAGTAAAATATTGTATAGCATACAACAGTACTCTTGTTTTTTTTTTTTTAAGAAAATAAGCTTTTCATAGATAAGCAAAGGCTTACAAGCATAAGCATAGAATTCTACTATAATGGCAAAAAGCGACCTAAGGTTCTTTCTAATACAAG
This sequence comes from Rhododendron molle, assembly GCA_025413875.1. NCBI lineage: Eukaryota > Viridiplantae > Streptophyta > Magnoliopsida > Ericales > Ericaceae > Rhododendron > Rhododendron molle. The sequence continues at coordinate 27,056,106 of CM046389.1, forward strand.
TTGAAACGATCCTATGTACTCCTGCTACGATACTACTACGACTCGAGGTGTAAAGAGAAAATCGTATACGAATAGGTATGAAATACAAGTCTTTCATTAAATGGAAACAAGTACACATAGATGATCTTACAAGTCTTTACTGAAATAGAAATGCATACAACATAGATGGACTCTTAAACAGACAAGGGTGATCCTAATTTTCCAACTTCCTACATCCCTAAGGATTACAATTATTACTCGACTTATCTAAGATACGCCTAATTGGCATCCTCTGCTTTTGGGGTCTCGTCCTCTTCGAGATTCCCTTTATTGACATCCTTACTTCCACTGACTTCTCCCTCCTCAGTCACCTTGTTGGCAACCTTCTCATCTCCGGTTTCTTCTTCAACTTCTTCAATTATAAATCCCTCATCATCGGGAAATGCTATTTGGACTATGACGGGTATAGCGTCATCACCATCTTCCTCCTCATTTTCGGGAAGTGGAATGGCACCATGCTTCTGATAGAAGTCATGAATGTAGGGAAAAATATAGGGAAAATTAGGATCCTCCATTAGTTGGGTTGTCATGGTTTCTATGGTGTTTCTAAATCGGCGAGCTTCCGCTAGTAGGTTGACTTGGTAAAGGTTCGGTTGGCTCATCTACAAGGAAAGTTTAAACCTCAATTAGTCACGGTTTAAAGACAAGGGTTCAATTAACACTAATGAAAAACTTGGATTTAGCTACGTTCCACATTCGATTCTTGATTTAAGTCATCATCCAATTGTTCGGGAATTCCCAGTTCGGTGGTACTGCCAATTTCCACACCTTACTTCAATCCGAAGATTGTTTTGTCAGAATTCCACCCAATTTGGGACGGTAAACTTAAACTCAAATTCACGTTTGTGCAACGGTCAAACTATCTTATGGTTCTACCCATTCTACCCATGGCCGAGTGTTGAGCCTAAAGCTCTGATACCAAGTTGTAACGCCCCGAATTTTGGGTACGTAAAATAAACATTTTTATTGAATAAATTAAGGAGAGTCTAGCTCATTATTACAACATAAGTCTCACAAGAGTACTTTTATTCAAAAGCGGGGATAATCTAAGGTTAACTATTGCTCCGCCTCTTCCTCCATCCTTGCAAGCTCCTCGGCTCCAAAGGCCTCCAAGGTGTACTGTTCCTGCTGCTCATCTATGAAATCTGACACATTATACCAGCGTCGCCCCCAGTATAACATGTCAGGGTCACCAAAAGGTAACACCGTGAGCTACAGAAGCTCAATAGAATAATCCAACCCGCTAACCCATAACTTTCAACAAAGAGTCATATAAATAATTACGCATACTCATTAAACAACATAATTCACAATGATACATCCGCATTCACTATCTTGCTTACGTTGGTGTCATGCCTTTCTTGGTTTCTCCTACACGACTCATCGTATCGTGTCACCATTTCATTTCAAAAATCATTTCTCATTCGACGGGCTACCAAGTCCGGCCACGTTACAAAATCTTGCATTGGCTCCTCTCCGCGGATAACCAAGCCCAATTACCAATGAAGCTACCACGTCCGGCTCCATTAGCAATCTACACAATGGGCTACCAAGTCCGGCCTCATTGCGGTTTTCGCAAGTCCGCATAAAGGGCTACCAAGTCTAGCCACCTTGCGGGTTTTCACAACTCACATAAGGCTACCAAGTCCGGCCATTATGTAGTCTAAAAAATCCTTTTTATCCATATCAACCACTCCTTAAGTGTCATGTTTCTACTTTTCGGTTCTCGTGTCTCGTAATCATGCATAGACTCCGCGGCGGGACAAATCACTTTAAAGTAATCTTGAAACTAAACTAGCAAGATCATCCAACTCTATATTACCTAATCGTACTCAAATTATTACTTAAAGCCACTTATGTTTTATCAACAACAAGTAATGCAAACAAATATACATACATGTTCATAATCATCCTCAAGACAATAATATATTACGAAAAATCCGTTCTTTCTTCCTTTGTGGGATTTTCAAAACAACATATGGTTATTGACGTAGAAATTCATTATTTGACATGCTCATTCTTCTTTAGTACTTTAGTAAAACAAGTTTTGCTAACTAGCTTTGATACCTTAACCGTTTAACTCATGTTTAGAAATTTACTACGCATACTTAAGGTAAGTATAATCCAAGCAAGTACATAGCATGTCCATAACCATTACTTAAAGCATAACGCCACATGTGCGGATGCCCTTGGGGTGGTAATCCACCATATGCTTTGTTATAATACCACAAGTAATACAAGCAATGGAATATAAGCTTATAGTTAAGTTAAAAGATCAACATGCGATTACTTCTACATGAAGTTATATCTTAAGTCGATTCTAATCATGCTTAATCATCCAATAGCAATATTAAGTTCACTAACTATCATGCATCCAACGTTTTAAGAAATAAACTATCATTATCATGCTTTCATTATAACGACTTAGCTAGGGTTAAAAACTAAGACAAGGAGTAGTGTTTAATATATACTTAGGATTATGGGTTGATTACACTACCTTTCTTCTTGGCAGTAGAAAAGAACTACGAAAGGATCGACAGAAAGAAAGTCGGCGGACGGACGGAGTAACGGCTTACGATAAGCTTCCGATAGCTTCGAAAGAGAAAGGTTTCTCTCAAAACTAGATCGTGACTTATATTACTACTACTTTAGGATCGAGGTGGTGGTCGTATGGTGGTTTAGTGGCGGAGGTGGAAAGAAAGTTCAAGAACAAGCTAGAACTACTCAAGAACAACAATTACACTAAGCTTTCTAGAGAGAGAAGTTGGAGATTGAAATGGTGTGAGTTGAATGAGAAGTGTGAGGCCTATTTATAGGCAATTGGATGGCTCTCTCTCCCTCTCATGGCCGGCTGCCCTCTCCCCCCTTTATCCATTGGATAAAGCTTTTATCCAAGTGATGTCATGCCTTGAAAGACTATCCAAAGGTCTTCCTTGTTCTTTCTTCCAACCAAGGACAAGGTAAATGCTATTCTATTAGGGTTTTAGTCCAATCAAGTCCTTTGAAAAGTTAGAATATTGGATTTGGTAGTCCTTTGGAGTGAAAGCACAAGCAAGGTTAGATTTGGTTGTACCTTGGATGATGCAATGTGATCTAGGCTAGGATGGAAGTACACAAGTCACATACATCACACTCCGTCTCTCTCCCTTAATCCGGCCTCTCTCTCTCTCTCTCCCTCAATTTCTCTCGGCTCTCTCTCTCTCTCTCTCCTCTTGGTACATTGTACTATGTACATATATATATAGATAACCATATATACATATATATATATATAAGGACAAAATTTGGTGGATTGGAAGAGTAAGGATTTCGCAAGCTAGGGTTTTTACAAGTTTCACCCAATTAAAAAAAATGTATTTAGGACATTTAGGTCATAGATTTTGTAGGAGGAAGACTACCAAGAAATCAAGCAAAGGTCAAAGAAAGTCCAAGGAAAATCTAAGGTACAATCTCTCCCTCTCTTTCCTTCTCTTTCTCTCTCTCCCTCCTTCTCTCTCTCTCGGATCTCTCTCCTCCCTCTCTCTCGGCTAACTCTCTCTCTCTCTCTCTCTCTCTCTCCCACTTGTTTGTACCAAGAAAGAGATACAATATACTATTATATGTACATGTACTTTGGGTCTTTTGAAATATTGTATTTTAAACCAAGTGTAGATTTTCTTATTATAATATTGTAATACACATATGACATATACAACATTATATATATATAGCCTATATATATATACATACAAGTACATATATATAATATACAAGCCAAGTACTACTCAATCTAGGCTAGCTATACCTCATGCCAATATCTATTAAATTATTCTACTACTTTCAAAGTACTATGTATATTAATACTAACCTAATGTACAAATTGTATTTTAATAAAGTACACACATGGCAAAATCTAGTATTTTAATCAAACAAGTACATGATTGTCAAGACTAACTATTATCCAATGGATAATAGTTTCTCTAATGGTTAATAACCAATGGGTAATAATGGCTAGGATTCTAGTCTATCGTCCAATGGTTAATAAAACTCCTAACGGTTATTATCCAACGGTTAATACCCAAAAGTATAATACTTTGCAATTAAGCACTAAACTAATCTAATCTCGTACTTAGGAAGATTAACCGAGGTTTACCTATTGACCAATGGGTAAAGATTACCCTAGGTCAAACGCCAAGACTAGGCGTGAGCGTGGCCAAGGCAGCCTGGTGGCGAGGCGGTGGCCAAAGCAGCCTGGTGGCCAAACAGTGGCCAAGGCAGTCCGGTAGCCAAGCAGTGGCCAAGCAGTGGCCAAGCGGTGGCCAAGGCAGCCCGGTGGCCAAGCAGTGGCCAAGCGGCGGCCAAAGCAGCCCGGTGGCCAAACAGCGGCCAAGGCAGCCCGGTAGCCCAGCAGTGGCCAAGCAGTGGCCAAGGCGGCCTGCAAGCAAGGCGACGGCCGAGGCGGCGTGAGCATGGCCAAGGCAGCCCACAAGCAAGGCGGCGTGAGCATGGCCAAGGCAGCCCACAAGCAAGGCGACGGCCAAGGCGGCGTGAGCATGGCCAAGGCAGCCCACAAGCAAGGCGGCGGCCAAGGCAGCCCACAAGCAAGGCGGCGTGAGCATGGCCAAGGCAAAAGCAAGGCGTGACTCGATGCCAAGGCAGAACCCGACGGCGACCCGACGCCAAGGCAAGGCGGGCGCGACAGCGAGCCGACGCCAAGGCAAGGCAGGCGTGACAGCGAGCCGACGCCAAGGCAAGGCAGGCCCGACAGCAAGCCGACGCCAAGGCAAGGCAGGTCCAGCCAAGTAGGATTTCCAGCCGAGAAAATAAATTCTAGGATTTTTACTACAATTACCAAGTAACTATACCAAGGTCTTAATAGGCATACTCGTCTACTAGAAAATGACCTAAATGCCCGGGCGATGAGTACCAATCTCCTAAGTCATAAACCTAATTATGACGGATTATTAATCAAAAAAAAAAAAGGGATTTATAAAATAAATAAAGAATTTTCAAATATAATAACAAAATTTTATAAGTCGATAACGACCGATTTTTGGATGTTAAAAATAAAATCCAAGTATTAAAATAAAATTCAAATTTTTAGCGAAATTTTTATTGACCAAAAATCAGGGTCGTTACAAAAACATTCCCGTTGGATTCATTCTCAATTTCTATAGCCCCGTGGGGAGCGATAGATTTAACAACATATGGCCTGGCCCAACGGGACCTCAACTTGCTCGGAAATAGATGCAATTTAGAATTATTCAAAAGCACCTTTTGGCCTATTTCAAAGTCTTTTCTAAGAATGTTCTTATCATGCATAGTTTTGACTTTGGTTTTATAAGCACTAGAACGATCATAAGCATCGAACCTTATTTCCTCGAGCTCATTGAGTTGAAGCTTCCTCCTAGCACCGACAAGCGGCATGGAAGTATTCATCTTCTTGATCGCCCAATAAGCCTTATGCTCCAACTCCACCGGAAGATGGCACGGCTTTCCATAAACAAGCCGGTACGGCGACATTCCCAAAACAGTTTTATAAGCAGTACGGTAAGCCCACAGAGCGTCAGTCAGCCGAAGTGACCAATCTTTGCATGTTGGATTAACCGTCTTCTCTAGAATGCCTTTGATCTCCCGATTGGCTAGCTCGGCTTGGCCATTCGTTTGGGGGTAATAGGCCATGGACACCTTGTGAACGATTGCATATTTCCTCATCAGAGCCGCAAAGGACCGATTGCAGAAGTGCGTGCCTTGATAGCTGATTATTGCCCTTGGCATGCCAAACCTTGCCAAAATGTACGCCCGGAGAAATTCGACCACAACGTTGGCATCATTGGTACGCGTGGGGATCGCCTCCACCCACTTGCTCACATAATCAACGGCAAGCAAGATATAGTGATAGCCAAAGGACGTAGGAAAGGGCCCCATAAAGTCAATGCCCCAACAATCAAAAACTTCAATGATTAGGATGGGATTTTGAGGCATTTCATTGCATCGGGTAATCTTGCCCAACTTTTGACACCGTTCACAAGCTCTAGTATACTTGAACGTGTCCTTAAACAAAGATGGCCAATAGAAACTGCATTGTAGAATTTTAGCCGCGGTTTTCTTGAAAGAGAAATGGCCGCCACAAGCCTCCGTGTGGCAAAAGTTCATGATGCTCCGATGCTCAGAATCCGGAACGCATCTCCGGATGATTTGATCCGGACAATACTTAAACAAGTAGGGATCATCAAAGGAATACCATTTCACCCTTGAAAGAAAATGCTTCCGTTCTTGAGAAGACCAATGGGTTGGTAGTAGCCCCATTGCCAAATAATTAACAATATCCGCGAACCATGGGGTGCTTGAAACACCGAATAATTGCTCATCCGGGAAGGTATCGATAATTGGAAGTCTAGTTGTGCGATCTTCAAACTCCAACCGTGACAAGTGATCGGCCACGACATTTTTCACTCCCTTTTTATCCTTGATTGTGATATCAAACTCTTGAAGCAAGAGAATCCATCGAATGAGCCCAGCTTTAGCATCTTGCTTGGTGAGCAAGTACTTGAGGGCGGCATGATCGGTGCAAATGACAATGGGCGAACCAATCAAGTAAAAGCGGAATTTGTCCAAAGCTGTAAAGACCCGAAAATTTTTGTTTTCCTTTTTAATCTATTTAAATGATTTACGGGAAATAAAAGGATGAGATTGATTTGGAATATTGAGTTTGTGGGGCTAATGTGTCAAAATGCTATATTGGAGGGGTGAGTGTGTGTAGTGCGTATATATGTCTGGTGTGTGTGTACAGGGAATTAAATTTTCCCATTTTTACTCCTCCCACTCTCCCGTTCTCTTATCTCTCTCTCGGCTCCCTCTCTTACTCTCACTCTCACTCAAATTCTAACCAAACAACTCAAAACCCATAGCGCCCAACCTCAAATCTTTCACTCCTTCGCGCATTGTGGCTCGTATAACGTCGGTTCAAGCTCGATAGAGGTGCATTTCATTTGAACTTAATGATGTGTTTCTCATTGCTTGATTCTTGCCATTGATCGTTATTATTGTTGTTGGGATTGTTGTCGTCGGAGAACCCATCTTTGTCTGTCAAAAATTTGCTTGAAACTCATCGTTATCGATAACATTTTCATTGTTATCGATAACACGTTGTCTCAAAACCCAGAAAATCAATCGTTATCGATACCCACTGCCTCTGTAATCGCTACCCTTGCGTCTGGAAAGAGTTTAATCCTAAAGTTATCGATAACCCGCTTTTCGTTATCGATAACGTTGTGCTTTGACAAATTCCGAGCTTGAGTTATCGATAACCTTCTCCAATTGTTATCGATAACAATTAGAAATCACATTGTTTTACCATCTTTGATACTTAGTCCATTATTTTAAGATCCGATTACTACTAATCCTTTTAAACCACCTCTCGAGCAAATTCTCAATTTGATTACTTGCTGTTAACAAAATTGTTGGATATTTCATGGGTTCTAAATTTTGTTTGGACTTGATTTTTCTTACAAAAAATGCTTTATGATCCAAATTTGGTTTGAATGGTACGAATTTGACGGTTAAAGGATTTTGGAACATTACGGACGCAACGCGAACATTCAGGACTCATCGACGGGTGAGTGTCTGGCAGAGGACATCGGGGTCCTTTAATTGGCCCTGCAGGAGCTATATGCTCGTATTTGGTATCTCAAGACCTCCCTATGGGTAAGGTGCCTGGCAGAGGACATCGGGGTCCTTTAATTGGCCCAGCAGGAGCTTCAGCTCATGACACTTGAACGAGACACGTTTTGGCATTTGGTGATTTTTAGAAATCGTTTATTAAAGCATGTGACCGGTTTTAGAAAAGAAGTGCAAAATTGGTTTGCTCTTGTCGATCCCTCATTGATTCTTGATCCAGTTGTTCATTTATTTATCTTTTCTACATGTCATCTGCATACATTGTTAGACTAGAGTTTTCTACTGGGCTAGTGTAGCTCAGACCTTCCTTCATTTTCAGGTGCTAACATGGGACAGTAGTGCATACTTGGTGTGCTTGGATGTGAGCATCGTTTTGAAAGCTAACTTGAAGAGTTATTTGGCCATCTTTGTCTAGTATTTTTGGAAAGATGTATTTGTAACCCTATTGTAAATCTTTTGACTTAAGGAATGATTGTAAACGCTTAACTCTCTTTCATATTTGATACTTATGTTCATTCGGGCCTCAAAGCCAAAATTGTAATCTTTTGGAAACATTTGGTGGATGAAGTGAAATTGTTACATGGAAATGCTAAACTCTTTTGGGTTATTGTACGGAATATCGTAAGGTTTTATTTATAAAAATCAATTATATTTATGTTGAAAATCGAGGGTGTGACAACTTGGTATCAGAGCATAGGTCTAGAACACTTAGAGACCGTGGGGAGTCATTTTGTCTCATGGGTTCAAATGTCACGCCTTCTAACATAAATTTGTGCATGCTTGTGTGACTAACATTTACGTGATTACTTGGCATTGCATTTCCATTTCTATAGAGTGGTGTCGAGTTACTAACCCGTGTTGGGAAGTTGAGGGCTTAGACCCCATAGTTATGTTGTTGTGGTTAATAGTCTTCTTTCTTATGTCGTGTAGCTAGATGCCTCCGAGACCGCGCGTTAGACGAGGTGGGATTGGAAATCGGGGTGGTTGAGGCCGTGGTCGTGGCCGTGGGGTACCTCCTGAGGATGAGGTTAGTCAGCACGGGGAGAATCTTGGTGGGAATCCGAGGGCTGGGGCCCGTCAAGGTGCAAGAGTACCTCCCAATCAGACTCAGTTTGCTAGGGATCTCGTTGCGGCACTTACAGCTGCAAATCTTTTGAACCAAGCTCCTAGGGAGAATGTTGAGGATCGCTTTATGGTAGCAATGAGGGAGTTTAGCCGTAGGAACTCTCCGGTGTTCGTTGGGACTAGTACCGACCCTTTGGTAGCCGATCATTGGTTGACTCAAATTCGCAAGCTCTTTCGAGCTCTAAACATCACCAAGGACAACATCCGAGTAGGTATTGTGGTTGTTCAATTAGTTGGGGAGGTCGGTGAATGGTGGGAGTCTGTCCTAGAGATTAGGAAGGATGCGAGGAGGGCGGCAAGGACCGCAACTCAAGTAGACGAAGCGGACGTTGAGAATTTGACATGGGCGAAGTTTGAAGCGCTCTTTGAGGAGTAATACTTTCCGGAGACTTCTCGTGATAACTTGAGAGATCAATTTGAAAAATTGGAGCAGGGTAATATGACTATCTCGGAGTATGTACAGAAATTTCAATCCTTGTCTTGCTTTGCTCCGGAGTTGGTAGCAACGGAGGAAAGGAAGTGTCGGCGGTTTGAGAAGGGCTTGTATGGCACAGTGAGAAGGATGGTGATAGTCCAACGTAGAATGAAGTTTTCAAAAGTAGTGGAGTGTGCGAGGAGCATTGAGATTCCGAAGGAAGCTCAAAGGAATGTAAAGGCTTGGGAACCGAGGCAACCGGTGGGAAGTGTTAGTTCATCTTCAGGAAGTTTTGGAAGTCAAGGGCGGAAGAGGCAAAGGGAACCATCTCAGCAACCATCTCACCAATCTAGCTTTAAGGTGCCTTCTTCTTCGGGAAATCGGGGTGCCATGTCTAGACCATCGACCGTATGCTACAAGTGTAATCAACCCGGGCATATCCGTACTCAGTGTCCACAGCTTCATAAGGCATGCTACAATTGTGGTAAGGCCGATCATCTTGCTTGGAGTTGCCCTCAAGGGGCGGGGGCGCGTGGTGAGTCGGGCTCGGTGCAGCAGCCAGGTGCAGGACATGGTGTTGGCCAGCAGTCTTTCAGGGGTTCTCAGAGGCAGCAGCCTCAATTTCGCCAGACCACATCAGTTCAGAGTCCTGAGGGTGACCGAGGAGCGAGTTCGTCAGTACCTTCTCAAGGTTCGGTCAGAGGGGAGGCTTTGTGCAGGGTCAGGGCACCTAGGGTCGTGTTTTCAACATTAACACAAATGCTTCACCTTCTGTTTCTCAGGCTCCAGAGGCATCAGTTGTAAGGGGTACTTTTCTTTTATTCAACTCTTTTGCTAGAGTACTCTTCGATTCTGGAGCATCGCATTCTTTCATTGCTGCGTCATTTGTATGTGCATTGGAATTGGACACCGAGAATCTTGATACGCCGTTGTTTGTCGAGACACCATTAGGAGGAAAGTCACCTTTGAGTCGTATTTGTAAGGATTGTGAGCTCATTATCTGTGACCGTCGTTTCATCTTCGACTTTATCGTGCTGGATATGTTGGGGTTCGACCTCATACTTGGAATGGATTGGTTATCTATGTTTCATGCAACGATCGATTGTTTCAAGCGTCGTGTTCGTATATGTCCGCCTGAGGGTGTTTGTTTCGAATTCCATGGCGAGTGTCGAGAACCATTAGCGCCGTATCTGTGTGGGACTCGGGAAAGAGAGTCGGTTTACTTTATGTTGGCGAGTTTGACGTTAGATGAGGATTTGTCTACACGTGGGGAGTTACCTATAGTGGTTCGTGAATTTCCCGATGTGTTTCCAGAAGAGTTACCTGGTTTGCCCCCAGAGAGAGAAATCGAATTCACGATAGACTTGCTTCCAGGCACCGCTCCTATATCGATTCCTCCTTATCGTTTTGCACCCGCCGAACTTAGAGAGTTAAAAGTTCAGCTGCAGGAGTTAAAGAATTTGGGATTTATTCGTCCTAGCACATCACCGTGGGGAGCACCGGCATTGTTTGCTCAGAAGAAGGATGGTTCACTTCGATTGTGTATCGATTACCGTAAGCTCAACCGTGTGACCGTTAAGAATAAGTATCCCATGCCTAGAATCGATGATTTGTTTGATCAACTCCGAGGTGCAACTTGCTTTTCCAAAATCGACTTGAGATCTGGTTATCACCAATTAAGGGTTTGTAGAGAGGACACTCCTAAAACCGCTTTCCGTACTCGTTATGGTCATTATGAATTCGTTGTGATGCCATTCGGTTTGACGAACGCTCCGGCTACTTTCATGGATCTAATGAACCGTATCTTTCGTGCTTACCTCGATCACTTCGTAGTTGTATTCGTCGATGACATTCTCATTTATTCATCTACGGAGGAGGAACACCGAACTCATCTTGCCATCGTTCTTGAACTCTTGAGAGAACATCGTTTGTACGCCAAGCTTAGTAAGTGCGAGTTTTGGTTACCCGAGGTTAAATTTCTAGGTCACGTGGTTTCGAAAGGAGGTGTGTCTGTTGATCTGGGGAAGATAGAATCCGTTATGAATTGGCAACGACCCTAGAATGTGTTCGAGATTCGAAGCTTTTTGGGGTTGGCCGGGTATTATCGCCGTTTTGTTCTCAATTTTCTCGTTTAGCGGCACCGATGACTCGATTGGCGCGTAAGGGGACTCGATTCGTGTGGAGTGATTCATGTGAGGCGGCCTTTGAGGAATTGAAGAGGCGATTGACTACCGCACCGGTTTTGATTGTTCCCGAGCGTGGAGTTGGTTACTCCGTATATTGCGATGCATCTAAGGAAGGGTTGGGGTGCGTATTGATGCAAGCGGGACGAGTAGTGGCATATGGATTGAGACAATTGAAAACTCACGAGCGAAACTCCCCGACTCATGACCTAGAACTCGCGGCCGTTGTTTTTGCTTTGAAGAGTTGGCATCACTACCTTTACGGCGAGAGGTTCGAAGTCTTTTCCGATCATAAGAGCCTAAAATACCTCTTTTCACAAAAGGAGCTTAACTTGCGTCAACGTCGTTGGATGGAACACTTAGAAGATTACGACTTCGAATTGCACTATCATCCGGGTAAAGTGAACGTAGTGGCGGACGCGTTGAGTAGAAAACTGATACACTTAGCAAGCCTAGCCATACGTGAGTGGAAGATGGTGAACGTTTTAGGCCATTATGCTTCACACTTCGAGGAGGTTCAGGAAGGAGTTACGTTATGCAACTTGACCGTGCAATCGGCTTTATCGACTCGAGTAATTGAAGCTCAACAAGGCGACGGAGAAGCGGAGGAACTTCGTACCAAATGCCTTAGTGGGAATGCCCGAGATGGGTGGATGATTCATGCCGATCAAAGTTTGCGCTATCGAGGGAAGTTGTTCGTACCCGTTTTGTGTCGAGAGGGAATCCTACGAGAGTTTCATCACTCACCGTTAGCCGTCCATCCGGGAGGAACGAAGATGTATCATGACTTGCGTAGGCAATTTTGGTGGCCAGGAATGAAGAGGGATGTGGTGATTTTTGTGTCCAAGTGTTTGACGTGTCAACAAGTGAAAGCCGAACATCAACGACCTGCGGGAGAACTACAACCGTTACCGGTGGCCGAGTGGAAATGGGAGAATGTGACGATGGATTTTGTTGCGGGTTTGCCAAGATCGCCGAGGGGGCATGATGCCATTTGGGTTATTGTGGACCGTTTTACCAAGACCGCTCACTTTCTACCTATACATACTACCGATTCCGTGGAAGCGCTTGGCCGTTTGTATGTTCGGGAGGTCATTCGACTTCACGGGATTCCCGTATCCATTGTCTCCGACCGAGATCCGAGGTTCACCGCACGTTTTTGGCAGAGTTTGCAAGCCGCTTTGGGGATGAATCTCTTGTTTAGTACCGCTTATCACCCACAAACCGATGGTCAATCCGAGCGAACGATTTAGACTTTGGAGGATATGCTTCGGGCTTGTGTTATGGATTTCTGGGGTAGTTGGGAGGGACATTTGCCGTTGGTAGAGTTCGCATACAACAATAGTTATCAATTAAGTATCGAGATGGCTCCGTATGAAGCCTTGTATGGGAGACCGTGTCGATCACCTATATGTTGGACCGAATTGGGGGAGGTGACGTTAGTGGGGCCGGATATGATTAGAGAAACCATCGAGAGTATGACATCGATTCGTCAATGACTATTAGAGGCTCAAGAGAGAACAACCGAACAAGTCAAGACAATTCGCCGAAGGTTGATAACCGCTCAAAGCCGACAAAAGAGCTATGCTGATCGTCGTCGTCGTCCGTTATCATTTGAGGTGGGAGATCATGTGTTCCTCAAAGTATCGCCACGTCGAGGCTTGTCACGTTTTGGGAACAAAACGAAAGCTTTCACCGCGTTACATCGGTCTGTTCGATATTATTGAGAAAATTGGGGAGGTTGCGTACCGTTTAGCTTTACCGCCGAGATTATCGAATGTGCACGACGTGTTTCACGTGTCTATGTTGAGGAAGTATGAACCGGATCCGTCTCATGTGTTAGAATGGTCTGAACTCGAATTGGAAGCCGATGCATCTTACGAGGAAGAGCCGATACGTATCCTAGACTCGCGTGATCAAGTGTTAAGGGGTAAGACGATACCATTAGTGCGAGTCCTATGGAGTAGTCAAGGTAGCGAGGAGTCGACGTGGAAACGAAAGGACGTGGTTAGGGAGAAATATCCACACCTATTTTCGGAATAAGTCGATGTGAGTGTTTAAATATCGAAATTTCATATTACATGACTTGTTGCATGATGTTCAGGAGCATGATAGTTGCATGCATTCATAATGCACTTGTTGGTTTACATGACTTGGTTATCTAAATTTCGAGGATGAAATTTTCTTTAAGGAGGGTAGGGTGTAAAGACCCGAAAATTTTTGTTTTCCTTTTTAATCTATTTAAATGATTTACGGGAAATAAAAGGATGAGAATGATTTGGAATATTGAGTTTTTGGGGCTAATGTGTCAAAATGCTATATTGGAGGGGCGAGTGTGTGTAGTGTGTATATATGTCTGGTGTGTGTGTACAGGGAATTAAATTTTCCCATTTTTACTCCTCCCACTCTCCCGTTCTCTTATCTCTCTCTCGGCTCCCTCTCTTACTCTCACTCTCATTCAAATTCCAACCAAACAACTAAAAACCCATAGCGCCCAACCTCAAATCTTTCACTCCTTCGCGTATTATGGCTCGTATAACATCGGTTCAAGCTCGATAGAGGTGCATTTCATTTGAACTCAGGGATTGGAGCTAGGGCTTGAGAAATCTTTCAAATTTGTTCTTGGATCTTGAGGTAGGAAATTCTAACTCTCAATATATGCTAATGATGTGTTTCTCATTGCTTGATTCTTGCCATTGATCGTTATTATTGTTGTTGGGATTGTTGTCGTCGGAGAACCCATCTTTGTTTGTCAAAAATTTGCTCGAAACTCATCGTTATCGATAACATTTTCATTGTTATCGATAACACTTTGTCCCAAAACCCAGAAAATCAATCGTTATCGACACCCTCTGCCTCTGTAATCGCTACCCTTGCGTCTGGAATGAGTTTAATCCTAAAGTTATCGATAACCAGCTTTTCGTTATCGATAACGTTGTGCTTGACAAATTCCAAGCTTGAGTTATCGATAACCTTCTCCAATTGTTATCGATAACAATTAGAAATCACATTATTTTACCATCTTTGATACTTAGTCCATTATTTTAAGATCCGATTACTACTAATCCTTTTAAAACACCTCTCGAGCAAATTCTCAATTTGATTACTTGCTGTTAACAAAATTGTTGGATATCTTCATGGGTTCTAAATTTTGTTTGGACATGATTTTTCTTACAAAAAATGCTTTATGATCCAAATTTGGTTTGAATGGTACGAATTTGACGGTTAAAGGATTTTGGAACATTACGGACGCAACACGAACATTCAGGACTCATCGACGGGTGAGTGTCTGGCAGAGGACATCGGGGTCCTTTAATTGGCCCGGCAGGAGCTATATGCTCGTATTTGGTATCTCAGGACCTCCCTATGGGTAAGGTGCTGGTAGAGGACATCGGGGTCCTTTAATTGGCCCGGCAGGAGCTTCGGCTCATGACACTTGAATGAGACACATTTTGGCATTTGATAATTTTCAGAAATCGTTTATTAAAGCATGTGACCGGTTTTAGAAAAGAAGTGCAAAATTGGTTTGCTCTTATCGATCACTCATTGATTCTTGATCCAGTCGTTAATTTATTCATCTTTTCTACATGTCATCTGCATACATTGTTAGACTAGAGTTTTCTACTGGGCTAGTGTAGCTCAGACCTTCCTTCATTTTCAGGTGCTAACATGGGACAATAGGGCATACTTGGAGTGCTTAGATGTGAGCATCGTTTTGAAAGCTAACTTGAAGAGTTATTTGGCCATCTTTGTCTAGTATTTTTAGAAAGATGTATTTGTAACCCTATTGTAAATCTTTTGACTTAAGGAATGATTGTAAACGCTTAACTCTCTTTCATATTTGATACTTATGTTCATTCGGGGCTCGAAGCCAAAATTGTAATCTTTTGGAAACATTTGGTGGATGAAGTGAAATTGTTACATGGAAATGCTAAACTCTTTTGGGTTATTGTACGGAATATCGTGAGGTTTTATTTATAAAAATCAATTATATTTATGTTGAAAATCGAGGGTGTGACAAAAGCAAAGACTACCGCAAGCAACTCCTTTTCAGTTGTAGAATAATTCATCTGAGCATCGTTCAAGGTTTTGCTTGCGTAAGAGATGACACACGGTTGCTTATCTCTTCTTTGGCCTAAAACAGCCCCGACTGCGTAATCACTTGCGTCGCACATGAGTTCGAACGGAAGGTTCCAATCGGGACTTTGGACAATAGGCGAAGTTGTAAGACTCGCTTTTGTAGACACCTCCCAGACGGGGCATCACCATACAGTTGTATCATCACTGTGTTTGCACGATTGGTTGCTCGCTTAATAAACCAAGATCGTGGATACTTCCATGGCTAGAGGTATCACCACACGATAGCGGTCATCATCAAGACAGAGTCGCCACCCAGTTTGTTAAAACTAGGAAAATAAATAGAGATTCTGGTACGGAAGCCAAAAGTACAGTAAGGGGAAGGTGTTAGGCACCCCTCTCTGCCTAGCCGCGAGGCTAGCCCATAATCATTCAACATAAGACATATAGATGCTTTATTCAATTCCATACACGTAGTCTGTTTTTATGCCTTAAACAGTTAATAAGGTGAGCCGAGACTATAATAAATCATGCGTCAGAAAGCAGTAAACAAATCAAAACTGTGCCAGCAAATCGATCACTCGGCCGGCGAATGGAAGTCGCGGCTGAGGGATCACACTGGGTCAATGTACAGGCCGAGGCATCGAAGCCCTGACTGGTGTTCTTCCTCACACCAGACAGAAAACTAACAGACGATCAGAAAGCTACGATTAATGACATAAAACATTAAATAAACCAAACCCGAGGCCGTTGGGCCTCACCACCTCGATCCCTCAGTTGCTTGATTGCTTCAGATCGATGGGGATCGACTGATTGATTGCTACTTGGACGAAACCCTAGGGCTAGGGTTTGGAACTCAGGGGTTGGATTGTCGGATTGATGGCCGCCTTCGGGAGGTTAGGGCTTTTGTAGAGAGGAATTTTGGGAGTATATAGCCAGAGTTTCGTGGCTTGAATGTATATGGATCTCAGGAATTTCGTGTCTATTTGGGTGTCTTTTTATATAGGCAAGGGGGTGACTCACTCGGTCCAATCAAATCACGGGGTTGCAATTGCATTTGCATTGCAACTCAAACTCTTCATTGCAATCTCTGAACGTGGCCCGAACGCATCGGAGAGGCGGCGGGATTGGATCAAACAACCGACAGAACGGGTTTGGCGGAAAAAGGCCGATCTGGCGGCCGAGCAAAGGATGTCGCGGCTGGAAATAGATGTGGCGGCTGAGCCATTGATCTGGCGGCCGAGGCTTCGATCTCTCAGGGAGATTTTTGGTGCAACAGGTTGCTCGGGTGAGGAATGGATGTTGAGGTCGTGATATCGATGTTACGGCCATCCGATGGATTTTCCTAGCACACTATCTTTCTGTCTGAAAGGCTATTTGGCTCTGGATTGGGTCCTCTAAGTGGCTCAAAGTTCGAACCATAAGTCCAGGGGTTTCACAAAAAAGCAATCAGCAATCATCGAATCCGTATCATCATCGGGATGGTCCCAAGGTGGGAGTTGAAATAATCGTTAGGCCAAATTGGGGTGTCTACAGATGCCCCTCTTTGACTGAGCTCAGACGGATCGTGAGACATGTTTGAGTAATAGTCAAAGCTGTAAAAGCAACTCAATTTGGTTTAACCACTATTACAGGGGTTTTTAAAAAAAGGTTTTGTTATGGTCGGGCTGGGAGGCTGCCTACGTATTCCTCAAGGGAAATTCAGACCAATCGTAGTTCAAAGGGCAATAAAAAAAAGAAAAAGTTTGGAGGGTTAGAGACAGACGACGTACCTTCGGGCTTGAACAGCCATAGTGCAACGTACCTGGGTAATGCCAGGGTTTTGGCGGAAAGTAGTTGAAGGAGCGCGGGGCTGCCGGGGAAGTTTTTTACGGAGAGTTACCTTTAGTATTTTGGGGTAGATCAGTACACGACAGGTGTGTTTGCTTTTCTTGAACATCCTTACTTTGACTGAGGGGAGCTCGGTAGAGTAGCCTATCCTTGCGAATGAGCTGGAAGGAATTGATGTAGTTGCGGCGGAATCCAAGCCATCTGCGGGGATGAATCGGATGCCAGTTTTAAGATAAGGGGTAGAACCCAAGTCATCTTCCGGAGATGAGTTGGATGCCGTTGTTCGACATGCGGGAGGCGCAGAGCCAGTGACTGAAGCACGGGGTGTTGTGATGAGGGAACCAAGGCATGGAGCCGGTTGCAATCATGAGCCTGGGGTGACCGAAGCGTGGAGCTGGGGTTGATAGTTCAAAGAGCTTTGCCTTCCGGAGGTGAGAACTTGAAATGTCAGAGCTTCGAGCTTCGATGTGATTTGAACAAAGGCGTAGAGCCAATTGTATTCTGATGGTCTGTGCACGGAGCTTTCTCATCATAAAATTTGGCTTCGAGCCAAAGGATCGAGGCGCCGGGCCGATTAATAAAACTGAGGCTTAGAGCCGGTTGATTTGTAGGATTGACCTGTTTCATGAATAAAAAGATATGCAGAATATGTATATGATGATAGTGGTTAGATATGAGCAGATATGATGATGCAGACTCGATGATAACAATGGTGATGCAGTTGATGCTAATGTGCACGGGCCCGTGCGTGTGTGTTTATTTAAGCATAAAGCTTCTTTCAAGTTCCGGACTTGAGCACTCGAAGCATAGAGCTCGAGTATTCGGACGGCAGAATCCGAGCATTCAAAGTACAGGCTTTGAGCGTCCAGTACGCAGTGGTTGGGCATCTAAACGTAGAGCTTGTGCATTCAAGGTATAAACCTTAAGCATTCGAACGTCGAGTTCGAGCGTCCAGTACACAGTGGTTGGGCATCCAAACGTGGAGCTTGTGCGTTCAAGTACAGGCTTGAGCATTCAAAGTACAGGCTTTGAGAGCAGGTGATATGGCATTGTTGAGTAGTGAGTTTGTAGAACTGTTGAGTTGTTGAATATTCCATCTTCCATCTTCCAAGGGGTTTGATTTGTTCTTTTTGCTTGGAATGCTTCCAAGGCCAGTTTTGAGTATGGTCGGGACTCCCCCCAAGGCTAGTTTTGAGTGTGCTCGGGATGTTTCCAAGGCTAGGTCTTGACCCTATTCCACTTCAATTCTGTCGACTTGTTGACCCAAAATGCCATAAGGCTTGTGAAATGCTTTGGCTATTATGGCCTTCACAGATTTCCATCACTTTGACTGACGGGGTGATTCACACATACGCTCTAGGAGATTTCCATCGCCTCCTTTGGCAAATTCAACTTGTTTTGGGAGATTTCCATTGCCTCTATTAACGGGGTACCTTCCGGAGGTTGAATGGTTTCTGGAAGCTGGCTATACAAACGCCTTTCGGAGAGCTTTAGTAACACGGATGCCTTTTGAAGAGCTGAAGTGTGTACTAGGTGATTGTAAGCTTCATGCAGATGTATTTTCTTGTTGGTTGTTCACTCAATGTATTAAGTGAAAGCCGTAGGATTGTATTGCTGGCCTGCTGAGCGCGAGGCTGTGCATATGGCAAAGCCTTGAAGCTGTTGGATATGGATAATGACAATGGAGCTTGCTGAGTGATTCGATGGTGCAAGAAGTACGGTGCTTGCAGAGATGGTATTTTCATGGGCATTTGAGCCGTTGAGTTGAGTACTTGAGAGTTGCTGAGTTATGGTGTTGTCTGAGATGGCGAGCAAGGAACACATGGTGTAGCTAGGTGAGCCTGACTTTTGGAGTGATGAGCTTGAGGCCGCTAGGTGAGTGAGACCGTTTAAATGATTGTGGACATAGAACCGCTGAGCTGGTTGATGTAGAGCTGTTGGATTTGCTTGATGATAGCACGAAGCAAGAAGCTATGGTGCCAATTGCAGAGTTTGCTCAGGACTAGTTACGAGGCTATTTTTCAGCCTCTTTGACTGGGCTTTGTCGGTTATAGATACCGAGCTTGGTATGGTCGATTCAAGGACCGAAATCCAGGAGAATCCTGCAACCCACATTTGAATAGTTTAGAAAACAGCAATGGATAGGACAATATGCAACAGGCTTGGAGTCGACCACGGGCCGAAGTCCTTTTATGCTGACTGCTAGGGGCAGGACCACCACACTTAAAGAACCCTAATTCAAGAACCTGAACGATTGCGGGTGACATGGTTTGCAACATGACATATATGCATATTAATTTGAGTATTTAGAAAGAAACGCAAGCCCCCTGTTTAGGCCATGAATGCTTGACTTCTAGCTAAATCGTGCATGATGACAATGATCTAATTGCCCCTAGCATAGAAACATGCGATGCAAATAATAACGAAAGTGAGTGCAATGTTTCTGTTCGGCGGAGATCTTGGCGTGCCCTTGACAGTGCTGCGTGACAGCATTCCACAAAAGAGTTGAGGTGTTCCCCTGGATATGATGCTTCTCAGGCTGAGCTTTCTTCAAGTGTGTTGGCAGGGAGGTAGATTTTATAGTGCATCCCTTTGTTGCCCTTTATTCCTTGTATAGATATGATGGCCGTGATGCCTTGATGAACCTGCCTTGTTTGAGCATAAGAACACCTCATACTTGGGATTAGCTTATGCAACCAAGACAACTACTTTTGCTAAGCAAACATAAAGATGTACACGTGGAATACTAGGGTCAAAAAGGTCTATGCAAAAGACAAGGTGAAAATGATATGCAAACAAATCCACAATGTGTTCTGGACATCTCAACTTTTGCGTGTTTAAGCTAATGCTCCTCTTTGATTTAGGGAGACCAACAATGACTTTAAACTAGTTAAGTGATTATGACAAGACAGACTACAATACTCTAGCGACACTGCTGAAAATATTGTTTGGCCCAGGGCCCATCTAGTTACACTCCTCATGAAATGGGAAACTCATTTTATCTCCTCAAAAGTTTGTAAAAGCAATTGTGCTTGTATTGCTGTGTCAAAAATGTTTAGGATAAAATCAACTTTGAAAGCTTTCCCTTGAGGATTTCAAGGTCATATCATTCTATCCATGCTCCACACTCATGTCATTCAATCATCAAAGAACATAGAATTATTTTGCAAACCTATGCCCCTAGTCAATTAGGTGAGTTTGTTGCTTCGAGCTTGATTTGGTTGACTTGAGTTGGATTGATAAGCGCCTACTGAGACCCATATAAGAGGTTGGATACTTTTGAGAGAAATGCATAAAGGGGATCATAGCCATGCCCCTTGTCTCTCGTAATTCTCTATGCTGTGTGATTTGCCAAAATGATGCAAATTTCAGGATTCTTGCCCTTCGTGTTAAGTTCCACATTGGTGATGCCCCTAATGTCTATGACCTTGCTACTAAGTCGTGTTCCCCAATCTGAGAGGACTTTGTTACGGACCATATTGTAGGTTAGGGTGTCAGCTTAAGAAAGGAAGGGATGTAAAGGCTCAAGCCTAATTTCTACTCATGCTTGGGTTTTAAAAGCTAGCAGCCATCTTCAACATTTTTTTATCAACTCTTGTAGTCTCTTGTCTCACTTTGTGTGAAAGAGTTGTTCTCGTCAAAAATGTCCTTTGCATGTATTGGAAGAAATGTTTCTTTCAAAATGCCCCTTGCTTGACGGGGCGCTCATTCTTTCATTTGATTTTTCTTTCATCTTTCCTTGTATTTTTTTTGTGTATGCCCTAGTGTAGGGAATGACTGTCTAGCAGGCTTTTCAAAAGAATTATCCAGAGGCTCAACGGGGCTAGCAAAGGATAAGTGTTTGGGATAGAGAAATGAATGCCTTTCTTCATCTTGAAATACACGACAAAGTGTCAAGGATCCTTACCAAGAAATTAAGGGTTTCGATGTTTAACCAAGCGAATTTTAATCCTTTGAGATACATAGTAGATGCATGGGAACATGGCTAATTTCTCACTTTGTTCGTGCTCTAACTTTTGCTTTACGGGTTTTCAATCTAGCGAGCTCATCATTTTTCTTCTCTACATTTTTTTCCTTTTCTTCTTTCTCCTCTTTTCTACTCTTCATATTCAAAAGCATGTCTTGCTTACAGGTGATCTCTGTGAGGGTTCAGAGATGTGTCAACTCCTTCCTAGCTCCACAGAAATGACGCGGGTCATAGCTTTGAAAAACTCATTCCGTGCTTTTGACAATTCAAGTGATTATGATGTGTTTCAAAAGATGTTATAAGATTACTTTGAAACTCTTGCGGATTGTTTTCAACGTTTGATGTTGTCATGAGCATTCTATTGCAGCAAATCAGCACATGGGAAAATAGTTTGAAGATTGTGGCCGAGCATAAGGTGCCTACGTATCTCAAAAAAAGAGAATCAGGCCATTCGTAGTTCGAGTTCGAGGAGACTCTTATTCACATTTCATGCTAGGTGCAACAAGCGGACTTACGACCAAAATAAACTCAAGACATAGACCTTTAAAAAGGAAACAGATATAGACCAAAATAGTAGCTAGGACTAGCTAGATAAGACTCCTCAAAAAAATTGATTCTTAGCCTAAGACGTGACAGGCATGGACGCTGCTGCTGCCCAGTGATCAAACTCAGCTGGATCAATCTTCTCTTGATCGATGAGGTCTTGGATTGCATTCTTGAAAGCCCCACATTCTCTGATAGAGTGGCCATTTACTTGGTGGTACTTGCAATACCTTCCGCCTTTTTGTATAAAATTTGGAAATTTTGGCTGTAACGGCTTCAATACCCCTTTTGCTTCCAAGATACAGAACACCTCTTCCAAGTTCATTTTAAGAGGAACAAAGTGTCTCTTTTGCCTGCGGTCGAGATGGGATCCCACCATTTTAATATTACTGTTGCTTATGTTCATCTTACAGTTGTTTTTCTCTTTGAGAGATTGCTGGTTTAGATCAATGGTACTGAGAAGAAGTTGCTTTTCATGTTGCTGCTGCGGATCGTTCACCACCATTTCAATTTGGTTGTCCTCAATGGAATAAGTTTCTCTCTGAGCTGTCCTTTTCAGCCATCTAGTAGGGGGAGGTGGAGGTGGAGCTTGAACTTGCGGAAGACTTCTTTGCAAACTGTGAACAACGGTGGCTAGGGCAGCCACTGATTCAACCAATACATTAACTTTAGCAGCCAGAGCTTCAATCTTCTTGTCGGCCATTGCTCTCACGTCTAAGACCAAACCCAAAATTTAGAAAAAGCAAGAACTTAGCTACGCTCAGGTTGAGATGTCCAAAATCAAGTGTCTATGCAACGCATACATCAAACACACTTATTGCTCTTAAAATGCAAATCTAGCATGCTGGGGGGCTTAACCAAATGATAATTGATGTTGACATATGATCATGCAATATGCTATAAGAAGAAATGAGGGTAATTGACCCCTCTTTTGGTTTAGTCCCCTGTATGGTTAGAGAAAGACAAACAAAATGATATACATAGCACCATAGCTACTTTCACGGATTATGGATGAGACATGAATTGCAATTCGTCTGTATGCATGAGTTTATCGGATACTATAGATAGCCAGCCATTTTTTATATGGATGATTCTTAAGACTTGTTGCTACTCCTTAAGATCCCACTTCCAAGCCAATCCATATTATGAGACAAACCGAAAAGGTTGAGCATATGACTACAACAGAAAGTAGACTCGGAGTCCATTGCTGTGCTAACGGCTATTTGAGTGTTTCAGAAAAACTTGTCATTTGAGGATTAGACTAGGCATTGCAAAAAGTTTTGAAAGTTCTTTCAATTCTTGGTTAGGGAAGACTCTTTCTCAAAATGTGATTGAGGTAATTGAAATTCACTTGATTATTTGCTAGCACATTGGTAACCTCCTAAATTTTACCAGCTTGTTGAAGTAAGCATGATCAAAATTTTGAATTTTTGAAAGATGGGTTGCTAGGCCGCTTTGAAAATAGTAACCAAAGTCCTACACTTGTCATGCTAAATCGTCCATGGAGTATTGCAAGTTCTATCCATAGTATCCTTGACTTTGCATACAATCATCCATAACCTGCTCTACTACCTTGCACTCCCTCTTTCCTTTAGCCTCGCAAGGCAAAGATTGCTAAGGCAATCCCTAGTTCAATTGCCGACGAGGCAGCCAGTTGTTCGATTTCATTCTAGAAATCCATGCTTTGCGGTGCTTTAAGTAAAGCGGGAGTGTTAAGTAAGCAATGATGCTTTCAACTTATCGAAAACATATCTTGCAGGTAATGGCATGCCTCAGTGCTTAGCTCTAAAGACTTAGAGTTAGGGCTCTTAGTTCATGCCCCAACCCTTCTGCACAGAAAGCGGTATTAAAACAACATATACAGGGTGTGAGGAAGAACTTCTAAAACAAGATGCAAGTAGATTCCTAACCTGCAGGATCCTGTCTTATTTTGATAAGTTCTATGGCTCTCTAGCACATGTAAGGTTTAGGTAGTCTCAGGGTGCTCCGTTGTCAAAGGGTACCAATCCTTTCACCAGCCCATCATAGGTGGCGATTGGGTGATTCCCTTTTTGATATACCACTAGGTATAAGTGATTGTGGAGTTTGCTGGAACCCCTAACATAGCCCATGTCATGCCGGGATATTAGGTGAACTCAATGAGGCTTGCCTGCTCGATGCATATGGTAAATGAATTAAATAAGGCATGTATTAGTCTTATGTTGAACTTTCTGGTTATGGCTCTCACGTCCCCAGCAGAGTCGCCAGAAAACTGTAGACACCTCCCAGACGGGGCATCACCATACAGTTGTATCATCACTGTGTTTGCACGATTGGTTGCTCACTTCATAAACCAAGATCGTGGATCTTCCATGGCTAGAGGTATCACCACACGATAGCGGTCATCATCAAAACAGAGTCGCCACCCAGTTTGTTAAAACTAGGAAAATAAATAGAGATTCTGGTACGGAAGCCAAAAGTACAGTAAGGGGAAGGTGTTAGGCACCCCTCTCTGCCTAGCCGCGAGTCTAGCCCATAATCATTCAACATAAGACATATAGATGCTTTATTCAATTCCATACACGTAGTCTGTTTTTATGCCTTAAACAGTTAATAAGGTGAGCCGAGACTGTAATAAATCATGCGTCAGAAAGCAGTAAACAAATCAAAACTGTGCCAGTAAATCGATCACTCGGCCGGCGAATGGAAGTCGCGGCTGAGGGATCACACTGGGTCAATCAATGTCCGTGAGGCATCGAAGCCCGGTGGTGTTCTTCCTCACACCAGACGGAAAACTAACAGAGAGCTACGATTAACGACATAAAACATTAAATAAACCAAACCAGAGGCCGTTGGGCCTCACCACCTCGATCCCTCAGTTGCTTGATTGCTTCGGATCGATGGGGATCGACTGATTGATTGCTACTTGGACGAAACCCTAGGGCTAGGGTTTGGAACTCCGGGGTTGGATCGTCGGATTGATGGCCGCCTTCGGGAGGTTAGGGCTTTCGTAGAGAGGGATTTTGGGAGTATATAGCCAGAGTTTCGTGGCTTGAATGTATATGGATCTCAGGAATTTCGTGTCTATTTGGGTGTATCCGAGGGTCTCTTTATATAGGCAAGGGGGTGACTCACTCGGTCCAATCAAATCACGGGGTTGCAATTGCATTTGGGTTGCAACTCAAACTCTTCATTGCAATCTCTGAACGTGGCCCGAACGCATCGGAGAGGCGGCGGGATTGGATCAAACAACCGACAGAAGGTTCGAGAGTCTGGAAAAAGGCCGATCTGGCGGCCGAGCAAAGGATGTGGCGGCCTGGAAATAGATGTGGCGGCCGAGCCATTTATCTGGCGGCCGAGGCTTCGATCTCTCAGGGAGATTTTTGGTGCAACAGGTTGCTCGGGTGAGGAATGGATGTTGAGGCCGTGATATCGATGTTACGGCCGTCGGATGGATTTTCCTAACACACTATCTTTTTGTCTGAAAGGCTATTTGGCTCTGGATTGGGTCCTCTAAGTGGCTCAAAGTTCGAACCATAAGTCCAGGGGTTTCACAAGAAAGCAAAGCAATCATCGAATCCGTATCATCATCGGGATGGTCCCAAGGTGGGAGTTGAAATAATCGTTAGGCCAAATTGGGGTGTCTACAGCTTTGAGCTTCAGAAACGCCTCCTCACAATCATTCGTCCACTCAAACGGGACGTCTTTGGAGAGTAGATGGCATAGTGGCCGTGAAATAGCACTAAAATCTTTGATGAATCGCCGGTAAAAACCGGCATGCCCGAGGAAGGATCGAATATCCTTGATGCACTTAGGAGTTGGGAGATTGGCAATGAGATCAATCTTGGACTTGTCAACCTCAATGCCCTTAGAAGATACGATATGGCCTAACACGATGCCTTGTGTTACCATAAAATGGCATTTCTCCCAATTGAGAACAAGGTTCTTCTCCTCGCATCGTTCCAACACTTTATCAAGGTTGGCTAAGCACGACTCAAAAGAATCTCCAAAAACTGAGAAATCGTCCATAAAGACCTCGACGATCTTCTCCACCATATCACTAAAGATACCCATCATACACCGCGAAAAGGTGCCGGGAGCATTGCACAAGCCGAATGGCATGCGTCTATAAGCAAAAGTCCCGAACGGGCAAGTAAATGTAGTCTTCTCTTGGTCGGCCATGGCGACCTCTATCTGATTGTACCTGGAATAGCTATCAAGAAAATAATAGTAGGCATGGCCAGCCACTCGCTCCAAAATCTGATCAATGAATGGGAGCGGAAAATGATCCTTCCTTGTTACCGCATTCAGCTTGCGATAATCAATACAAACACGCCACCCGGTGACAATCCGTGTGGGCACAAGCTCATCTTGATCATTCTTCACAACCGTTACCCCCGACTTCTTAGGTACCACTTGGATGGGACTCACCCATTTGGAGTCCGCAATCGGGTAAATGATCCCCGTATCCAACAACTTCAACACCTCAGCTCGCACCACATCCTTCATATTAGGATTTAACCGCCATTGTGGTTGGCGTGACGGCTTCACATTGTCTTCTAGATAAATATGATGTGTGCAAAGGGTTGGAGAGATGCCTTGTATATCGGCGATGGTCCATCCGATAGCCTTCTTGTGCCTTCTCAAAAGTGCAAGCAATTCCAACTCTTGAAGATTCCCAAGAGTGGAGGATATCACTACCGGATAAGTTTCATTGTCGCCAAGAAAGGCATACTTCAACATTTTCGGTTAAACCTTCAATTCAAGCTTAGGCGGCTCAACACTAGAAGGCAACGTCTTCTTTTCGATGGGCGGCAACTCTTCAAATGTAGGAACCCATGGTTCCGCTCCAAAAACTTCCTCCTCATCAAGCATAGAGTAAAGATACTCAACCTCCGGTGAATCTAGAAAATCGGCTTCCTCGGCAGTAAGACATACCTCCAAAGAGTCCTTGTACAAGAGTTCATCCACATGATCTTGAACTAGAGAGTCGATACAATTAACGTCTTGGACATCATCGTCATTTCCCATTTGGCTACCCACATGAAACACATTAACGGCCATCTTCATATTCCCGAAAGTCATGTTTACTAGCCCACTTCGGCAATTAATAACAGAATCCGAGGTGGCTAGAAACGGCCATCCGAGAATAACGGGAGTTGAGTTGGGAGACGAAGACATCGGACAAATGTCCAACACCAAGAAATCCACCGGATATATGAAATTGTCAACTTGAACCAACACGTCCTCTACAACGCCCCTCGGAATGCAGATACTTCGATCCGCCAATTGCAATGTAACCCGAGTTGGTTTCATCTCCCCGAGACCAAGTTCCTCATAAACCGAATATGGGAGCAAATTAACGCTTGCTCCCAAATCCAACAAAGCTTACTCAATCCGCTTCCCATCAATCGTGACGGATATAGTAGGACATCCCGGATCCTTGTACGTAGGCGCAATGTCCGTTTGAATGATCGAGCTCACTTGTTCGGTGAAAAAGACCTTCTTTTGGACTTTGAACTTGCGCTTTTGAGTACACAAGTCTTTCAAAAACTTGGCATAAGCAGGGATTTGCTTGATAGCATCCAAGATTGGAATGTTGATCTTGACTTGTTTGAAAAGCTCATAAATTTCCGCATTGACCACGGAATTCGTTGTAGCTTTCAACCTTTGCGGATATGGAGCCGGTACGGGAGAAACTTGTGGCATGGGAGGGTTATTGTCCATTACTTTTGGAGCTGGCTTGGGAGATTCCCCAAGTGTTGGATTGGATGGCGCCGGAATTGGTAGAAAGGCAGTCACCGGCGGCTCCACTTGTGCATTGTCAACGGTCTTCCCACTTCTTAAAGTAATTATTGATTTGGCTTGCTTGGGGGAAGGTACCAAAGAGCTACCAACCAAATTTTGACCTTGTGGGTTCGCTAGAGGTTGAGCCGAAAATTTCCCTCTCTCTTGTTGCAAGAGACCGACCGATGTGGCAAGCTTCCCCATTTGTGTTCTCAAATCTGCAATAGCTTGGGTATTCTGCTCGCTCAAGGCAGTTTGTGTTTGAAAAAAGGCTTGCATCGACTCTTCCCATGACCGCCTTTGGGGAGGAGGTTGGAATTGGCCTTGGCCTTGCGAAGGTTGGCCTTGTGAGAAACCGGAAGGAGTGAAACCGGGAGGCCCTTGATTTTGTTGAAAGCGTGGTGGCCCAAAGTTTTGTGGGGACCGCCATGTTTGATTTTGAACCGGCTGAGGGCCTTGAAATTGTCCCGATGTTGCCTTTGAGCTTGATTGAAAGTATTCGGATAAGGCTCAAATCGTTGAATAGCACTCACTTCTTCCGGAGACATGCTATTGAGAACGTTCTTGAGAGCTCGGATGTTGAAACATTCACCGATTGAATGGCCCGCCATCTCACATATAGCACATATCTCTTCCACCTTGTTGACAGATTTCACCTCATGAGCTCCTTTCAACTCCATTTGTTCCAACTTCCGAGTGAGCTGTTCCACTCTAGACTCGAGGGCATTCGGCTCGTTCAATGAAAATTTACCGGAACCACTCGGTCCTAGGTTTGCCATAGCCCGCTCGTCGACATCAACGACATCCCATGACTGATTCTTGTCCGCCAATTGGTCCAAAAATTCCCATGCATCCACACCCGTCTTGTCTAGAAAGTCCCCATCGACCATAGTATCAATGAGTTGGTAACTCGATTGGGAGCAACCTTGCATGAAATGACCAATCAACTGTGGCTTGTCAAACCCATGATGTGGTAGCGCAGCAACGAAATCCTTGAACTGCTCCCAATACTTGTAGAACGATTCCCCCTCTTTTTGTTTGAAGTTTTGAATTTGTTCCTTGAGGAGCTTCGTTCTATGGACCGGGAAAAATTTCTTGTGAAACTCGGCCTTGACAGCAGCCCAGGTTCGCAATGATTGAGGTTTCAATGAAGTAAACCATTGTTTCGCTTTATCCTTGAGGGAGAAAGGAAATAACCTCAATCGCCCATTCTCCAATCGAGCGGCATCCGTGGTGAAAGTATTGAGAAGCTCTTCAAATTCACGAATATGGTCATATGTGCTCTCACGGTCCAACCCACGAAATATTGGGATGAGATTATGATATCCATGCTTAAAATCAAACGAATTTGCATTAGTAGTAACAGGAATGACTATGGGGGATTGTTGAACCGGACTCCCCGGATTCAAAATATCCCTCAAAGTCCTCACTGGTGGTGGTTCAGCCATTCTCTTTTTAGGACGGCGTCCCCTCGGACGTGACGGAGATTTTAATCTCGGACGTCTATAAGCCGCCAAAGGAGGAGATCTTCCTCTAGGGCTGCCTTGAGGTGATAATGAATGACAGAGTCTATTAGAGTTTGGACTCCGATAGAAATCAGTCATGCACCACCACTTAGAAGAGAATTGGTGACAAGTCCAACCACCCAATAAACCAAAACAAAACTAATCTACTACTAGATTATGTACAATAAAGAAACAAGTTATAGCCATGCTAGCTTCGTTACACCTCAAGTTGATACAAAGATCGGTTAGAGGTTTCCACTATAATGAATACAAATTGTTTGAAGCAAAAGAAACGGGATACTTACAATGGTTTATCGAACCTCCAAATAAGCTAATATAAAGATATCCCTGGCAACGGCGCCAAAATTTGCTTATCTCCGCAACTTACCCTCCAATTAAAGAAAAAGCTAGGTCGTTGATAGCAAGTAAACCGGTAGGACCGGATCGTTCCCACGGAGAAATCTTCTAAGCTAATTTGGAATAGATGTAATGAAAAGGGTTTGCGGCTTTTAAGCAGCTAACTTCGGTGATTTAATTTGAAATGACGGTAAAAACTCAGATTTAAACTAGATTAAGATGGTCGAGTCAAGAGAGCTCGGTTTACTCACGAATCAGCCAATCAAACGGTTCCTTGATCTAACTAAAGAGTGGACCAAAACCGTCCGGATTCCACTTGAAGTATTAGGAACTGAAGACTACTTGTAACTCGATTCAAAGCATTAATTCAAACTGAACTCATTTAACGCAAGTGAGAGACGAAAAAGGATCGTTCGCACGCGTACGATTAATCAAGCACGTAGCATGAGGCGATAGACCTCGTTGATCAAAGAAGCCACCGACCCCATGATCAATACAAGAAATCATGGGTTTAATTCGTCCAATACATTGACAACGAGCTAAAGATTAAGCGAAACCATTCGATTGACTAATTCATAGAGTAAACCTCACCCCGAGACCAAACCGATTAACTACTCACGCATTGGAAATGAACTAGAAATTATGCTAAGTACTGAAAACACGATTCACCGACAAACTCGAAAATAAACTTGATTTATATTAAGATCCAATGTGTAGCAACAACGTTAACAAACGTGATTTAAACAAATAACCAACACTTACTTGAATTTGAGAAGCAATTAAAGACTAAAACTTGAAGAAATGACTTGAGAGCTCTTAAACGTGAAAGACTAAGAACTTGGAACGTAATATATCATGGCCAATAATGGCCAATAAAGCTATTTAAAGGCTAAAACAATTAGCCAAAAAGTGGACCAAAAGGCCCCAAAGATATCCCAAAACCACGCCTAAAATGGAAACTTTCCATAAATGGAAAGTTGGAAAGTTAGTCTAAAATATCTCCTGGCCGACACAAGTAATTGATACCTTCACCAAAGGTAATCGATACCTTCATGATTTCCCTTGCTCGAGCTGAAAGTAATCGATACCTTTAACATGTTGTAATCGATACCCTTAAGTCTGGATTCTTTGTGGACCAAAATCGATCAAAGGTATCGATTACTCCCTACATGTAATCGATAACAATCAGCAAAAGAGGAATGTAATCGATAACACTTCCTCCAGTAATCGATACTCTTAAGGCTGGGAATTGCTTGAACCAAAACTGGACAGAGGTATCGGTTACAATTGCTATGTAATCGATTACTTCCTTCAGCAATTTGCAGAAATCAGCCTTCTGCTCTGCCACCTTGATCTCGACACTTCTGAGCATCTCCCGAGGCATCTTCCCTTGACTTCTCGGACTTGGTGGCTGTAGACACCCCAATTTGGACAGCTCGAATTTCCTTGATTCGTGGCCCGGAGGCTCCCCGATGATGAAAATTGGATTAAACAAGCCTTGGACCGATAGAACAATGCTCCTTGGAAGGCTTTAAAAAGAGAAATAAAATATCAAAAATAGCTTTCAAGCGCTCTGGACCAATCCCAAGTGCTCCAGACTATTTTCCAAAACCATGGGTCAGCCAATTCTCGAGCGCTCGAGAGTGAAGTCCCAAGGGTCAGCCAATTCTCAAGCGCTCGAAACTTTTGCACTGCCCAATGGATGTTGAAGCTTCCCCACTATCCATGCAGCCATCATTGCAGCCGTTTGAACGGGTCTTAGCCTTGGACCTCACTCAACCTCAGTCAGAGATGAGTTAGAGCTGAGATTTCATTTTGATTTCAAATAATATTTTCCAATATGAGACCATATGTTATATTTTTGCCTATAAAAGGCCTTTTTCAGCTCAGAAAAGAGGAGGACTCTCTCTCTCTAGATCACTTCTCTGACAGTTCAAAGCAGAAAAATCAGCTCTCACTCTTTTGCAAGCAAAAATTCCCATTTTCAAAGGCAAAAACAAGCCAAAAAACCCAAGGTATCAAGAAGATGGAAGGGGTTATGATCATCTCCAGCTTCTGATCTTCTGAAGCTTCCATCCCTTTTCCATCTTCCAAACCCCTCTGTCAAGGAGCAAGGTTCCAAGTAAAAGGTAAAAGCCTCACACTTTGGTGTCAATCAAGAGCAAGGCTGTTTCTTCCCTTCTGAGGGAGGCTTCCAGCTCACTCCAGTCCTCAATACTGAAAGTGTGAAGGGAGAGCTTTAGTGTTAAAATAAAAGCAAAGGGTTACAAGTGTTTTCCATGTATGCAGCACTGGCAGCACTCCCGAGCGCTTGGGACTACTCTGGAGCGCTCGAGAGTGATGCTAGTTCCATTTTCCATTTTTCTAGCACTTAAATCAACATGCAAGGGGTATAAAGACAGGTCTCAAGCAAAAAGGGTCTTCTTAAATGTCTTTGCTGTGTCTAATCTGATTTTCAAAAGAGGATAAGGATACTTTTCATAGAAGTGCAAAAATATGCTTTTCAGTAGATTAAAAAAAAAGAAGAAGAAGAATCTTTGGCATGCAAAACAATAAATGGATCTGTTGCATTAAGACATTAAAGTAAAGAGGCTTTGATTGGTTGAGACCAGTCTGGGGGTGCAGCTCACTCCAGAGCGCTCGAGTCTACGCCAGAGCGCTCGGGAGTTTTCTGCATGCCACTTTATTCATGTTTCCCTTTATTTTTAGTTCTTGTAATGCTCTTGCATGCCTTGCATGTGACCCTTTGGTCTTTAGAACTATAAAATCACTGTTCTTGGAAGGAAAAGACACATGACTCGGTGGAATGGGGCCTGACCCTGATCTACCAGATCTCCTGTCGGGCCTGTATCATGTTTGAGGTTATTTAAATTTACATTTTCAGTACTATATCCTATTGTGTTCTGTTGAACTAACATGATTGGCAGGATGGACATGCAATACTCCCAAGCGCTCGGGAGTGCTCCCGAGCGCTCGAGAGTGAGGTTAATCACAGGATTTTCCAGTCTCCAACATTTTGCACTCCATTTCCATTTCTCTCATCTATTCATTGTACATATCCACATGCATGGACTTCCCAACCTGATATATCTGTAAATAAATGCTAGATACTTAATGAAATAAAATCCTTTGAAAAACCCCATAAATGTTTAGTAGAGACCGATTTTAAATCGGGCGAGGGGGGTACCGTAAAACCCCTTCCCCCCTCGTAACGTGGCTCCCGAATCCTTTTCAAATCTCTGGTTTTCAATTCAAATCAATCATTTTTAATCAAAACGGTTTCTCGGGTGGCAAACCACAAATCCGGGTGGCGACTTTTCAAAATTTTCAAATCGATTCCAAAAGCGAGCGAGGCGTTTCTTTACGGGCCGCCCCGATTCCACCCGGGGCTGTGGTAGCCCACAGTGGCGACTCTGCTGGGGACAATGGTTTAATTGATACTTGAGAAAAATCGGTACATTGATAAAATGTCCCGATTTCCTTAAGCATTAATTAAATTAGTGAGCCAAGCTTGAAAAATATTTGTGGGATTTTCAAAAGATTTTATTTCACTTTTTATTTCTTGTATATATATCCTGTGCAGCCCTGCTGTTGTGTTTCGGCAATCTTGCCTGGCTTGCCGGTGACAAGGAATCCCGAAATGCTCAGCAACCCTCGACCGTGATGAGTCATATCTACCGTTTGTACCGTTATTGAGTGTACGCTCGATAACGGGAGGTATACTTTGACTCTAGTCTGGGGAACCCTCTTCAAGCCAAAATCCGGCCTTTGTACATGTTTAGCAAGCCGTAGAACCTTTCAAATTAGGACAGGAACCTGCAGGGTAGGACTATGTGCTGTAATCTGTTTACGTGCTGCATTGCATCTTGCATCATCATTGACATGCTGTCAGCCACGATTCTCGAGACTCGCTTGCGCGGTCTTCGGAAGGTTGCTGAGACCCGATGAAGAGTCACGCACCCTAATGCGTGTTGATGGATCACATTAGTCCTCAAGCCTGAACCTAAAGGAAACTAAGATTTTGCTAAGTTCTTGACTAAGTATTTGATCGGAATTTAACCAAAGGAAAGGAATAAGGGAGCAGAACATGGTGATGCCAACTCCATCCAGGCTAAAAGCAAGTGTACCGCTTATGCCGCTGTGGTTATCGTATCACATTGTTCACCTCAAGTCATTCCGAACCAATGGTCAAATTGTCGATGGAATATTAGCCAAATATTTAGCTTATTTTAGCATCTTTTGGGAATCGACCGTTCCTAAATGAGGATACACCCCAAAAATCTGAGGATCAAGGCAACCTTCCGTAAGCCCTTTGTTTTTAAAAAAGTTGAGTCAATGACGCTGACGACGGTGTACTCAATTTCTAAAATCATGCATAAATTTTCATAAAAAAAAACATAAGCAGGAACCGCGTCTGAGCACGAGTTTTTGCTTTGCTGTCAGTTCTGAGCAATTGGGCCGAAAAAGAAGAACATCATACCCTCCTGGACCAGACCCTTGGGACAGAGATTGGAACGGCTCCAACTGCAAGCAGACTCAGTCAGTGCATCAGATTTGGGGGCGGAAATGGATCTATTGATCGGAGGCTTGAACCCGAACGCAGGCAACCTAACCCGAACCCAAACGGAGGCAACCCAAATCCGAATCCCAATCCAAACATTAACCCAAACGGAGGCAACCCTAATCCAAACCCGAGGGGAGGCGAGCCAAATCCGAATCCTAATCCCGTTCCCAATCCCCGTCCAAACCCTAACCCAAACTCGGGAAATCTGAACGGAGAAATGGCTCAGATCAGAGAAGATATTCAACGCCTGGGCGAACGTACTGATAACCAAATTGCCCAACTCATGATGATGATTATTGGAGTTGCACGACGCCTTCCACCGCAAACCCAGAATCTGGTGCCTAACCCAATTCCTATCCCTAACCCAAATCAAATTCCTAACCCAATTCCTATCCCAAACCCAAATCCAAATTCCAACCTAAACTTCAATCCTAACCCTAACCCGAATCCGAACCAAGAGCAGCAGGTCTTTGATTTGGAAACTCCGCAAAATCCCGAGATGGCAGCAGTATTGGCAAAACTCACCCAACTAGAGGAATCCGTTGCAAGAAATGAGAAGATAGCGTCAACTGGTTTTGACATCAATAAGCTTTGCCTGTTTCCTAATGCAAAGCTTCCAGAAAAGTTCAGGCCAATTGATTTTGCTAAGTTTGGCGGAACAGGAGATCCAAAAGCACACCTGACGGGATACATTGGAGCACTTTCCACGTGGGGAGTCGAAAAGGACGCTATGACACAGATGTTTTCGCAGACTTTGGTGGGACGTGCTCTGCACTGGTTCACTTCACTGGATGAGAGAAAGAACCGTTCTTGGGAGGATATATGCGCGGCTTTCGTGGCGCAATACGATTACAACATTCAGTTGGAGGTAACTACTCGTGAATTGGAGTCAACAAAGATGGAAGCAAAAGAAGCCTTCGCCGATTTCGTGAAAAGATGGAGGGCTAAGGCAGCGCAGATGAAAGATAGACCGAGTGACAGGGACCAAATCCGGATGATTGTCCGTAACCTTCAACCCACTCTCGCGAGGCACATGGTTATGGCCCAAGCATACTCAGACTTTAAAACATTCTTCGACACAGGCTTAGCCGTCGAAGAAGCAGTTCAGTTGGGGATCCTTGACAAGCCCGAGCCCGCTCCTAAGCCCTAGAAGGTTTACTCCGGAAACAGCAACGCCCTGTTTGGCAACTCGAACTACACCAACCTGCCTAACACCTCCACAAATACAACTCAAGCCGAGCCAGTTAACCAAATAGCCACCCAAACCAGTCAACCGCGTACCCAGCCCCGCACTTTTACTCAGTTCTCAGCACCACTCTCTACCGTGCTCGAGAAATTGGTCGAAAGCGGCACCCTCAATCCACTTACCCCTATTCCCCTACCTCAAAAACTACCCGCATCCCATAACCCTAATGCGTACTGTGCCTATCACCAGAATGTGGGCCACCTAACCGACAACTGCTTCCGTCTCCGCCATGCAATCCAAGACCTAATAGACAACAAAACCCTCCCTATGCCACCACAAAAACCAAACACTGTCTCAAACCCACTCCCAAAGCATTCCAATGCCCGCACCAACCTTATCTCCATAAGCCAACCCTTTGACCCTAGCCATTACATCATTCCTGCTACCCAACCCAAACCAACCGTCGAGCTGCCAGTTGAGGATGCCGTCTGTGCATTGGAAACCGTGGAATGGGACTTTCAGAGAAGGTGGGAAGACCTAGTGCAAGATTTCCTGGCAGTAGAAGACAAAGCTTTTATTACTAGAGCATGGCCTGTGGCACTTAACCCTAGCCAAGTTGAGGAATTGGAACAAGGAGAATGGAGGCAAGACTGGGAGGAGATGATGGCTGATCCTTTGGATGGGTATTCTCTGTTGCTCTTTTCACTGAGCCTGAACCTGTCGAGAAGGAAAATGAATGGGAATGGGAGCTCGAACCCAACGGATGGCACTGGATGGATGATTCCGACCCTCAAGACGAGACGTCATTAGCGTACCTTTTTCAAGAAGAGGGAGTGGTAGAAGAAATAGATCTGATGAATCCCCGCATGCTCTTAAGGCTCAATGCCAGGACCATTGTCAACCTTACTCGAGACTCCGATGCTCTGGAGTGTTCCATGGACTATCTTTTCCTCCCACAGGAATACATCGTCGAGGAGTTCTTTTCCAAACCCGTAGTTCAAATCCCTGTCGAGCCCAGCATCTGCGTATTGGATCCAGAAGATCTGTGGGGAAAATCTGAATTGGTGAACGTTTGGATGAATGGTGAAGAACTGACTGTCAATAAGGCCATGCTGGATGAGGGATCTCTGCAGATTAACAATGGTAATAGCGACGACAACAGCAACTTGTGGAATTCTCTGGAGGAAGACAGCATCTGGCACGTTCTGGAAATGGAAACTCTCAATGACACGTCGGAGACGACAACACTTGACAAAGGGAAACGTAAAGCCGACGATTGTGACTTTGACTTCTCCGATTTCTGGGAAGGTACTTGGTGGGAACCCATTCCCAAAACAGTTAGTAACCTTACCAGGAGTGGAAGAGTCTATCAGCCTACCAACCTCCAGCAGGGTAGCTCATCCCGAGCTCTTCCGCCGCAGCAGAATGCCCCTGTCAACCCCACAAACCTGAACACCTCTGTCCCGCAAGCTCCACAAAACAACCCTCCAAGCTCCACTAAACCTAACCCGCCTACCCAGCCCAAACTGTCCATCGACCTCAACTCACTCCCTGAACCTGATCTCGAAGCCTCCGCTGATCCCATTATCCGACAACTCCAGGAAACCCCCGCTCGCATGTCTATGTGGGGAGTGTTAGCCGCCTCCCGCGAGCACCGCCGCAGGCTGGTCAACACCCTTTCTAGATTCGAAGTTCCCTCTGACATCGCCCCAGAAGCTCTCATCACCCTTATAACCCCAAACCTCACCCAGCACACCTTATCCTTCACTAAGAAAGATTTGCCACCTGAAGGAGCTGACCATAACAAACCCCTTCACATCACCATGAAGTGCCTGGGAAAGTGGGTCCCAGCAATCCTTGTTGATAATGGCTCCGCCATTAACATGTGTCCACTCCGCACTGCTTATTGCTTGGGCTTTAAGAACAAGGACTTCACGCCGTCGAATTTGGGCGTCCGTGCTTATGATAATACTTGTCGTGATGTTTTGGGGACAATCAACTTGGAATTGGCAACTTGCAAGTTCAAAACCACCGTCGAATTCTGTGTGTTGGAAATACCTGCATCTTTCAATCTCCTGTTGGGAAGGCCTTGGCTACATCGCCCGGATGTCATGGGTGTGCCTTCGACATTGCACCAGAAACTCATCTTGGGGTTGGAATCTGGAACCCTCATCATCCATGGAGACTCAGGTATCCGTCCACACTCCGAGGACAATTCCCCGCTGCTAGAAATTATGCATGGAGAGGAAGACATTGCCATGGGAGGCTTTGCAGTTATGACCTCGAAAGTGTGTACCATTCGGGCCGAGGACGGTTTCTGGGTGAGCTCTGCAGCGTTGGAAATTATGAAACGGATGAAGTATTTGCCGGGCATGGGCTTGGGACTTTATGCTCAAGGAGTCCCTGAGATCCTTGATTTCCCTGGAAGTAACGAGCGTTTTGGTCTAGGATACGAGGCCAAGAAAAGCGATTCAGCAAAGAAATGGCGCAATCGCGCCCGAGCCCGTGCGATCAAGTTGAAATCAAAGGAGAAGGAGCCGTTGTACCAAGGAGAACCTGAGCCCTTTGTGGACTTTGAGACAAAAATGAAGTATCCTGGCTTCGAAATCTTTGCCAATGATACATGGGAGAGTGACGAAGAAGTTGCAAAGGTGGAAGAACTGTCTGAGGCACTCGACTGGTTGGAAGCTTTTGGTTTGGGCAGTCTCCAACTCTTGTTTGAGGGCGAGGAATCAGGGGGTATGATGCAAGATCTTGCCGTGCTGATGCTTGGAGATGAAGAAGAAATTGAAGACCCTTCCAAACTCGTTGTGGAGGCTATGGGCGTTTATGATAATTGCACTTTCATTCCACATGTAACTCGCACTCACAGCACTTGCACTGAGTCTGAGTATGAGTCCAACACTGACTCGTCGTCTAGCACAGAGTCGGAGTTTGTGCCCGTCGGCCCTCCACTTCGTAGCTTTTACTTTGAATTCGAGTCAACCGCTGTATTCCCCCCGTCTGATGAACTGGTTAATGAAATGAATGACGTTTTGCTTACTTGCCGATTTTTGAAATAAATTATTTGGATCCCGACGATGAAGGAATAGATCTCGATGGGGACATTCCCAAGGAGATCCGCTCCCTTATCGATCGCGAAAATGAAAGGCATGCTCAACATCTAAAAGAAGAAATAATCTCAATAAACTTGGGTGATGAGGACGACCCTCGATTGGTTCAGGTAGGTTCCGGGCAATCTCCCACTGAGCTCCAAGAGCTCACTAATTTACTAAAAGAATTCAAAGAAGTTTTCGCTTGGTCCCACGCAGACATGCCCGGAATCGACCCGGAGATAGTCGAGCATAGAATCCCTCTCTACCCTGATGCGAAGCCCGTTAAGCAAAAACTAAGAAAAATGCGGCCTGATTGGGTATTAAAGATAAAAGAAGAGCTCACAAAACAAATCGACGCTGGTTTTCTAATCGTAACGGAGTACCCCACTTAGGTAGCCAACATCGTTCCTGTCCCCAAAAAGGACGGAAAAATCAGAGTGTGTGTGGATTTTAGAGATCTGAACAAAGCAAGCCCTAAGGACGATTTTCCATTGCCACATATAGACGTACTCGTGGATAACACTGCAGGGCACGCTCTACTTTCTTTCATGGATGGCTTCTCGGGGTACAATCAGATTCTCCTAGCTCCGGAAGACAGGGAAGAGACCACATTCATCACCGAGTGGGGGACATATTGTTATTGGGTTATGCCATTTGGGTTGAAGAACGCCAGTCCTACGTATCAGAGGGGTGCCACCACACTGTTGCACGACATGATTCACAAGGAGGTCGAGGTTTACGTTGATGGCATGATAGTGAAGGGAAAGGAAAGGAAGGACCATCTCCCGGCATTGAGAAAGTTCTTTGAGAGGATTCAGAAAAGATGCGTCTTAATCCGCAGAAGTGCACGTTCGGGGTCACGGCTAGAAAGATGCTTGGATTCATGATCACGACCAGGGGGATTGAGGTGGATCCTTCTAAGATTAAAGCCATTCTTGAGATGGAGCCACCTTAGTCCGAGAAGGAAGTCTGTGTTTCTTGGGAAAAATTCAGTTTATCAGTCGGTTCATCGCCAAGTTGACTTTGACCTGTGAGCCATTGTTTCGTCTGCTCAAGAAGGACGTAAAGTTCGAATGGAACGACAAGTGCCAAAAGCCCTTCGAAGCAGTGCGAACTTACCTACAGAATCCGCCAATCTTGATGCCACCCATTCCGGGAAAACCTTTGATCCTATACTTGTCCGTCATGCCCTCGTCAATGGGGTGCATGCTCGCACAAGAGGGAGATGCTGGTGTTGAAAGGGCGATTTACTACCTGAGCAAGAAAATGGTGGGAAGCGAGGAGCAGTACACTTCATTGGAAAAGACATGTTGGACGCTCGTTTGGGCCACAAAGAAATTGAGACACTACATGCTATCTTATTCGGTGATACTGATTTCTCGAATGGACCCCCTCAAATATCTATTCGAGAAGCCAGCACTTACCGGTAAGCTAGCACGTTGGTTGCTCTTATTGGCTGAGTTTGAAATCAAGTATGTTACTCGTAAATCAGTAAAAGGAAAGGCAGTAGTAGAGTTTTTGGCAGATCGCCCAATTGAGGGGCCCGAACACACGGAGTTTCCATTTCCCGATGAAGATGTAATGACTGCAGTCAATGAGACATGGACGTTGTACTTCGACGGAGCTGCTAACCAGAAGGGCTTCAGGATCGGCATACTACTGGTCTCACTCGAGGGGTCACATATTCCCCTGGCTTTCAAGTTGAACTTCGAAGTCACGAATAATGAGGCAGAATACGAAGTGTGTATTG
Source organism: Rhododendron molle (assembly GCA_025413875.1). Taxonomy (NCBI): domain Eukaryota; kingdom Viridiplantae; phylum Streptophyta; class Magnoliopsida; order Ericales; family Ericaceae; genus Rhododendron; species Rhododendron molle. The sequence continues at coordinate 27,096,167 of CM046389.1, forward strand.
TGGGAATGGAAGCTGCATTGGAAATTGGGGTCAAGGTGCTGGAAGTCGTGGGGGATTCCAACTTGGTTGTGTCACAAGCAAACGGGGAATGGAAGGTCAAAGACGAGAAGATGAAGCCGTATCAACAGCAGCTCGACGAGCTTATTCCGAATTTTCAAAAGGTGACTTTCACGCACGTCCCGAGGATGAAGAATCGCTTCGCCGATGCACTCACTACCTTGGCATCTATGCTGGAACTTCTGATCGGAGTGAAGCTAAGGCCTGTCATGATTGAGCAAAGAGGCAAACACGTGTACGACTACGTCATGAACATCGACGAGCCTGATGATGGACTTCCTTGGTTTCACGACATTTGGAATTTCGTCAAAAAGGGAGAGTTCCCTGCAAATTCTACCAAGAAGGATCGGATCGCGTTATAACGATTGGCGTCTCAATACATTATCTGTGTCGGACAATTGTACCGGCGATCTCCGTGCGGAGTCCACAAGTTGTGTATTCACGGTGACGACACAAGAGCGGTGATGGAGGAAGTTCATGAAGGAGTCTGTGGACCACACATGAATGGGATGATGCTGGCTAAGAAAGTTTTGAGATTGGGCTACTACTGGTCGACTATGGAGACAGATTGCATTGAGTATGTGCGCCGATGTCATAAGTGCCAGACTCATGCTAATCTCATCCACGTCCCGCCTTCGGAATTACACTCAATGGCGACGCCATGGCCATTCTCCGTGTGGGGCATCAACGTCATCGGAAGGATCACGCCTGCGGCTTCTAATGGTCATAGGTTCATCTTGGTAGCGGTCGATTATTTCACCAAGTGGGTCGAGGCAGCTTCGTACAAGACTCTGACGGCAGTTCAAGTAGCTCACTTTATCAGGCAGAACATCATTTATTGGTATGGGGTTCCTCAAGCTTTTGTATCTGATAATGGTGTCCACTTCAAGGGGAAAGTTTTGGAACTCTTTGATGAATTCAAGATTCAAGTACATCACTCAACCACTTACCGGCCACAAACGAATGGGGCAGTCGAAGCAGCCAATAAGACCATCAAGTCGATCCTCGAAAGGACTGTCGAATTAGCTAGGAATTGGCACGAGCAGCTACCGTTAGCTTTGTGGGGATACCGGACGTCTATCCGCACACCGACAGGGGCAACACTCTATTCTTTGGTGTACGGTATGGAAGCCATTCTCCCCATCGAGCTAGAAGTTCCATCGCTCAGAGTCATGGCTGAGCAAGGAATAGATGAGGCCGATTGGATCAGTGGAAGGGTCTATGATTCATGTTGTTTGACGAAAGGAGACTGCGAGCATTATACCACATTCAGGGTTATCAGCGGAGAATTGCCAGAGCATTCAACAAGAAAGTGAAGTCGAGGGATCTGCAAGAGGGGGATATGGTGGTCAAGGAAATCCATGCACCGATTTTTGATTTACGAGGGAAGTTTCGACCAAAGTGGGCCGGGCCGTACATCATCAAGTCAATCCTTTCCGGAGGAGCAGCATCGATCATCGATCTCGACGGCAACGAATTCTCGAATCTGGTCAATTTGGATCGACTCAAACGATATTACCCCTGAGAGAGCTCGCAGGGCCGAAAACCTCAGGGGCGGGCAGTCCCAGGCAAAAATTAGAGCAAGCCTGCTAGGTCGAAAACCCGAAATGGCGACCTTGGCAAAAGTTAAGGCGAAAAGTCGAAAAAGAGCTCGCTAGGCTGAAAACCCGAAAGGGCGGTTCTAGGCAAAATTTAGAGCACAAAAAGGAGAGTGTTAATACCCGAGCGAACCCTAGCCCGAACTACGTATGGGCCTGATTCCCTTTCTTAAGGGATACGTAGGCAATCTCACTCTGAGGTTCGGTCCTAAATTTCAAAAAATCAAAATCCAAATTGACAAGTCAGGGCGCATGCGATTAATGAACCGAAAGGGGGAAACCCTTAATCAGTCAATCTTATTCAGATGATTTCTTTATTACAAGCTGAGCATGAAAAAGAAAAGCACACAACGAGACCTAATGTTTATTTCAAAAAACGGCAAAGTAAGCAATCAACCCATTCTTGCTTCCACATATTTCCTTAGCCACTTGCGGTACCTTCCGGTCGAAGCAATGGAGTAAAGAGGATCACTTGGCTCAGTCCTACGAGCCTCCCACGTGCGAACATAACTCTGAAGGCCCGGAATGGTGAAGGGGGGGAGACGAAGCACTTCAGATCCTTGCGCCGGCACTTCTTGACTAAGCCCAAGCTGACGAAGGATGCGAAAGGGTGAGTAGAAGGTAAAGCCTGTCAAGCCAGCCACAAACACGTGCGTCGAGCCCATGTTGCTCACGGTCATTGCAGGAAGCCTCAGCCAATGGCACCGCCAAGCGATGTCATCTTCCTCTGCAGATGCAAAGAAATCAGCCCAGTCATCTTCACTACTATATGTCACCTGGAAGAGACGGTTTCATCCGCTCGCTCGATACCACCAGCCATTCGCCGATGGTGTCAGCAAATTCAACTTATCACAAAGCCATATCTGTCAGAAAAAGAGAGAAAACAAGTAAGGAGCCGGATAAAGCCTAAACCGAGTGTCGAGGTAAAATGAATGTGAGAAATAGAAAAAGGAGAGCTGAGTGAGGTCCCTAACCTGCAGCAACAGCGGGCTACCACCAAAAACCCTTGTGCGAGTGGCATGCACAGCATCCAACCCCATCAAGGTTTCAGCAAGGACCAAGGGCGCAACGTCCTTGCGAGCCTCAATCTGAGCAGCGACTCCAACCAATAGAGAACTGGGCTGACCAACAGAGGGAACCAACAAGAAGGCTGCCAGGAGACAGATACAACAAGCCATCATCCGACGACCTTGATGCTCAAAGTCCGTCAGGTTTCCAGGTGGACTGAATCTCTCGTACAGCTGCACGATGTTGATGGCGTTGCCCTGGGTCAAGAACTCAGCAACGTTCCCACTGACACCCAGTTTGGCTTTTACAATATTCTTCATGGTCTCCCTAAGCATCAGAACAATTGGCTCAGTGGAGTAATGGCTCCCCAGGTAGGCGTGGAATTCCTCGACGGTGGGGCATAGCTCTTGAGAATCGAAGCAAAAGACATGCACTTCGGGATCCCAAAAGTGTGCAGCCGCGTGCAACAACACAGGACGGATGGCAATCTCACGAAGGTATTTCAAGGCATGAAGGCGATGCCCTCGGAAGTTTAGCTAGTCGATGCCCTCGATGCTGTCCAACCAAGGGCGAAGCAAGGCTTGGTTCAACAAAGCCATGAGAAATGGGACGTTTGAGAGATGGATGATGGAATGGAGTGTGAGTGACTTACCAAAGTGAGTCTGGTATTTATAGAGGCCTAAGGGAGACAACACCACTTCCCCACCAGCCTTAACACTCATCATGTTCCACATTTTCAAAATATTTTCAAGATTCAAACTTTGGAAAGCTTTAAAAAGCATTGGAAAGGCACTAGGCTTGCTTTGGGAAGCCACTGACCCTTGGGAAGCAGCACGAGGTGAATTACAAGATGCATGGGGAAGGTGCATACAGAAGAAAACAACTTGCTAGGGCTGGAAAATCATCTTGGAAGAGAACACAAACCTGCAGATCACAGAAGTCCCGAGCGCTCGGGAGTTAATTCCCAAGCGCTCGACAATACTCTCGAGCGCTCGAGAATTCTGCAATTTTGACACCAAGTTTCTTCCTTGGTTTTTGGTCCCGAGATAACACCTCAAGCTTGGTTCATCCAATTTAACAAGTTTCAACCTACTCCTAAAGGAATACAGCGTGTCTAGTTATCCGTTTGTCTGAGTATTCATGAATATTCCTCAAAAAACCTCAAAATCTCAATGGTTTCCTTCCCATCAACGTGTCAAAATTCGTGTCGAGAGTATTTATTCAAGTCTAATGGCATGCGCGAGTCTTAATGCGTACTAGTGACTGAATGAAGCGATCGAACACGCGCCGAAGCTTACGAAATCAATTTTCGCCTTCAAACGCCCCTATTCCATTATTCATGGCGGCGTTGGAAGCATGAACTCGGATCAAATACTCTTGTGTCCCATTCCCGCGCCCGATCTCGGTCAAGTTTAATCATTATTCTCCTTAATGATCGCAAATTCTGCATTGAGGGCATTTTTGTCATTTCAAATCAAATTCCATGAGTCGAGTCGATTGTGTCAAGTTTTATTCCGTTTTGAGAGTATCGGTTGAAATTCGCGTGCTCTTTACTTTCTTTCAAAGCTAGACGAACATATTTCATAAAATACAATTCTTAAAGGAAGTGCGAACGAATTCAAAATGAAGAAAAGTGCAAATTTTCATAAATAAAATGCGGCATTTATAATGAGTAAGGAAGGAAGGACAGAAGCTGGGGCAAACACATGCCCAATCCTATCTACCGGGGCACGCAGGCCCAAATAAAACCAAGGCACGCAGGCCTGGAAACTACAACTGTGTTGGCACGCAGGCCCATGCAAAAGAAAGACTAACAAAGCAAAAAAAAAAAAAACCTAAAGCTCAGCCCAAGCGGATCCTCTTCTGCTGGCGTCCCTCAGACTCGGAACTCTCAACCTCGTCCTCATCACCATCATCGTCATCGTCGGAAGGGCCTGAGGCAATACTCGAGTCCGTAGACCCTAAAGCTCGTGACTCGAGCGACTCCTCCGTCTCCTCCTCTGACTCCTCAGGAGCGGGTCTCCGCTGGAACGCTGCCCTAGGAACAACCTCGAACTGCCTCGCCTCCGCAGCGGGACCGTGATACCTCTCGTGTACCCCGGCCTCATGCCGCGTAGCCGGCAGCCTGTGGTGCCCGTGGTCGTGCCCTCGCCGAAGGCCGTGGTCGCACTCGCATGTCATGAACATTCATTCATTATATACATGTTTTAGATCCAAAAAGGTATATGCATGCATTTTGTACCTGTGAAGCGACAGGTAAAGCAGGCTCAGGAACAGGTCGAGTCTGAAGGGTCCTCCCCTTGGCACAGTCCTTCAGCAACTGCCGCATCCCCACCATAAGCATGATGGCCTTCTCCGCCCATTCTCTCGGCACCTGCATGATAATTCAAAGATCAGAACAATGGATGCATGTGCAAGAAACATTTGAAGCATTGAAAGAGACAAAGTTGTGTTATACCTGAGCAGGAAGTCGCATCGGCGGCTGTGGAAGACGTGGGATATCCAGCATCGCCCGTGCACCAGAGGGGTCTCTCACCCCTATCACCCAGTCTAACGTCGGCAACCCAGCTGGGATAAACGCCTCAGCCGTCTCAGGAACCCGTGAGCTGCCCTCACCTCGGCCCAAGGGGCTAGCACCTCTCCCGCCAGCAGGAGGCCTAGCACCTCGTCTTCTACCACGTGAAGAGCGACCCCTGCAGCCCCGTGCTCCGGTCTCCTCTTCACCAGCAGCCTCACCCCTGGCCGCAGCCTCCGCTACCCATCTCTCCAGCTCTCGCTCTACACCCAAGCTGGTGGCCAAGTATCTTTCTTTGTAAGCCGCATAGTCCAACGAACGCCGCAGATGCCGCTCCAGATCAAGGTCAGGCACCGTGAACTGCTCTAGCTCAGCCCGGGTGTAAGTCTCAGTCCGCTACACCCGTGGAGGAAGTGGCCCTGGCAGGACGAACTCCGGAGAACCGAGTGACTGTCACGTCACCCGATCCCCCAAGTACCACTGCCAACCCAGGGGACACTCCAGCAAGACTCGGCTCCTAGTCACCTCCCGGCTCCTCGGAAGGAAGTCAGCCTCCACCCTAGCCCATCGGTCCCAGTGAACCTGTATTCAGTTGTTATACATTAATGATCAAATTTCATAAAGGAAAGCGCGGGTATGAAAAGAAAGGAAGGTCGACATTCGTACCGTAACTCCAGTGATGTTATCCAGCTAGCGCCGGAAAGTCATCACCTGTCCACGTCGCTCCTTCGCCCTCCGGTACTCCGTACTCCATGCAAGGGCACGTGGAAGTAAGTTCGGGTTCGTGCAAGTGTTCTCGGGCAGGAACATGCCCAAGACTTCATAAGCCCAAAGCTGCAAATCATGAAGATCAACTCAATTCAAATCAATGCAAGTTCAATTCAACAAACCAGTCGTTCAATCTATCAAAGCAATTCAAAGCAGTAATGTTGATGCATACCTCAATCACCCGCCAGTAGCCGCCTATGGTGTCTCCCACCCCGCGTGAGGCAGCTCCGAGGAAGCAGTAGAGCGTGCACAGAGCAAAGACCGCCCCAAGCGTTGGCCCACTGCCTCGCATCCACTAAGCCTGCTAAGTAGCTCAAGTGAACCCGGGATCGCCTGAGCGGGAACAGAGAAGCCCCGAACAGGTATAGCAAGTAAGCCCTGGCCATTTGGGCCACCTCGGCATCGTCTGCTGGCTCGTGGTCCCAGTACGCTGTAAACTGGCCGTACTCTGCTACTCCTCTGCTATGACGCGGGACCCGTCCAAGGAACCACCTCAACGCTGCATCATCCAAGTCTATGCTCGGGTCGAAAGGAATCGGCTCACCTCCAACTCGGAGCCCTGTGATCGCCGCGAAGTCTAGGGGAGTCACTGTCATCTCCCTGAAACGTAGATGGAACATGTTGGCGGTGTCCCACCACCACTCCGCCAGTGCTGTCATCACCGCACGATCAACCCTCACCGCCGTCAGCAATTGGATAAATGGCTCGAAGCCAGCCTCCTCCACCAACTCCCGCACTCTCCGGGGCAACGCCTTGAAATGCTGCAATGAGTGGCCTGAGCCTCCGTGGCCATGGATGTCTTTGGTTCGCTGTTTCAACAGAGCAAGGAAATAGCATCAGTAAGCAACAATTGATTCAGGAAAGAAAGTCTAATGTAGGGAAGTAAAGCGTTAAAATCATACCGTCGTCCAGCCAGAAGAGATGTGTGAGGATCGATCTCGGAGAAGCAGGTCCTCAGGATAATCCGTCCGAGTAGGAGTATAGCTAGTCATCCCCGACGGCTCGAAGAAGTGTAACCGTGGTGCGTAAGCATCCGATGTAAACCCAGGTCGTGCACGGGCCAAGTAGGCCTTCACCTCAGCAACTGCAGTAACTCGTTCCTCGATCACCACCTCTGCCTCCGGCTCCTCCCCCAACTCCATCTCCGACTCTGCTCCGGGTCCTCCAACACCTAATACCCCAGCTCCACTCAGCAGAGCTCCTATCAGAAAAGCCGAGGTCTGACCCTCCGTGGACCGTGCATCCCTCAGCACCTCTCTCATCCCGGCATCGAGACCAAGGGCATCCAGTATATCCTGTGGCCTTGCGCTGTCCAAGAAGTCTCCCTCCGTGAATGGGACCAGCCGCGAAGCACCGATCCCGCTATCACCACCCCTCGACTCTACGGTCGTCGTCCTCAGCACTGGTGTCGCGACGACGTGACCAGCCGTCACTACCTCCCCACTAGCTACATCCCTCCGCTCGCCACCGGCCCGCTCCGCGGCCATGAACAAATCCTCTACCGTGGGAGTATCGGTAGCGCCCGTGGCACCTCCCCTGCTGCTCATGCCATCTCCCTCACTGCTCAATGGGCCTCTCTACCCATGGCCGGCTCATCGTCACCTCCTCGCACCACCTCACTATCCCCGAGATCCCCCACTGCCGCCACATCTCCGCTGGTACCCTTTGGTGTCTCTACACCCTTGCCAGCTTCAACTACTGCCCTCAGATCATCACTAACCACCTCCTCCTGAGCTGGAGCAGTAGCACCACTGCTGTCCACCTCCATCGCCGCCGTGGTCGTCACCGCCGCCGCCTCCTCGCGGCTGGGCGTCATCGACTCCTCCACTCCCCAAGCCTGCTTCCTTCGTTTGATCTGCACTTCCTGGCACGCTACCACCCACTGGAGGATCGTGGAGAGCTCGAGATCTCGGGCTCGATCCGTTTTGATGGAGAATGGTTGTCGTTTGAGTAAGAGAGAGAGATCAGTCGAGTGAGTGAGAGAGAGTTTGCCTGAGAATGCGAGTGCGCGATCGAGTTTCAGAAGTGTACGGCTGCTCTGGTTCTCAAGCGCTCGAGAATGGGTTTTGAACCCTTGAACGAGTGGAGAAGATGAAAAGGACAGTGGCCCCCAGCAGCGGTCTCGAGTGCTCGAGACCACTCCCGAGCGCTTGGGAGTGGTTCTGAGCGCTGAGGTTTGTCCCCAGCCCTCGTGCCAGCCCTCCGTCGTCCCATGAGTTTCCTACTTTCGAGGCTAGCTTAGCTTCTTCTTCTTCTTCCTTTTTACAAAATCAATCTCAGTCCTGGCTTCGGCAGCCTTGAACGGGACTTTGGGACACAAACCTCCGTCGGTGATGTGTCTTTCGTCTCGCACTTTGCAATTTGGCGTTTCACTTGATAGTCGATCGAGATTTGGATCTTTATGCTAATTTCAACAGGTTTGCAGGTATTTCTACCCTACAGGTGCTATTTTATCCTTTTTCCCTCCACCAAACAGAGCAACAGGTGGACCTTTCTTAAATTCGTGTCGATCACTTCTCTTGCATGCATCACACGTGCTTGCATTTTCTATCCGCCAAACAGAGCAACATGTGGACTTTTCATACAATTATCTTATCAACCTCGTGTCAATCACTTTTCATGCATGCATCACGCGCGCTTGCATTTCTGTCCGCCGAACGGAGCAATAGGTGGACCCCTGCATGTATTCATCGAAATTATATCAATCACTTTTCATGCATGCGTCACGCGTGCTTGCATTTGCTGTCCGCCAAACAGAGTAACAGGTGGACCCATTGCATATTTATCTTATCAAAGCTGTGTCGATCACCTTCCGTGCATGCATCACATGTGCTTGCATTTGCCCCACAGAACTACGCTGGTCTGATCCCCCACAGAAAAGGGTAAGTAGGCAGTCTGAAAAGACGCGACCACATGCATCAAACACCTTTACTCGTATTCATGTTTGAATTGAGGATTTTGACTTGGATCGAATTGGGCTGTCTCAATCTTTGGACGTCACTCATATCCAGACATGATATCGAGCGACGCCCAAAGAGGGGCAACTGTAGACACCCCAATTTGGACAACTCGAATTTCCTTGATTCGTGGCCCAGAGGCTCCCCGATGATGAAAATTGGATTAAACAAGCCTTGGACCGATAGAACAATGCTCCTTGGAAGGCTTTAAAAAGAGAAATAAAATATCAAAAATAGCTTTCAAGTGCTCTAGACCAATCCCAAGCGCTCCAGACTATTTTCCAAAACCATGGGTCAGCCAATTCTCGAGCGCTCGAGAGTGATGTCCCAAGCGCTCGAGACCACTCTCAAGCGCTCAAAACTTTTGCACTGCCCAATGGATGTTGAAGCTTCCCCACTATCCATGCAGCCATCATTGCAGCCGTTTGAACGGGTCTTAGCCTTGGACCTCACTCAACCTCAGTCAGAGATGAGTCAGAGCTGAGATTTCATTTTGATTTCAAATAATATTTTCCAATATGAGACCATATGTTATATTTTTGCCTATAAAAGGCCTTCTTCAGCTCAGAAAAGAGGAGGACTCTCTCTCTCTAGATCACTTCTCTGACAGTTCAAAGCAGAAAAATCAGCTCTCACTCTTTTGCAAGCAAAAATTCCCATTTTCAAAGGCAAAAACAAGCCAAAAAACCCAAGGTATCAAGAAGATGGAAGGGGTTCTGATCATCTCCAGCTTCTGATCTTCTGAAGCTTCCATCCCTTTTCCATCTTCCAAACCCCTCTTTCAAGGAACAAGGTTCCAAGTAAAAGGTAAAAGCCTCACACTTTGGTGTCAATCAAGAGCAAGGCTGTTTCTTCCCTTCTGAGGGAGGCTTCCCAGCTCACTCCAGTCCTCAATACTGGAAGTGTGAAGGGAGAGCTTTAGTGTTAAAACAAGAGCAAAGGGTTACAAGTGTTTTCCATGCATGCAGCACTGGCAGCACTCCCGAGCGCTTGGGACTACTCTGGAGCGCTCGAGAGTGATGCTAGTTCCATTTTCCATTTTTCTAGCAGTTAAATCAACATGCAAGGGGTATAAAGACAGGTCTCAAGCAAAAAGGGTCTTCTTAAAATGTCTTTGATGTGTCTGATCTGATTTTCAAAAGAGGATAAGGATACTTTTCATAGAAGTGCAAACATATGCTTTTCAGTAGATTAAAAAAAAAGAAGAAGAAGAGTCTTTGGCATGCAAAACAATAAATGGATCTGTTGCATTAAGACATTAAAGTAAAGAGGCTTTGATTGGTTGAGACCAGTCTCGGGGTGCAGCTCACTCCAAAGCGCTCGAGTCTACTCCAGAGCGCTCGGGAGTTTTCTGCATGCCACTTTATTCATGTTTCCCTTTATTTTTAGTTCTTGTAATGCTCTTGCATGCCTTCCATGTGACCCTTTGGTCTTTAGAACTATAAAATCACTGTTCTTGGAAGGTAAAGACACATGACTCAGTGGAATGGGGCCTGACCCTGATCTACCAGATCTTCTGTCGGGCCTGTATCATGTTTGAGGTTATTTTAGTTTACATTTTCAGTACTATATCCTATTGTGTTCTATTGAACTAACATGATTGGCAGGATGGACATGCAATACTCGCAAGCGCTCGGGAGTGCTCCCGAGCGCTCGAGAGTGAGGTTAATCACAGGATTTTCCAGTCTCCAGCATTTTGCACTCCATTTCCATTTCTCTCATCTATTCATTGTACATATGCACATGCATGCACTTCCCAACCTGATATATCTGTAAATAAATGCTAGATACTTAATGAAATAAAATCCTTTGAAAAATCCCATAAATGTTTAGTAGAGACCGATTTCAAATCGATCGAGGGGGGTGCCGTAAAACCCTTCCCCCCTCGTAACGTGGCTCCCGAATCCTTTTCAAATCTCTGGTTTTCAATTCAAATCAATCATTTTTAATCAAAACGGTTTCTCGGGTGGCAAACCACAAATCCGGGTGGCGACTCTTCAAATTTTTCAAATCGATTCCAAAAGCGAGCGAGGCGTGTCTTTACGGGCCGCCCCGATTCCACCCGGGACTGTGGTAGCCCACAGTGGCACTGCACCTTGGCGTCGGATGCTCCATTACCCTCAAGGGCTGTCCTTGGCATTCAACTACGCCTCGTTTGCAAGTTTCACCTACAAAGCTCGACATAAACCCTTACGTGTGATATCGAGTTCAAATGGTAATTTAGACGTAAATAAGCTATGAAACGCGGGACTAGAGCATCAAATATGAGCAATATTGGGTGCTCATCAGAGAGAGAGAGAGATAGAGAGGGAGAGAGAGAGAGAGAATTTCTATGCAAATAAACATGTATATATCAATAGGTTGATATTCAAACACTAAAAAATAGAAGGTGAAATTTTTACCTTGATTGATTGTTTCTCTCAAGAGCCCTAGAAGAAACCTCTGAAAATTGACAGAAAAAGATGTGCTTTCAAAGTACCATCCATGTACCATTGAAAGCATACGATCCATTAGAATTTATCCTTACAAGCCAAATCTTGTACAACTTGTACATTCTCCAATTTTATACTTGACCAAATCCTCCCTTCCTTACTCAATCTTCCATAATCCCATCCTAGTACAACCAAATCTCAGTTTTCTATGCTTTCAAGTACTAAGACTAGACTAGAAACCCAATTGAATAACCTAAAATTGTCCTAGAACTTTGAGTGCAAGGAAAGTAAGATCTTGGTGTGTTTCCAATGCATGAGATGACTAGATTTTGGAGCAAAATCCATTGGACAAAGAGAGGAGAGAGGGCCGGCCAAGAGAGGGACGGAGCCCATGCTTTGCCTATAAATAGCACCTCATTTCTCTCATTTCAACACACACCTTCCATAGTTCACTTCTCACTCTAGAAAGCTTAGTGTTCTTGCTTTGTTTTTCCATATTCTTGAAGTTCTTCCTTAATTTTTCAAGAAACACTTCTAGTGCCGCCACTAAACCACCACTCGACCACCACCTCGATCCAAAAGTAGTAGTAGTTGTAGTTAAGATCTAGTTTCGAGAGAACCTATTCTCTTTCAAAGCTACCGGGAGCCACCATAAGCCGTTATTCCGCCGACCGCCGACTTTCTTTTCGACGTACCTTCCATAGCCTTTACTACTGCCAAGAAGAACGGTAGAGTTCTTCGAACCTACTTCCCTAAGTATAGAAAACTATATGTTTAGTATGACTTGCTTTACGTTGTTTACTTTGATCTTAGAAATTCTTGAATGCATGATCTTGTGATAGTTGCTTACTTTTGGAAAACGTAGTCACCTTGATAAACATGTGTTGTTTTATTGAACTTCCCAAAAGAAGGATATGCATTTATACTTTAAAGATAAAGTGTTGTTTTAAAGGAAAGTATTCGTATTTTGACCTTTTAAATGATCATAAGCTTGATTGCATGTTGCTTGCCTTACTTGTGGTTATGAATGAGCATGATAGAATAGAGTTGGATGATTTTGCTAGTTGTAAATGCATGACACATGTGAAAGTCCTACCGCGGAGTCTATGCATGAGAGCGAGACACGAAAACCGAGAAATAGAAACATGACACTTAGGGTGTGGTTAACATGGATAAAAATATTTTTGATACTACATAATAACCAAGTGTGAAGATCATTATGTGGTGTGTGTGTGTGTGTCCAATGGGAACCCAGAGCAGCAGAACCATTGTGAGGGTGTGTGTGTCCAATGGGAACCCGGAGCAGCGGAACCATTGTGAGGGTGTATGTGTCCAATGGGAACCCAGAGCAGCGAAACCATTGTGATTGTGTGTGTGTCCAATGGGAACCCGGAGCAGCGGAACCATTGTGATGTTGTGTGTACTCCCATGGGAACCCGGAGCGGCGGAACCATGGTGAGGTATGGCTTGGTTATCTGTGGAGAGGAGCCAATGCAAATTGTATGCCAATGGGAACCCGAAGCGGCGAAACCATTGTGCGTACACTCGGGAACTCGGAGTGGCGGAACCGAGGTTGGGTGTGTGTGTGCCAATGGGAACTCGGAGCGGCGGAACCATTGTGTAAGGACCCGTAATTTTGGAGATTTTTTTAAAAGGATTTATTCGATATTATAAATGAGGAAAAATGTGAAATTTATTGAATTTATTTGATTTGGAGTTAATGTGTTAGGATTGTTATTTGAAGAAGTGTTTGTGCAATTTACATATAAGCTAGTATATAAGGTGTGTGTGTGTGTTGTAGGAGATAATTCTCCATCTCATTCTCTCTCTACCTCCCGACCTCTCTCTCTTCTCTCGGCTCTCTCTCACCCTCTTCCTCTCTCACTCAAAAATCCACCAAAACCCATACAAACCCACCTCAATTTGACCTTCCATCGACGTTGTTGAGCTTGAATTTCGAGGGTTTTGCTGGGAGGAGGAGGATTCAATTGATTTTGAAGTTTTCGAAGTCTAGGGCTTGATCAATCGCTTGGGTTTCGATCGAATCACTTGAGGTAGGGATTTCTTACTCTTGTTATGAGTTTATGTGGTGATTATGTGCCTAAATCGTGCCTTATTTCGTTGGATTTTGATTTCGTGCTCATCCTTCATTTTCTGCAAAATCGCCTGCTGTCAGGCATTGGTAGCGCTACAACCTTTTTGAGGTAGCGCTACCTTTGGTAGCGATACCACCTTTTTGAGGTAGCGCTACCTTGATCTCTGATTGCTCTCTGGAATGGTTTGGTAGCGCTACCACCTTTTTGAGGTAGTGCTACCTTGACTCAGAAAACTGTTTTGAACCTCATTGACCATTTGTTGATTGTGTTGATCACCGACCACTCTAATACTTCCCGAACACATTATAATCATCTCTAAACTTGATTACTTGGGTTCTAATGATTCGTTAATCAGTTCAATCCCTTCTATACTCGTTGAACGCAATCTTAGTGTCGTTATAAATGGAATACGTGCCGTAAGGTTGTTTAAGAGTACGGTAGGCTATGTGGGGCTTTGAGATGAGTATAATAGGTAGATATGAGCTTTGCCTAGTGATCCGAAAGGTATCGTAGAAGTTCGTGTCCTCATGATTCGTCTTGTTGATCCTTTTAGATTCCTTTGACGATCATTCTATAAGATTCTAGTGCAATACCTAGTGGGTGGTGCGTTGTAGAGTTATTTTGTGGGTTCGGTGTGTGACGAAAGGGCGTCGGGATAGACTTAGAAGAATAATGTGAACTTAAGGTATCTATCAATGTATAAAGGGACACGATTATGAGTTTGTAATACATTAAGTGGTGATGAATGAAATAATGTGAACTTGGAAAGTATTGTCTCCTTGCGTACGTAATTTTTTAATGCATATGTGTATGTGTGAGTTGATAAGTTTGAATAGAGGGTCCCGCAACGCAAGGTGTGGTAATGCGAAAAAACCCAGGTGGAGAGAATTCACTGTAACGTAAGGTGTGGTAATACAGGTGAATGTCTCGCTTAATGAATGGAGGTATGGTTGAATTTAGAAGTTTATGTCGTTGTTTGGATTGTTTACTGGTTGAGATTGTGACTGTTAAAGAAAGAGATAAACGATTGATTTTATCAAAGTTTTTTGAAAAGAAAGACACTTGGTTTTTGGAAAAAGGATTTTTATTGAAAATCCTCCGGTTTTCTTGAGTGAATCAACGGTTCCGGTATTTGGGCACAAATCAACGGATTTCGGCTATTCAAAACTCGAATCAACGGAGTTTGACCATTGAAGGTCATGAATTTCTCTACACTACGTCTATTTAAAAATAAATGAATTTCTTTTGAAAAAGGATTATGATGATGGATAGAACGGGCTTCGATGACGAGTGATAAAGAAGCGAGAAATGAGTGTGGAATCGTATGTGATGTAGTAAAATGGTTGTGAACTCGTGATTTGGTTTATAATGATTGATGTGGGAAAGCTAATGGTTCGAGTTAGACGTGTGAGTTGATGAGTATTGCACATAGGATTTCTCGAGTCCTTTGGTCATAGCAGGTTCTTCTTTGGTAGTCATACGCACCTTGGGCATATCCGTTTATACTCATTCACTTTAGTTGCATAACTCGTCACATTTTCTTATAACTTGAGTATAGAATTCTCTACTGGGCTAGTGTAACTCAACGAAATCCTTCTTTTCAGGTACATTGCAGGTCATTATCTTGGAGTGCATGTTGATGTCATTGTGTAAAGCTATTTTTGGGAGCATTGGATAATTTTTGTATAACAAACTATGTTGTATTGTATTTTTTCTTTGTGGAACTCTGTAGTTTATCGGACAAGTTTGTAAATTCTGGGAATTGAATTATCTTTGGGATATTAATTGTAACTCCGGTGAGGATTTTAATTACCAATGTTATTATTATTTATCTTGAAAATCGAGGTCGTGACACATTGTGCGAATACTCGGGAACCCGGAGTGGCGGAACCGAGGTTGGGTGTGTTAAAACTGATTTTTGAAATGTTAATTTGGAAATAAAAAGTGAAATGGTAGCACGGTCTACGAAACGCTACGTAGGATAAACTCTGATGACACGGACACTTACGCTAGATAAGTAATGAATGCGCATGTGTAATTATTATGTGTTCTTACTTAAGCATGTTAAGTTTGGAAAAATCGTTAACTATATTATATTTGACTTGTAAGTTAAGGGTTAGTGGGTTTTGGGTTACTCTATTGAGCTTTCAAGCTCACGGTGTTGCTTTATGTGACCCTGACATATTATACTGGTGGCGACGCTGGTATAATGTGTCAGACCTTTTAGATGAACAAGGAGAGTTGTATACCTTGGAGGCATTTGGAGCTGAGGAGCTTACTAGGATGGAAGAGGAGACGGAGCTGTAGATAACTTTAGCTGTCCTTCCCTTTTGTGTAATATAAGCACTCTCTGAGGAGTTATGATGCAATAATGAGCTAGACTCTACCCTGTTTATCTAATAAAATGTCTATTTAACGAACCCGATTTTGGGGGCATTACATAAAAGGCGTGGGAAAGAAAAAGAATCGATGATAACGAGGGAAGTAAGAGCCGAGAGAAGAGGACATCGTGGGTTGAGTAGGTTAATGGAAAAATCTGAGCGCCAAAGTTTAGCGCCTTTTCTGTAGTGTTTTTATTTTTCCCTCTCACAAAAAATAGGTGCAATATCTGCATATGTAACAAAATCAAAAAAATATACTAGTTAGAAAAAAAGTCAAAATAGAAAACTTTACCAAACCCATGCCTTCTTGTATCGTATATATAAACGTATCACATATACAAATTCTATGCCCTTCCGTTGCATATTTTATTTTATTTTTTCGAATATCAAATGTTCGGACCAATTTACGCCCAACACAATTGATTTCAGGGTGCTGAAGTAAACAACCAGGCAACCTCTAGTGGCCCAAAGGTTGGAAATATTTGGCCTTCATGAAATTCGAACTTGCGGCCTCTTAATTAGCCAGTTACTATATTTTAGTAATGGTTGATTTGAACCATAAGAATTTCATGTCTCATTGATTCCGTCATTATCACAATAATCGAATACCATCGAATATCGACGACCACTTGATTAGACCATATTTGATGCATCCTGTACATTAAAATATTGGATTGCAATATCCGACCCCCACTTGAGGGTTTTTTTTTTCCGATTGGAACCTTCATTTTTTACGTATTAGGGAGTACATCAGTCATACCAAAAATGAAGTTAATCAGGTATCGTTATACACTTGATTGGATAGAAAACTCATTTTGTTAATAAAATTGTGTCTCGATAAAGAAGTTTTTCTAAGCCGATTGAGACAAATTTTTACGAGAATGATATAATCAACAAGGAAAACAAAAGCAACAGTCTGGATCATCTTATTTGCGTCGCGGTCGAATAGCTACCGTATGTTCAAGTACAACATATGACTTAGTTTGTTAAGAATTACATTGAACGTATAGAAGTTAAAAAGTAATTACCAACTCAATTTTTATAGTGGTCGATCTGAACAGTTAAGATTTCACGTCTCACTAATTCCATAGTTGTCACCAAAATCGAAGATCATCGGATATCGAGGACCGCCTAATCGGACAACATTTGATGCATTCCGAGGCATTAAAGTATTAAATTGCAAGACCCAACCCCCTCCAAAGTCTTTATTTTTCCATCCGAACCTTTTGTCTTATACATATTATGAAGTTCGTCATTTGCACCAAGAATGAAGTTGATCGGATATCGCTACACATTTGATTGGATGGTAACTATCATCCAAAAAAACAAATTGTGTCCCAATCATAGAGCTTTCTAAATTTGGTCGAGCCAAATTTTTATAATAATGATTTAATCAATAAGCACAACGAAATCAATGGCCTCGATTGTTAAAATAGTTTCGTCTAATTGAGATCCGGCCACTATTGATCATATCAAACATTATTAAAAAATGCATAACATATAGGAGTAATATTATTAGATATTGCTTAACATATAAGAGGAAGAATAGAGAAGTAACAAGGTGGGAGAGATAAACAAAGAGGTGAGAGAGGAGGAAATCATGGGAAAACTGGGAATGAAACGAAAATAAATTAGAGCGCGGAATTAAATCGCCTAAAATTTTATGCTTGTCTGTATCAGATCCAATTCCATTTGCTTGGTGGGGCCATAATGGATCCAAATCCAATAATTCAACCTGTTTAATTGGAGCCCTTTGGGCGGGCTAAATTTTTGTTTGGATATTTATTACTTTTTTCAAGATTTTTTGTTAGATAGGTATTGGATTTATTCTACAGTATTAATCATTCATCTCGATTAGAGGATTTTAAAAATAAAAATTCACAACCAAAAGTAAAAAAAAAAAGTTTATTAAAGAAGGAGAAAATTTGAAACAATTGTCTTTTTTGTGTTTACTGTGTCTAGGTAGGTTCTCAAAGGGCGGGTTCGACTCCTCGTAGCTCTAAATCTTGGTAAAGGTTTTTTATTTCAGGCTTTTCAGCATACAAACGTAAACAAAAAGTAAATTGTCACTACAGCGTTTCGAACTCGTGACCGCACGCATAAAAAAGGAACCCTAAGTAGCTTGCGCCAGGCGTTCAATACATTACAAGTTTGGGTCGTTTTATATATATTACCAATTTCTTTGGTTTAAAAAAAAATTTCGGCAAATTCAGGTGGGTCACGTTGTCCCTTAACTGAATCCGCCCCTGACCACGGGACACTACATCAAATCCATGAGATAACCAAGTCTAACAACCCAACTCAACTACAAGCCTTAAGAGGAGAAATAACCCCAGTAAATACAAAAAAAAAATTACCCACACAATGAAAAAACTTGAACTCTTAACTTCTTAGTGAAATACAAGAGTCTTAGCCAACAAGGCTAGCTCCAGTTTGTTTCAATATTGAATTAACTTTGGTAAAATATCAAAAAAAAGAGATAAATCTTTTCCTCGGTGGGAGGATAGATTGGTCGAGCGTTTTCCCTACTCCAATAGCTCACTTGGAAAAGAAAAATTTTTAAGGGTGGGGGAGAGAAAAATTTAGAAACACTAAATTTAGAAACAAAGGCTTCTATTAATAGTTAATTTAGAAAAAAAACACATTAACCCCAATTAACCTATGTTGGAAAATGTGTGCCAATAAACTACCTTTTCCCAACGTAAAGTGCTTGTTGCCATAAGGTTTATCTACACATATTGCATCGCCAAAAGTACGATAGTGTTGGCAAATATTTCCCTCGTTCTATCTGAAGGGCAACCAATCCAAATCCAATTGTTTTGCCTACGATAGTATCTACGTTGCGAAAAGTAATTAATATTTTTGTTAAGTTTGCCGACGGTTTTGATTTTTCATAGCTAAAAGCATGCTTTTGCCAACGACTAATGCCTTGCGTAGGCAAATTTAGTCTCTAAAAGTGTATTTTCTTGTAGCCCATGTCCGTTTGCTCAGTGGGGAATGGACATCGTGGGTCCACTCCATAAGGCAACTGGGAATCGAAAGTTCCTATTGGTGACCACAGACTACTTCACGAAGTGGATTGAAACTGAACCATTGGCCAAGATCAATGAACCCATGATAGAAAGGTTCGTCTGGAAAAGCATAATTACTCGTTTTGGGATACCCTATTCTTTGATTACAAATAACGGGGCACAGTTCCAAAAGAAATTCAAAGCTTTCTATTCCCAGTATGGGATAAGGAACTACTATTCGACCCCAGCTTACCTTGAGAGTAATGGGCAAGCAGAGGCATTTAATAAAACTATTCTTGACGGGATCAAGAAAAGGCTAGACAAGGCAAAGGTAAAGTGGCCCGATGAGCTTCCACTAGTTCTATGGGCGCGCCGAACAACACCTAGAAGGTCTATGAGAGAGACCCCTATTCATTGGAATATGGTACAGAGGCAGTTATACCTTTAGAGGTTGGCCTACTGACCAACAGAACAGCACTGGTTGAATCTGGGGGAAATGACAGGGCCCTAGAGATTGAGCTCGACCTAGCCGAAGAAAGGAGAGAGAGGGCTCTGGTACGTTTGGCTTCCTATCAGGAACAGTTGATAAAAAGGTACAACAAGCACGTTCACCCACGAGAATTTGGTGTTGGGTACCTTGTGCTACGAAAGGTGCTCGATAATATCAGGGTGGCCAATGAAGGCAAGTTAAGGGCCAATTAGGAAGGCCCGTACCGAGTAACTGAGATTGTGGGCATAGGGGCTTATCGATTGGCAGATATGGACGGTAACCCAGTGCCAAGGCCCTGGGATGTCCACAATCTGAGAAAATTCTTTGTTTGAAAGAGTTTAGCTTTATTCTGTTTTAGAATGCACGACGTGATTGTGTGAGAGTTACGGATAAAGCTCCCTTGTTTTTTATTATTTATTTATTAGATGCAAGGGGTACGAGTAACACCCCCTTGCGTTTCAAGATTATGAATGAAATCACTTTTTGCAATATGTCAATTTTTTTAATTTATTTAAAATACGAACTACAGACTTGGTTTTATCCTTTATTCGTATTGGAGAGCAGGGACTTGGTCACATGCGAATACACATATCCACTCGATAAATATGTAAAATTTAGACTTCTCAAGTATGAAAACTTGATTTGCATACAAATACATGCATAAACACTTGGAGTGTTTACGACTAAACACTAGATTTGGCCAAGTGCGAATAACTTGTTTAAGTATGAGAAACTTAAATAAGTCTAAGTACGAGAAACTTAGAGTTGTTTAAATACGAGAAGCTTAAACAACTCTAAAAAGTATGAGAAACTAATGTTGATTGAATATGAAAAACTTAAAATTGTCTCCAATAGCATACGAGCAAACGCTAATAATGTCTAAGTATGAAAAGACTTAGCTGCATTTGAATATATGCATCTAAAATATACAGGTGTATACGAGCATACACGCTATACTGGTAAGTATGTTGGCACTTATCAATGCCGGTACGAAATACTTAAAGCGTCAAACAGAATGTGATTCGAAAGGCCACGAAAGGCCGAGCAAAACAATAAGGCCATACACGACCACTATAACAAATGTTATACCACGAAGGGCCGATTACCTGTGTTATCAAAGCATAAATGTACTGGCGTCACGTAGGGCTAAAAACTACGGTCACGCAGGACCTACAAATTGTCCTAAAGCATTTGAAAGACGAGGAGTGCCCACCTATCGAATCTATCTAGATTCTGAACCTCCGGAGGAGTCTGATTGGGAATTTCTGCACTTACATCAGTAGTGGAACCACCACCAACAGCATTATCTTCTAAGTTAATGGGCTTGTTGATTGACTCCCGGGCAGGCAAACGTTCGGCAGTAACATCATGAGTCTCCGTAAGAGTGTCCTCTTCTGCATCAGCAAAGTCTTCAATTTGTTGCTCAACATCATCATCTGGATGCTCCACCGGTTCATGCAAGTTGGAAACTCGGATGCTCGAAAGATCGTTCTCTACCCACAGGGCGAGTCATCTGCAATTCCAGCCTTTGTAAGGCACGCTCCCTAGCACGCAGCCCATATCTGATCCTGGATGGCAGGCATCTATTCGACATAACTAGCTGTTGCAGCATCAAAGCCTTTTTGATATCCGTCATTGTAACAACTCTGATTTTTACTAAATAACATTTTCGTTGTTATTATTCAAAAAGTCTTTAATTATTCTTGGATGGTTATAAATCCCTTCTATTTGCTAATGATCCATCATAGTTAGATTGAAGCCCTATAATTACGATTCTTGGCTGGTGTTTGTCTATTTTTCGCTTATAGTCGATGATCGACTACAAATCGTGTGAGTGCTGGAATGTGGGTGTTTGTGGTGGTGGAGTTTGGTTCCTTGCCGTGTTTCAGGACTTCTCTGGAAGCAAACTTAATGACGTGAATGGAGATAGGAGAAAAGTAACAAAATGGACTTTATTACTTCTCAAAGTAGAAGTCAGTCGACTACAACAAATAGCCGAGTAGACGGTTACAGTTACAAGCTACTCCTAGTGCAGGAAAAGTAAAGTACAGATAAAAAGTAGAAGCCTTTGGGCGATTGAGTGGGGTCCCGAAATTGTCTTCACATCTTGTATTTATAGGCTTCACTTCGATTGGAGATCCAAACTTGGCAGCATTCCCTCCATAAATTTGAATCAGGCGGTTATTCTTCCTCTTTATTTGGTTCTCACGTCCAAGTCTAGATGGTTTTCTTCACACGTTCTTCTCGCTGTATGCTTGCATTCTTCAACTGCCTTTTGTCAACTGCTTGGTCCATGATCCGCTTGTAACTTCTTTGTTGGACACGTATCTTGTATTTAGACATCATTCTTTTAACCGTCTCATAAAGTTAGTCCATTCACTGTTCACACGTGTCACTAAATGACTCAGTCGACCACATGGCCTAGTCGATCATATCGGGCCAAATTATGGTGTAAACAATGCCCCCCTATTTACCTGAGTTAAGGATTAACTTTGGTAAATAATCCCTTAGTCTCACCGCCTATATAAAGCGGAGCACTTTGAATTTTTAGGGCACGAAACTCTTTCTTCTCAAGTCTTTCGAAAACGCTTGGTCTTTCATGGCTCCGAAAGCTAAATCGAAAGCTTCTAGCACTCCTGTTGAAAATCCTACTTCAGAACCTCTCACCGACGATACTCCATGCTTTCCAGACTCGTATCGAGGTGACGCCGGTCAAAACCTACAGGTTCTGATTCATGATGCGAATAGCAGTTCCCTTTGTGCGCTGGGTCCTTGTTTTTTGTCAGCCATGCCAGATGGCTTTCCAGAGGTTTACCCTGTAATTGAGCGTGACCCCCTTCTACTGCAACATTCATTTCTTGAATGGTCGGGTTGGGGTAAGAACGTTTGTCTTCGCTCCTAGCCCTATAATGTTGAATCAGGATGGGTTGATTGGGTAAGGCGCATGACCAAATTCCTTTTTGAGGATTGGAAGAAAATGGGGATCCGTGAAACCATTGAACTCTCTCAATTCCCCTTGGAGATGAACTCTGAGCTTTTGGCAGCTGCTGCTTGCTTTTGGTCCAAATCGTCCAATGCCCTAATTCTCCAATGTGGTCTATTATCTCCAACCATTTTGGATATTTCTCACCTGACCAGCCTCTCTTCCTTAGGCTGTGAGGTAAATGCTCTACTTGCTCCTGATGCATATGATCCCCCATTTACAATTCCTTCTACAGGGGTAAGCTATTCCAAATGGCTTCAGACCTATCTCAAAGCCAAAGTGTCCGCACCAAGTTTTCATGAGAAAATAGCATTTTATCTCTTTTGGATCTGTAGGTTTCTTTTGGCAGTCCCTGGACTCAAGGTGACTAAAGAATACCTAAATTTGGCCATATGTTTGGCACAAGCTAAACGATTAGCCTTAGCACCATTTGTTCTTGGATCCCTATATAAAGGGATGTTTACTTTTGTTGAAAAGAAGATTGCATCTTCCTGCGGTGGTCCCTTTTGGATTTTCCAAGCTTGGCTCTATGCATACTTTCCTCAACTTAAGCCTAAAATGGATAACCCCCTTAGGGCAGATGAGGATGTCAAGACATGTTGCAGGTATGCTGAATATCTTTTAGGCTGGAGCACTGATAGAGAAGATTCCTCCTTTCAGAGGTATTTTACCTTTTTCTATGAGGATAAGAGAGACAATTGGCCCACTTTCTATCCTTTTGTCAAATTTGACTATGCCTCTGAAAGGCTAAGGCCAAGTTTTGGAGAAATCCCATCAGCATCTCCCCAATTGACAGAGAAAATGGTAAATGCCAAACGATTATTTTGGGCAAGCATTCTTCTCCCGCGACTCATTCCAGTAGGTTTTGCTCTGAACAGTACTCCCTATGGGAATTGTAGTTATGAAAACTACTCCCCTTGCCAATTTGCTCACCAATTTGGGTTAGTACAGGGTGTCCCTATGCCTTTTACCCATCCAAACATCACGGAGATGTCTTCAAGCAAGCTGACAATTACGGCAAAGGATGCACAACTAATCTCAATGATGGTTAGCAATTTTCACCATCGTGTGAAGGCTTTCAAGTTCTCGGACTTCAAGGTCAGTGATGGGACCATAGCTGCTTTTTGAATGGTGGTCGACTATGAAAGCCATCTACTTTGGAGCACCCATTAAAGATTGCCTCTATAGGCTTGATCCAGAATACAAATCCCTCCAAGACAAAGCTGGTAAGTAAGCTCCACTATTTAGTATATTTTGTTTCAATCTTTACACTACTGATTCATGTTTTTAATCAGAGGAAGCTGCTCGATTGCCTGATGAGGCTTCTAAAGCCATCGTTCCTCAAGCAGAAGCAGTCTCTCCCATATCCCCAATGCCAATTGAGATCTCTAGGAAAAGGAAGGCCAAAGTAATCGAAAGCCCACAGTCAACTCCAAAGAAGAAGACTTTGAGAGCTAAACCACATGATCAGAAGGCTTCTAAAAGCCTATGTATTTCTGAAGGACCTAAAAAACCAGTCGTGACTGATGAGACTCCTATCCCAAAGAGGCAGTCAACAAGGAACCTAGCCACCAAATCAAAGGTACATTTATTACTCATTCTCTCTTGTAATCGATTATCATTATTCTTACGTTTCTCCTTTTCTTTATTGCAGAAAGGAAAAGGCACCAAGATTGTGGACGCCTTCGAAGATGAAGATGATGAAGGGAAATCCTCCAAGTCATCTCATTCAGCAGGAGAGACAGTTGATACCGAGCTTGCAATCGATCAATTCGAATTTGGTGATACAGCTATTTCTGATCCCCTGAATCAACCTCTGACGTTGCAGGGTAATCCTCTATATCAAGAGGACCCACTACTGCAAGATGATGACCTTTTCATGCAGGTCAATGAAGGTACAAGTGCAGTACCAAATGAGTTTGTCCCCGAGCACAATCTTGATCCAGCATGTCAAAAGCTTGATTCCGTCAATGCTGAACCAAATAAAAATACCCCAGCAAATGCAGACAAGATGAGTGTTGATCCTCAAATCCCTAATCAGCCTCAAGCCGCTGATTCGAAGCAACAAGAAGAAATTAGGAAGAAATTGGATACTATTGAGCGGATGAATGTGCCTATTTTAGAAGGCCATCATGACACAACCCAACCTCAGTTGGGTAAGAAAAATCTGCACGGTGGACCAATAGAAGGTCCCATCCAAATGAAAGAAACCTCTGCTGCTCCCAATCAGGAAGAGGATGTTGACTCCAGCCCTACTGGCAACCAGGTTGCTCCAATTATTCCAGTGTCAATCACACATGCTCCTGCTGCTTTGGCTGTCATAGACAATCCTGCTGTTGAGGCATCTCCTAGGTCTGTAAACAAAGCGGCCGGACCTATCCTTATTGATACTGACACCTCAGAGCAAGCCAAGTCATCAAGTAATTCGTTGGACCAACTGATGGAGAAGATGAAGTCAACCTCACAAGCATTTCGATCTCTCACCGAAGTATCAGAGTCTAGCAGCTCTTTCTTCTTCCTTCAGTACGATGATAATACGCAAAAGGAAATCCAAGGCTTTTTTGATTTCGTAAAATTTTCTTATGAAGAATTGGTGACTACAAAGTCCGCAGAATTCTCCTCCTGTGTTGAGTCCTTGACTCAAAGGCATGTGTTCCCACTCAGGGAACCGATCGCTCTTGAGAATTTTGCTTCCTCCTTAAACGATGACTTCACCCTTTACCGATATTATCAAGGGGAAATCAGGCAGAAACAGGAGTTGATCAATAATTTGTCTGGCATGACGGCTAAGCTATCAACCATGCAAGAAAATGCTTCAACTTTAAAGTCAAGACTTGTGGCCATCGATCAAGAAGAGCAAGATTTGCTGCGTCGACTGGCCTAACTGCAAACTGAAAAAGAAGGTCTTCTGCAGGCAGCTAGTCAACTGGACATTGACTTTAAGCAGCTAGCAGAAGATGGCAAAGGAGTGTCAGTTCACGTTTCAGCTGCACGAGTAGACCTGCAACGAAATAGCCTTAAGCGTGATGAACTTTTGACCAAATGGGAGACTTTTAAGTCTTTCTTCCCTCGTGATTGATCTCCTTTATGATGATTGATTGTACCTAAGTGGGAACTTTTAAGTTCTTTACCCTTGTGAACATTGTCTTTTGTAGTAG
This sequence comes from Rhododendron molle, assembly GCA_025413875.1. Taxonomy (NCBI): domain Eukaryota; kingdom Viridiplantae; phylum Streptophyta; class Magnoliopsida; order Ericales; family Ericaceae; genus Rhododendron; species Rhododendron molle. The sequence continues at coordinate 27,121,621 of CM046389.1, forward strand.
TCGACTGTAGTTAGGTAGGAAACTTTTAACTCTTTCCTTTGTAAATGGTTTCTTTTATGATAGTCGACTAGGGTTAACAATCTATAAGTGCTGTGTTAGTGCTTACCTAGCCTTCATGAGAGGCTAATTTTGAATGATCATCTTCTGGCTTTGAAATAGCCATTACTTGATTTTTGTTGTTTTTGGTTTGATAGTATTTCAACAGAACAACTTTCGCGTGCCGATTATGCTAATCTCATGAAAATTTCAAGTTGTAGCTCGTTTCCCAACTTTACTATAGTTGATAAAATTTTGAATAATTAAAACTCAAGTAGATTTCACATGGCCCAACACCATTATTATTAGGCTTATTAATGGAAAAATGGGCTCACAATGCTTAACCCCGTATCTCAAGCACGCATCATTACATCATACGCTGACGTTTTCCCTTTACCTTGGGGAACATGCACAGCGATTAATGACAGTTTTAAATACAGCACTGGATGCCGTCTCAGGCATAAATAATGATTAATCTAGCCGCCTATCCATTCAGTTTTCAAAATGGCAACTGGACGTGCGCCTCTTTACCTGCCACGTCTTCTAACCTTCCTCGGGATTAACTGCCCATGATACACGTCCTTAGACCTTCTTCTGGTCTATAAATATAATTTGCCAAAGATGGCAAAACCTCACTTTGGCAATGGCGGACAAACTTCCTGACTCTAGGACCCCTTCTCCTCTTTTTACTCAAATCACCCCATCCCACATCAAACAACTTGCCGACGAGCTGAAGTGGGTCCTCATCGAGGACCATAATGACTGCAAGAGGAAAATCCAGGCCATCCACGACAGAGTGGAGGGGATGGCGCTTCGGTTCGAGAAGATGGAATCAGCTGTCAAGCTGATGGTGGTGAACTGGGAGACTATCGACTATCCTTCTCTAGCTGACCTAGAAAGCATCAGGACCTCCATGGGTGGCACTTCTGGCGAGTGGAGGAAGTGGCCTACAAAATAGGCCTCTTCTCTCTAGAGTTCTCCTGGTGTTTTATTGGTATTTTCGTTTTTAGATCTCACTTGAGATCTCTTTGTTTTTTCTTCAGATCCTACTTGGGATCTTGCTTTTCTTTTCTTTTTTCTGTTAGATCCCGGTTGGGATCTTTTATCTTCTGTCTTTTGAAATGCTGCCCTACCCATGGGTAGCTCTTAGTAATATCAGTTTTTTTAATTTATATTATCCCACATTGATGGAAAATAATGCTTTAAATATTTACCGTTTATGGACCTTTCATGTGAGATCCCCTCGATAGATTCTAGGTGATACGCACCCGCTCGTAAAATTCTAGCAACACGAAATGGACCTTCCTAATTTGGTGACCATTTTCCAAATTTACCTTTCTTTTTCTTTGCATCGATTGGAAGAATTGTCTTCCAAACTAAGTCTCCAACTGCAAACGATTTTTCTTTAACCTTTTTGTTATAAGCCCGTTCTAATCTTTTCTTTTGGGCTTGCATTTGGTTTAAAGCATCCAACCTGCTCTCCTCCAAACTATCCATGTCCAAATACATAGCCTCTTCATATTGTAGGCTTGGATCATAATAACGTGCTACTCGTAATGATTGCACATTAATTTCGACTGGTAAAACCGCTGCGTGACCATAAACGAGTTCGAAAGGAGTAACTTTAGTACTAGTTCTCTATGATGTTCTGTATGCCCACAATACCCTGGGCAAAAGATCATGCCACTCTCTTGGATTGTCATCAATCATTTTAGACAGAGTGTTTTTAATAATCTTATTAGTCGATTCGACTTGCCCATTGGCTTGAGCATAGTACAAGGTGGAATTTACAATTTGTATTCCATACTTCTGTGTATACTGAATGACTTCTCTACCGTTGAACACAGATGACTGATCAACAGTAATAGTTTCAGGAATCCCAAACTTACACAGAATGTATTCTTCAATGAAATCGATAACTTGTTTTTTTGAAACACCTTTCAAAGGTATTGCCTCGGTCCATTTGGTGAAATAATCAGTTGCCACTACAACAAATTGATGTTGTAATGAAGATGCTGGATGAATCTCACCTATCATATCAATAGCCCAACCTCTAAACGGCCAAGGCTTGATAATCGATTGCAACTGATGTGCAGGAATCCTTTGTCTAGGACCATGTTTCTGACATTTCTAACATCCCTTAGCATATCGAATACAATCAGCCCTAATGGTTGGCCAATAATAACCATGCCTTTTAATTAACCATCTCATCTTATCACCAGCTTGCTGAGAACCACAAGTTCCTTCATGTACTTCACCCATAACCTTCATCGACTGGGCTTTGTCTACACACAATAATAGTAGACCATCAGATGTCTTTCGGTATAAATCATTTCCCAATAGTACATAATTAACCGCTCTACATCTAATTGTCCTTTCTGTTTTTATGTTAGGATCGACTAAATAATTCTTTATTGGATTTATCCAATCTTCAGAAATATCGATGACCAATGCGTCCAATCGATTATCTTCCTTTTCTATTGCGAAAGGCAGAAATCGTCTTTGAACCCTGATCACCTTTTCATTAGCACCCTCAGGAATTTTAACTCCCGAAGCCGTTTGAGCTATTTGATTGGCTTCACCATTTTCAAGCCTCAATATATGATGAAAAGAGACTTCATCAAAACTTTGCACAAGACATTTAACCTTGTCTAATTGCAAGTTCAATAATGGATGATTACACTTGTATTGCCCTGTAATTTGCCGAATGATCAACTGTGAATCACCAGAAATTCTAAGGCAGCGACTATTTAATTCTTTTGCTATCTCCAAACCTATAATTAAGGCTTCGTATTCTGCTTGATTATTGGTTAATATTCTTCCTTCATCCAATTGGAAAGAGAATTGGAACATCTCTCCTTTTGGTGATATTATAACTATACCAGCTCCAACTCCATTATCTATTTTTGAGCCATCAAAGGATAGTTCCCATGGCTTCAATTCGACTACATGTATTTCGAATGTATCTTCTTCTAAAGGTAAATTTGGATGCTCGGCTAGGAAGTCAGCCAAGGCTTGCCCTTTGACTGCCTTTTGAGGCACATATTCAAAGTCATACTCAACTAGTGCTAATATCCATTTTCCTTGCCTTCCCCTCAGAATGGGCCTGGAAAGGATGTATTTTATCACATCTGTTTGAGCAATGATTTGTACCTTAGCCGGCAACAAATAATGCCTCAACTTAATTGCAGAAAAATATAAAGCCAGACAAATCTTTTCAACAGACGAATATCTGGTCTCACATTCATTCAATCTTCTACTCAAATAATAAATCGACTGTTCACGGCCTTGATCGTTATCTTGTGCCAATCTACTTGCAATCGATTGGTGCGTGGCTGAAATATATAACTTCAATGGCCTTCCATTTATTGGAGGTACCAACACAGGAGGTGTTATCAACGCTTGTTTCAATGTATCAAAAGCTTTTTGATGCTCTTTTTCCCATTTGAAATCTTTTTCTGACTTCAGTTTCAATAATGGGGAAAATGCCATTGTTTTCCCAGATAAGTTGGCAATAAATCTTCTAAGAAAGTTAATCTTTCCTAAGAACTGTTGAGTTCTTCCTTAAGTTGGAGGCTGTGCTTTTAAAATAGCATCAGTCTTAGTTTTATCAACTTCAATTCCTTTCTGGTGCACCAAAAACCCTAGGAAGTTACCTGCTGTAACACCAAATGCAGATTTTAAGGGATTCATTTTCAAACCATAATGTCTCATTCTTTCTAAAGTTTGCCTGAGATGATGTAGGTGTTCATCGACTGAGTCAGACTTAACCACAACATCATCAATATAAACTTCCAAAAACTTAAGGGGAAAATCATGAAAAATTAAATTCATGACCCTTTGATAGGTTGCTCCTGCATTTTTCAAACCAAAAGCCATAACTACCCATTCGAATGTTCCTATATATCCAGGACACCTAAACGCTGTTTTATGGGTATCTTCTTCCGTTATGTATATTTGATTATAACCCGCATTACCATCCATAAAGGACAGCATTTGATAACCCACTGATGCATCGACTAGCAAGTCAGCAACAGGCATTGGGTACTCATCTTTAGGTGACGCTGTGTTGAGATCTCTGAAGTCAACACAAACCCTGACTTTTCCATTCTTTTTCAGAACTGGAACTACATTTGAAACCCATTCAACATACTTTACTGGTCGGATAAACTTAGCTTCAAATAAACGCTCCATTTCTTTCTTGACTTGAGGAAGAACATCATCTTTCATTCTTCTAGGCGCTTGTTTAAAAGGTACATAATTTTCTTTAATAGGTATTTTATGCTCAACTAATGCTCTATCTAAACCAGGCATTTCATCATAGTTCCAAGCAAAGCAATCTTTAAATTCAAGCAACAAATACTTAAACTTTTCCTTTATTTCATCAGGCAAAGTTGCATTTACATAAGTAATTCTAGGATCTTCCATAGTTCCTAAGCTTACTTCTTCCATAGGATCCTTAACATGGGCCTTGTCATCATCTAACTTAGCCGGTGCCGGCTTTAGATCTGCTAATCCTAACTCTTTCATAGTTAGTGGACTGTCATCAAAAACACATTCAGCCCAATTACAAGAAATAGGCTCGTCTGCCTGCAACTTCCTATCAACTAAAAAAGAAAATAGTCTTTTAAAAGTGGCCTTAATAGTAGCCAACTCTTCATTCCCTAAGTTCAACATGTTTTTAAACATTAAAAACCTGCGGTTTTTTCTCGGCAGGCCTTGCAATAATATTAGGCCTGGTGAAATCCTTGTTTAACTCCTGGAATCCTTCCTTAATGTATGTGAGGAATTGACTCTCAGTAACATCAACTCCAGCAGACTTGACTTCTGCATCTTCTATCTTCAGAGGCCAAAGATGCTCCTTGTAAAGGTCTGCTTCAACGTTGTTGGTTTCTGCTTTGAACGGTTGTTGGTCTGCCCAAAAGACCTCCTTTCCTGGTGATTCCCCTTGCTTCAGAAAAGTCAAAGCCTGGTGCAAAGAAGATGGTACACAACCATTTATATGAATCCAATCTCTGCCTAATAAGGCATTGTAATTGGACGAAGAATTGATTACAAAAAACGTTGCATTCATTTTTCTTGTTCCAACTTGCAATTGTAGGGATACAACTCCTTTAGCAGGAGAACATCCTCCAGCAAAGTTGCCCACAGTGACCTCCGTTGGAATCAGATCCTCATTGGTTTTGTTTAGTAACTTCGTCATTCGTGAGGGCAAGATATTCACTACTGCCCCATTGTCGACTAGCACTTTTGAAACAGGCTGGCCGTTCATGTGAATTTTTATATACAGTGGTTTAAGATGCCTTGTTGAGGCATCATCAGGAGACCTAAGGACAACAACTCTGTCTCCTTTATTATCAACGTCTAGTTCAATTAACTGTGAATGAGGGCATTCTTCTATTTCTACTAATTTCACAGTCGACTGGGTTGTATCTTCTACATCACCTACCAATTCCATTGGTTGGTCTGGCTTTGCCTTAAAATGTTTAGGCAAAACTTCAATCATATTACATTGGAAGTTAGTAGGCACTGACCCGAATTGAATTGCGGCCAGACTTTCTCCAAATGTTGCAGACTCTTGTGGGGATGGAGAAGCATCTTTGATCAAATCTTGATCTGATCCGTCATCCAGTAGATCATCATCATCCGCCTCCATCAACTTCTGGAATTCCTCCATCTTTTTCTTCAAACTCTGCTTCAATTCTTTTTTACCCTTTGGTTGGGTAGTCGATTTGGAAGAAACTTCATTATTACTGTCTTGCCCCCCATGCTTGGGAGTCAGTTGCTTCTGAGTGCTAGCTTCTCCTTGCTATCGAATCCATACCATGTTTGAAACCTTAGAAGGTTCTGTCCTTTCTCTGGACTCAAAAACGTGCACCCACGGGTCACTATAAGCTCTGGCTGCAAACTTCCTTTGAAGCCTTCTCTTTTGTGAAGTTGACACTTTAGTATACCAACCATCTGCTGGGAACTTGGGATGGCTAAGTTCACTCCACTCTTCATGATTGTGATTCGGAGGTATGACCATTCTAGGTTGATGCCCCCCATGTCCATAGGGACCTCCACCTCTCGGTCCAACACCTCTTCTGGGACCAGCACCCCTGTGGTTTGGGTATCTCCCTCGACTGGGAAATTGGTATCCAACTGCCTCAAGATCACGGCGGGAAGGTACCCTAGGCCTTGCAGGCACCACTGGATTCCCTCGGAACAGAAATGGTCCATCGTCTGGCCCATAACAGTGCTCTGACTCTAATCGATTAAAGAGCCCTGGATCAATGCCCTCATAAATCAACTTGGCTCCAACATAAATCTGGAGATCATTGCCACCCATAGTATTGAATCTGATCCCAGACTTCGAAAAAGCGCTTTCATGCTCCTTCTCTGCTATGATTGCTTCCCCATGCTGGACATCTCGCCTGCATCTAATACAGAGATAATCATTGGGGAACCTTGGATAACGGGACTCTTCATCAGACTCCATTTGATCTTCTTCTCTGTACTTTGTTTTTTCAACAGTCGATCCTAGCCTTTTAGCCAGGCCAGCTGTCACCATGTTAACTTCAACTTTGGGGAATGGGTTTGACTCAATACCCATCGCATCCTTGTCACCTTTAGCATATTGCAGCAATCCTTTCTGAATCAAATCCTGCACGCAATTGCGAAAAGTAACACAGTTGTTAGTACTATGCCTAAACGAATTATGCCACTTACAGTATTCTTTTTCTTTTTTCTCTTTATCAGAAGGAAGAATATGCCCAGGGCTTAGTGTAATGAACTTTTGTTTCAATAATTCATCAAATATTTGATCAGCTTGTGCTAAATCAAATGAATATTGCCTATAATTTGCTTGCCCCCCCACGCCTGTTGGGTTGGGACGAAGGCATGTTCATTGGCTTTTCTGTTTTAATTATTGTGTCACAAATTAGTGGGTTCTTTCCAATGACTTGTGCTACATCGATTTCAATGTCTCCCTCAACATCTTGATAATATGTTCCTAAAGATGTGTTTTTTAACTGCTCTTCCTCTTGAAGGATGGCTTCAAACTGTGCTGCCCTCATAGAGAGTTCAAATAGATCTTTGAAATTAGATTCATTGAATTGTTTCTTAAAGTTAAACTCAAGCCCATCTAGGGCTATCCTGACTATTTCAGTTTCGGGCACATTACAATGACATTGATTTCTTAACCTTTTAAACCTGGTCAAGAACTGCTCTGCTGTTTCACTTGGCTTTTGCTTTAACTTAGCCAAGTCAGCAATTGAAACCTCTGGCTCATGCCTAAAATATTGGGCATGAAACTACTCCTCCATATCTTGCCGTGTGTGGATCGAATTAGCAGGCAAACTAATGAACCAAGTAAAAGCGGATTTAGTTAAAGAATGAGGAAACAACTTTAATTTAATTACGTCGTCTAAACCAAATTCACCCAATTGCAGGCAAAATCTACCTACGTGTTCTATTGTAGATTGGTTTTCTGTACCACTAAAGAGTGATAATTCAGGTATTTTAAAATTTCGTGGCAAAGGGATATTATCAACCCAATACGGATAGGGTTTCCTAAACATGGGTTTTTCCACTCTTCGTAACCCAGGACCATATATGTCTTGAATAACTTCCATTATTTGAGCCCTATTGACATTCACGATATCTTGTGCCCTATTTACGTTCACGGGATCTGGGGCTCTATAAACATTTGGGACAGTCTGTGCCACGTATGGTGGTTGTGCAAGAGGTGTATTTTGAACGTTACCATTGCCATTATTTGGCAAGGCATGCACATACGGACCATTGTTGTTACCATTGTTTGGTAACTGTCCAATTCCATTGCCAAGATTTGGCAAAGTTTGGGCATATTGGACACTACCATTGCCATGATTTGGCACTGTTTGGTTAACATTACCCATATTATAACGACTACTGTGACCATTATGTGGCACAGTTTGTGCAGTATTGTATACATATCGGCCATTGCTTACGATATTGGCCCCCATGAAATCTGGCTGAGAATTTTGACCAAGATTAGTAAGACCATTATATTGGCCATAACCAATACTATTTCCAATTTCATATGTAGTAGGGACACTTTGATAGAAACTAGTAGGTCTAACAGTAGCCCTAACAGCAGTTGACCCAACAAATGGTTGATTATTCAGACCAATACTTGTCTCAAATGTAGGGTTTGTATATACCTGTGGAGGAGTTTGTCTGAGTGTATCACCAGGATTGATCTGCTCATGAACTACACCACTGCCATCAACGTCCACCACGGACGGAGGAGTTACTACCCTTCTTAGTAGGGTAATCAACTCTTGTGCCGCTTCGTCTTCTGGGTTTGACAGAACTTGTGCCAACTGCCTAGAAAGGCTCTGCACATTCACCGGTGGATTAGGGCCACTTCCTTGGCCATTCTCTGGCATCCTTTGCTCAGGCTGCGTTCCATCGTTTTGAGTTTCCGAGCCTTCGTTTTGGGACTCCATCGGTCGGTCGCCTTGTTTTCTGGTTAATGCCATTACTTCCAAATTAGTAATGTAGCCCTCCTTCCAGCGCCAAAACTGTTTGTCTATTTTTTGCTTATAGTCGATGATCGACTACAAACCGTGTGAGTGCTGGAATGTGGGTGTTTGTGGTGGTGAAGTTTGGTTCCCTGCCGTGTTTCAGGACTTCTCTGGAAGCAAACTTAATGACGTGAATGGAGATGGGAGAAAAGTAACAAAATGGACTTTATTACTTCTCAAAGTAGAAGTCAGTCGACTACAACAAATAGCCGAGTAGACGGTTAAAGTTACAAGCTACTCCTAGTGCAGGAAAAGTAAAGTACAGATAAAAAGTAGAAGCCTTTGGGCGATTGAGTGGGGTCCCGAAATTGTCTTCACATCTTGTATTTATAGGCTTCACTTCGATTGGAGATCCAAACTTGGCAGCATTCCCTCCATAAATTTGAATCAGGCGGTTATTCTTCCTCTTTATTTGGTTCTCATGTCCAAGTCTAGACGGTTTTCTTCACACGTTCTTCTCGCTGTATGCTTGCATTCTTCAACTGCCTTTTGTCAACTGCTTGGTCCATGATCCGTTTGTAACTTCTTTGTTGGACACGTATCTTGTATTTAGACATCACTCTTTTAACTGTCTCATAAAGTTAGTCCATTCACTGTTCACACGTGTCACTAAATGACTCAGTCGACCACATGGCCTAGTCGATCATATCGGGCCAAATTATGGTGTAAACAGCTGGAAACCTTGCTAGACTAGTATAGTTAGTTTTTAACCAACTAGTTAGAATAACCTAATTACCATTTCATCTAGTTACTTCCTCCAAACCCTTGGTGAACTTCTTGAACCCTTTGAACCTTATGAGCCTCTCAACCTTAGGTGAACCTTTTGAACTTTCCAATGAGAACCCTTTGGACCTTTAGCTTTACCCATTGGTCGATAAATGCTAGGAAAATCTTTACCCATTGGACAATAGAAAACCTAGATTTTCTACCAAAAGTACCTTACTAGATTTTGTAAAAGTACATAGATATAGTTATATATAGGCTTATATACACATGTTTAAAGGACTTATAAGTATTATTAAGTGTAGAAAGTACCCCATTCTTTACCCGTTGGACAATAACCGTTAGGTGAATTATTACCCATTGGATAATAGCCTAGCCTTGCCAATAAGTACTAGGATTTATTAAAGTCATTCACTAGATTTTCCATGTGCTTGAAAGCTTAAAAGATATGGATTGTACTATATGAATCTATTAAACTAAGATTCTTTATGTACATTAATATTATAATACTATAAGAATATGTGCATATTTGACTAGTTTATTAAGAAAATCTTGCATAGTACTAGGTGTATCTATATTAGATATTCATAGATGTACTTATATATATACTTGGTTATATATATATAGGGAATGGTTCAATGAACACCCTAATAAAACACCCAACGGGGACACCCAAAATCTCAATCTGATAGTTCCCGATTGAACTTTTATGATCCGAACTGCTCAATGTGTGCAGAATGTGATTTTAAGGGTGTCCGCGAGAAATTAGCAAAAAAAATGACCGGGAAAGGCTTGATTTGAGCAGTTTTTATTTGAACCGTTTAATAAATAATTGTTCAAAACTGTTCGGATCAAGCCCTTCCCGGTCATTTTTTTTGCTGATTTTTAGCGTGTACCCTTAAAATCACATTCTGATCATATTGAGCGGCTCGGATCATCAAAATTTGATCGGGAACCATGGGGTGTTTTTTTAGGTGTCCCCGGAACCGCCCCCATATATATATATATATATATATTATTACTAGTACACATGTGTTATTAGAATAGTTTAATAGGAAAATCTTGGCATTGAAATTCCATTAGATCACATGGTACCATAAGTACAATTATATTTATATGTTTACTTGTACATATATATATATATATATATATATATATATACTATACTATACAAAGCACAAGAGGGAGAGAGAGGGAGAGAGGGAGAGTGGCCGAGAGGGAGAGAGGGAGAGGGAGAGAGAGAGAGAGAAAGAGAGAAGAAGAGAGAGATTTGGTTGTACCTTGGCTTGCTCCTCTTGCTTTGTATTTTGAATCCATGGTTGTATACTTCCAAGCAAAATCTATGTACCCTAGTCCTTATATGTATAAACTACTAGCCAAATCTTGTACAAACCCTCCTTTCTTCCAGTAAAATCTTCCATAATCCAATCCAAAGTACCAAAACCTAGCCTTGCATGCCTAAAACTAGGTGGGAGATGTACAAGCAAACCTTTATCCATTGGACAATAATTGTAAGGGGAAAATTTATCCATTGAATAATAAGCCAAGCTTTTGCTATAAATAGCAAACCATTCCAAGCATTCCACTCACACCTTTCCATACTTCAACTTCTCTCTCTAGAAAGTCTTGTGTTCTTACTTGTTCTTGGTTGTTCTTCCTTGTTCTTGAAGTTCTTCTTAGTTCTTCAAAAAAGCTCATCCAAGACCGCCACTAAATCGCCACTCCACCACCCTCTCGATCCAAAAGTTTTAGTAGTGTTAGTCAAGATCTAGTTTCGAGAGAAACCTTTCTCTTTCGAAGCTACCGGAAGCTTACAGTGGAAGTTACTCCGTTCGATAGCCGACGTACCATCTTTCCTCCATAATCGTCACTACCGCCAAGAAGAATGGTAGTTTTTTTTCCATAAACTCTAACCTTAAGTATAGTTAATTGTATGATCTCGTACCCTAAGTATAATTAGAAGTGTGTATATTGGAAGATAATCATGTAGCACTTGATTAGAAGTATTCGTATTTTGATCTTTAAGATAGTTATGAGTTGTTTACATGTTTGTAGACACCCCAATTTGGCCTAACAATTATTTCAAGTCCCACCTTGGGGACCATCCCGATGATGAAATGGATACAGTGATTGCTGATTGACTTCTTGTGAACCTTAGGACTTTCGGTAAGAACTTTTAGCCACTTAGAGGACCCAATCCAGAGCCATATAGCCTTTCAGACAGAAAATACATAATTCTAGGAGAATCCATCTGTCGGCCGTGACATTGATCTCACAGCCTGAACATCATTTCTTCACCTAAGCAACCTGTTACCTGAAAATCTCCCTGAGAGATCGATCACTCGGCCGCTAGATCTATCCTACGGCCGCAACATCATTTCCTCAGCCGCCAGATCCATTATTCAGCTGCCAGATCGTCCTTTTTCCAGATTCTAGAACATTCTGTCAAACGTTTGATCCAAACACGAAACCTCCCGATGTGTTCGGGTTACGCCCGGGGATAGCCATGAGGAGTTTGAGATGCATTGTAACTCCGATTCCCGTCGTGCATTTCAATTGGTTGGAGTGAGTCACCAATTGCCTATATAAAGGGCCTTTGGGTTCCGAAAATAAAAGACCAGATTCACCTATGGAATCACTCCTTCAAACCACGAAACTCTGTCAATGTACACTCTCAACCCTCCTCTTCAAAAGCCCTAACCTTCCAAAGGCAGCCATCAATCCGACGATCAAACCCCAAAGTTCAAACCCTAACACTAGGGTTCCCAAGAAGCAATTAGTCAATCTTGTTCAATCCGAAGCAATCAAGCTACTAAGGGATCAAGGTGGTGAGGCCCAGGGGCCTCCGATTCAATTTATTTACTGTTTTCATGTTTAATCGTAGCGTTTGACTATCTACGAACTTGTCAGTCGTGTGTGAGGAAGAACACCGACCGGGGCTTCAATCCCTCAGTCGGTACATCGAGCCAGGAGGATCCCTCGGCCATGACATCAATTCACCGGCCGCGGGATCCCTTTCCCTGGGACAGTTTGCTTTTTTTTTCTGCTTTCTGATACATGCTTCAATTACAGTCTTGGCTCACCCTTAACTACTTAAAGGCAAAAATAGACTACGCGTGTTAGAATTAAATAAAGCATGTACATGTCTTATGTTGAACAACTATGGGCCAGTCTCACGGCTGGGCAGAAAGGGGTGCCTAACACATTCCCCTTACTGTACTTTTGGCTCCCGCACCCAGAATCTTTACCTATTTTCCTAGTTTCAATAAACTAGGTGGCAACTCTGTTTTGATGATAACCGCTATCGTGTGGCGATGTTCGTAGCCATGGGAATATCCACGATCTTGGTTTATGAAGCAAACATCCAAACGAGCAAACAACGATCAATCTTGATCGGTCTTGGTTTGACATGGTTTACGCGTTACTGGTTCCCAGAAGAGTTAATATCTCCATTAGCTAAACCCTCTGTATGGCGATGCCCCACTGTAGGGAGGTGTCTATAGTTTTTTAGCGACTCCGCTGGAGACTTAAGAGCCATAACCAAAAAGTTCAACATAAGACTAACACATGCCTTATCTAATTCATTTATCATATGCATCGAACGGGCAAACCTCGTTGAGTTCACCTGATATCCCGGCATGTCACGGGCTATGTTAGGGGTTTCAGCAAACTCCACAGTCACTTGTACCTAGTAGTATATCAAAAAGGACATCACCCGATTGTCGCCTATGATGGGCTGGCAAAAGGAGTGGTGCCCTTTGACAACGAAGCACCCTTGGGACTACCCAAGCCTTTCTTGTGTTAGAAAGCCATAGAACTTATCAAAATACGACAGGATCTTATAGGTTAGGAATCCACTTGCCTTTTTTTTTTTAGAAGTTCTTCCTCACACCTTGTATATGTTGTTTAATATCGCTTTCTGTGCAGAAGGGTTGGGGCATGAACTAAAAGCCGTAACTCTAAGTCTTTATAACTGAGCACTGAGGCATGCCATTGCCTGCAAGGTATGTTTTTGGCAAGTTGAAAGCATCATTGGTTACTTAAACACTCCCGCTTTACTTAAAGCACCGCAAAGCATGGATTTTTAGAACGAAATCAAACACTGGCCACGTCGTCGGGAATCGAACTAAGGATTGCTTTAGTAATCTTTGCCTTGCGAGGCTAAAGGAAAGAGGTAGTGTAAAGTAGTAGAGCAGATTATGGATGATTGTATGCAAAGTCAAGGGTATTATGGATAGAACTTGCAATACTTATTTCTCCATGGATGATTCAGCATGACAAGTGTAGGACTTTGGTTCCTATTTCCAAATCAGCCTAGCAACCCATCTTTCAAAATTCAAAATTTTAACATGCTTACCGCAACGAGCCGGTAAGATTTAAAAGTTTGTCAATGTGCTAGCGAATAATCAAGTGGATTTCAATTACCTCAATCATGTTTTGAGTAAGAATCTTCCCTAACCAAGAATTGAAAGAACTTTCAAACTTTTTGCAATGCCTAGTCTAATCCTCAAATGGCAAGTTTTTCTAAAAACATTCAAATAGCCGCTAGCACAGCGATGGACTCCGAGTCTACTTTCTATTATAGTCATATGCTCAACCTTTTCGGTTTGTCTCATAATATGGATTGGCTGGGAAATGGGATCTTAAGTGGCAGCAACAAGTCTTAAGAATCATCCATATCAAAAATGGCTGGTTATCTATAGTTTCCGATAAACTCATGCATACAAACGAATTTCAATGCATGACTCATCCATAATCTTTGTAAGTAGTGGTGGTGCTATATGCATACACATCGTTTTGCTTGCCTCTTTCTAACTATGTAGGGGCCAAACCAAAAGAAGAGTCCATCCCCCTCATTTCCTTTCTTTGTTCATCACATGTCATTTGGTTGCACCACCACTAAGAGAAGTTTGCCTATTAGAAAATACGCCGCATGGACAATTAGTTTTGGACATCTCAACTTGAGCATGATTAGGTTTCTCCTTCTCTTAGATTTGGAGTTTGATCTCAGATGTGATGGTAATGGCTGACAAAAAAATTGAAGTTTTAATTCAACTAAGTTTTGAGTAATGGCAGCCATGTCCATCACATCTTGGCTTAGATTTTAAAACAATCTTTTCGTACCTAGCCAAATTTCGCCGCCATTTTGGCCCATGTTTTGCTTCTCTTGAAAAATTGATATCCGTTTGCTCATCATGGTTTTTGGCCAATTGTCGCAGTCAACATGAAATGTGGATTCTAGTCTCTTTTGATATGAACTACGAATGGCCTGATTCTCTGTTGGGATATGTAGGCACCTTTTGGTCGGCCACAAATTTGAGAATGTTCCCTCCTGTGCTAGTTCATTGCAATAGAATGCTCATGATAACATTGAGTATTGAAAACAATCCTCAGGGATTTCAAAGTAATCTTATGGCATCTTTTGGATCACATCATAATCATTTGAATTGTCAAAAGCGCAAAATGAGTTTTTCAAAGCTATGACCTGCATCATTTCTGTTTAGCTAAGAAGGAGTTGACACATCTCTTTACCCTCACAGAGATCATTTGTAAGCAAAACATGTTGTTGAAGATGAAGAGAGGAAAAATGAGGAAAAGAAAAAAATGATGATGATGAGCTCGCTAGATTGAAAATCCGAAAGGGCGGTCTAGGCAAAAGTTAGAGCACGAACAAAGTAGCCATGTCTCCATGCATCTACTATGTGTCTCAAAGGATTGTCCTTAATCTTACAAAACTCATTTGGTTAAACATTGAAGCCCTTAATTTCTTGGTAAGGATCCTTGACACTTTGTCGTGTGTTCCAAGATGAAGAAAGGCATTCATTTCTCTATCCCAAACACTTATCCTTTGCAGGGCCACGTTGAGCCTCTGGATAATTCCTTTGAAAAGCCTGCTAAGCAACCATCCCCTACACTGAGGCAAATACAAAAAAATACAAGGAGAGATGAAAGAAAAATCAATGAAAGAATGAGCACCCCGTCATACAAAGGGCATTTTGAAGGAAACATTTATCCCAATATATGCAAAGGACATTTTTGAAGAAACCAACTCTTTCACACAAAGTGAGGCAAGAGACAACAAGAGTTGATAAAGATGTTGAAGATGGCTGCTAGCTTTTAAAACCCAAACGTAAGTAGAAATTAGGTTTGAGCCTTTACATCCGCTTCTTTCTCAAGCCAAAACCCCAAGCCTACATTATGGTCCATAACAAAGTCCTCTCAGATTGGGGAACACGACTTAGTAGCAAGGTCCTAAACACTAGGGGCATCACCAGTGTGGGACTTAACACGAAGCACAAGAATCCTGAAATTTGCATCATCTTGGCAAATCACACAACATGGAGAGTTACATGAGACAAGGGGCGTGGCTATGTTTCCCTTGATGCATTTCTCTCAAAAGTATCCAACCTCTTGTGTGGGTCTCAGTAGGCACTTATCAATCCAACTCAAGTCAACCAAATCAAGCTTGAAGCAACAAACTCACCTAATTGACCAGGGGCATAGGTTTGCAAAATAGTTCAATGTTCTTTGATGATTGAGTGACGTGAGTGTGCAACATGGATGGAATGGTATGATTTTGAAATCCCCGAGGAAAAGTTTTTAAAGTTAATTTTATCCTAAACATTCTTGACACAGCAATACAAGCACAATTGCTTTTACAAACTTTCGAGGGGATAAAATGAGTTTCTCATTTCATGAAGAGTGCAGCAATATGGTCCCTTAACCAAACAATGTTTTCAGTAGTGCCGCCAGGGCATTGCGGTCTTTCAGAACACCTAGCTACTATAAGCAATAAGTCTTTATTAATCTCCCTAGGGCAAGGGGAAGCATTTGATCAAATAGATGAAAATTAAGATGTCCAGAATGCATTACGGGTTCACATGCATATCATTATCACCCTGCCTTTTGCATTGATCTTTTGACCTTAGTATTCCATGTGTACATCCTTATGTTTGCTTAGCAAAAGTAGTTGTCTTGGTTGCACAAACTAACCCCAAGTATAAGGCGTTCTTATGCTCAAGCAAGGCAGGTTCATCAGGGCATCATGGCAATCATCTCAATACAAGGAATAAAGGGTAATAAAGGGATGCACTAAGTCTACCTCCCTACCAATACGCTTGAAGAAAACTCAGCCTAAGAAGCGTCATATCCTGGGGGAACACCTTAACTCTTTTGTGGAATGCTGTCACACAACACTGTCAAGGGCATGCCAAGATCTCTACCGAACAGAAACATTGCACTCACATTCATTGTTATTTACATCGCATGTTTTTATGCTAGGGGAAATTAGATCATCGTCATCATGCACAGTTAAGCTAGGGTCAAGCATCCATTGCCTAAACATGGGGCTTCTATTTCGTCCTGAATGTTCAGTTCAATACGCATATATGTCACGTTACAAACCATGTCACCCAAAATCGTCCAAGCCCTTGAACTAGGGTTCTTTAAGTGTGGTGGCCCTGCCCCTAGCAGTCAGCATAAAGGGACTTCGACTCGTGGTCGATTCCAAGCCTGTTGCATGTTGTTTTCCTATCCATTGTTGTTTTCTAAACTATTCAAATGTGGATTGCAGGATTCTCCTAGATTTCGGTCCTTGAACCAACCATACCAAGTTTGGTATCTAGAACCAGCCATACCAAGCTTGGTATCTATAACCGACAAAGCCAAGTCAAAGAAGCTGAAAGATAGCCTCGTAACTAATCCTGAACAAACTCTACAATTGGCACCATGTCAACAAGCATTAAAGTGGCTTCGCACTTCACATCTCCATAGCTTCTTGCTTCATGCTATCATCAAGCAAATCCAGCAGCTCTACGCTAACCAACTCAGCGGTTCTATGTCCACAATCATTTAACGGCCACACTCATTTAGCAGCGTCAAGCTCATCACTCTAACAGTCAGTCTCATTCAGTAGCTCCAAGTAGCCCCCTGGCAACACCATGTGCTCCTTGCTCGCCATTTTAGACAGCATCATAACTCAACAACTCTCTAGTACTCAACTCAGCAGCTCAAACGCCC
The DNA here is from genome assembly GCA_025413875.1 of Rhododendron molle. NCBI lineage: Eukaryota > Viridiplantae > Streptophyta > Magnoliopsida > Ericales > Ericaceae > Rhododendron > Rhododendron molle. The sequence goes on from CM046389.1 coordinate 27,138,951, forward strand.
ATGAAAACGCTGTCTTTGCAAGCATCACACATCTTGCACCATTAGGCCACCATGTGCTCACTTTTCAAGCCGTTCAACAGTTCTACGCTCATCCCTGTGCTTGAAAGCTCCATGCCCAAGTCACTCAACAAGCTCCATCATCATTATCCCAACATCTCCACATCCAGCAGCTTCAAGAACTCTGAGCAACTCTACACTCAGGCCATGCCATATGCACAGCCTCGCGCTCAACAGGTCCCATCTCAACAGTGCAGTGCTTACTTTAGCTGCCCCGAGCTCACATCTTGAAGCTAAGCAGCCTCGCCACGTCCAGGCTAACAAAACAATCCTGCGGCTTCCACTTAATACGTTGAGTGAATAGCCAACAAGAAAAAGCACCTGTATAAAGCTTGCAATACCCTAGTGCACACTTCAGCCCTTCAGAAGGCATCTATGTGGCTAAAATCCTCCAAAAAGGGCATCCGCGTTGCTAAAGCCCTTTAGAAGGCGTTTATGTTGCTAGCTTCCAGAAAGCATTTGTATGCCTAGCTTCCAGAAAGCATTCAGCCTCCAGAAGGCATCCCGTTAATGGAGGCGATGGAAATCTCCCAAACAAGGTGAATCACCCCATCAGTCGAGGCGATGGAAATCTCTAAAACATTAATAGCTAAAGCATTTAACAAACCTTATGGCACTTTGGGTTAACAAGTCAACAGAGTCAAAGTGGAATATGGTCAAGAACTAGCCTTGGGGACAATCCCGAGCATACTCAGAACCAGCCTTGGGGCCAATCCCGAGCATACTCAAAACTAACCTTGGGGACAATCCCGAGCATGTGAAATCTAGCCTTGAGGGACAATCCTGAGCATACTCAAAACTAGCCTTGGGGACAGTCCCGAGTATGAGAAATCTAGCCTTGATGGACAATCCTGAGCATGTGAAATCTAGCCTTGAGGGACAATCCCAAGCATACTCAGAACTAGCCTTGGGGACAATCCCGTGCGTACTTGAAACTGCCCTTGGAAGCATCCTAAGCATGAGGAACAAATCAAACTATAGACACCTCCCAAATGGGGAATCACCATACAGATTGATCATCGTTTGCTCGTTTGGTTGCTTACTTCATAAACCAAGATCATGGATATTCCCATGGCTAGGAATATCGCCACATGATAGCGGTTATCTTCAAAACAGAGTCGCCATCCAGTTTATTAAAACTAGGAAAATAGATAGAGATTCTGGATACGGAAGCCAAAAGTACAGTAAGGGGAAGGTGTTAGGCACCCCTCTCTGCCTAGCTGTGAGGCTAGCCCATAATCATTCAACATAAGACCTATAGATGCTTTATCTAATTCATGCACGTAGTCTGTTTTTATGCCTTAAACAATTAATAAGGTGAGCCGAGATAGTAAGTAAGCATGCGTCAGAAAGCAGAAAGCAAAACAAAGTTGTGCCAGTAGATCGATCACTCGGCCGGCGAATAGATGTCGCGGCCGAGGGATCACGCTGATATCAATGTACCGACCGAGGCATCGAAGCCCCGGCTGGTGTTCTTCCTCACACCAGACAGAAAGTTTAACAGATGATCAGAAAGCTACTATTAATGAAACAAATAGAAAATAAACCGAACCAGAAGCCGTTGGGCCCAACCACCTTGATCCCTCAGTTGCTTGATTGCTTTGGATTGATGGGGATTGACTGATTGATTGCTTTTTGAACGAAACCCTAGGGCTAGGGTTTGAACTCCGGGGTTGGATCGTCGGATTGATGGCCACCTATGGAAGGTTGGGGCTTTTGTAGAGAGGGTTTTTGTGAGTATATTGGCAGATTATCGTGACTGATTTGAGGGTGTAGGTCTATCAATTTCTGTCTTGTATTTTCGGAGTCCGAGGGTCTCTTTATATAGGCAAAGGGGTGACTCACTCAGTCCAATCAAATCACAGGGTTACGATTGCAATTGCAATGTAACTCAAACTCTTCATCGTAATCGCTGAACGTGTCTCGAACGCATCGGAGAGGCAGCGTAATTTGGATCAAACAACCGACAGAAGGTTCGAGAGTCTAGGAAAAGGCCGATGTGGCGGCCGAGCAAAGGATGTTGCGGCCTGGAAATGGATGTGGCGACCAAGCCATTGATCTGGCGGCCGAGATTTGGATCTCTCAGGGAGATTTTGCTAGCAACAGGTTGCTCGGGTGAGGAATGGATGTTAAGGCCGTGATATTGATGTTACGGCCGACCGATGGATTTTCCTGACACACTATGTTTCTGTCTGAAAGGCTATTTGGCTCTGGATTGGGTCCTCTAAGTGGCTCAGAGTTCGTACCATAAGTCCATGGGTTTCACAAGAAGGCAATTACCAATCATCGAATCCGTATCATCATCGGGATGGTCCCAAGGTGGGAGTTGAAATAATCGTTAGGCCAATTTGGGGTGTCTATAGATGCCCCTCTTTGACTGAGCTCAGACGGATCGCGAGACATGTTTGAGTAATAGTCAAAGCTGTAAAGGCAACTCAATTTGGTCTAACCACTATTCCAAGGGTTTTTGAAAAAAAGTTTTGTTATGGTCGAGCCAGGAGGCTACCTACGTATTCCTCAAGGGAAATTCAGACCAATCGTAGTTCAGGAGCAATAAAAAAGAAAAGGCTTGGAGGGTTAGAGACAGAAGACGTACTTTCAGGCTTTAAAAGCTGTAGTGCAACGTACCTGGGTAAGGCCAGGGTTTTGGCGGAAAGTAGTTGCAGGAGCGCAGGGCTGCCGGGGAAGCTTTTGCGGAGAGTTACCTTAGTATTTTGGGGTAGATCAGTACACGGCAGGTGTGTTTGCTTTTCATGATCATCCTTACTTTGACTGAGGGGAGCTCGGTAGAGCAGCCTATCCTTGCGAATGAGCTGGAAGGAATTGATGTAGTTGGGGTGGAATCCAAGCCATTTGCGGGGGTGAATTGGATGCCAGTTTTTGAGATAGGGGGTGGAACCCAAGTCATCTTCCGGAGACGAGTTGGATGCCGGTTGAGATATAGGGGGCGCAAGGCCAGTGACTGAAGCACGGAGCGTTGTGATGAGGGAACCGAGGCATGGAGCCGGTTTAGAGGATTCAAAGCTTAGAGCTTTTGCTGAAACCGAAGCGCGAAGCTGGTGTTGATAAAGTTTTTGCCTTCTGGAGGTGAGAACTTGAAATATTGGAGCTTTGAGCTTTGACAGGATTGAACCGAGGCGTAGAGCCGGTTGTATTCTGATGGCCTGTGCACGGAGCTTTCTCATCATAAAATTTGAGGATCAAGGTTCCGGACTGATCAATAAAACTGAGGCGTGGAGCCGGTTGATTGCAAGATTGACCTGCGAGTGAGTGAGAGATGCAAAACATAGCATGTATGTATGGTGATTTGTTAGATGTGAACAGATATGATGGTGCAGACTCGATGTGATAATGGTGATGCAATTGATGCAAATGTGCACGGGCCCGTGCGTGTGTGTTTGATATAAGCATAAAGCTTCTTTCAAGTTTTGGACTTAAGCACTCGAAGCATAGAGCTCGAGCATTCGGAGGGTAAAATCCGAGCATTCAAAGTACAGGCTTTGAGCATCCAGTACGCAGTGGTTGGGCATCCAAACGTAGAGCTTGTGCATTCAAGGTATAAACCTTAAGCATTCGAACATCGAGTTCGAGCGTCCAGCACACTGTGGTTGGGCATCCAAACGTAGAGCTTGTGCATTCAAGTACAGGCTTGAGCATTCAAAGTACAGGCTTTGAGTGCAGATGATATCTCGTTGTATGGTGTTGTTGAGTAGTGAGTTTGTAGAACTGCTGAGCTGTTGAGTATTCCATCTTCCATCTTCCCCGGGGTTTGATTTGTTCATCTTGCTTGGAATGCTTCCAAGGCTAGTTTCCACATGCTCGGGATTGTCCCCAAGGCTAGATTCCACATGCTCGGGATGTTTCCAAGGCTAGTTCTGAGTATGCTCGGGACTCCCCCCCAAGGCTAGTTTTGAGTATGCTCGGGACTCCCCCTCAAGGCTAGATCTGAGTATGCTCGGAACTCCCCCCAAGGCTAGATCTGAGTATGCTCGGGACTCCCCCCAAGGCTAGATCTGATTATGCTCGGGATTTCCCCCCCAAGGCTAGTTCTGAGTATGCTCGGGACTCCCTCCAAGGCTTGTTTCGAGTATGCTCGGGACTCAACCCAAGGCTAGTTTCGAGTATGCTCGGGACTCCCCCCCAAGGCTAGTTCTGAGTATGCTCGGGTAGATCTTGACCCTATTCCACTTCAATTCTGTCGACTTGTTGACCCAACATGCCATAAGGCATGTGAAATGCTTCGGCTATTATGGCCTTCACAAATTTCCATCACCTTGACTGATGGGATGATTCACACATACGCTCTAGGAGATTTCCATCACCTCCTTTGACAAATTCAACTTGTTTTGGGAGATTCCATTGCCTCTATCAACGGGGTACCTTCCGGAGGTTGGATGCTTTCTGGAAGCTGGCTATACAAACGCCTCTTGGAGAGCTTTAGTAACACGGATGCCTTTTGAAGAGCTGAAGTGTGTACTAGGTGATTGTAAGCTTCATGCAGATGTATTTTCTTGTTGGTTGTTCACTCAATGTGTTAAGTGAAAGCCGTAGGATTGTATTGCTGGCCTGCTAAGCGCGAGGCTGTGCATATGGCAAGGCCTTGAAGCTGTTGGATATGGATAATGACAATGGAGCTTGCTGAGTGATTCAATGGTGCAAGAAGTACGGTGCTTGCAGAGATGGTATTTTCATGGGCGTTTGAGCCGCTGAGTTGAGTACTAGAGAGTTGTTGAGTTATGATGTTGTCTGAGATGGCGAGCAAGGAACACATGGTGTAGCTAGGTGAGCCTGGCTTTTGGAGTGATGAGCTTAAGGCCGCTAGGTGAGTGAGGCCGTTTAAATGATTGTGGCCATAGAACCGCTGAGTTGGTTGATGTAGAGCTAATGGATTTGCTTGATGATGGTGCCAATTGCAGAGTTTGCTTAGGACTAGTTACGAGGCTATTTTTCAGCCTCTTTGACTGGGCTTTGTCGGTTATAGATATCAACCTTGGTATGGTCGGTTCAAGGACCGAAATCCAGGAGAATCCTGCAATCCACATTTGAATAGTTTAGAAAACAGCAATGGATAGGACAACATGCAACAGGCTTGGAGTCGACCACAGGCCGAAGTCCTTTTATGCTGACTGCTAGGGGCAGGACCACTTCACTTAAAGAACCCTAATTCAAGAGCTTGAACGATTGCGGGTGACATGATTTGCAACATGACATATATGCATATTAATTTGAGTATTTAGAAAGAAACGCAAGCCCCCTGTTTAGGCCATGAATACTTGACTTCTAGCTAAATCGTGCATGACGACAATGATCTAGTTGCCCCTAGCATAGAAACATGCGATGAAAATAACAACGAAAGTGAGTGCAATGTTTCTATTCGGCGGAGATCTTGGCGCGCCCTTGACAGTGCTGTGTGATAGCATTCCAAAAAAGAGTTGAGGTGTTCCCCTGGATATGATGCTTCTCAGGCTGAGATTTCTTCAAGTGTGTTGGTAGGGAGGTAGACTTTATAGTGCATCCCTTTGTTGCCCTTTATTCCTTGTATAGATATGATGGCCGTGATGCCTTGATGAACCTGCCTTGTTTGAGCATAAGAACACCTCATACTTGGGATTAGCTTATGCAACCAAGACAACTACTTTTGCTAAGCAAACATAAAGATGTACACATGGAATACTAGGGTCAAAAGGTCTATGCAAAAGACAAGGTGAAAATGATATGCAAACGAATCAACAATGTGTTCTGGACATCTCAACTTTCGCGTGTTTAAGCTAATGCTCCTCTTTGATTTAGGGAGACCAAAAATGACTTTAAACTAGTTAAGTGATTATGACAAGACAGACTACAATACTCTAGCGACACTGCTGAAAATATTGTTTGGCCCAGGGCCCATCTAGTTACACTCCTCATGAAATGGGAAACTCATTTTATCTCCTCAAAAGTTTGTAAAAGCAATTGTGCTTGTACTGCTGTGTCAAAAATGTTTAGGATAAAATCAACTTTGAAAGCTTTCCCTTAAGGATTTCAAGGACATATCATTCTATCCATGCTCCACACTCACGTCATTCAATCATCAAAGAACATAGAATTATTTTGCAAACCTATGCCCTTAGTCAATTAGGTGAGTTTGTTGCTTCGAGCTTGTGATTTGGTTGACTTGAGTTGGATTGATAAGCGCCTACTGAGACCCACATAAGAGGTTGGATACTTTTGAGAGAAATGCATAAAGGGGATCACAGCCATGCCCCTTGTCTCACGTAATTCTCTATGCTGTGTGATTTGCCAAGATGATGCAAATTTCAGGATTCTTGCCCTTCGTGTTAAGTTCCACATTGGTGATGCCCCTAGTGTCTAGGACCTTGCTACTAAGTCGTGTTTTCCAATCTGAGAGGACTTTGTTACGGACCATATTGTAGGTTAGGGTGTCGGCTTAAGAAAGGAAGGGATGTAAAGGCTCAAACCTAATTTCTACTCATGCTTGGGTTTTAAAAGCTAGCAGCCATCTTCAACATTTTTTATCAACTCTTGTAGTCTCTTGTCTCACTTTGTGTGAAAGAGTTGTTCTCTTCAAAAATGTCCTTTGCATGTATTGGAAGAAATGTTTCTTTCAAAATGCCCCTTGCTTGACGGGGCGCTCATTCTTTCATTTGATTTTTCTTTCATCTTTCCTTGTATTTTTTTTGTGTATGCCCCAGTGTAGGGAATGACTGTCTAGCAGGCTTTTCAAAAGAATTATCCAGAGGCTCAACGGGGCTAGCAAAGGATAAGTGTTTGGGATAGAGAAATGAATGCCTTTCTTCATCTTGAAATACACGACAAAGTGTCAAGGATCCTTACCAAGAAATTAAGGGTTTCGATGTTTAACCAAGCGAATTTTAATCCTTTGAGACACATAGTAGATGCATGCACTACGCCAAAAATTGCCTTTGCCGGCGGTTTTTTTATCGGCGGTAATAAAACCGGCGGTAAAGGGTGCTATTACCGGCGGTAATAACAAACCGCTGCAAAAGGTAACTATAAACGCCGTTTATTAACGGCATGAGTAAAACCGCCGGTAAAACTAACTATTACCGGCGGTAATGTAAAACCGCCGGTAAAACTTACTATTAACGGCGGTAATCAAAATCCGCCAGTAATAATCTTTGTATAATATAAATATTATTATTCTTCTAATAAAACACATAATTTTAGGTAGCTCAGTGGGTAAGTGCTCGGGTATTAATTAACGGGTCGCGGGTTCGAATCTCGGCAATGTCATTATTTTTTTCGAAACTTTTACCGGCGGTAGTAAAACCGCCGTTAATAGTCCGAAACTTTTACCGGCGGTAATTTACCGCCGTTTTTGTATTTCCGACAATTGTTTTGCCGACGGAACTTTTACCGGCGGTAATTTACTTTTACCGGCGGTAATTTACTTTTACCGGCGGTAATTTACTTTTACCGGCGGTATTATACTTTTACCGGCGGTTTTTGGACTATTACCGGCAGTTTTTTAATGCCGTTAATGCGAAAATTTGGCGTAGTGATGGGAACATGGCTAATTTCTCACTTTGTTCGTGCTCTAACTTTCGCCTAGACCGCTCTTACGGGTTTTCAATCTAGCGAGCTCATCATTTTTCTTTTCTTCATTTTTTTTCTTTTCTTCTTTCTCCTCTTTTTTACTCTTCATATTCAAAAGCTTGTCTTGCTTACAGGTGATCTCTGTGAGGGTTCAGAGATGTGTCAACTCCTTCTTAGCTCCACAGAAATGACGCGGGTCATAGCTTTGAAAAATTCATTCCGTGCTTTTGACAATTCAAGTGATTATGATGTGTTTCAAAAGATGTTATAAGATTACTTTAAAACTCTTGCGGATTGTTTTCAACGTTTGATGTTATCATGAGCATTCTATAGCAGCAACTCAGCAAATGGGAAAATTGTGGTCGACTATAAGGTGCCTACGTATCTCAAAAAAAGAGAATCAGGCTATTCGAAGTTCAAGTTCGAGGAGACTCTTATTCACATTTCATGCTAGGTGCAACAAGCGGACTTACGACCAAAATAAACTCAAGACATAGACCTTTAAAAAGGAAACATATATAGACCAAAATAGTAGCTAGGACTAGCTAGATAAGACTCCTCAAAAATTGACTCTTAGCCTAAGACGTGACAGGCATGGATGCTGCTGCTGCCCAGTGATCAAACTCAGCTGGATCAATCTTCTCTTGATCGATGAGGTCTTGGATCGCATTCTTGAAAGCCCCACATTCTTTGATAGGGTGGCCATTTACTTGGTGGTACTTGCAATACCTTCCGCCTTTTTGTATAAAATTTGGAAATTTTGGCTGTAACGGCTTCAATACCCCTTTTGCTTCCAAGATACAGAACACCTCTTCCAAGTTCATTCTAAGAGGAACAAAGTGTCTCTTTTGCTTGCGGTCAAGATGGGATCCCATCGTTTTAATATTACTGTTGCTTATGTTCATCTTACAGTTGTTTTTCTCTTTGAGAGATTCCTGGTTTAGATTGATGGTATTGAGAAGAAGTTGCTTTTCATGTTGCTGCTGTGGATCGTTCACCACCATTTCAATTTGGTTGTCCTCAATGGAATAAGTTTCTCTCTGAGCTGTCCCTTTCAGCCATCTAGTAGGGGGAGGTGGAGGTGGAGCTTGAACTTGCGGAAGACTTCTTTGCAAACTGTGAACAACGGTGGCTAGGGTAGCCACTGATTCAACCAATACGTTAACTTTAGCAGCCAGAACTTCAATCTTCTTGTCGGCCATTGCTGTCACGTCTAAGACCAAACCCAAAATTTAGAAAAAGCAAGAACTTAGCTACGCTCAGGTTGAGATGTCCAAAATCAAGTGTCTATGCAACGCATACATCAAACACACTTATTGCCCTTAAAATGCAAATCTAGCATGATGGGGGGCTTAACCAAATGATAATTGATGTTGACATATGATCATGCAATATGCTACAAGAAGAAATGAGGGTAATTGACCCCTCTTTTGGTTTAGTCCCCTGTATGGTTAGAGAAAGGCAAACAAAATGATATACATAGCACCATAGCTATTTTTACGGATTATGGATGAGTCATGAGTTGTAATTCGTTTGTACGCATGAGTTTATCGGATACTATAGATAGCCAGCAATTTTTGATATGGATGATTCTTAAAACTCGTTGCTGCCACTTAAGATCCTACTTCCAAGCCAATCCATATTATGAGACAAACCGAAAAGGTTGAGTATATGACTACAACAGAAAGTAGACTCGGAGTCCGTCACTGTGCTAGCGCCTATTTGAATGTTTCAGAAAAACTTGTCATTTGAGAATTAGATCAGGCATTGCAAAAAGTTTTGAAAATTCTTTCAATTCTTGGATAGGGAAGATTCTTTCTCAAAACGTGATTGAGGTAATTGAAATCCACTTGATTATTTGCCAGCACATTGACAAACTCCTAAATCTTACCGACTCGTTGCAGCAAGCATGCTCAAAATTTTGAATTTTGAAAGATGGGTTGCTAGGTCGATTTGGAAATAGGAACCACAGTCCTACACTTGTCATGCTGAATCATCCATGGAGAAATAAGTATTTTATGTTCTATCCATAATATCCAATCATCCATAACCTGCTCTACTACCTTACACTCCCTTTTTCCTTTAGCCTCGCAAGGCAAAGATTGCTAAAGCAATCCCTAGTTCAATTGCCGACGAGGCGGCCAGTGTCTGATTTCGTTCTAGAAATCCATGCTTTGCGGTGCTTTAAGTAAAGCGGGAGTGTTAAGTAAGTAATGATGCTTTCAACTTACCCAAAACATACCTTATAGGCAATGCTATACCTTAGTGCTTAACTATAAATACTTAGAGTTAGGGCTCTTAGTTCATGCCCCAACCCTTCTGCACAGAAAGCAATGTTACAACAACAGATGATACAAGGTGTGAGGAAGAACTTTTGCAAAAAAAATGCAAGTAGGTTCTTAACTTGTAGGTTCTTGTCTTAGTTTGATAAGTTCTATGGCTTTCTAATACATGAAAGGTTTAGGTGGTCTCAAGGGTGCTCCGTTGTCAAAGGGCACCAGTCCTTTCACCAGCCCATCATAGGCGGTGATTGGGTGATTCCCTTTTTGATATACCACTAGGTACAAGTGACTGTGGAGTTTGCTGGAACCCCTAACATAGCCCGTGTCGTGCCGGGATATTAGGTGAACTCAACGAGGCTTGCCTGCTCGATGCATATGATAAATGAATTAAATAAGGCATGTATTAGTCTTATGTTGAACTTTCTGGTTATGGCTCTCATTCCCCAGCAGAGTCGCCAGAAAACTATAGACACCTCCCGAACGGGGCATCACCATACAGTTAGATCATCATGTGTTTGCTCGATTGGTTGCTCGCTTCATAAACCAAGATCGTGGATACTTCCATGGCTAGAGGTATCGCCACAAGATAGCGGTTATCATCAAAACAGAGTCGCCACCCAGTTTATTAAAACTAGGAAATGAGTAGAGATTCTAGATACGGAAGCCAAAAGTACAGTAAGGGAAAGGTGTTAGGCACCCCTCTCTGCCTAGCCGTGAGGCTAGCCCATAATCATTCAACATAAGACCTATAGATGCTTTATCTAATTCATACACGTAGTCTGTTTTTATGCCTTAAACAGTTAATAAGGTGAGCCGAGACAGTAAGTAAGCATGCGTCAGAAAGCAGAAAGCAAAACAAAGCTGTGCCAGCAGATCGATCACTCGGCCGACGAATAGATGTCGCGGCCGAGGGATCACGCTGATATCAATGTACCGGCCGAGGCATCGAAGCCCCGGCTGGTGTTCTTCCTCACACCAGACAAAAAGTTTAACAGATGATCAAAAAGCTACGATTAATGAAACAAACATAAAATAAACCAAACCAGAGGGCGTTGGGCCTCACAACCTTGATCCCTCAGTTGCTTGATTGCTTTGGATCGATGGGGATTGACTGATTGATTGCTTTTTGAACGAAACCCTAGGGCTAGGGTTTGAACTCCGGGGTTGGATCGTCGGATTGATGGCCGCCTATGGAAGGTTGGGGCTTTTGTAGAGAGGGTTTTTGTGAGTACATTGGCAGAGTATCATGACTGATTTGAGGGTGTAGGTCTATTAATTTCTGTCTTGTATTTTCGGAGTCCGAGGGTCTCTTTATATAGGCAAAGGGGTGACTCACTCAGTCCAATCAAATCACGGGGTTACGATTGCAATTGCAATGTAACTCAAACTCTTCGTCGTAATCTCTGAACGTGGCCCAAACGCGTCGGAGAGGCGGCGTAATTTGGATCAAACAACCGACAGAAGGTTCGAGAGTCTGGAAAAAGGTCGATGTGGCGGCCGAGCAAAGGATGTGGTGGCCTGGAAATGGATGTGGCAGCCGAGCCATTGATCTGGCGGCCGAGATTTGGATCTCTCAGGGAGATTTTGCTAGCAACAGGTTGCTCGGGTGAGGAATGGATGTTAAGGCCATGATATCGATGTTACGGCCGACCGATTGGTTTTCCTGACACACTATGTTTCTGTCTGATAGGCTATTTGGCTCTGGATTGAGTCCTCTAAGTGGCTCAGAGTTCGTACCATAAGTCCATGGGTTTCATAAGAAGGCAATCAGCAATCATCGAATCCGTATCATCATCGGGATGGTCCCAAGGTGGGAATTGAAATAATCGTTAGGCCAAATTGGGGTGTCTACATAATGATATGAATTTCGTGTTGTATTTTCGGAGTCCAAAGGCCCCTTTATATAGGCAATTGGTGACTCACTCGGTCCAATCAAAACGCACGATTGCAATTGCAAATGCAATGCAATACAAACTCTTCGTTGTGATCTCTGAACGTGGCCTGAACGCATCAGAAAGGTAGTGTAGTTGGATCAAACAATCGACAGAACGTTCCAGAGTCTGGAAAAAAGACAATCTGGTGGCCGGCCAAAGGATCTAGCGGCCGAGGAAAGGATATGGCGGCCGAAGGATGGATCTTGCGGCCGTGGGATGGATCTCTCAGGGAGATTTTTGGGCAACAGGTTGCTCGGATGAGGAAATGATGTTAAGGCCGTGAGATCAATGTGACGGCCGGCAAATGGATTCTCCTAGGATTCTGTATTTCCGTCTGAAAGGCTATATGGCTCTGAATCGGGTCTTCTAAGTGGCTCAAAGTTCTTACCGAAAGTCCTAAGGTTTTCAATAAGGCAATCAGCAATCACTGTATCCATTTCATCATCGGGATGGTCCCCAAGGTGGGACCTGAAATAATCGTTAGGCCAAATTAGCGTGTCTACAGATGCCCCTCTTTGACTGAGCTCAGAAGGATCGCGAGACATGTTTGAGTAAAAGTCTAAGTTGTAAAAGCAACTCAATTTGGTCCAACCACTATTCCAAGGGTTTTCAAAAAAAGGTTTTTGTTATAATCGGGCCGGGAGGCTGCCTACGTATTCCACAGGGGAAATTCAGACCAACCGTAGTTCGGGGGCAGTAAAAAGGAAAAGTTTGGAGGGTTAGGGACAGAAGACGTACCTTCGGGCTTTAAAAGCCGTAGTGTGATATACCTAGGCTGAGCCAGGATTTTGGCGAAGAGTAGTTGAAGGAGTGCGGGGCTGCCGGGGATGCTTTTGTGGAGAGCGTCTTTAGTATTTTGGGGTAGATCAGTACACGGCGGGTGTGTTTGCTTTTCTTGATCATCCTGACTTTAACTGAGGAAAACTCGATAGAGTAGCCTATCCTTGCGAATGAGCTGGAAGGAATTGATGTAATTGGGATGGAATCCAAGCCATCTGTTGGGGATGAATTGGACGCCAATTTTGAGATATGGGGCGGAACCCAAGCCATCTTCTGGAGACGAGTTGATGCCGTTTCTTGAGATATGGGAGGCGTAGGGCTACTAACTTAAGCATGGAGCATTGGAATGAAGGAACCGAGGCACGGAGCCGGTTTATAGGTTTTAAGGCATGGAGCTTTTGATGAATCTAAAGCGCAGAGTTGGTGTTAATCATAAGGCGAGAGCCTGGGAGATAGAACCGAAGCGCGGAGTTGGTGTTAGTTGTAAGGCAAGAGCCTGGAAGATAGAACCGAAGTGCGGAGCTGGTGTAGATCATAAGGCGGGAGCCTGGAAGATAGAACCGAAGCACGGAGCTGGTGTTGATCATAAGGTGGGAGCCTGGAAGATAGAACCGAAGCACTGAGCTGGTTGCATTCTGATGATCTGTGCACGGAGCTTTTTCATCATAAATTTTTGTAAGGAGGTAATCCCGAACAGGTACCAAAGAGGCCCGAACAGGTAGTACGTGGGGTCTGGAATAGATACAGTCGGAATATCCTCCGTGCAGTGAGGTGAACGGCACAAGGACCGGGGACACGAGAGGTCCCCAGTCCAATATACCCGAGCAGGGGTATGGTCCAAAGAGCAAGGGTATTTGTTGGACCAGTCTCGTGATAAGGGGTCCAGTGATATGAGAAATCATTGGTCCAGAGGGTCTGTTCGGCAACGAGAAGGCCGAACAGTAGCAGCAATCTGGAGGAGGTGCCAGGAGGCGCTCCAGAGTGGTCCAGAAATGGAAATATCCAGTAAGGAAACGAGATCTGGAGGAGATACCCAACGAGAATGGGATGAACGGCCAGCTTTGGGAAGAGTGCCTAAATGGTCTAAAAGGAAATACGCAGTTATGGGAATGAGAATCCCTGATATTCTAGGTTCCCTTTACGAGAAAGGAAACTTAGGGCAGCAAGATGGCTTGGACAGCAAGTAGACATGGGTCTATAAGTATGAGGTAAACCTAGAGGTAAAGGTATGCAATTCTTGGCTATTCGCTCATTACCTACTGATAATTAGGGTTTTCACTAGTATGAGATACTAACTTTGGCATCGGAGGGCCTTTGCCCCGAGAAGGCAAAGGTGCGCTCACCCCTGTTTGTTTTACAGTTAGGATTCCGGCGGAAGGCTAGGGTTCCGGCGAGGAGGCACGTGAAGCTGTCCACCAAAAAGCTAGAGTTAGCACTAAGTGGATTTTTTCCCCTTACAATTGGCGCCGTCTGTGAGAAACGAAAGAGATCCCTTTGAAAAAACGACCATGGCGGAAGAAGATCCAAAGACTCTACTTGATGCAAACAATCAGCTGGGTGGGGGAGCTGACAAATCCCCACCAGATCCACCGAGAAAGCCCGACGGTGGGCGTACGGGGAGAACCACGAGTAAGGACCGCCCCCTGGCAACCCATGGCGACTCCAGGAACAGGGACGGGCGGACGGCCATAGGATCCACAAGAAGGAGTAAGTCCCGCCGTGGGAGGGATTCAGTGGCGCGTTCGAAAAGCGTGCACAGCAGGGAAGACATCCTGGACAAAAAGAGACAGGAAATAGAGGAATACGCTCGGCTGATTAAAAGACAAGAATATGAGATTCAACAGCTGCAGCGGATACGAGAACATCTGGAGGATTCCGGGCTTTCACGAAGGAAGTCCAGAAAAGAAAGGTTGGATATGGTGGAGTACAGGAGAGCTTCTTCACGAAAAAAAGAAGCGGGAGCCTCACTCCAAAACGACCGAGGGCTTCTTCACGAAAAAGGAGAAGCAGGAGCAGGAGCTTTTCCCCCGAGGAAGGAGGGAGCAGGAAGCACCACAGGGACAGGTACAAGAGACCTGATTCCGAGTGGGAAAGGAATAATGCCAGGGCTGCGAAGGTATCGGAGGAGGGAACCATGTCTGCACGAGAAGCAGCACGGAGAGCCCTTAGCAACATAGCAACTTCTCCTTTTGCAAAGAGATTGCAGGAGGCAAGGTTGCCGAGCAGGGTTAAGCACGGGACATTTATCCTGTACGAGACCAGTACAGACCCGGTGGCGCACGTACAGCATTACCAGCAGGCGATGTTTATGCACGACGGTGATGATGCAATCATGTGTAAGATGTTCCCATCTAGTTTGGGAAAAGTTGCCCTATCATGGTTCCATAAGTTGGGACCGAACACTATACGAGGGTGGAGACAGTTGGCCGAGGAGTTCACTGCTCGGTTCCTGACGAGCAGGAAACCACCCAAAACTTTTGAGAGTCTCTCAGTTATGAAGCAAGGAGAGGGTGAGCTGATCAGGGACTACGCCAAGAAGTATTGGGAGACTTTCAACGAGATTGAAAGTTGCAGTGAGGAGTATGCAATAGCGACGTTCAAGACTGGGCTACCTGTTCGGGGGGAGCTACGAAAGTCCCTAAACATGAGCCTAGTGAGCACACTGGCAAAACTAATGGAGCGAATTGAGCAGCACGCCAAGAATGAGGATGACATACTACGGGAAGATGGCAAGCTGAGTGCCAAGCAAGTCAAGGGCCCTGCGAAGAAGGCAGATAAACTCGAGCCCAAGACTTACAAAGAGAGGAAGGAGCATGGACAGACTAAGAGAGAGTCATACCGGGAGAAGCATGCCCCTGACCCGAAGTCGTACTTCTCAGTAACGACGGTATGGAAAGAACCAATTTATCGGGTTCTTTATCGAATAAAGAACCGTCCGTACTTCAAGTGGCGCCCAAGGCTGGAGGGAGATAAAGACGTAAGAAGGGCTACGAGTCAGCACTGCAGTTACCAAGGACTGGGGTCACATGACGGAAGACTGCGAGATGTTCAAGCAACACCTTGATGATCTGGTCTCACGAGGGTATTTGAAGGAATGCATTCAAGAGGAGCACAAGGGTGCCGAAAAGGCAATGGAGCTGGATTACGATCAGAATCCAAGGGGCGTGATCCATATGATACATGGATTAGCCACACCCTATACGAGAAATGAGGTGAGGTTGCTCCAAAGGCAGGTAAAATACGACCAGCACGTGATGCGGTTGGGAAAGAAACGAGGACGTGAAGCGGAAGGATGCAACGAGGGCATAACCTTCACGGACGAGGACCTGGGGGGAGTCCAGCTGCCGCACAATGACGCTCTTGTGATAACCCTACAAATTGGGGAATATGACATGGAGAGGATCCTGGTGGATTCAGGAAGCTGCACTGAGGTGCTTTATTACGATGCATTCAAAAAGCTGGGATTGGCACAAGCAGACTTGGTACAGTCAGTAACTCCGTTGGTTGGGTTCAGTGCAGGGGCAGTTTAGCCGTTGGGTAAGGTGACCCTCCCTGTTCGGGCAGGAACAGTGGTACTCAGAACCGATTTTTTGGTAGTGGATGTACCATCTTCCTATAACGCGATTATAGGAAGGACTTGGTTGCATAAGATGAGGGCAGTTTCATCCACCTACCATCAGATGGTGAAGTTTCCAGGATCCACTGGAATTGAGAAAATAAGGGGGAACCAAAAGACAGCCCAACAGTGCTTGGTTTCCATAATCAAGAAGGCACCTAAGGCACAGTTGGTGCAAACAGTCGAGGTTACCAACCAGCCGACCATCGAGGATGTCGGAGGGGATCCCACCGAGAAAGTGGTGGAAGGATTGAAGAAAATCCAGATCAACGAGAATGATCCTGAAAGATATTTCCTGATTGGGGAAAACCTGTGCAAAGAAGTGGAGGAAGAGTTGGTAAAATTTCTCAAAGAGCACGTTGATTTGTTTGCTTGGGTGCCCGAGGAGATGCCTGGGGTGGATGCAAGTGTGATTTGCCACCGCCTAAATGTGGACCCGCAGCACAAACCGGTGATGCAGAAGAAAAGAAGGTCTGCCGTACAGCATGTGGACACTGTTATCGAGGAGGTCGACCGTTTGCTCGAAGCAAAGGCGATTCGAGAGGTATACTACCCCGAATGGTTGTCTAACACAGTGGTGGTAAAAAAGAAGAGTGGGAAATGTCGGGTATGCGTCGATTTCACGGATCTAAACAAGGCTTGTCCGAAAGACAGTTTTCCCCTGCCCAGGATAGATCAGTTGGTGGATGCAACAGCTGGGTACGGGCGTATGAGTTTTCTCGACGCTTATCGAGGATATCACCAGATGCTATGTACGGCCCCGATCAGGAGAAGACGTCCTTCATCACCCCACGGGGGTTGTACTGTTACAATGTTATGCCCTTTGGACTGAGGAAAGCTGGAGTAACTTACCAGAGACTAGCGACAATTATGCTAAAGAAGCTGCTCGGTAAGACCATGGAGGTGTACATAGACGATATGGTGGTGAAAAGCAAGGAGAAACGAAACCACATCGCTGATCTGAAAGAAGCTTTTGAGATACTGAGAGGGTATAAGCTGAAGCTCAATGCCTCGAAATGTGCGTTTAGGGTAAGTTCTGGGAAGTTCCTGGGTCACTTAGTGACCATTAGAGGGATAGAGGCGAATCCCGATCAAATAACAGCTTTGCAGAAGCTACAGAGTCCGAGGACCACGAAGGAGGTCCAGCGGTTAATAGGGATGGCGGCAGCCCTTAACAGGTTCATAAGTCGTTCGAGTGATAGGTGTAGACCTTTCTTTCAGTTGTTAAAAAAGAGGGAAGGTTACGAATGGGGAGCAGAGTGTGAGCAAGCGTTCCAAGACCTGAAGAAGTACTTGGCAGCAGCCCCACTTCTGCCTACTCCTGAGCCTGGCGAGGTCCTGACCCTATACTTAGCAGTATCCGAACATGCTGTAAGTGCGGTCTTACTGAGGGACAGGGGATCCAAGCAAATCCCTGTCTATTACGTAAGCAAGACGCTATTGGATGCAAAAACGAGATATCTGCCTCTTGAGAAGGTGGTCCTGGCACTGAGGATGGCCGCTAGGAAGTTGCCCCACTACTTCCAAAGTCACAAAGTGGTCGTTTACACGGAGTTCCCGTTGAAGTCATTGCTTCGAAAGGCCGATTTCTTAGGACGAATATCAACTTGGTCGGTGGAATTGAGCCAGTATGATATTGATTATCAGCCGCGCACGGCAGTCAAAGGGCAAGTTTTGGCAGAGTTCTCTCCCACAGTAGCTCCACGGCCTCCAGAGAAAGGAGCAGTTGGACGAGCCGTCTGCCGAGAAGCGAGAGGCACCCGCTGAGCAGGACCCATTGGAATGGAAGCTTTTTGTAGATGGATCTGCATGCAACACCGGATCTGGAATTGGGGTGGTGCTTTTCCCTCCTGAAGGAGTTATGATCGAATTATCCCTGCGCTTGGGTTTCAGTACGTCGAATAACGTGGCGGAGTACGAGGCGCTCCTGGCCGGGTTACGGAGCGCAAGAACCTTGAAAGTAAAAAGAATTCGAGTATTCTGTGATTCACAACTCGTGGTGAATCAGCTGTCCGGGGAATACAAGGCCCGGAGTGAAAAGATGGCGGCCTACGTGGAGGCAGCCAAGGATTTGCTTGATACCTTTGAGAAGGTACACATCGAGCAAATAAGCTCTGGGCAGAACGCCCACGCTGACTCACTGGCCTGGTTAGCAGCGGCTGTGCCAACGGAGTTTAAGAGGAAAGTGGCAGTGGACTATCTTGCTGAGCTGAGCATTGGGAGAAGTGTGGAATTGGTCTTGGACGTGAACCAAGGACCGAGTTGGATGGATCCGATAGTGGAGTTCCTACGAGACGGGACACTCCCCACCGATAAAAAGGAGGCTCACAAGATAAAAACAAAATCTGCAAGGTTTTGGCTATCACCAGAGGGGAAGTTGTACAGAAAGTCCTTCACTGGACCGTATTTGCTTTGTGTGCATCCCGAGATGGTGCAGAAATTCCTCCATGAAATACATGAGGGAACGTGCGGGAGTCATGCAGGTGGGAGATCCATTGCTCACCGTGCAATCACACAGGGTTATTGGTGGCCGCACATGCAAGAAGATGCAAAGGTGTATGTGAAAATCTGCGAGAAGTGTCAGAAGTTCTCACCTATGATCCGAACACCAGCCGAAAACCTGGTGCCCTTGACAAGTCCTTGGCCGTTTGAACAATGGGGAATGGACATCGTGGGTCCACTTCACAAGGCTACTGGGAACAGGAAGTTTCTGTTGGTGGCAACGGATTATTTTACCAAGTGGATTGAAGCAGAGACACTGGCAAAAATCACAGAACCTATGATAGAACGGTTCGTGTGGAAGAACATCATCACTCGATTTGGAGTACCATATTCCTTGATCACTGATAATGGGCCGCAGTTCCAGAAAAAGTTCAAGACTTTTTGCGCCCAGTATGGAATAAGGAACTAGTACTCCACACCAGCCTACCCTCAGAGCAATGGGCAAGCGGAGGCGTCCAACAAGACTATACTTGACGGGATCAAGAAAAGGTTGGACAAAGCAAAAGGCAAGTGGCCTGACGAATTGCCACTGGTCCTGTGGGCACACCGAACAACTCCTAGGAGGTCTACGAGAGAGACCCCCTATTCGTTAGCGTATGGAACAGAGGCTGTGATTCCATTGGAGGTTGGTTTACCGACCAACAGGACCACATTGGTGGAAAGTGGGGGCAATGACAGAGCCCTGGAGATCGAGCTGGACCTCACCGAGGAGAGGAGAGAACGAGCTCTGGTGCACCTGGCTTCGTACCAGGAGCAGTTGATGAAAAGTTACAACAAGCACGTCCACCCGCAAGAGTTCGGTGTTGGAGACCTTGTGCTACGAAAGGTGCTCGACAACACCAAGGTGGCCAACGAGGGCAAGATGGGGGCCAATTGGGAGGGCCCATATCGAGTTACGGAGGTTGTGGGCATAGGGGCATATCGATTGGCAGACCTGGACGGGAACCCGGTACCAAGGCCCTGGAATGTTCATAGCTTGAGGAAGTTTTACGTGTAAAGAACTTCGATTTCATTTTTATTCTGTTTTAGAAGCACATCGTGATTGTGTGGGAATTACGAATAAAATTCCCTTGTGTTTTGTTTTGCTAGTTGCAAGGGGTACGCGTAACGCCCCCTTGAGTTCTTTGAATTATGAATAAAATTCCCGAATTTTGGTAAACAAACACTGTTTTTTACGAGTTTTTCTTTCGTTATGCTTTAAATACGAAGTCAAGCCAAATCCTTAGTCCTCACTCCGTATTGGGGAGCAGTGTAGGGTAGCTGAATGAAATTTCGAATATTTCAAAAGTGAACCAAGTACGAATATACTTGTCTGTTTGCTCGGGTACGAATACACCCAGATTTGAGCCAAGTACGAATACACTTGGCAGTTGCTCGGGTACGAATACACCCAGAATTGAACCAAGTACGAATATACTTGTCTTTTTGCTCGGGTACGAATACACCCAGATTTGAGCCAAGTACGAATACACTTGGCGGTTAACAAGATGCACGAATACTCCCGAATTAAGCCAAGTCACGAATACACTTGGCGCTTGCTTTCTGCATGAATACACCCAGAATTGAGCCGAGTACGAATATACTTGACCATTTTGTTCGGGTACGAATACACCCAGAATTATGTCAAAAACACTTCACTGTTCTCAAACACGAATATGTTTGGGACAGTTCCAAGTACGAATACATTTGTTTATGCATAAGAGTACGAGTAAACTCAGGATTAACATGACCAAATACGAATACATTTGGGTAACATGGACACGCCATGAACACACAACATTGTTTGAGTATGAATGAACTTCCTGGCTTGCTCGGGTATGAACAGATCCTGAATAACGCATGAGTACGTGTGCCGATAGGCAAGTTAAGAATGAGACTAAGCATTACTCTAAGGTATGAGAAAGTGAATACAACACCATCAGCAGGCACGATAAGGCCTGGGGAGCATACGTGAATGTGCATAAGGCTAAGTATGAAGACACTAAGCACATAAAATATTGGCCATGAGACGGCCACGAGACGGCCACCTATGTTTAAGAACGGCCACGAAGGGCCAGCCAAACATGTTCAGGCCACGAAGGGCCAGGCAAGACAAAAGTTTAGGCCAAACAGGGCCACCAAAGCATAAAAGAGCCAGAATCAGCAGAAATTAAAGTGTTTGAAAATGTATCAGGCGCCACGCAGGGCAATACCAGTGGCCACGCAGGGCCAACAGAAACTAATTCAGAAATCCCAACTGTTATCACGATGATACAAAGAGACTAACTTACTCTTCGTTCGTTAGATCTTGGATGACAGGTGGAGAGGCTGGAGCAGTTGCAGAGACAGGAGCTGTCGCATCATCCATAGCTGTGCCAGGTTCAGACGGACCGCCACCGGCTTCCTTCTGGCCAGTGTTGGTCGCTTCTCCAGTTTGACCAGCTTCGGCACTTTGCTGTTTGGGGATGTTGTTAAGCTCCCTGTCCAGGCTGTCCTCCTCGTCCACCACCTCTTCCAGCTCCTCGGTGGCCGCCTGGGTGCTTGGAAGGTCAATCTCAGTCCACAGGGTAGAAGACTCAGGGCACCAAATTTTCAAGCAAGCCAACCACCACCTCGAACACTTAGTCACGAATCCAGTGCATTTGATCCGTGTCGCTCTTAGTAGCCACACGAATCCCTTCATCGTAGCCTTGCTTTGGTAGGAGGCCTTGGCCGTTTTACTCGCCTCGGCTCCGTCAAAGTTTGATTCAAATTGTCCTCGGCACCCTCCAGCTTGTTTAGGATAAATCATGGCCTGGTTTCTCTCTCTCTCCGGCCTCACTATGGTATTCTGCAACTTGGCATTCTCGCTTGCCAATCGGCGCAGAGGCTCAGATTAGCCAAGTTTCGTGCTATGGTCACCATCTTCGCATTGCCTAGAGATTTTGAACACAAAAAGCTACATTAGGCATAAAAGCAGTAGCAAGACTGACAAAGGAAAATGCCGCGTGGTTACCTTGGCATTGTGGCTCATGAATGAGCCAAGGAGATTGTCCGGGGAGCAAGAGACTTCTTTTTGCATATCCCCAGGCAACAGGAAAGCCTGGGATAGTGCGAGGGCTATCCCCTAGTGACTGGCCGCCCGCCGTGCGTAAACTGGGGAGCCCAAATGGGGGTTGGAGGAGCTGTGAGTTGAGGGGGCTGCTCGACCGAGGAGGTATCGAGTCGTAGGCATTTGTCCCTATGACTAGCTTCGATCTCCTCGGGAGAGAAGCCTGGAGGAACGTCCAATTGAGCTGGGCCACGGCGGCCATGAGATGGTGCCGGGCTCTGAGTAAGACCTCAGCTACGAGCGGTGCCGCGACCCCTTCCACCGCCAATGGTGAGCAGATTGCTGAAATTGATCGGCTAGTCCATCTCTTGAGGTGGGGGAGATGGGGAGTATCCGCTCGAAGATGTGGAAGATTCTTCGGCAAGCTGGATTGGTTCGTTGCGAAGAGGGGGGGTCCGAGAACGCCTTTGCTCTTCTTGCTCGGGTTGTTGAGCAGGAAGATCTGGGACGACGGGGTTATCAGCTGCTCGGATTCGTCGGTCGATGAATCCGCCGTATGATGCACGGTAACTGAGGAGAATCTGTGCTGCCCTTGCTCGGCCAGCCAAACACGTGCCTTGACCGTTGAAGGCAAGTGCACGGTTGATATCAGTGACGTGGACCTGAGGGGTGATGATGGCGTGCCCCTGGTTGACGTTCGTGGCTGCAAATACGAGGAAATTAGCAGTCAGTAAAAGCAGAAATATGTAATGCAATACGAAATATTGCTTGGTATGAAGTTCTACGAGAAAGAGAACTAACGTGGAGTGCCAAATCTGTGGGGTGCGTGAAAGCCGACGACTCTACCGTCCTCATCTCTGGGCTCGAAGTTCCCCGTGACGATGAGGAAGTCGTCGTCGTCCCCTCTGGCAGAGTCAGGCAATTCGAGCACCAACCTTTTTCTGGAATCCCTACTCTTGAGATAGTAGGTTAGAGCATCTTTGGTTCGAGAGATGTTGTACAGATGGTGAATATCGTGTAAACCTAGGGACGTGCCTAGCATTTGGTTCAGGGCATTGATGCCCTTGACGACCCTAAAAAAATTGGCTGAGACCTACATAGGAGACAGTTATTAATGGGACAGAACCTGGCGGAGCAATGGTGCCAGGGGAAACCTGACGCCGCCCTCAACGACGGCGACGACAGGGATGTGAAGAATGTCATTATCAAAACACTCACGAATGGCGTTTTCAGGGGCCAACAGGGTGGCCACATTATCATGGATCTCGTAACGAGATCTAAACTCGGTCATCCTCTGAGGAGTGTCGCAGTGTCCACGAAACCTACCCATACTGTGAATTGGGGGTGTGGGCTTTCTAAGAAAGAAATAGGTGCGAAGAAACCCTAAGGGGACTGTAGTAGTCCTAAATTGACGACGAAGACAGAATAGAAAGGGGGAGTGATAACTTACGAATGAGTAGAACCCTAGAATCGGAGAAGAATGAGACCCCGAGATGGTGAACAGTGCTTCAATGGCGGGAGCGCTTGGGCGTGCTTTCTGCAGAGGGAAGTTGGAAAAAGAAAAGTGGGTTTGAAATGGGGACGAAAACCCAAGTATACCCCAGCAAAAGGGGTGACGTATGAGAAACGTCACCCCAGACGCCGTTTGGGCGCTCCGTTCCCCGAAACGTCTGCTCGCATTTAATACGGGCAGCACAGAGCATGCCGCGTGTAAAGGTGTTAGCTGGAAAAGCCTGTGCAGACCAAACGACGAGACGGTTAGGTTAGGCTAATGATGAGTTTCCACCAAGTACGAGAAACATAGGTGCAGGAGCAAAGGACGAGAACCTTGCTCGGTGTTTAGAAGCTTTGCTCGTCATATTAAGAGAAAATAACGAGTAAAGCTGGGGAGCCATTGTAGGGAGGTAATCCCGAACAGGTACCAAAAAGGCCCGAACAGGTAGTACGTGGGGTCCGGAATAGATACAATCGGAATATCCGTCGTGCAAAGAGGTGAACGGCACAAGGATCGGGGACACGAGAGGTCCCAGGTCCAAGATACCCGAGCAGGGGTATGGTCCAAAGAGCAAGGGTATTTGTTGGACCAGTCCCGTGATAAGGGGTCCAGTGATATGAGAAATCATTGGTCCAGACGGTCTGTTCGGCAATGAGAAGGCCGAACAGTAGCAGCAATCTGGAGGAGGTGCCAGGAGGCGCTCCAGAGTGGTCCAGAAATGGAAATATCCAGTTAGGAAACGAGATCTGGAGGAGATACCCAATGAGAATGGGATGAACGGCCAGCTTTGGGAAGAGTGCCTAAATGGTCTAAAAGGAAATACGCAGTTATGGGAATGAGAATCCCTGATATTCTAGGTTCCCTTTACGAGAAAGGAAACTTAGGGCAGCAAGATGGCTTGGACAGCAAGTAGACATGGGTCTATAAGTATGAGGTAAACCTAGAGGCAAAGGTATGCAATTCTTGGCTATTCGCTCATTACCTACTGATAATTAGGGTTTTCACTAGTACGAGATACTAACTTTGGCATCGGAGGGCCTTTGCCACGAGAAGGCAAAGGTGCGCTTACCCCTGTTTGTTTTAGAGTTAGGATTCCGGCGGAAGGCTAGGGTTCCGGCGAGGAGGCACGTGAAGCTGTTCACCAAAAAGCTAGAGTTAGCATTAAGTGGATTTTTTCCCCTTATAATTTTGGCGTGAAGCCAAAGGATCGAGGTTCTAGACTGATCAATAAAAATCGAGGCATAGAGCCGGTTTATTGCAGGATTGATCTGTTTCATGAATAAGAGAGATATGCATAAATGTGTATATGATGATGGTGGTTAGATGTGATAATGGTGATGCAGACTCGATGTGATAATGGTGATGCAATTGATGAAATATGTGCACGGGCCCGTGCGTGTGTGTTTGATTTAAGCTTAGAGCTTCTATCAAGTTCTGGACTTGAGCATTTGGAGCATATAGCTCGAGCATTCGGACGGCAGAATCTGAGCATTCAAAGTACAGGCTTTGAGCATCCAGTACGCAATGGTTGGGCATCCAAGTATAGCGCTTGAGCATTCAAGTGCAGAACTTGAGCATCCAGTACACAGTGCTTGGGCATTCAAAGAGCTTCGAGCATTCAAAATGTTAGATTTTGATCATTCAAGCATAGAGCTTGAGAATTGACGATATCTTGATTGGGGTGGTGTAGAGCCTGCTGAAGATTATTGTTATGGCGTGGAGCCAGTTGCGTTGACGGGCGTAGAGCCTGTTATGGCGCAGAGCCAGTTGAAATAATGGGCTTGGGGTTGTTGAAGTGGTAGATATGGGCGTGGAGCCTGGGCTTGGAGCGGCTGAGTTGGTTGAAGTGATTATGTCATAGAGCCAGTTGAAATAATGGGCCTGGAGCCGCTGAAATGATTGGCTTGAAGCCTGTTTTGAGGCAGCTGTTATGGCGTGGAGCCAGTTGAGGTAATATGGAGCTGCGAGTTTGACAATGAACACGGGCTTAAAGCCGATAAGCTGTTGAGAATGGGCTTGGAGCCATTGAGTTAATAGATGGGGGCGTAGAGCCGCTGAGATAATGGGTTTGGAATTGCTGAAGTAGCAAGCTTTGAGATGCTGACAGTGATGGTTGTTGATGGTGGTGATGACGTCGAGCTTAGAACTGCTATTTGAGCATGAGGCTGGATCTTGGATTTGATGATCCCGGGTGGTCAAGCGACCAGTAACTGTGAATTTATGGTGGAGAGAGAGCTTCCTTGTGCTTGGGTATGCCTCCAAAGCTGGTTCTGATTTCACCGTGCTTGCATGGGGATGCCCCCAGGGCTGATTTGATCATTGGTTTTGTTGGTCAAGGACCCAAAACCTCATAGTGACTTAAGTTGGTGTATTGAGCAAGATCTGATGCTTCTGAGAAGAATGGATTAGGGGGCCAAGAGATCGATCCCTCCGCCGAATAATGGATTTGGCGGCCGAGGTATCGATGTCTCTGTCGTGAGAAAGCCAAAAGTCAGAAAACCGATTTAAGTTGAGTTTGATCGATCTCACGACTCATTCAATCTTCTTTCTCCCCCTTTCTTTCTCTCGTTCAAGACTTCTCCCCCGCGACCGAAACCACTCCATCTTCCAACCACCATCGTTTCTCTCTCTCCTCTGATCTGCTGCCGTATATTGCTAGGGCTTCTTCTCCTCCTCTTCCTCCGATGGACTCCACCACTGGTGCCCCTTCTTCTTCCGCTGCCGTACCGAGAGATTTGGGTAAGGCTCCGGCCGTTGAGGCCACAATTTTGGGCGGGGTTTTGAGTACCTGCATTCTTCGTTCAGCCCGCCGCACACCCATAGTTGGAGGGAGTTCCTCGCAATCGAATCCTCCCAATGCCGAGTTCGAGACTGCCTCCGATATGGGTAGTGACACCTTGCCACTGTTTGACGCTGCCACATACGCCCCTTTGGTTCACATTATCGGTGGTGGTGGTTCGTTGCGATACCGTCCTCCCTTCAGCGATGTTTCGTCCGAGGTTTTGCATAGGGAGCCAGAGGAGCACTTTGGTTTCACCAACCGAAAGGTACATTCTTCCCTACAAATATTTTTGTTTGCATTAGACTTTATGAAATCGTGATTGATATTTGACTTTGAAACTACGTTCTTAATAATTGCCCCCTATTTAGGCGTTGTTGTTATTCGTATTGATTTCTTTTCGTATCTTGCAGGCAAATGAGAAATTGCGTGTGTGGGGAAGCAGTCCTCAAGTGTTTGAATGGTATGAGAGGCTTCCTTAGGGCGCCAAGGATGCAGTTGCGTTGGCTGGCTTTGAGCAGCTGATTCTTGGCTTTCATCTTCCGAAAGCGGAGCTGGGATTGACCACGGCACTAGTGGAGCGGTGGTGGGATACTACAAACACTTTTCACCTTCCTGAGGCCGGAGAGATGACAATCACGCCGGGTGATTTTGCTTTGCTGACAGGTTTGAGAGTTGGTGAAGACCCTCTTCCGCTTGACCCACGGATCCATGAGCGCGAGGGTGTTTTTGATTATCTTTTGGGGAAGACCCCTACCGTGTCAGAGAGTGGTCATATCACCTATTCCTGGATTCGGGAGCAATTTGATCATACGGGAATTTTGACAGAGGTATCTCTTTCTCAGCTGGTACGAGCATTCCTCCTTTACCTCCTCGGGCAAACTCTATTTTGCAACAAGGAAAACTCGGTGCACGTACAATTTCTGGCTGCTTTAGTGAATCTGGATGCTATAGCAGAGTTTGATTGGGGGACTTCGGCTTTGGCTACACTATACGGGCACTTAAGTGCTTGTTCTCGAGGTGTCAGCCTTTCACTGGGTGGACACCACCGCATTCTTGAGGTATATGTTTCAGCTTTCTTGGTCGTTTCTTTACTGCTTTGATTCATGTGAATTACGTTTTGTCTTTGTTTTTGCTTACAGTTCTGGGCTTTTGAGCATTCGCTACAATTTCCTCCTTCGACTAGGCATAGGGAGCCTCGGTTTGTCCCACGAGTGGCCCGCTGGCTAAA
Source organism: Rhododendron molle (assembly GCA_025413875.1). Classification (NCBI taxonomy): domain Eukaryota; kingdom Viridiplantae; phylum Streptophyta; class Magnoliopsida; order Ericales; family Ericaceae; genus Rhododendron; species Rhododendron molle. Next base: position 27,166,194 of record CM046389.1, read on the forward strand.
AGGGGTTCGAAAGACAAGATCGCCTGCCATGGATCTGCTGGCTTGGAGGCTGGCTTGGAGGCGAGTTTTGGATCGTCTAACGGTGGACCAGGTATGCTATATCTGCTCTTTAATTTCCATGTGATTTCTCTTATTTTGTTATCTTCAACGTTATTTGCCCTTGTTGCAGGTGCGCTTTGATCCGTGGGGGACCTAACTCGACGATGCTTTTTTGGAGTTGACATCTGCTCGGGCTTTGGACGGCCAGCACTTCCTCTTGGAGGGCCTTTCTCGAGAGCTTGGTATCTCGGGGAGAGGGTGGTGAGTCAGTACTTCCACGCTCGGAGGCGTTGCAGCTTGTTCCACTTCCACAGGGGAGGGTTTGCTTCTTGCTCTTGAGAGACAGCCTGCCGTGAGTTTTCTCCAGGCGGGAGACTACTCGGCCTTCCGTTTGGCTTTGTTGGCCCAGCCTGCTACTGCTGTCGCTACTCCTGTTTGGCCACGGGCTCCCAGTTTTTTCTCTTTGCACAATGCTAATGGAGAAGATGAGCGTCTGCCATTGACACCATGTACTTCCCAGCTGTATGTGCTTCCTGCCGAAGTTCAACAGGTAATATTGCAGATTTTCCGTGTTAGTGTCTCTTCAGCATACTTCCCATGCTTTGCTATATGATGATCTTCCTTGCAGGTGCCTGCTGACATAGTCCAGGAGTGGCTACGTGCATTTTAGAGCGCGGAGGCCCTGGTTCGGAGGCAACGTAGTCGGATAGTCGCGGTATATATCCTTTGATATCTTCTCTTTCCATCCCATATTCTATGCAAATCTGAATGTCCATATTCTGTTTTTCACAGCTTGAAGCGAAGCAGGTGCCGACGATGTTTGTCACTCAGAGTGCTGGCGTTAGTGAAGGTGGGAGTACCAGAGAATGTGAAGGAGGTGCTGGAGGTGGTGATGGAGATGAAGGATAGAGGATCAGTGTTCCAGTCCTTGAGCGTTTTCGTCCTTCTTATTCTCGTCATGCACCCAAGAGGGGTCGCGGATAGTAGCTTGCCTTTTTCTTGATCCCTGTATTTGATAGGTTCCAAACCAGATAATGATATTGTATTTTTATGAAGCAACTTCAGCATGTTTTGGCAAGTATTGTATTTTATCCTGAGATACTTCAAATTTGTATGCTATGGTTTGAAATCTTTACGAATGTTAAAACAACAATAGATTGAAACATGGGCCGGGGAATGGATTACTCGGCCGAGGATTCCATTCTTCAGCCGTTATTTCCTAAAGAAGCTGGATTTTTGCTTTTAGCCAAGTGGCATTTCTTCCCTCTTGTGCCTGAATCAAATTCATGTCTTTGATTTGCTTTTGCTACTTCCGCAATCTCTTTGCCATGTTATGGGTTTTTTGGGATATCTCGTCCTTTATGTCGATGACTTTTGAGTCAGAGAGGACGAGCAATGATTCTCGTGTCTTTTTGTTTTTTGCCAATCCTTTGAAAAACAACTAACTTATCTTTTGTGAGCTCAATACACGAAGTTAGCTACGCCTATTATTGAGTACAAATTTGTTGTTTTTCTTTCTTTCCAAATGTTTGGGCCGCATCTCCATGTGAGATTGCCTATGTATCCCAATCAAGGAATAAGGCCTTTTACGTAGTTCCAAGATTACCACCTTTCAGGTTGGGTTTCTACTCTCGGTTTTTCTTCTCACATGCTCTTGATTTTGCTAGGTTACCTGATGGAGGTTGAGTCCCTAGCGAGCTTTTGAATGCCTTTACTTTTGCCTAGGCTGCGATTTCGCGTTTTCTTGCCCTAGCAGGCTTTGCTCTTATTTTTGCTTGGGTTGCTTGGTCACCCAACGAGCACTTTTCTCACAAATGGCTTTCTGTATTTGATGGAGATATCTTCATTAGTCTCACTTTGGAAAGGAATCTGATAGAGATATTTTCTCGTTTTGGAAAGGAATTTGATGGAGATGTTCTTCTGAATCTCCCTTTTGTGTTTGTACCTTCATAATTGGTAAGCTAACTCTAAGTGTTCTCACGGAGATAGCGTCATCTTCCTAAGTTTTGACAAAAACCTAGTTCTAAGTAATCAGGGTTCGTCCCTTCTTTCCTTTTGTTAGCAACACAAAGAATTTGATTCTTTCAATTCCCTTTTCCTTGGCAAAGAGATTGTAGTGTGTAGTTATTGCATTTCGAAGAATGAATAATTCATTAAGCATAAAATGGGAAGATAAAATGAAAGTTTAGTTGTAGACAGATGCCCAAACAGGGGCCCAAAACAAATCCTAGCTTGATTTAGGAAGTAAAAATAATGTTTTTTTTTGCCATGTCATCCAATTACTGCAGCATCTCAGGAGTTGCCCCTTTTTCCTTGCCTTTCTTAGTTTTATACTCTTCTTCATCCTCTTCTTTGCCAAACAGAATCTTTAGGTCAAACTCGGCCAGCACCTCGATCCAATCGTCGGGAGAAGGATTTGTTGGCTCCTCTTCCCTATCACTATCAGTCCATTCTTGATCAAAGAAGATTTGCATTCCAGGATACCTTTGTTTGGTAGTTTCATCTTCCCATGTTTCTGCGAAACCGCAAAACGGGAAGTCTTCTCCTTCTTTTACAAAGCAACCGTTGAGTGTTTTTAGGATCATGAGTTTCTCTTCTTTGATCCTGTTTCCTCTTGCTTTAGCTTTTTCCATGCTTCTCTTCTTTTCTATCTCGGCTTCTGTCGGGGTGTAGCCAAGACCAAAGGCGTATTGATTATGCAGAGGATCAATCATTTGTGGGATGCCTTGTGACCTCTTGCCTAAACCCAACCCAGGACAGTAGTTATGTTTCTTCATCATCTGTATGGCAGGGGCGCTTATGTAGAAGCTTCTTTCAGCCATCAGAGCTTGCACAACAGTTGCTTCTTCAAGGCTGAATCCAGTAAGGAAAGTTTCTTTGGTTCCAACCTCTTGTACAGGTGTGTCGGAATGGGTTCGGATTGATGAGTCCCCTAGGATGGTGATGACCTTTCCATCCGCTGCGAACTTGACTTTTTGATGCAAAGTGGAAGGTACCGCCCTAGCATCATGTAACCATGGCCTTCCCAGCAAGAGATTGAAGGTAGCTGGTATATCCATTACATGGAATTCTACATCTCTTTTGATCTTCTCCACTTCTAGTGGCATGGTGACACACCCAACTACTCTCCTCTTTGAATTATCATATCCCCTTACACCTTGGCTGGAAGGGCGTATATCAGCAGTATTAACCCCTAGCTTGTCGAGAATCCTTTGAGGGCACACATTCAAAGCGGATCCGTTATCCACCAAGACTAGTGGAATCCATTTAGTGAGACATTTGAGAGAAATGTAGAGAGGCTTGTTTTGTGCAAGACCTTCAGGAGGCAAGTCCTTATTGGTGAAAGCTATTGTCGGCTTTAGAGCTTTGGACGCCGTTATGAAGCCTACTAACTCTTCAGGGGTGATGTCGATGGGAACTTTAGCTTTCCCCAGAGGTTTGAAGAAAGAATTGCGATGTTCGTAGGAGGACATAAGCAATCCCTAGATAGAGATATCAGCTTGGATTTTCTTCAATTGTCTTAGCACTCTGCCTTCCTCAGGCTCGATCCTTTGACTATCCTCTTCTTCTTCTTCCATTACTCGTGTTGAGGTTGAGCCCTCTCCACTTAGTTTGGGAGATTTGTTTACTCTTCCACTTCTGGTGAGATGACCTATCTCCTTTTCTTGAATGCCCCATGGATTGGCAGGTTCAATCCTCTCAACTTCCCAATCACTTGGCAGAGGTTGGTCCATTTCCAACCACCAATCTCCATCGTCAATTGCATAGATACAAGGGAAATCATCTTCAGGAAAGGTGAGGGATGGTTTGGTTTGGGTATTTAGGGTGATGTATTGGGTAGGATTATATGTGGAGTTATTGGAGAGGTTTATAAGATTGATGTTTTGAGGCGGTGGTTCAACATTGTGGGTAGGGAGTGGATTGGTTTGTACATTGGGTTTGGGGGGTTTTATGGCTGGACTATCAATGAGATCTTGGATGTCATGACGAAGACGCATGCAGCGGTCTGTCTCATGTCCAGGGTGCTGGTGGTAAGTGCATTGTTTATTGGCGTCGTAGCTTGGACCATAAGGTGGCTGAGGAGGTGGGTTGTTCAGGGGCTTGAGATGCCTTGACGGCTTAGGATGGCTAAGGCTTGGGACGGGGTCATATAGAAAGGGTCAAAATTGCGGCGAGGCCGGTTTAAGCTTTGGGATGAGCTAGTCTGGAATGGGTCTTGTGGTAAGACTGAGTTAAGGGTGTTGACGGAGGCATTAGATGTAAGAGTCAAGAAGGTTTTCTTGGGTGAAGGAGTTTCTTCTTTCCCAATGAGTCCCAGTTTGAGCCCTTCTTCAATCTGCAACCCAGTAGCATGCAAATGCTTGAAATCAGTGATGGCCTGTGTGTAAATATGCTTGAGATATTTATGCTGCAGATTCTTGACGACTATGCTCACTTGATCTTCTTCAGAGGGACAGTTCTTCATCTTGGCAGCTTTTTCCCTCCATCTAGCCAGGAAAGTCACAAAGTCTTCGTTTGATTTTTGCTTGGTCATCTCCAAATCTCGAGTGGTTAACTCAACTTGAACGTTGTACGCATATTGCTTAATGAAAGCGTTGGCGATCTCTGGCCAAGTGTGATAGTGTTCAAACTCCGAAGTGAGGATCCAATCGAGAGCACTTCTAGTGAGAGTTCTTTGAAACAATTGGGTGATGAGCTCATCGTTTAAGCCCATCGACTTCAGGGTGTTGATGACATGGCGGACATGGCTGGTAGGGTTGCCAGTTCCATTGAACTTCTCAATGTTTGGCATTTTGAACTTCTCGGGCAATCTAGAGTCTGGAAAGAGGCAAAGTCCTTTAAAATCCAGAATTTGGTCTCCCTATGAACGGGCCAGAGCATGTTTAATTTCCTTAACCTGCTTGGTTAATTCTGAATTTCCTACCAATACCATTTCACGGGGGTTTTCTACTTCTTCTTCGTCTTTCTTGTCTTCAGCATTTCTTGCTGCTTTCTCGGCTAGTAAATAGGCAATTTGGGCTCGGAGCTCGGCGATAGTAGTGTCATTGTCTGCCATCCTTGGGATAGAAGCAGAAGGATTACTGGGTGAAGTTTGGGATTGGGTAGATAATTGGATTTCCTGAGAAGATGATCGCGAAGTCCCAGAAAGTGACTGGGGCCGTTGCGGTGAAGGTGTTTTGACAGGCGGCGATGACAGGCGAGATGGCTGTAAAGACCTCTATTTGGCGGAGCTTCGGGTGTTGTAAGAGTATAAAACTGGCTGAAGTTGCTTCTTTGATCTACCTATCGTGCCTGTTTTAAAAGTAAAAGTACCTGCAAGTCAGTATTTGGCTGTATAGGGTTAGGATTTGGGTCGAAAATCCCAACCCTTCTGCACCAAAAGAGATGTTACAACAAATGAATGATACAGGGTGTGAAGAAGAACTTTTGCAAGTAAATGCAAATAGGTCCCTAACCTGTAGGTTCCTGTCTTAGTTTGATATGTTCTACGACTTTCTAACACATGTAAGGTTTAGGTAGTCCCAGGGTGCTCCGTTGTCAAAGGGCACCAGTCCTTTCACCAGCCCATCATAGGCGGCGATTAGGTGATTTCCTTTTTGATATACCAGTAGGTACAAGTGACTGTGGAGTTTGCTGGAACCCCTAACATAGCCCGTGTCATGCCGAGGTATTAGGTGAACTCAACGAGGCTTGCCTGCTCGATGCATATGATAAATGAATTAAATAAGGCATGTATTAGTCTTATGTTGAACTTTCTAGTTATGGCTCTCATATCCCTAGCAGAATCGCCAGAAAACTGTAGACACCTCCCAAATGGGGCATCGCCATACAGATTGATCATCGTTTGCTCGTTTGGTTGCTTACTTCATAAACCAAGATCATGGATATTCCTATGGCTAGAAATATCGCCACATGATAGCGGTTATCATCAAAACAGCGTCGCCACCCAGTTTATTAAAACTAGGAAAATAGATAAAGATTCTGGATACGGAAGCCAAAGGTACAGTAAGGGGAAGGTGTTAGGCACCCCTCTCTGACTAGCCGTGAGGCTAGCCCATAATCGTTCAACATAAGACATATAGATGCTTCATTTAATTCTAACACATAATCTGTTTTTATGCCTTTAAACAGTAAATAAGGTGAGCCGCGACGATAAGTAAATCATGCATCAGAAAGCAATAAAACAAAGCTGTCCTAGGAAATCGATTACTCGACCGGTGAATGGATGTCACGGCCGAGTAATCACACTGGTTTGATGTACCAGCCGATGGATCGAAGCCCCGGTCGGTGTTCTTCCTCACACTAGATAGTAAAATTAGCAGATTATCAAAATGCTACGTTTAGGTATAAAAACGATAAATAAACCAAACCAGAGGCCATTGGGCCTCACCACCTTGATCCCTCAGTAGCTTGATTGCTTCAGATTTGATCGGGATTGACTGATTGCTTCTTTGAGGAACCCTAGGGTTAGGGTTTGAGACTTCGGGGTTTGATCGTCGGATTGATGGGTGCCTTCGGGAGGTTAAGGCTTTTGTAGAGAGGGTTTGAGAGTGTATATTGACTGAGTTTCATGGCTTAAGAGTGGGTATAATGATATGAATTTCGTGTTGTATTTTCGGAGTCCAAAGGCCCCTTTATATAGGCAATTGGTGACTCACTCGGTCCAATCAAAATGCACAATTGCAATTGCAAATGCAATGCAATACGAACTTTTCGTTGTGATCTCTGAACGTGGCCCGAACGCATCGGAAAGGTAGTGTAGTTGGATCAAACAATCGACAGAACGTTCCAGAGTCTGGAAAAAGGACAATCTGGCGGCCAGGCAAAGGATCTGGCGGCTGGGCAAAGGATCTGACGGCCGAGGAAAGGATATGGCGGCCGAAGGATGGATCTTGCAGCCGTGGGATGAATCTCTCAAGGAGATTTTTGGGCAACAGGTTGCTCGGGTGAGGAAATGATGTTAAGGCCGTGAGATCAATGTCACGGCCGACAAATGGATTCTCCTAGGATTCTGTATTTCTGTCTGAAAGGCTATATGGCTCTGAATTGGGTCCTCTAAGTAGCTCAAAGTTCTTACTGAAAGTCCTAAGGTTATCAAGAAGGCAATCAGCAATCACTGTATCCATTTCATCATCGGGATGGTCCCCAAGGTGGGACCTGAAATAATCATTAGGCCAAGTTGGGGTGTTTACACAAACCCCTTGGAAGATGGAAGATGTAATACTCAACAGCACAGCAGTTCTACAAACTCACTATTCAGCATCTCCAATCAACAAGATATCATCTATTCTCAAGCTCCATGTTTGAATGCTCAAGTTCTACACTTGAATGCTCAAGCTCTACGTTTGAATGTCCAACCACTGCATATTGGACGCTCGAACTCTAAGTTCGAATGCTTAAGGTTTATGCCTTGAATGCTCAAGCTCTATGTTTGGATGCCCAACCACTGTGTACTAGATGCTCAAAGCCTGTACTTTGAATGCTCGGATTCCGCCATCCGAATGCTCGAGCTCTATGCTCCGATTGCTCAAGTCTGGAACTTGAAAGAAGCTTTATGCTTAAATCAAACACGGGCCCGTGCACATTAGCATCAATTGCATCACCATTGTTATCATTGAGTCTGCATCATCATATCTGCTCATATCTAACCATTATCATCATATACACACTCCGCATCTCTCTCTTATTCATGAAACAGGTCAATTCTGTAAACCAACTGGCTCTACACCTCGGTTTTACTGATCTGCCCGACACCTCAATCCTTTGGCTCCAAGCCAAACTTTATGATGAGAAAGCTCTGTGCATAGACCATCAGAATGCAACCGGTTCTACGCCTTGGTTCAAATCGCTTCAAGCTCTAAGCTCTGACTCCTCAGGCTCTCACCTTATGACTGCAATCGGTTCCGCGCCTCGGTTCCCTCATCTCAATGCTCTGTGCTCCAGTTACCGGCCCCGAGCCCCTCATATCTCAAAAACGGCATCCAATTCGTCTTCGGAAGATGGCTTGGGTTCCACCCCCATATCTCAAAACCGGCGTCCAATTCATTCCCTGTAGATGGCTTGGATTCCACCCCATTACATCAATTCCATCAAGCTGATTCGCAAGAATAGGCTATTCTACCGAGTTTCCCTCAGTCAAAGTAAGGATGATCAAGAAAAGAAAACGCACTTGCTGTGTATTGATCTACCCCAAAATACTAAGGACGTTCTCCGCAAAAATTTCCCCAGCAGCCCTGCGCTCTTTCAACTACTCTTCGCCAAAATCCTGGCATTGCCTAGGTACGTCGCACTACGGCTTTTAAAGCCCGAAGGTACGTCTTCTGTCTTTAACACTCTAAAGTTTTTACTTTGTTTATTGTCCTCCGAACTACGGTTGGTCTGAATTTCCCCTGTGGAATACGTAGGCAGCCTCCTGGCCTGACCATAACAAAAACCTTTTTCTAAAAAACCTTTTGGAATAGTGGTTGGACCAAATTGAGTTGCTTTTACAGCTTTGACTCTTACTCAAACATGTCTCGCGATCCGTCTGAGCTCAGTCAAAGAGGGGCATCTGTAGACACCCTAATTTGGCCTAACGATTATTTCAAGTCCCACCTTGGGGACCATCCCGATGATGAAATGGATACAATGATTACTGATTGACTTCTTGTGAACCTTAGGACTTTCGGTAAGAATTTTGAGCCACTTAGAGGATCCAATCCAGAGCCATATAGCCTTTCAGACAGAAAATACAGAATTCTAGGAGAATCCACCTGTTGGTTGTGACATTGATCTCACGGCCTTAACATCATTTCTTCATCTAAGCAACCTGTTGCCTAAAAATCTCTCTGAGAGATCGATCACTCGGCCGCTAGAACCATCCTACGGCCGCAACATCATTTCCTCGACTGCCAGATCCATTACTCGGCCGCCAGATCATCCCTTTTTCAGATTCTCGGACGTTCTATCAAACGTTTGATCCAAACACGAAACCTCTCGATGCGTTCGGGTTACGCCTGGGGATAGCCATGAGGAGTTTGAGATGCATTGTAACTCCAATTCCCATCGTGCATTTCGATTGGTTGGAGTGAGTCACCAATTGCCTATATAAAGGGCCTTTGGGTTTCGAAAATAAAAGACCAGATTCACCTACGGAATCACTCCTTCAAACCACGAAACTCTGTCAATATACACTCTCAACCCCCCTCTTCAAAAGCCCTAACCTTCTAAAGGCAGCCATCAATCCGACGATCAAACCCCAAAGTTCAAACCCTAACCCTAGGGTTCCCAAGAAGCAATCAGTCAATCTTGTTCAATCCGAAGCAATCAAGCTACTGAGGGATCAAGGTGGTGAGGCCCAGGGGCCTCCGGTTCAATTTATTTACTATTTTCATGTTTAATCGTAGCGTTTGATTATCTACTAACTTTTCAGTCTGGTGTGAGGAAGAACACAGACCGGGGCTTCAATCCCTCGGCCGGTACATCGAGCCAGGAGGATCCCTCGGCCGTGACATTAATTCACCGGCCGCGGGATCCATTTCCCTGGGATAGTTTGCTTTTCTTTCTGCTTTCTGATACATGCTTCAATTGCAGTCTTGGCTCACCCTTAACTACTTAAAGGCTAAAAACAGACTACATGTTAGAATTAAATAAAGCATGTACATGTCTTATGTTGAACAACTATGGGCCAGTCTCACGGCTGGGCAAAGAGGGGTGTCCAACACATTTCCCTTACTGTACTTTTGACTCCCGTACCCATAATCTCTACCTATTTTCCTAGTTTCGATAAACTAGGTGGCGACTCTATTTTGCTGATAACCGCTATTGTGTGGCGATGTTCCTAGCCATGGGAATATCCATGATCTTGGTTTATGAAACAAACATCCAAACGAGCAAACAACGATCAATCTGTATGGCGATGCCCCACTCCAGGGAGGTGTCTACAATGTTACTTGCATTACTTGTGGTTGTTTGAGAAAGCATAAGTGATTATCACTCCAAAGGCGTCCGTACATGTGGCGTTTCTCTCGATGCGTCGTAGTAAATTGTATAATCTACACCCCGCTCGGGTATGATGAGTATCCGCGCGCTGGTCAGTCTCTTCTTCAACTCTCGGAAGGATTTCTCACAAGCTTCATCCCAATCCAGCTTGACTCCTTTCTGGGTCAGTCTCGTCATTGGTTTGGCAAGGGTAGAGAAATCTGGTATGAATCTTCAGTGATATCCGGCCAATCCTAGGAAACTCCTGATTTCAAACACAGAGGTTGCCATTGCCCCCGAGCAGTGGCAACGAGCAAAGCTAGGGAGCAATTATAGGAAGGTAATCCCAAACAGGTATAACTAGTGACTGAACACGTATTATATGGGAGCACGTGGTAGTTAGGGCGAGATATGCTACCGATAAGGGCGGTGATTGGCAGTATGGACCAGTGACACGAGGAGTCATTTGGATAGGGTAATCTGTTCGGCGGTAAGGTCCAAATGACATGAGAAGTCAATAGTCCAAGCCATTGATAAAGCCCAGTGACATTGTGGGCAGCATGCCGTTGGAAAAAAAGGGATTTCGTTCCCCGTTTGCCAAAAGCGGCCCAGAAATTGAGGGAGCGCAAGCGGAAAAGCAGGCGCTCATAAATACAGAGTCGCCACTCGGGTTTGAAGGTTTGACACCCAAGGAACCATATTTCGAAGCACTTGCTGCGCTATTTGTTTTGAAAAAGTGAAGGAACCGGTCCGTCATAACCATATCTGGGTTCGGGAGCCAGGTTACGAGAGGGGAAGGGTTTTAAGGTACCCCTCTCGCCCAATCCGGAGATCGGTCTCTACTTAGACATTTTGTGTAAATATTTGTGATTCGTTTTCTTCTTTAACCAATTTTAAGCCAGTTAGGGCGGGGGAACAGTTAATCGGGGATTAAGATTGTAACAAATTTGCAAGATATGCTTGAATATGGCATGGATGGATGGAATGCTATGAAAATGAGATAACATTTGACTCTCTGATCAGAAACAAACCCTACTGCTCAAAAGAATGAATATGCCATACACCATGGCCACCTTTGCATGCATGGATCTACGTGCATGCAAAGAAGACCATTGCGCGACATACCCACTCATTCGCACGAGGGTTCATGGCTCATCACAGGTTGAACTTTATCCCCTTCTGGGCTCTGGAAGGACCAGTGCACACCCAGGAGGCAAACCAAGCAATTTATATGTACTGAAAGTAACTAATTTATTTACAAATTAATACAAACAGGAGCTGAATGAATTGAAATGCAACCCCTAAACAGTGGGGGTTGTTATAACAAAGGCCAAGGGCCTAACTGCTCATGCAAGGGCAGTTACCAGAATCAGGAAGAACATCGCGCGAGACAGTGATTCCCTCGCGCGAGGGTCCTGACTGGACTTCCAGGAATTGCTTTGCATGCTCTGGGCTCTGGTACAAGTCCAGAAACAACCCAGAAGCATTCCAACCAAATAAATAAGCATAGAAAGCTAAGCTATGTATTTTTAACATGCTAAACAGTGAGCTAAAAGGCCTGAGATGCTTTAAAATAAGTAATAACATGATAAACAAGGAAAACCAGCATCCCCAAACCCCACGAGAACTGTCGCGCGAGACAGCAAGCTGTCGCGCGAGCATGTGAGTCCATCGCGCGAGTGTATGCTTGATCCCAGTTTCTTGTAACTCTGGTGACTTTAGGACCAGAACTGGTATTGATTATCAATGCTAGCCCTGACAGCCCCCCTCAGGGATCAAAATAGTAAGCAATAAAGGTGTTGTACCTTTTGCTTGAAAGGTTTTGGAAAGATTGAGCAAGGTTGTGAAGCTTGTGATGGAAAATGGAGTGAAAGATGGAAGAGCAAGTGTGCTAGAGTTGAGAGCATTAGTGCTTGCAAGGGTTCTTAATCTCTCAAACTTGAAAATTAGTCACCCTTGTAATGAAAGGCCAAAGGGGGTATTTATAGGAGGAAAGGAAGGCCGAGGATGGTGGCAAACAAGCCCTTAAGGCTAAACTTGGTGGTTAAGGCTTGGTGGAAAGTTGATGGGAAGGGTTATGTAAGGGTGTAATCCCAAGGACTGTTCTGCCACTGTCCTGTGGAGAAAAACGGGGTTCAAATAGCCCTATAGACCCCAGGCAAGCAACCAACTGGCTGGCGAAAGGTGAAAGGGACTGCTGAGGACCATCGCGCGAGACAGTGGGACCATCGCGCAAGGGTTCCACCTGTCGTGCGTGGGTCAACAGTCAAATATTTGACTTTGACCACACCTGGACAAAGCACACCATCGCGCGAGGGAGTGACTTCCACGAGCGAGGGTCAACCTAAACCAAGTTTTGACTGGTTTTCTATTTTTCTTTTTAATGATTTAAAGGGCTCAAAAGGGTTCCGCACACACCGAGCTCAAACCTTTCCAACCTCAAGACTGCTTTTTGACCTGGTTCATCATCGGGGAAACAAGAAACCGTAAAACGATCAGGAGATTCAGATTGGGGTGTCTACAGACATGTGAAGTCACTGGTCCAGGCAGTCTGTTCGGCAATGGGATGGTCGAACAGAGGGAGATCCTTCAGAAAGATAGCCTTAAGTGATAAGGCGGTAGGAGTATTCCAAAAGAGAAAGAGATCAAGATAACTAAGGAAACAGTCCTACTATGGAACGAGCCCCATAAGGAGAAGAATCCCTACAAGTACGGGATCTCGGCTGATTAGAGAAAAGGATCCCTAGGAGGCTGGGTTTCCTATACGAGATAGGAAATCAAGGGCAACAAGGATGCTTGGTCAGCAGGCATATGCATATCTATAAATACAAGATAAACCTAGAGGAAAAAGGTACGCAATACGTTGCATTCAGATTGTTCTCCTACTGATAATTAGGGTTTTCTAGAGTACGGGATACTAACTTAGGCATCGGAGGGCCTTTGCCATGAGAGGCAAAGGTGTGCTCACCCCTTGTCTGTTTTGCAGAGTAGGGTTATGATGACGAACTAGGGTTCCAGTGAAGAGGCACGAGTAGCTATTGCAATCTGGTGCTGTTCCAAGTACCAACTATTTTCATCCCCCTACAAGTGCCGTTAACAAAAAAGGGAGTGGCAAAATCAGCAGCCAAAGGTAATATGGTAAAGTAGTTCTCACACTCTAACTTATCACAACTCCACTTAACGTTTGATTTCAAATCTTATCCTTTTTCCAAGTGATGTAGAATGTAGCAAGTGTATTTATGTCTATTTGTGCTCTTAGTAATAATTGGTCTATATATATGTGTGGAGTTCTTCATTTAGTAGTTTTATCACTTTTGAAGAATTATCTATCTTGAGCTTAGACTCTTTTGTACCCATTTTTGGAGTTTCTCTAAGTTAATCTATATGATATTGGAATTGCATCATTTGGTATCAGAGCTTCTAAGGTCGATCCCAACTCTTCATCTCGCCGGGACGTCGACGGAACTCTAAAATGGCACCGAAAAACCTCGCCAGAGCCCCCAATCCTACCGAAATCTACATATCCATGCAACCCAAGGCCCTAAAACTCGATTTCGACCTTCAAAAACCACAGGTCAATGATTTTCGAAGCTATTTTCTCCAACCATTTCAATGCTCAACAGGGCTCAATCTACTCGATTCAGACACGACCCAGCCTATTCCACCTCTTTCAATGCTCATTTTGCTATTTCAACACTATTTTTGCTTCGATGTGCCATTTTCGAACCTTAAATCAGTTTTTCTCTGACCTACCAAACACCATTTAAGCACTCGTAACAGTGGTAAGAGTCTCCAATCTGCTCTTTCGATTAGTGTTGATTTTTGTTGTTTTTAGGCTGTTTAGGCACTGAGTTTGATCAATTATGGTTGAGTTGGCTGAGTTATTGTACGGAGTTGACTGAGTTTGGGTCTAAAATCACTGAGTTGATTGAGTTTGGTGATTGAGTTGATTGAGTTCGCTGCAAGTTCTTTGGGGTTGATTTGCTTGTTTAAAGTTGATTGTTTCTATTATAATGGCTCATAGAGGTAGAGGTAGAGGCTTTATGGTGAACAATGGTGAAGAGAATGAGTTTGGCAACAAGAATCATGAGATGCAAAGTTGAGACAATAAGTTGCTATGCTAAAGCTGATGGTGCAAAGCATACAAGTGTCGTGTGTGGGTAATGGAGGGTCCGAGGACTCTCAAAGTCACTTTGACAACCCTTTTGGTGATCTGAATTGGTGTAGGCCACCTTCCACTCACTCTCCTTGTCAGTGGATGAATACCATCAAGATTGACCTCCCAAGTTCAATGTAAGCCTTAACCCGGATGTTGTTGATTGGATGAATACTATTTGAAAAAGTGTTCGATTATGGAGATGTCTCCAAGGAAAAGAAGGTGAAGTTAGAGGCTATCCATCTCAAAGGAAGAGCTTCCACTCGCTAGGAGCAATTACAAGAGACTAGGCAACGAAGAGGAAAGGAAAAGATTAGAGAATCTGAAAAAATGAAGAAGAAACTCAAAGACCAATTCTTGTCTTTCAACTATATGCAAAACCTCTACCAAAATTTGCAGTCTCAAACAAGTAAGAAGTATTGATGAGTACATGGAGGCATTCCATTAACTTGTTGTGAGCGTTGAATTGAATGAAAGTGAAGATGAAACGGTTGCGAGGTACATAAGTGGGTTGAAACCCACAAGATACCTTTGCCATGCAATCTTTGTGGACGGTTTAAAAAGCTTACAATCGGGCCTTGGTGGCCGAAAAGCAAGAAAATATGAAGTTTTCAAGATTCGGGCAGCAATAGCAGGGCTGTTCCAAGTCTGGGCAGCCTTTTTACTCTTATTCTAGGGGTGGTTCTTCCACTAATGATGGCCAAAGTGCTTCTTCCAAGGTTGGCACTCAAAATCGAGCGGATAAGGTTTCAATACCCGCTCAAAATCAGCCTCAATCTAGTATTTTAGGGATGCAAAATCAATTCTAAAGTGGAGGTTTTAAATGCATCAAGTGTTGGGGGCCGGGTCAAAAGTCTTCGGATTGCCGGAAGTCGTAACAAGGCACTTTTCATTGAGAAAGAATACAATCCAAACCAAACATTATTGGGTGCCCCTTTGTCCACTTGGAGCCATAGCCAGCATTAGGCCTTTGGCCACCTCAGTTCTTACCAGTCATCCAAGCCAAAGTAAGAAGAAGGAAAAATGAAAAAAGAACATAAAAATAGAAAAGAAAAGGAAAGAGAAACTAACTATGCTTTCAGTTGCGAATGTCCGGTCACGCTCTTGATTTTCAACATAAATAAAGAAAGCTTTTCATAAATACAACTCCTCACATTTATCTTACATAATACCTTAAAAGAGTTCATCATGTCCTAGTCATTAAATTACAAATCCAACCCCAAGATTTTGAACATATTACATCGTTAAAAGAAATAGGGTTAAGGTTCTATTATGTTCCCAAAACATGATTTGCCAAAATGTCCGTGAGTCACTTTTACATCTTCTTTCAAAAATAGGCAATTGAATGCATGCACTTCGCTCCATGCTATTGCTCTAGGATCACACTTGAAAAATGATTGGTTGAGCTACACTAGTCCAGTAGAGAAATCTACACAACCATTATATGCAAATGGGATGACAGGATAAATGATTAAAATAGGTAAATTACTATGTCTCAAATTTAAAACGAAATGTAAAATAATAGATATTTCACCATCGTTCATGATAATACAACGTAATGACTACACACCATGGTTCTAGGCTAACCACAACTTCCTATTTCGAATACTCTATCCGCTCCTCGACTTCACCTTAGTCATAACAACGCATGTTTAAAGAAAAGAACCTATCGACAGACGTCTCATTGGTGTTGTTTTGACAACCAATCATTTCTTTTATAAATTCATCAAACAACCCTTACATTCACTTATATATCTACGTCACCGTTGCAAACCCAAATCACACGTCATAAGCGAGTGCTCTTTCCGAGCTGTTTATGGAGTCCCGCTACTCCCTACAAGTGCCTCCCTCACTAAAGGAACTGAATCAAATTACATAGTATAGGTCACCATATCACAATTCCTCCAATACACTTTACAACTCAGCCATTCATCTCAATCACATATAATGAATTCACAAAGAAAACTTATTCACGTAGAAGTAGTATGGATAAATTTCACTTCAGTCAACTCGCTATCACTATGCCATTAGTTTCTCATCACCAAACATGCACTCACATATCAAGGATATTCTCTCATAACAATTCATCTCATATCAATGGATATTCTCTCATTATGATTCATAGATTTCCACCTTGCAACTCATAAAATTGTACAAGTTACGCAAGAGATGTACCACATATCAAACATAAAGAAAATGTATCATGTATCCACGCCTAGTGTTGTTTAAGTTAAAGGAGTGTTCTACATGTTCATTTTTCACATCGCATGTCAACACATACAACTTTCACCCACTTATATTCCTTATGTTCTCTAAACCCTCGTTTCGGTGTCAAAAGACTCATACAGAACCCAACGACCACTACAAAGCCTTAAGTATACCACTAGCCTTGTCAACCCAGTCAATTAAATACTTAGGCGAACCTAAGAACATCCGTGTCTCACCCAAACGATTCTAAGGAAAAGGATTATTACCCATTGTATACGAGTATATCTATCTTATTTTGGCTACAAAACTTGATCGGCTTAGAACTAGGCTATGAGACAACCACTGTTAGAAAGTAGATTTTCGATACATGAATTTCAATACAAAATTTGCCCAAAATGGAGTTCGGATGAAAAAGTTACGCCCATTTGAAGTTTTGCCAAAAAAGTAGATTTTTCAATCTCTACTGGTAGGACACAACCTCCTATCGGTAGGAGACCAGAATTTCACAAAAATGTCACCTCTGGAAAGCATTTCTATCGGTAGGGCCAAAACTCCTACCGGTAGGACCTGAGTTTTCAGTGCGCAATTTTCAGATTTCACAAGAACAAATCCAACAACGAAAGCAACAATCTAAGGCACGATTCAAACACCAAATCAACACATAAACACATAATAGAAGTGAGAAATCCCTACCTCAAAGTCGAAGAACGAAACCCATGCTCAATTAAGCAAGCCCTAGCTCCGAAAACCTTGAATCCTCCGAATACTCTTCTTCGAGCTCAAACCCACGAATTTCTAAGCTCTAGAACACTTGAATGCGAAAACCTTGTAGCAATTGAAGTGGGTTCGAGGTATTTTGGGGTGTTGGAGTATGATAGTTAGAGTGTGAGAGACAGAGAGAAATAAAGTGAGAGAGAGAGATAGAGAGAAGGAGAGGTGGATTGTGTGGTTCTCACCTCCACACTCACTCCTAGATATACTCCATTATCTTTGCTTTACATTAACGCCCCTCACCTCCAAGTTCTTGCACATTCGCCCCAAATCTCATATTCACACGACGTTTCACATTATCCAAACACTGAAATTATCGAATTTAAAACACGGGTCTCTACACACCCACACCAAGAGAAGCTTTCAATTCATAATTCATGCTAGCAAAAGCAATGGAAAAAAGAAAAGAAGAGAGAAAGGGAGTTGAAAAAATGAAATGTTGCTAGGTTCCGAGTACAACTCAAGATATGTTATTCCCCCCCTATTAATGGTCTATACTATTAGTCATGGAAAGAAGTGGAAATAAAATAATCATGGGAGATAGCGGCATATATGATCATGTCAATGTCACCCATCAACAAAGTTGAGAGAGTGGTTTTGTGTGAAAGGGTAGATGAGTGGCGAGATAAAAGACGTGCACATTGTGTTGTTCTCGAAACATCTTATCAATTAAGAAACATATTTAACTAGTTGTTCTTTTAATCCACATAAACAAACCCATCACATGCATATATTACATTTAAACCACTAGAGCTGTAATGACCCAATTGCCCAACCATTAGAAGTAGCAAAAGATTTAGAAGGCAAATAAGGAACAAAATGGCATAATATAAAAAGCAAAGTAAAGGACGAAACCAGAGCCGAAAATACAAGCAAAAGCCAACCTCTTGGCTAGAAATCCTACATGGCAAGAAGAATTAGCTTCCAACCGACTAATTGAGATTTCTGAACCATCCTTGAACCTTATGAACCTTCCAAACCCTAAATGAACCCTTTGGACCAAAGTAGTTATTATATATATATATATATATATTCACTTGACTAGCCACATCAAGACCATACTTGTCCTTTTTACTTCTTTACCCATTGGATAATAATTGCTAGGTAAAATTTTATCCTTTGTGTAATAGAAGTTAGTCTTGCCAAATCCAAGAAGTACATATAGATTTGACTAGACTAGTCAAAACCAAATCCCATCTTTTTGCATCCTAAAGAAGTAAACCTAGACTTATAGCCCTAAATCTAAATTGACCACCCAAGTACTTTCCTAGGTTTTCTAAGTACACATATATGTTATTATATAGGTATATGTACCTCTCGGCCTATGTTATTTAGGGAAATCTTAACCATATCTGGTTGAGGTGACACTTGAAAGCCCATAACTTTTACTCTTCCTAGACTAGACTTCATAGCCCTTAAGTGTACTTCTATATATTTACATAAACATAAATATATACATAGTACTAGAAAGAGAGAGAGAAAGAGAGAGGGAGAAAGAGAGAGGGAGAGAGAGAGGGGGAGGCCGAGAGAGAGAGGGAGAGAGAGATTGTGGGAAAGATTTGGAGAGAGATGGGAGAGATTTGGAGAGTACTTTGACATGATCTTCTTACATCCTTAAAACCCATTCCTATACACTTCTCCAAGTCAAATCTACTCACCATTGTCCTTATATATACACTTACTAACCCAATCTTTGAACCATCCCTTCTTTCTTCCGTCAAATCTTCCTAAAACCTAACCCAAAGTACAAAATCTAGTCTTTCATGACTAGACATTGATAGTTACTTGATAATCACCCTTCTACTTACCCACCAAGCCATGCCTTGATGGGACAAAGCAAGAAAATCAAAGATAGGAGAGAGAGAGAGATTTCGAGTGAGGGAGGGAGAGAGAGAACCCTTGGCCTATAAATAGCAAGCTCATTTCAAGCCATTCACACACCTTCACTCCTTTGCTCTCACTTCTCTCTAGAATTCTTGAGTTTGATCTTTGTTCTTCTTGTTCTTGAGTTCTTCCTAAGTTCTTCAAGAAACACATCCTAAGACCGCCACCAAACCGCCACTCGACCAACCTTTCGATCCAAAAGTTTAAGTAGTTTAGTCAAGATCTAGTTTCGAGAGAAACCTTTTCTCTTTCAAAGATTCCGGAAGCTACCATAGGAAGTCACTCCGTCCGATCGTCAACTTACCTTTCGTAGTCGTCACTACCGCCAAGAAAAACGGTAGATTTCTTCCGTACTTACTTTCTCCAAATATAGAAAATCTATATGTATCAATTGAAATGCACGTAGAATATATCTACTTACTATCGCTAAGTATAACTAGAAATTAGTTCATTTCTTTTAATGTTTGGGTTGCATGATAGTTAGTATACTTGTTTGGCTAATGGTGGTAATAACATGTTGAATAAATGATTTTTATTTCAATAAACATATGTTGTTTTGAACTTCCCACAAAAGAGGAAAGAACGGATTTTGAAAGATAAGAATTTAACGCTTGATTAGAATTATTCGTATTTTGATCTTAGGATGGTTATGAGCATGTATACGTGATTTCTAGGATTATTTATCCTGATGTGTGATGAAGCATAAGTGGTATCCGTACATGCGGCATTATGCTTTGAAGTTGTAAATTTAGCATGTTAAGTAATATAGAGTTGGATGATCTTGCAAGTTTAGTTACAAGATTACAATGAATGATTTATACTTACCCTTGTGAAAAGTCCTATTGCAGAGTCTATGCATGAAAATGAGACGAGAAAGTAGAAACATGGCACCTATGGTGTGGTTAACGAAAAGACGTGTTTTGAAATGGAGAAATATTTTTGAAACTACATTGTGGCCGGACATGGTAGCTCAATGTGAGTTGTGTGTGTGTGTATGCCAATGGAAACCCGGAGCAGAAGAGCCATTGTGAGGATACTCGGGAACCCGGAGCGGCGGAACCGAGGTTGGGTATGTAGCTTGGTCATCCGCGGAGAGGAGCCAATGCAAATCGTGTGCCAATGGGAACCCGAAGCGGCAGAACCGTGGTTGGGTGTGTTAAAAATGCTTTTCAACATGTTAATTTGGTAAATGAAGGATGAAAATGGTGACACAGTTTACGACGAGTAGCGTAGGAGAAACTTAGAAATGATGGACACCAGCGGTAGTTGATATGGATGTGTCATATGCATGATTTATATGGTAATCTTAATTTATGATCTATTGTTGTAAGTTAAGGGTTAGTGGGTATGGATTATTCTATTGAGCTCCTGTAGCTCATGGTGTTACCTTTGGTGACCCTGACATATTATATTGGTGGTGATGCCGGTATAATGTGTCAGACCTTGTAGATGAACAAGGAGAACTCTACATGTAACGACCCTGATTTTTGGAAAATAAAAATTTCGTTAAAAATTTGAATTTTATTTTATTACTTGGATTTTTATTTCCATAACCAAAAATCGGTCATTACTAAATTCGTTGGACAATCTTAATTAAGTTTTAATCGCCATTAGACCGTCATTTTTCCCGTCGTTTCTAGGATTAGATCTTGAATCCTTCGTCTTGGCTGAAAATCCTATCTAGCAACCCTAGCTAGATTTTAATCGACGTTTCGACTTAGCTATCGATTAACCTAGCCACCGATCGTTCCTAAACCTCCATGAATCTTATGAGCCTCGATTCATGAACCTTTTGAAACCCTTGAGTTCGGTAACCCTAGATTCACCCTTTGAACCTTTGAGCTATCGACCATTGGACAATAGCGTTAGAGTTTCCTTTACCCATTGGTCAATAGGTAAACCTTGGTTAATCTTCCTAAGTATGGGATTAGATTAGTTTAGTGCTTAATTGCAAGTATTAGACTTTCTAGCATTACCCATTGGATAATAACCGCTAGGAGATTTATTATCCATTGGACGATAACCCTTGAATCTTACCAACCTTAACCATTGGTTATTAACCGCTAGGGAAACTATTATCCATTGGATAATAGCTTTGCTTGCCAACCAAGAATAGGTGATTAAAATATTAGATTTGGCATGTGTGATATTTGATTAAAATAGGATTAGTACATTAGGTTATTAATTTAGGACTTTGTACTTTGAAAGTAGTAGAATACTTTATTAGATATTGGCATGAGGTATATCTAGCCTAGATTGTGTGTACTTGCTTGTATATATATTATATATGTACTTGTATGTATATATATAGATATATATATAATATTGCATATGACATGTGTGTAATAGAATATAATAATTAGAAAATCTATATTACTTGAAAATATGGATTTTATGAATGACCCATGGTACTATATGTATATATTAGTATATATATATACTTCCAAGAGAGTACAAGTGGGAGAGAGAGAGAGAGAGAGGGGGAGAGGGAGAGAGAATTGCCGAGAGAGAGAGAGAGGAGAGAGATCCGAGAGAGAGAAGGGAGAGAGAGAAAGAGAAGGACAGAAGGAGAGAGATTGTACCTTAGATTTTCCTTGGACTTTCTTTGACCTTTGCTTGATCTCTTGGTATTCTTCTTCCTACAAAATCTATGACCTAATTGTCCTAAATACATATTCTACTAGGGTAAATCTTGTACAAACCCTAGCTTGCCAAATCTTTACTCTTCCAATCCATCAACCTTTGTCCTTCCAAATCTATACATATACAGTTATATATATGTAATTTGTACTTTGTACCAAGAGAGGAAGAAAGAGAGAGGGAGAAAGGAGGAGAGAGAGGCCGAGAGAGATTGGGAGAGAGAGAGAGAGTTCGGATGGGAGAGGGAGAGAGAGTGTGATGTGTGTGCTAGTGTACTCACCTTGATTGACCTAGCTTAGATCACCCTTGTCCTTCTTTGATATGCTTTCAAAGTGAAAGTATGACCTTTGTAAGCAAAATCTTGTACTCTTGTACAAAACCCTAATTGAATACTTGAATCAAATCCCATTTCTTGCCCAATCTTCCATGATCCAATCCTTGGTACACATCCTAGCCTTGCATGCCTAGTTTTTAGGTTGTTTCTTGCAAGAAAGCAAGATTTGCTTGAAATTAAAAATTGAGAGAAAGAGAGAGAGAGAGGGCCGGCCAAGAGAGGAGAGAGGAGAGGCTTTGCCAATAAATACCAAGCCATTTGGTGCTTTGAACTCACACCTCAAACCATTCTCCTACTTCTTTCTTGAAAGCATAGCTTATTCTAGCTTGTTCTTCCTCCTTCTTGCTTGTTCTTGCTTACTTTCTTTCTAGTTTTTCAAGAAGCTTTCCATCTCCGCCACTAAACCACCATACGACCACCACCTCGATCCTAAAGTAGTAGTAGTATAGGTTACGATCTAGTTTCGAGAGAAACCTTTCTCTTTCGAAGCTATCGGAAGATTATCGTAAGCCGTTACACCGTTCGAGTGCCGACTTTCTTTCCGTTGTATTTCCGTAGTCTTTTTCTACCGCCAAGAAGAAAGGTAGATTTTTCCGATCTACTCTTCCTAAGTATAGATAAGATGTGTGTGAGCTTTTCGAACTATTTTCGCTAAAGAAAATAAAGTTAGTAATATGATTTAGCTTGTAGAACTTTCTTGCTAAAAGTACGTAGTTTACTTTGATCTTGTGGCTACTTGATTGTTTGATCGCCTAATTGCTACGTGATTGTATGAACTCGTCAATAAACATGTGTTGTTTAATTGAACTTCTCGAAGGAAATGCGTTTTAAAGATAAAGTGTTGTTTTGAAACGAAGTAATTGTATTTTGACCTTTTAACGAGCATGATAGTATAGAGTTGGATGATCTTGCTATTCGATATCGCATGAGTTATGTGAATAGTCCCACCGCGGAGTCGATGCATGTTACGAGACACATGGAATTGGAAAAATAGAGATATGACACCTAAGATGTGGTTGATATGGATAAAAAGTGTTTTGGAAATGCATAATGGCCGGACTTGGTAGCCATTATGGCCATGAGTCAGATTTGTGGCAATGAGCCGGACTTGGTAGCTCATTGTTGTGCGACACAAGGTGCCGGTCTTGGATGCTCATGGTTGTGTGTGTGTGTGCGACACAATGTGCCGGACTTGGTAGCCATTGTGGCCATGCGTTGGTAACCTTGTGGCAACGAGCCGGACTTGGTAGCTCATTGTTGTGCGACACAAGGTACTTGTAACCCATGGTTATGTGCGTGCGTGTTTTCGGAATTGATGATAAAAGATGAGACACAAAACGATGAGTCGCGTAGGAGAGACACACGAAAAACATGACACCAACGCTCGTTAGTGAATGCGCATGTGTAATTGTATGAGTTTATTTGAAAGCATGTTAAGTCTGGAAAATCGTATACTATCTTTGATGTGTATGTTAAGGGTTAGTGGGTTTGGATTTCTCTATTGAGCTGTCAAGCTCACGGTGTTGCTTTATGTGACCCTGACATATTATACTGGTGGCGACGCTGGTATAATGTGTCAGACTTTCTAGATGAATAAGGAGAGCTGTATACCTTGGAGGCTTTCGGAGCTGAGGAACTCGCTAGGATGGAGGAAGAGAAGGAGCTTTAGTTAGCCTTAGTAACCCTCCCTTTTGTGTAATATAAACCTCTCTAAGGAGATTGGATGTAATAATGAGCTAGACTCTCTTTAGTTTATTCAATAAAAATGTGTAATTAACGTACCCAAAATTTGGGGGCGTTACAACTTGGTATCAAAGCTTTAGGTTCAAAACCTCGGCCATGGGTAGAATGGGTAGCCTTTTAAGAGTAGTTTTGAGATAAGTTTTGAGATAAGTTTAAGATAAGTTGACCGTTGCACAAAGGTGACTTGAGTTTAAGTTTACCGTCCCAAATTGGGTGGAATTCTGACAAAACAATCTTCGGATTGAAGTAAGGTGGAAACTGGCAGTACCGCCGAACTGGGAATTCCCGAACAATTGGATGATGACTTAAATCAAGAATCGGATGTGGAACGTAGCTAAATCCAAGTTTTTCCTTAGTGTTAAATGAACCCTTGTCTTTAAACCGTGACTAATTGAGGTTTAAAATTTTCCTTGTAGATGAGTCAACTGAACCTCTACCAAGTCAACCTACTAGCGGAAGCTCGCCGATTTAGAAACACCATAGAAACCATGACAACCCAACTAGTGGAGGATCCCAATTTTCCCCATACTTTTCCTTACATTCATGACTTCTATCAGAAGCATGGTGCCATTCCACTTCCCGAAAATGAGGAGGAAGGTGGTGATGAAGCTATACCCGTCATAGTCCAAATAGCATTTCCCGATGATGAGGGGTTTATAATTGAAGAAGTTGGAGAAGAACCCGAGGAAAATTCCGAGAAGGAACCAATGGAGGAAGAGGATGCTGAGGAATGGGAGATAGAGCCTGTAGCGGAAATAGAACCCGCGCAAGAACCAAAAGTTATGGATATACTCTTTGACTCTGGTGATGTTCCACCACCACCATATGAAACCGACATAGACGTGTAGGTGTTCCGTTACCTGGACATCTTCCGGGCTAGTTACAATAAGCTTCGTGATAGTTAGACTTCGATGTAGTAGGGGTATGTAAGATCATATCATTTCAACTTGAATTAGGAAGAATCCTAGGTCTCTATTTGCTTTGTAGTAGAATTCTATGTTTATGTTTGTAACCTTGGTTTATCTATGAAAAGTCTATTTTGCTTAAAGAAGAGTACTGTTGCGTACTATTTGGTATTTTGCTTACGTAGATTGAAACCCTGATTTCGGAAACGATAGTTTAACTTAGATTAAACCTCCCCCTTTCGATTTTAACACATAGATGGTGAACCGACGAAGCGGATTAGGTCACGAAACCAGAGAGTCCTCTAACCCTAACCTCGACCTGACCCAAATCATGCAAGCGTTAGTGGCTGCTTTGAATGCCAATCGCCGAAAGCCACATCGCGACGATGAACCTATAACCCGAACCCGAGCGATGAACGAGTTCTTCAAACGTCGACCCCTGACTTTTCACAGAGACCCTAACCCTACCGTGGCCAAAACCTGGCTGAAGAAAGTCAAAGTGATCCTAGACACCTTAGAGATTACCCGAGAAGGAGACCGTGTAGCCTTGGTAACCCAAGCATTCACCCCCTATACTGGAGTGGTGCAATGTGCGCTCCGACTAGAAAGTGAGGAGGCAGATTTTAAAACCCCCTGGAAAAAGGCAACCGGAAGTACCAGTGGACCTATTCGAACCCAACCACCTAGCAACCAACCCTGGAGGACTGCTATCTCCGGAAATGGTAAATCAAAAAGGGGTAGCCGAGGCACAGTCACAGTTCGGTGCTACAACTGTCAGGCTATGGGCCACATTAGATGCAACTGTCCACAGCCCCAAAAGAGAAAGAATGGGTACTTTGGAAACCAGGGAGCTCAACAACTTGGACTGGCCGATTTTGTGAACCTTGAAAGACCATTGCAACAACAGAATGGGCAAAACAAGAGAAAACTGCCCATAGGAACCCAGCAAGGAACTGGAGGGCAAGAGCAGGATCCCTATATGACTTGAGGTACGCCGCTATAGTACCTGCGTACAAGCCTTTGTATGGCTCTAGAGCCTCGCACTCATTACCTGCATAACCACGCTAGCCCTAGAAACAGAAACCCTAAGTGCGAGTACGAAAGTATCATCACCATTAGGGGAAAAGAATAGCTAACAGTCTAGTGTGTAGAGAGTGTGACCTAGAAGTAGTTAACCTACGCCTGACCTGCGATCTTAGAGTGATCGACATGGCAGATTTCGACGTAACCCTAGGGATGGACTAGCTGTCGAGCGGTCATCGACTGTCACCCGAAGACCATGACGGCCTTCACCGAACTCGTTTCCGTTTTAAGGGGGATAGAAAGACCGCTAGTTCTTTGACTAATAGGTCAAGATGGCAGAATCAACTGGATGGCTTGCTAGCCTCCAATTGGAAGAAGCCAATAGAATGGAAGTGGGATTTACCACACATCGTTGCGAATACGCCGATGTTTTCCCTGAAGAACTTCCTGGCTTATCATCCCCAAAGGAGAGATAGACTTCTCTACAGGAACTCCAACCGGGAACGGCACCAATCTCGATGGCACCATAAGGCCCTGCCAAGCCAAAGGAGGGTCATGTTAAGGAAACACCTATATGGTGTGAGCCGCATGATGATTTGATAGACGTTTTGCGTTTGGCATTGTTATTTACAAGGAAACGTTATCAAAGGACGATAATGAGGCAAGTGATTCAACGGCGGAAACCACCTCAACCCCATCTTGTTAAAGCAAGTGATGAGGCCTATTTCGATTAACAAAACTTGTAGAGAATTGCCTTAAACACCGACATACCCATAGGACCTGCCGGAGCCTTTAGACAGTGGCCGTATATGCCGCATCGTTTCGGGTGTCTTTTTCATCACATTCGTAAGGGATTAAGAGTGGCTTGCTCCTATTTTAAGGGGGATAGATGACGATTCCGAGACCAGTATAGTAACTAAGCCTAACCCGTAGTCACGTGGGAATTTCGAGGACGAAATTGTTTTCAGGGGGATAGTCTGTAACGACCCTGATTTTTGGAAAATAAAAATTTCGTTAAAAATTTGAATTTTATTTTATTACTTGGATTTTTATTTCCATAACCGAAAATCGGTCGTTACTAAATTCGTTGGACAATCTTAATTAAATTTTAATCGCCATTAGACCGTCATTTTTCCCGTCGTTTCTAGGATTAGATCTTGAATCCTTCGTCTTGGCTGGAAATCCTATCTAGCAACCCTAGCTAGATTTTAATCGACGTTTTGACTTAGCTATCGTTTAACCTAGCCACCGATCGTTCCTAAACCTCCATGAATCTTATGAGCCTCGATTCACGAACTTTTTGAAACCCTTGAGTTCGGTAACCCTAGATTCACCCTTTGAACCATTTGAACCTTTGAGCTATCGACCATTGGACAACAGCGTTAGAGTTTCCTTTACCCATTGGTCAATAGCTAAACCTTGGTTAATCTTCCTAAGTACGGGATTAGATTAGTTTAGTGCTTAATTGCAAGTATTAGACTTTCTAGCATTACCCATTGGATAATAACTGCTAGGAGATTTATTATCCATTGGACGATAACCCTTGAATCTTACAAACCTTAACCATTGGTTATTAACCGCTAGGGAAACTATTATCCATTGGATAATAGCTTTGCTTGCCAACCAAGAATAGGTGATTAAAATATTAGATTTGGCATGTGTGATATTTGATTAAAATAGGATTAGTACATTAGGTTATTAATTTAGGACTTTGTACTTTGAAAGTAGTAGAATACTTTATTAGATATTGGCATGTGGTATATCTAGCCTAGATTGTGTGTACTTGCATGTATATATATTATATATGTACTTGTATGTATATATATAGATATATATATAATATTGCATATGACATGTGTGTAATAGAATATAATAATTAGAAAATCTATATTACTTGAAAATATGGATTTTATGAATGACCCATAGTACTATATGTATATATTTGTATATATATATATACTTCCAAGAGAGTACAAGTGGGAGAGAGAGAGAGAGAGAGGGGGAGAGGGAGAGAGAATTGCCGAGAGAGAGAGAGAGGAGAGAGATCCGAGAGAGAGAGAGAGAAGGGAGAGAGAGAAGAGAAGGAAAGAAGGACAGAGATTGTACCTTAGATTTTCCTTGGACTTTCTTTGACCTTTGCTTGATCTCTTGGTAATCTTCTTCCTACAAAATCTATGACCTAATTGTCTTAAATACATATTCTACTAGGGTAAATCTTGTACAAACCCTAGCTTGCCAAATCTTTACTCTTCCAATCCATCAACCTTTGTCCTTCCAAATCTATACATATATAGTTATATATATGTACATTGTACTTTGTACCAAGAGAGGAAGAAAGAGAGAGGGAAAAAGGAGGAGAGAGAGGCCGAGAGAGATTGGGAGAGAGAGAGAGAGTTCGGATGGGAGAGGGAGAGAGAGTGTGATGTGTGTGCTAGTGTACTCACCTTGATTGACCTAGCTTAGATCACCCTTGTCCTTCTTTGATATGCTTTCAAAGTGAAAGTATGACCTTTGTAAGCAAAATCTTGTACTCTTGTACAAAACCCTAATTGAATACTTGAATCAAATCCCATTTCTTGCCCAATCTTCCATGATCCAATCCTTGGTACACATCCTAGCCTTGCATGCCTAGTTTTTAGGTTGTTTCTTGCAAGAAAGCAAGATTTGCTTGAAATTAAAAATTGAGAGAAAGAGAGAGAGAGAGGGCCGGCCAAGAGAGGAGAGAGGAGAGAGGAGAGGCTTTGCCTATAAATACCAAGCCATTTGGTGCTTTGAACTCACACCTCAAACCATTCTCCTACTTCTTTCTTGAAAGCATAGCTTATTCTAGCTTGTTCTTGCTCATTCTTGCTTGTTCTTGCTTACTTTCTTTCTAGTTTTTCAAGAAGCTTTCCATCTCCGCCACTAAACCACCATACGACCACCACCTCGATCCTAAAGTAGTAGTAGTATAGGTTACGATCTAGTTTCGAGAGAACCTTTCTCTTTCGAAGCTATCGGAAGCTTATCGTAAGCCGTTACGCCGTTCGAGTGCCGACTTTCTTTCCGTCGTATTTCCGTAGTCTTTTTCTACCGCCAAGAAGAAAGGTAGATTTTTCCGATCTACTCTTCCTAAGTATAGATAAGATGTGTGTGAGCTTTTCGAACTATTTTCGCTAACGAAAATAAAGTTAGTAATATGATTTAGCTTGTAGAACTTTCTTGCTAAAAGTACGTAGTTTACTTTGATCTTGTGGCTACTTGATTGTTTGATCGCCTAATTGCTACGTGATTGTATGAACTCGTCAATAAACATGTGTTGTTTAATTGAACTTCTCGAAGGAAATACGTTTTAAAGATAAAGTGTTGTTTTGAAACGAAGTAATTGTATTTTGACCTTTTAACGAGCATGATAGTATAGAGTTGGATGATCTTGCTATTCGATATCGCATGAGTTATGTGAATAGTACCACCGCGGAGTCGATGCATGTTACGAGACACATGGAATTGGAAAAATAGAGATATGACACCTAAGATGTGGTTAATATGGATTAAAAGTGTTTTGAAATGCATAATGGCCGGACTTGGTAGCCATTATGGCCATGAGTCAGATTTGGTAGCCTTTGTGGCAATGAGCCGAACTTGGTAGCTCATTGTTATGCGACACAAGGTGCCGGTCTTGGATGCTCATGGTTGTGTGTGTGTGTGCGACACAATGTGCCGGACTTGGTAGCCATTGTGGCCATGCGTTGGTAACCTTGTGGCAATGAGCCGGACTTGGTAGCTCATTGTTGTGCGACACAAGGTACTTGTAACCCGTGGTTGTGTGCCTGCGTGTTTTCGGAATTGATGATAAAATATGAGACACAAAACGATGAGTCGCGTAGGAGAGACACACGAAAAACATGACACCAATGCTCGTTAGTGAATGCGCATGTGTAATTGTATGAGTTTATTTGAAAGCATGTTAAGTCTGGAAAATCGTATACTATCTTTGATGTGTATGTTAAGGGTTAGTGGGTTTGAATTTCTCTATTGAGCTTTCAAGCTCACGGTGTTGCTTTATGTGACCCTGACATATTATACTGGTAGCGACGCTGGTATAATGTGTCAGACTTTCTAGATGAACAAGGAGAGCTGTATACCTTGGAGGCTTTCGGAGCTGAGGAACTCGCTAGGATGGAGGAAGAAAAGGAGCTTTAGTTAGCCTTAGTAACCCTCCCTTTTGTGTAATATAAATCTCTCTAAGGAGATTGGATGTAATAATGAGCTAGACTCTGCCTTGTTTGTCTAATAAAACCTTTATTTAACAAACCCAATTTTGGGGGCGTTACACTACACCTTGGAGGCTTTCGGAGACGAGGAGCTGGCTAGGATGGCGGAACAGACGGAGCTGTAGATATGAACCCTAGTTTTCCCTCCTTTTGTTGAATTAAAGTACTCTTTTGAGAATTATAATGTAATATTAAGCCAGACTCTATTTAATTTTTTAATAAAATTATCTATTTAACATTCCCAAAATTAAGGACATTACACAAGGAACAAACTGAGGGGGCAAAATCAAAGGCCAACAGATCAAACCGAAAACACCAAACCTCTAGGTTAGAACTCCAAGGAAAGAGAGGAGTCTTCCTCAAAATTTTGTCCTGGGTAAGGTTGAAGTTAGCCACGTACGAAACCAACCACATGCCTAAGTTGACTACAATCAAGTAATGGTCAAACCCTGTTGGATGGATACGATTCTTATTTTGGACGCATAGTGGGCGTAATACTAGATTAATTCTTTATATTAATTATAGGAAAAAGTTGTGGGTACATATGAGCTTGTATATATCATGTACATATGGGTATTAATGTGGGTCCCACAAAAATGATTTGAACCGCCCATTATTATTAAAATATTTTTTTATGGAGATCTATTAAAAATCAGCTCAACCCGATATCAGTAAGAATTTTTCTGAATTGGTTGTGGCAAAACTACTTAACTGCTCGGTTTCGCCTCTACAAATTCAAAAAAAAATCTTTACCGATCTCAGGTTCAGCTCCATAAAAAATATTTTAAAAATAATGGACGATTCGAATAATCTTTGTGGGACCCGAAGTGGGCTCCAAAAACCCATATATATATGGCATATGTACACAAAGCATTGCTACTAAATTGAATTACCCTTTCCTTCTTTTAACCAACACCAATACCGAACCCGACTTTTTACGGAAAAGATTTTTAAATAAGTTTCAAACACGATGCTCTAATCAATTTCAAGCAAATGAATTTCAAAAAAAATTCTACCAATTTACAACTACCAACAAAAATAAAGCTGTCTAAGTTTCACAAAAAAAAAAATTGATCACAAAAATTCTAGCATTACACAAACACAAACACTCACACACACCCACTCAACGTAGGATCATCAAAATTAGTGCATTGAATTCCAAAACAATTCTGCAATGTTTTTAAGTTATGGAATACAAATCAAAGAAATTGACTCCAATACAATTGCATGTGCTACGGCTTATACCAACCTAAACCAATTACTCTATCTTACTATTGACCTAAGCTATCCAACAAAGAACCCAATAGCCCCATCTCCAAAATCATTGACACATAAAAAAATAAAATAAAAATCACATTCATGTTAGCAAGAAGGGTTATAGGCTTAAGACGAGAGGCAAAATATGGTTTCTTTAATACTTTACTCTGTGGTAGAATTGCTATAGTCAAAGAATGCAAATCAATCTAGTGTATTTGATGCGCATTCTCAAAAGTCAGAAGGGGCCATATTACTTTTGAGGCTAATGCTCGTGAGTTTAATAGAGAAATCATACAATCTGTAGCGGCCTGAAATATACTGGCTCTGTGGCCGCTCGGGCCACAGGGTTTGGCTACGACTGTTCGGTCCTGAGGAAGCTTGCATTCAGAAATCATGTTTTTCATCCTTATACTTTTTGTTCTATGTTTAATAGGACAGGAGGTCTAATAATCATTGCATTTTAAAACCAAAAGCAGAACTAACAATTGGTGGGTTAACAAAAGAGGTCATGATCGTGCTTAAGACATAGATGGTTATATGCGGTGGGAGGCTGGGAGCTAATAATGGAAAGCTATTTTTTTCATGTTACGCCAGCATAGGGTTGATTGGCCTTTCAGTTCCCAAATCCAAATGAAATCAAGTCTTAGCATAGGATACGCTTTCATGGTAACCAAAAAAATGCTAAACCAACAAATGTCACATGTTGGACACTCTAGAGACGCGCACCACGTCGAGGACACCTATGAGACACATATGGGGCGTGCTTGTTAAATTTTAATGATTGTAATTGTGGGACATGCTGACACGCAAGGGACACAACATGCTATTTTTATAATTTTTTTAATATTTTTTTCGGTAAAATATTTTCGACTCTAGCAGTAATAGGACACAAAAGTGATATGTGCATTTGCGTATGTATATAGACATGTACAATCAGCCGATAATGCACTCTATAGGAGTCTTATTTTTTTGGCATCTTTGAGATTCCTCCCGTAGAATGTTGTATGGATTCTAAACTGCAAGTTCACACTCACTTGATTCTTCTATCTTGCATTTCTTTAGGGAATTGCCTGTGCCTGAAGGCAAGTGCACACTCCCTTAACAGGGTGGATTCACAATAGAGGTCATGGTTGTGCTTAAGACATAGATGGGTACAAAGCAGAACTAACAATCAGGTGAAAGCTATTTTTTCATCTTAATTGGACCGCCATAGGGTTGATTGGCCTTTCAATTCCCAAGTCCAAATGCACATCAAGTCTTAGACTTAATAACACAGGATACGCATTCCAGACTAACCCAAAAAAATACTAAACTAATAAATGCCAAGTAGTTAACGAAAACATAGACAGTAGGCCATATTTGTGCTTAGAACCCGTGCACCCTATACTTAGTTCTATCAATTGAACAACCAAGTAAAGAATAAGAATTGAGTGATTACCACAATGGCATCGGCAAAAATTGGCCATACTTTTCTTTTGTGAGGTTATATCCTTTCCCTTCTTTGCAACATATAACCTACCACAACATCTATCAGCAAGTGAAGATAAAAAATAGAGCAATAGATGTTGATCAATGGCCGCTTAAAATGTCATTCAATCAGAATTGTGTTTTCTATCAATGATCAAATTCTACTCACTCGAATGACCAACAATTGAACAGAACTGAAAGCTTAGTCTTCAAATCAAATTTGCTATCCAGAATTGTTGTTATGTGGCTAAAAGTTGGGGATCTTGGGATATAAATGTAGAGGCCCGTACATTTCTTTAATAATTTTAGATGTTTTATAAAAGAATAAATGATGGATTAGTGTGGAGATTAAGGTTGTGGGTCAAGTGTGCAAAGGTTAGAAAGATATGGGTGTTGGTGTAATATGGTGTGTGTGTGTATATCTGTGTGCCAGGGGAAAATTTTCCCATTTCTCCTCTCTTTCTCACTCTCAGTCTCTCACCCTCTCTCTCGACTCTCTCCATCTTTCACTCCGTCACCCCAAAAAAAAAACTCATCACCAAACTCAAAACCCACAACAATCAACCTCAACTCCATAGTCTACTTGCGTATTTGGGCTCATATCGCGTTGGATAGAGCTCGGTTTGGTGTATTTGGCTCGGTTTGGATTCCGGAAGCTAGGACTTACTCAGACTCTTTGATTTGGGCTTGGATACTCGAGGTAGGGAAGTGTACCTCTCTTTATATGTTATTTGAGTATTTTTGTGCCTTAATCGGGTTTGTATTGGTTGTTATTGAGATTGGATTGAAACCTGAAATTTTCTGTCGAAATCGTCTGTAAGTTACTTTCCCTACCGGTAGGAACTTTTCTTCTACCGGTAGGACAATTGAGAAATTCCTTCATAACATGATCAAACGTACAGCAGCAACTCAAAAGCTGCTCAATGTATTCATCCTCCTACCGGTAGGACCTTTCACCTACCGGTAGGTCAAGTAAAGAGTTATTTCGTTCAAATGTTGGCCTTTCTGTTTCCTGTTTCTACCGGTAGGTGAACTGGAGAGTTATTTCGTTCAAATGTTGGCCTTTCTGTTTCCAGTTTCTATCGGTAGGAACTTTGACCTACCGGTAGGTCAAGTGCAGAATTCTCCTCTTCTACCGGTAGGACTCATTCACCTATTGGTAAGTGATTGAGCTACTTTTCCCACAACTCCCAAATCACAATTTGAGGCTTCTCATCGACCCTAATGGGTTTGTTTACACATTCTTTCAAGTGTTTTGGGGAGTATTACTAGTCTCACAATTAGAGTGGTGTTCGGGGGACTTGAATGAACTCGTTGAGTTAAGAAGTGTGAAGTGTAAGGTATGGCACGGTGGGATACAAACAATACACATGAACAAGTCTAGTGATCCGATGAGTAGTATTGCAATTCGTTTTCTCTCGACTCGTAGAATCCTTTAGATTCCTCTAGCATACACTATACAGATTACAAGTATAGAAAATAGAAGACCGGGCACCGTAGAGTTTAGTTGTGGGTTGATATATGGTATGTGTGGGTGTGAGGATATACTTAGAGGTATGGTGAAGACGTGTATGTACTTGCATACGCTATGGTAGATCGTTGGTCTTGTAAGGCCATGTGATTGACTAAATAGCTTTTGGATTTGATTGAATGATTTGATGTTTGTAAAATGGGAACATGGAGTAAATGTGAATAACAAACAGACACCACGAGAACTTGTCATGTGTTGATAATGAGAACTTGACACGAAGGCATGGACATTGTTGATTCCGCCGTGGACACTCAGTGAGATTAAAAGAGGACTAATGCTACAAAGCATATAAATGGGCATCACTTATATGTGATGTGTCCCGAAATAGATAAATGGGCATCACTTATATGTGATATGTCCCGGAGTAGATAAATAGGCATCACTTATATGTGATGTGTCCCGGAGTAGATAAATGGGCATCACTAATATGTGATGTGTCCCGGAATAGATAAATGGGCATCACCATATGTGATGTGTCCCGGAATAGATAAATGGGCATCACCATATGTGATGTGTCCCGGAGTAGATAAATGGGCATCACTTATATGTGATGTGTCCCGGAGTAGATAAATGGGTATCACTTATATGTGATATGTCCCGTGGTACGTGCAATACATGTGAAAACCTTGATTGAAGAAATATGAAATCTTGAGAAAAAGAAAGAAAGGTTGACTTTTACTAAATCGGATTATTTAAAAGGAAAAGTTTCTTGATAAAGGGTTCGGTGATGAATGAAGGAGAAATGAGAAAGAATGTGACACCGCACGAGCAGATGGATTGGCGATAGTTGGATAATTGATCATGATAGTTATGTTTATCTTTGTTGTCATTTGGTTTCTATCATTTGTTCATCCGTATTGCTCATTTGCATATAGAGTTTGTGTAGACTTTTCTACTGGGTTTGTGTAGCTCAAACGTTACATCATTTTCAGGTGCTAACCCGGAATAGTAGCTTGCATGCTTGGAGTGTTTGGAGTGTGGACACACCTTTTTAAAAGATAACCAAAGGAGTTACTTATATAACCTTTGAAAGCTAACCAAAGGTTCATAAGCATCATAAACATCACCAGATCTTCGAGTGAAATAACATCATAAGCATCATTAACACTAATTTCTTATAAACCAAAAAAAAAAAAAATTTCATTAACACCACCACAACCCCGCCTCCTCCACCATCACCAGATGCCGCCATAGCTGCCACCCACCACCACCAGATCCCGACAGCCCCTGAATCAACCCCACCCTCCACCGAACACAAGTGAAAGGTACGGCTATGAGGAGCAAACTGCAAAAAAATAAATTAATACATTCTTCGAAACTCAGCAGACAAACTATTAAGGAGTTACCAGATCTTCGTGAAAATATGAACAATTCTTCCCCCAAATCCCGACAATCCATCCAGATCTTTCAAGCTTGTAATTAGGTCCAAACCCAAATTCAACTTAGATCTATAGAAGAGGCAACTTACATTCATTGAAGGGGTAACTTAGGTCCAAACCCAGATTCAACTACATATCGACTCATAATCTCATACAAGGGGCAACTTAGGTTCATAGAAGGGACAATTTAGGTCCATAGAAGGGGCAATTTAGGTACAAACCCAGATTCAATTCTGGTTCATTGTAGGGGCAAATTAGATTCATAGAAGAGGCAACTTAGATCCAAATTCAGATTCAACTACATATCAACTCATGATCTCATACAAGGGGCAACTTAGGTCCAAACCCAGATTCAACTACAAATTGACTCCATGTATGGGGAATTTCTTTTGCTTCGTTTCATGTATTGGGAATTTCGTTTTCTCCATTTCATGTATGTGCCATTTCACAAAAACTTGAGGGCATAATAGTTATTTTAGGTGGCCCTTTCCATTTATTGGCAATTTCTTTTTTCCTTTTCATATCTAGATGAATTTGGAAAAAAGTGGTCCATGAGTGGGGCATTATTTGCCCCTCTTACCACTATCTGGTAATTTCCCCAAGAAAGAAATGAGAGTTTCACCTAATTAGGGGATGTTCCGCTTTTAAAAAATGTATTTTTTTTTCAAATGGATGTAATTTCAAACTCAAATATAATGAAAATGAAAAATATTTTTTCAATTTTTTTTGCACCGTTTAAAAGATTTTGATGAAATCTATTAAACAAAATCCATATTGATTGGAAAATTATTTGCGTAAACACATGATTTTTGAGCTTGAAAATTTTCTTTTTCTAAAAGTACTTTTTACTGTTCATTTGGAACAGCCTCTTATTCCGGACTCGTCGGGTTTCACTTTCGCCAACGATTCACAATCACCGACTTGCCACCCCAAATCGAAAGCGCGAAAACCCACGCATCACCACTCTGGTTTAGGGTTTCTCACGCATCTAGAATCGCCCAATTCCGCCTCTTCTCTGACCCTTACCACATAATCATTAATCACCACCACTGCGCAAGAGCCACCAGTTATCTTTTTCTTTCTTTGGTCGAATTAATCCACACCACTTGCCTAACTCCTCCATGATGGAATTAAAATATTCACCTCATTAATCCACACCCACATGCCTGATTTAATCCCAACTCTACATTCTGTTCTCCAAAATATTTTTGACCAGAAGAAAGATTTACGGATATCCTTTGGCAACTGATGGCAAGGTTGGTGGTGGTCGAAATCACACTGGTGAGTGTCGAAACTTGCTGGGTCTTGTAGATCGGGAGATTTGAACACCAACCGAAGTAGATTTGCGGGTTGCCGAAGTGAACAAAGGTCTGGAGAGGCTGTAAATGTAACGCCCAGATTTTCGGACACGTTAATTAAATCATTTTTAATGGATTTAATAATTCATATGAGTGATTTAAGAAATGAAATTTTATTAAACAGAGTTTAGCAGCGGAAATCTCAAACACTAAATTCAAAATTTCTTAATTGTAGTACAACTCCAAAAATAAAACAAAATTTGACTAATGTGATAACACTTTTAGAAATTCAAATAATAGTATTTCAAATTAACAGAGCTTCTAAAGGCTTAACATCCAATACTCGACAAACTCCCCTTCCTCAGCTGGGAGGTCCTCATCCGGTACTGATCAACTTGCAGAGGATCCTGTTCTTCGGTCTCCTGATATCTTACACGCTTTGGCAAATTGATTGCCAAAGCAACCGATTTACCAGGATACAAAGGTATCCGTAAATGATAATTCACCCAATAGAATAATTCTAACCCTACCAACCCTTACTCTACAATTTGCAGTTCAACAATATAACATTTGATAATATACAGATGATACAGAATAATAGCACATTGTCTTTTTCTTTACTATCCATCATCTTACATGAAATCTAAGGATTTTCTCCACAAGATCCTTTCCTCCCACATCCACTAACTACAACCGTCTTATGGGTCCACCATTCCTCTTGCTTATCCTGTACCAGGGTCCTAGGTGAGCGCATCTAAATTATGTACCGAGCATGTTCTCACTTAAGACCATAACAGGAGGATCGAGTCATACCATGACGTATCGTACATTAGGGTTGGACATCCACTACCTCACGCTAACTATAACCGTCTCATGGGACCCATTCTCTTCCCCAAAGAGAAACTTCCCATGACGTATCATACATTAACGTCTCACTAACTATAACCGTCTCATGGGACCCATTCCCTTCCTCGAAGGAAAACTTCCCATGACGTATTATAGATTAGCATCACAACATATCTCATCACCGGGCCCTGCATGTGGTATTTCAACACAGGGCCCCATTGGTTACCCTTGCCATCGCCATGGCTCAATTCACAATCCACACAGTACTCACACTTTCAACACTTCACCATTTTCCATTTTCTTATCATCGTCTACATGATTCACTATTCGCAACCACCCAATGAACCCAAATCCATTCTAGCACGTACAACATGATACAGTTAATAACAATTCAATTTATAACATAATACATTTCAGTAAGATAAAAGGTACATATCAGATAATATTGTGCGATAGAACTAATCATGCGATAAAACTAATAATGCGATAAAACTAGGATCGAACTAGAACTAATTAACATTGGGACTTAAATATTATTATCTTATTCACTAGGGTGGAATTGCAAGCTGTTCAAACTCATGGGCTAAACTGTGATTTATCCCAAAACAAATTTCAGAAATACAGTAGCATGCAACAGTCGGCTAAACAGGGGTTTTTGGTCGGATCTCGACCGGCGACGTCGGGTTCGATCATTTTCGTACCAAAACATTGAACTCCAATACATAAACATTTAATATACTTAGGAGAAAGTAGGAGAGCGATTAATCTACCTTTAATCTGAACAAAACGATTCGGTGGAGCCCGGTGGGTTTTTGTTTGGCGGCGAAAGTTTGGTATTCTAGCAGCAACTTTGGAATGGAATAACTTGACCAACCCTCTACCGTTTAGGACAATTCTTGTGTCTAACACGAAGATCTTGAAACGTTCTACAACTTTTGTGAAGAAGTTTAAGCTCGAAAACCATTCAAACTAGGAGAAAACTGGAGGTTTTCATAAGTCTCGTGTGCTGTCTGGTAAATCCAAACATTTCATTGAACTTTGAACGGCGATAACTCTATCAATTCTTGACCGTTTTGCGCGATTCTTGGGTTGGAATCGAAGCTCTTGACACCCTCTAGAAGTTTCATGAAGACAACAAATCCTAAAAATGAATTTAACTAGGAGAATGTAGACACCCCAATTTGGCCTAACGATTATTTCAAGGCCCACCTTGGGGACCATCCCGATGATGAAATAGATACAGTGATTGCTGATTGACTTCTTGTGAACCTTAGGACTTTCGGTAAGAACTTTTAGCCACTTAGAGGACCCAATCCAGAGCCAAATAACCTTTCAGACAGAAATACAGTATCCCAGGAGAATTCATATGTCGTCCGTAACATTGATCTCACGGCCGTAACATCATTTCTTCACCCGAGCAACCTGTTGCTTGAAAATCACCCTGAGAGATCAATCCCTCGATCGCAGGATCTATCCCTCGATCGCAGGATCTATCCCTCGGCCGCAGCATCATTTCCTCGGCCGCCAGATCTATGGCTCGGCCGCCAGATCGTCTTTTCTTCAGATTCTGGAACGTTCTGTCATACGTTTGATTCGTTCACAAAGCCCTAGCAGCCAAATCCCGATGCGTTTGGGCTACGCCAGAGGATTGCCATGAAGAGTTAGAATCACTCTCTAACTCCAATTTTACTCGTGCATTTCAATTGGTTGAGGTGTGTCATCCCTTTGCCTATATAAAGGACCTTTTGGGTTCCAAAATTAATAAGTGGAATCATTCCCTCAAGCCACGAAATTCTGCACACATACTCTCTCAAACCTTCTCTTCAAAAGTCCTAACCTTCTAAAGGCAGCCATCAATCCGATGATCAAACCCTAACCCTAGGGTTTTCGAGAAGCAATCAGTCAAATCACCCACAATCCGAGGCAATCCAGCCACTGAGGGATCAAGGTGGTGAGACCCAATGGCCTCTGGTTTGATTTATTTATTGTTTTTATGCTTAATCATAGCATTTGATTATCTGCCAACTTTTCTGTCTGGTGTGAGGAATAACATCGATCAGGGCTTCGATCCCTCGACCGGTACATAAAACCAGGAAGATCTCTCGACCGTTACTTCCATTCACCAGCCGCAAGATCTATATCCCTGGGACATGGTTGCTTTATTCTGCTTTCTGATGCATGATTTCAATTACAGTCTTGGCTCACCCTTAATTGCTTAAAGGCTAAAAACAGACTATGTGTTAGAATTAAATAAAGCATGTATATGTCTTATGTCGAACAACTATGGGCCAGTCTCACGGCTGGGCAGAAAGGGGTGCCTAACACATTCCCCTTACTGTAATTTTGGCTCCCATACCCAGAATCTCTATCTATTTTCCTAGTTTTAATAAACTAGGTGGCGACTCTGTTTTGATGATGACCGCTATCATGTGGCGATGTTCCTAGCCATGAGAATATCCACGATCTTGGTTTATGCAGCAAGCAACCAAACGAGCAAACAACGATCAATTTGTATGGCGACGCCCCGCTCCAGGAAAGTGTCTACAGTTTTTGGCGACTCTGTTGGGGAATTGAGAGCCATAACTAGAAAGTTCAATATAAGGCTAATACATGCTTTATTCAAGTCATTTATCATATGCGTCGAACAGGCAACCTCGTTGAGTTCACCTAACACCCCGGCATAACACGGGCTATGTTAGGGGTTCCAGCAAACTCTACAGTCACCTGTACCTAGTGGTATATGAAAAAAAAATCACCCAATCACCGCCTTTGATGGGTTGGTGAAAGGACTGGTGCCCTTTGACAACGGAGCACCCTGAGACTACCTAAACCTTACTTGTGTTAGAAAGCCATATAACCTATCAAACTAAGACAGGAACCCACAGGTTAAGGAAATTTCCTGCATTTTGCTTCCAAGTTCTTCCTCACACCTTGTATCATCTATTATTGTAAATAACTCTTTCTGTGCAGAAGGGTTGCAATTTTCGGCCCAAATCCTAACCCTATACAACAAATACTAACTTGCTGGTATTTTTACTTTTACAAGCAGGCACTTTAGGTAGATCAAAGAAGCAACCTCAGCCAGTTTTATACTCTTACAACACCCGAAGCTACGCCAAACAGAGGCCTTTACAGCCATCTCACCTGTCATCCTCACCTGTCAAAACACCTTCACCGCGACGGTCTCAATCACTTCCTGGGACTTCGTGACCATCTTCTCAGCAAATTCGATTATCTACCAAGTCTCAAACTTCCCCAAGCAATCCTCTCATGGCAGACAAGGACGCTAGTATCACTAAGCTCCAGGCTCAAATTGCCTATTTACTAGCCGAGAAAGCAACAAGAGATGCTGAAGACAAAAAAGACGAGGAAGAAGCAGGAAATCCTCTCGAAGTGGTATTGGTAGAAAATCCAGAATTAACCAAGTAGGTTAAGGAGATCAAGCATGCCCTGGCCCATTCACAGGGAGACCAAATTTTGGACTTTGAAGGACTTTGCCTTTTCGCAGATTCTCAACTACCCGAGAAGTTCAAGATGCCAAGTATTGAGAAGTTCAATGGAACTGGCAATTCTACCAGCCATGTCCGCGATGTTAAAAACACCCTAAAGCCAATGGGTCTGAATGATAAGCTTATAGCTCAACTATTCCAACAAACTCTCACAGGTAGTGCACTCAATTGGTTTCTCACTTTGGAGTTCGAACATTATCACACTTGGCCAGAAATCGCCAACGCTTTTATCAAGCAATATGCATACAATGTCCAAACTGAGCGAGCCACTCGAGATTTGGAAATGACCAAGCAAGAGTCAAACGAAGACTTTGTTACCTTCGTAGCCAGATGGAGGGAGAAGGTTTCCAAAATGAAGAACCGCCCCTCTGAGGAAGATCAAGTGAGAGTAGTTGTCAAGAAACTGCATCACAAATACCTCACACACATTTACACTCAGGCTATCACTGATTTCAAACGCCTGCATGCTACTGGGCTGCGAATTGAAGAAGGGATCAAGTTAGGCCTCATTGGGAAGGAAGAAACTCCTCCACCCAAGAAAACCTTCCCAACCCGTACGTCTCATGCCTCCATCAACACCCTTAACTCAGCCTTACCATAAGACCCTTTCCAAACTAGCTCATCTAAAAGCTCAAATCGCTCCCGCCGCAACTTTGACCCTCTCTATATGACCCCATCCCAAGCCTTAGCCATTCTAAGCCGTCAAGGGCATCTCAAGCCCCTGAATAACCCATCTCCTCAGCCACCTTATGGCCCAAGCTTTGACGCCCATAAACAATGCGCTTACCACCAGCACCCAGGACATGAGACAGACCGTTGCATGCGTCTTCGTCATGACATCCAAGATCTCATTGATAGCCAAGCCATAAAACCACCCAAGCCCAATGTGCAAACCAATCCACTCCCTACTCATAATACTGAACCACCCCTCGAAACATCAATCTTATAAGCCTCTCCATAACTCCGCGTATAATCCTACCCAGTGCGTCATCCCAAATACCCAAACCAAATCATCCCTAACCTTTCCTGAAGAGGATTTCCCTCGTATTTATGCAATTGACGATGGAGATTGGTGGCTGGAAATGGGCCAAGCCCTGCCAAGTGATTGGGAAGTTGGAAGAATCGAACCTATTGATCCCTGGAGCACTCAAGAGAAGGAGATAGGTCATCTCACCAGAAGTGGAAGAGTGTACAAACCTCCCAAACTAAGTGGAGAGAGTTCAACCTCAACACGAGTAATGCAACAAGAAGAAGAGGAAACTCAAAGGATCGAACCTGAGGAAGACAGAGTGCTAAAACAACTGAAGAAAATCCAAGCTGATATCTCTATCTAGGGATTGCTTATGTCCTCCTACAAACATCGCAATTCCTTCTTCAAAACCCTGGGGAAAGCTAAAGCTTCCATCGACATCACCCCCGAAGATTTGGTAGGCTTCATAATGACGTCCAAAGCCCTGAAGCCAACAATAGCTTTCACCGACAAGGACCTGCCTCCTAAAGGTCTTGCACACAACAAGCCTCTTTACATTTCTCTCAAATGTCTCACTAAATGGATTCTACTAGTTTTGTGGATAACAGGTCTGCTCTGAATGTGTGCCCTCAAAGGACTCTCGATAAGTTGGGAGTAGGTACTGTTGATATATGCCCTTCAAGCCAAGGTGTAAGGGGATATGATAATTCAAAGAGGAGAGTGGTTGGGTGTGTCACCCTACCACTAGAAGTAGAGAAGATCAATAGAGATGTAGAATTCCATGTAATGGACATACCAGCCACCTTCAATCTCTTGCTGAGAAGGCCATGGCTACAGACACTGGGGCAGTACCTTCCACTTTACATCAAAAAGTCAAGTTTACAGCAGATGGAAAGGTCGTGACCATCTTGGGAGATTCATCAATTCGAACCCATTCCGACACACCTGTGCAAGAAGTAGGGACTGAAGAAACCTTTCTTACAGGATTCAGCCTTAAGGAAGTAACTGTTGTGCAAGCTTTGATGGTTGAAAGAAGCTTTTACATAAGCACCCCTGCCATACAGATGATGAAGAAGCAGAACTACTGTCCTGGATTG
Organism: Rhododendron molle; assembly: GCA_025413875.1. Classification (NCBI taxonomy): domain Eukaryota; kingdom Viridiplantae; phylum Streptophyta; class Magnoliopsida; order Ericales; family Ericaceae; genus Rhododendron; species Rhododendron molle. Next base: position 27,209,464 of record CM046389.1, read on the forward strand.
GGTTTAGGCAAAAGGTCACAAGGCATCCCACAAATGATTAATCCCCCGCATAATTAATACGCCTTTGGTCTTGGCTACACCCCGACAGAAGCCGAGATAGAAAAGAAGAGAAGCATGGAAAAAGCTAAGGCAGGAGGAAGCAGAATCAAAGAAAAGAAACTCATGGTCCCAAAAAGACTCAACGGTTGGGGTGCAAGAGAAGGAGAAGACTTCCCATTTTGCGGTTTTGCAGAAACATGGGAAGATGAAACTACCAAACAAAGGTACCCTGGAATGCAAATCTTCTTTGATCAAGAATGGACTGACAGTGATATGGAAGAAGAACCAACAAATTCTTCTCCCATTCCTCCCAAAGATTGGATCGAGGTGCTGGCTGAGTTTGACCTAAAGATTCTGTTTGGCAAAGAAGAGGGTGAAAAAGAGTATAAAATTGAGAAAAGCAAGGAAAAGGGGCAACTCTCGAGATGCTGCAGTAGTTGCATGACATGGCAAAAACATTACTTTTATTTCCTAAATCAAGCTAGGACATGTTTTGGGCCCCTGTTTGGGCATTTTCTATAATAAACTCTCATGTTATCATTTCATCTTATGCATATCAAATGATTCAATCTTCAAGAATGCCATTGCTATACACTACAATCTCTTTGCCAAAGCAAGGGGAATTTTAAGGATGTAATTCTCTATGTTGACCAACAAAAGAGAAAGAAGGGACAAACCCTGATTACTTAGAACTAAGTTTTTGCCAAGACTTAAAAAGAAGACGCTATCTCCGTGAGAACACTTAGGGTTAGCTTGCCCATCATGAAAGTACAAACACAAAAGGAGGTTCATGAAAATATCTCCATCCAATTCCTCTCCAAAGTACAGAAAACTTTTTGTGAGAAAATGCTCGTTAAGGCTAGGACAAGAGCAATAGCCTGCTAGGACAAGAAAATGCAAAAACGCAGCCTAGGCAAAAGTTAAGGCATTCAATAGCTTGCTAGGGACTCAACCTCCATCAAGTAACCTAGGAAAAATATAGAGCACGTGAGAAGAAAAAAAAAACCAAGAGTAGAAACCCAACCTCAAAGGTGGTAACTTTGGAACTACGTAAAAGGTCTGATTCCCTGATTGGGATACGTAGGCAATCTCACACTGAGATATGACCCAAACATTTGGAGAGAAGGAAAACATCAACGAATTTGTACTCAATGATAGGCATAGCTAACACTGCGTATTGAGCTCGCAAAAGATGAGTTAGTCATTTTTCAAGGAATTGATGAAAACAAAAGATCACGAGAATCATCGCTCGTTCCCTCTGACTCAAAAAGTCATTAACATAAGGAACAAGATATCCCAAGAGTCCTAAAACATGGCAAAGAGATTGTGGAAATGGCAAAAGCAAATAAAAGGTATGAATCCGATTCAAGCATAAGAAGGAAGGAATGCCACTTGGCTAAAACAAAAGGTCCAACTCCTTTAGGAAATAGAAGTAGCAGCCGAAGAATGGAATCCTCCGCCGCGCAATCCATCCCTCAGCCCATGTTTCAATCTGTTTCAAAGCTGTTTGGCCACTCACAGCGATTAAGACTTTGAACTAGCGCATACAATCCTAAAGCATCTCGAGGACAAAACACAAAGTTAAAACAAATCATAGTAGTTGCCAAGCATGCTGAAATTGCTTCATAAAAATACATATCATTATCTATTTTGGAACTAACAAATACAGGTACAAAGCAAAGGGCAAGCTATTGCCCGCGGCCCCTCTTGGGTGCAGGACAAAATGCTCAGAATGAGGACGCTGATCCTCTGTCCCTCGCCTCCATCATCAGCTCTAGCATCTCCATCACCAGCCCTGGTGCTCCCACCCTCGCTGACTCCAGCACTCTGAATAACTAACACCGTTAGCACCCACTCCGCTTTAAGCTGCAGAGCATAAAATATCGATATTCAAGCTCACATAAAACATGATGGAAAGGAAAGAAAATCAGAGAATACATACTGCAGCTATCCGACTACGTTGCCTCCGAACCAGGGCCTCCGCACTCTGAAATGCAACGTACCTAGGTAATGCCAGGGTTTTGGCGGAAAGTAGTTGAAGGAGCGCGGGGCTGCTGGGGAAGTTTTTGCGGAGAGTTACCTTTAGTATTTTGGGGTAGATCAGTACACGGCAGGTGTGTTTGCTTTTCTTGATCATCCTTACTTTGACTGAAGGGAGCTCGGTAGAGTAGCCTATCCTTGCAAATGAGCTGGAAGGAATTGATGTAGTTGGGGCAGAATCCAAGCCATCTGCAGGGATGAATCGGATGCCAGTTTTAAGATAAGGGGTGGAACCCAAGCCATCTTCTAGAGACGAGTTGGATGCCGTTTGTGAGATATAGGGGGCGCGAGGTCAGTGACTGAAGCACGGAGCGTTGTGATGAGGGAAACGAGGCACGGAGCCGGTTGCAATCATGAGCCTGGGGTGACCGAAGCGTGGAGCTGGGGTTGATAGTTCAAAGAGCTTTGCCTTCCGGAGGTGAGAACTTTGAAATGTCAGAGCTTCGAGCTTCGACGTGATTTGAACAAAGGCGTAGAGCCAGTTGTATTCTGATGGTCTGTGCACGGAGCTTTCTCATCATAAAATTTGGCTTCGAGCCAAAGGATCGAGGCGCCGGGCCGATTAATAAAACCGAGGCTTAGAGCCGGTTGATTTGCAGGATTGACCTGTTTCATGAATAAAAGATATGCAGAATATGTATATGATGATAGTGGTTAGATATGAGCAGATATGATGATGCAGACTCGATGATAACAATGGTGATGCAGTTGATGCTAATGTGCATGGGACCGTGCGTGTGTGTTTGATTTAAGCATAAAGCTTCTTTCAAGTTCCGGACTTGAGCACTCGGAGCATAGAGCTCGAGCATTCGGACGGCAGAATCCGAGCATTCAAAGTACAGGCTTTGAGCGTCCAGTACGCAGTGGTTGGGCATCCAAACGTAGAGCTTGTGCATTCAAGGTATAAACCTTAAGCATTCGAACGTCGAGTTCGAGCGTCCAGTACACAGTGGTTAGGCATCCAAACGTAGAGCTTGTGCGTTCAAGTACAGGCTTGAGCATTCAAAGTACAGGCTTTGAGAGCAGGTGATATGGCGTTGTTGAGTAGTGAGTTTGTAGAACTGTTGAGTTGTTGAATATTCCATCTTCCATCTTCCACGGGGTTTGATTTGTTCTTCTTGCTTGGAATGCTTCCAAGGCCAGTTCTGAGTATGCTCGGGACTCCCCCCAAGGCTACTTTTGAGTGTGCTCAGGACTCCACCCCAAGGCTAGGTCTTGACCCTATTCCACTTCAATTCTGTCGACTTGTTGACCCAAAATGCCATAAGGCTTGTGAAATGCTTTGGCTATTATGGCCTTCACAGATTTCCATCACTTTGACTGACGGGGTGATTCACACATACGCTCTAGGAGATTTCCATCGCCTCCTTTGGCAAATTCAACTTGTTTTGGGAGATTTCCATTGCCTCTATTAACGGGGTACCTTCCGGAGGTTGAATGCTTTCTGGAAGCTGGCTATACAAACGCCTTTTGGAGAGCTTTAGTAACACGGATGCCTTTTGAAGAGCTGAAGTGTGTACTAGGTGATTGTAAGCTTCATGCAGATGTATTTTCTTGTTGGTTGTTCACTCAATGTATTAAGTGAAAGCCATAGGATTGTATTGCTAGCCTGCTGAGCGCGAGGTTGTGCATATGGCAAGGCCTTGAAGCTGTTGGATATGGATAATGACAATGGAGCTTGCTGAGTGATTCGATGGTGCAAGAAGTACGGTGCTTGCAGAGATGGTATTTTCATGGGCATTTGAGCCGCTGAGTTGAGTACTAGAGAGTTACTGAGTTATGGTGTTGTCTGAGATGGCGAGCAAGGAACACATGGTGTAGCTAGGTGAGCCTGACTTTTGGAGTGATGAGCTTGAGGCCGCTAGGTGAGTGAGGCCGTTTAAATGATTGTGGACATAGAACCACTGAGTTGGTTGATGTAGAGCTGTTGGATTTGCTTGATGATAGCACGAAGCAAGAAGCTATGGTGCTAATTGCAGAGTTTGCTCAGGACTAGTTACGAGGCTATTTTTCAGCCTCTTTGACTGGGCTTTGTCGGTTATAGATACCAAGCTTGGTATGGTCGATTCAAGGACCGAAATCCAGGAGAATCCTGCAATCCACATTTGAATAGTTTAGAAAACAGCAATGGATAGGACAATATGCAACAGGCTTGGAGTTGACCACGGGCCGAAGTCCTTTTATGCTGACTGCTAGGGGCAGGACCACCACACTTAAAGAACCCTAATTCAAGAGCCTGAACGATTGCGGGTGACATGGTTTGCAACATGACATATATGCATATTAATTTGAGTATTTAGAAAGAAACGCAAGCCCCCTATTTAGGCCATGAATGCTTGACTTCTAGCTAAATCGTGCATGATGACAATGATCTAATTGCCCCTAGCATAGAAACATGCGATGCAAATAATAACGAAAGTGAGTGCAATGTTTCTGTTCGGCGGAGATCTTGGCGCGCCCTTGACAGTGCTGTGTGACAGCATTCCACAAAAGAGTTGAGGTGTTCCCCTGGATATGATGCTTCTCAGGCTGAGCTTTCTTCAAGTGTGTTGGCAGGGAGGTAGACTTTATAGTGCATCCCTTTGTTGCCCTTTATTCCTTGTATAGATATGATGGTCGTGATGCTTTGATGAACCTGCCTTGTTTGAGCATAAGAACACCTCATACTTGGGATTAGCTTATGCAACCAAGACAACTACTTTTGCTAAGCAAACATAAAGATGTACACGTGGAATACTAGGGTCAAAAATGTCTATGCAAAAGACAAGGTGAAAATGATATGCAAACAAATCCACAATGTGTTCTGGACATCTCAACTTTCGCGTGTTTAAGCTAATGCTCCTCTTTGATTTAGGGAGACCAAAAATGACTTTAAACTAGTTAAGTGATTATGACAAGATAGACTACAATACTCTAGCGACATTGCTGAAAATATTGTTTGGCCCAAGGCCCATCTAGTTACACTCCTCATGAAATGGGAAACTCATTTTATCTCCTCAAAAGTTTGTAAAAGCAATTATGCTTGTATTGCTGTGTCAAAAATGTTTAGGATAAAATCAACTTTGAAAGCTTTTCCTTGAGGATTTCTAGGTCATATCATTCTATCCATGCTCCACACTCACGTCATTCAATCATCAAAGAACATAGAATTATTTTGCAAACCTATGCCCCTAGTCAATTAGGTGAGTTTGTTGCTTGGAGCTTGATTTGGTTGACATGAGTTGGATTGATAAGCGCCTATTGAGACCCACATAAGAGGTTGGATACTTTTGAGAGAAATGCATAAAGGGGATCATAGCCATGCCCCTTGTCTCACGTAATTCTCTATGCTGTGTGATTTGCCAAGATGATGCAAATTTCAGGATTCTTGCCCTTCGTGTTAAGTTCCACATTGGTGATGCCCCTAGTGTCTAGGACCTTGCTACTAAGTCGTGTTCCCCAATCTGAGAGGACTTTGTTATGGACCATATTGTAGGTTAGGGTGTCGGCTTAAGAAAGGAAGGGATGTAAAGGCTCAAACCTAATTTCTACTCATGCTTGGGTTTTAAAAGCTAGCAGCCATCTTCAACATTTTTTATCAACTCTTGTCGTCTCTTGTCTCACTTTGTGTGAAAGAGTTATTTTCTTCAAAAATGTCCTTTGTATATATTGGAAGAAATGTTTCTTTCAAAATGCCCCTTGCTTGACGAGGCGCTCATTCTTTCATTTGATTTTTCTTTCATCTCTCCTTGCATTTTTTTTTGTGTATGCCCTAGTGCAGGGAATGACTGTCTAGCAGGCTTTTCAAAAGAATTATCCAGAGGCTCAACGTGGCTAGCAAAGGATAAGTGTTTGGGATAGAGAAATGAATGCCTTTCTTCATCTTGAAATACACGACAAAGTGTCAAGGATCCTTACCAAGAAATTAAGGGTTTCGATGTTTAACCAAGCGAATTTTAATCCTTTGAGACACATAGTAGATGCATGGGAACATGGCTAATTTCTCACTTTGTTCGTGCTCTAACTTTTGCCTAGACCGCCCTTACGGGTTTTCAATCTAGCGAGCTCATCATTTTTCTTCTCTTCATTTTTTTTCTTTTCTTCTTTCTCCTCTTTTCTACTCTTCATATTCAAAAGCATGTCTTGCTTACAGGTGATCTCTGTGAGGGTTTAGAGATGTGTCAACTCCTTCTCAGCTCCACAGAAATGACGCGAGTCATAGCTTTGAAAAACTCATTCCGTGCTTTTGACAATTCAAGTGATTATGATGTGTTTCAAAAGATGTTATAAGATTACTTTGAAACTCTTGCGGATTGTTTTCAACGTTTGATGTTATCATGAGCATTCTATAGCAGCAACTCAGCACATGGGAAAATAGTTTGAAGATTGTGGCCGACCATAAGGTGCCTACGTATCTCAAAAAAAAGAGAATCAGGCCATTTGTAGTTCAAGTTCGAGGAGACTCTTATTCACATTTCATGCTAGGTGCAACAAGCGGACTTACGACCAAAATAAACTCAAGACATAGACCTTTAAAAAGGAAACAGATATAGACCAAAATAGTAGCTAGGACTAGCTAGATAAGACTCCTCAAAAAAATTGACTCTTAGCCTAAGACGTGACAGGCATGGATGCTGCCCAGTGATCAAACTCAGCTGGATCAATCTTCTCTTGATCGATGAGGTCTTGGATCGCATTCTTGAAAGCCCCACATTCTCTGATAGAGTGGCCATTTACTTGGTGGTACTTGCAATACCTTCCGCCTTTTTGTATAAAATTTGGAAATTTTGGCTGTAACGGCTTCAATACCCCTTTTGCTTCCAAGATACAGAACACCTCTTCCAAGTTCATTTTAAGAGGAACAAAGTGTCTCTTTTGCCTGCGGTCGAGATGGGATCCCACCATTTTAATATTACTGTTGCTTATGTTCATCTTATAGTTGTTTTTCTCTTTGAGAGATTCCTGGTTTAGATCAATGGTATTGAGAAGAAGTTGCTTTTCATGTTGCTGCTGCAGATCGTTCACCACCATTTCAATTTGGTTGTCCTCAATGGAATAAGTTTCTCTCTGAGCTGTCCTTTTCAGCCGTCTAGTAGGGGGAGGTGGAGGTGGAGCTTGAGCTTGTGGAAGACTTCTTTGCAAGCTGTGAACAACGGTGGCTAGGGCAGCCACTGATTCAACCAATACGTTAACTTTAGCAGCCAGAGCTTCAATCTTCTTGTCGGCCATTGCTATCACGTCTAAGACCAAACCCAAAATTTAGAAAAAGCAAGAACTTAGCTACGCTCAGGTTGAGATGTCCAAAATCAAGTGTCTATGCAACGCATACATCAAACACACTTATTGCTCTTAAAATGCAAATCTAGCATGCTGGGGGGCTTAACCAAATGATAATTGATGTTGACATATGATCATGCAATATGCTATAAGAAGAAATGAGGGTAATTGACCCCTCTTTTGGTTTAGTTCCCTGTATGGTTAGTGAAAGGCAAACAAAATGATATACATAGCACCATAGCTACTTTCACGGATTATGGATGAGACATGAATTGCAATTCGTCTGTACGCATGAGTTTATCGGATACTATAGATAGCCAGCCATTTTTGATATGGATGATTCTTAAGACTTGTTGCTACCCCTTAAGATCCCACTTCCAAGCCAATCCATATTATGAGACACAGAAAGTAGACTCGGAGTCCATTGCTGTGCTAACGGCTATTTGAGTGTTTCAGAAAAACTTGTCATTTGAGGATTAGACTTGGCATTGCAAAAAGTTTTGAAAGTTCTTTCAATTCTTGGTTAGGGAAGACTCTTTCTCAAAATGTGATTGAGGTAATTGAAATTCACTTGATTATTTGCTAGCACATTGGTAACCTCCTAAATTTTACCAGCTTGTTGAAGTAAGCATGATCAAAATTTTGAATTTTTGAAAGATGGGTTGCTAGGCCGCTTTGAAAATAGTAACCAAAGTCCTACACTTGTCATGCTAAATCGTCCATGGAGTATTGCAAGTTCTATCCATAGTATCCTTGACTTTGCATACAATCATCTATTACCTGCTCTACTACCTTGCACTCCCTCTTTCCTTTAGCCTCGCAAGGCAAAGATTGCTAAGGCAATCCCTAGTTCAATTGCCGACGAGGCGGCCAGTTGTTCGATTTCGTTCTAGAAATCCATGCTTTGCGGTGCTTTAAGTAAAGCGGGAGTGTTAAGTGAGCAATGATGCTTTCAACTTACCGAAAACATATCTTGTAGGTAATGGCATGCCTCAGTGCTTAGCTATAAAGACTTAGAGTTAGGGCTCTTAGTTCATGCCCCAACCCTTCTGCACAGAAAGCGGTATTAAAACAACATATACAGGGTGTGAGGAAGAACTTCTAAAACAAGATGCAAGTAGATTCCTAACCTGCAGGATCCTGTCTTATTTTGATAAGTTCTATGGCTCTCTAGCACATGTAAGGTTTAGGTAGTCTCAGGGTGCTCCGTTGTCAAAGGGTACCAATCCTTTCACCAGCCCATCATAGGTGGCGATTGGGTGATTCCCTTTTTGATATACCACTAGGTACAAGTGACTGTGGAGTTTGCTGGAACCCCTAACATAGCCCGTGTCATGCCGGGATATTAGGTGAACTCAACGAGGCTAGCCTGCTCGATGCAAATGATAAATGAATTAAATAAGGCATGTATTAGTCTTATGTTGAACTTTCTGGTTATGGCTCTCACGTCCCCAGCAGAGTTGCCAGAAAACTCTAGACACCTCCCAGACGGGGCATCACCATACAGTTGTATCATCACTGTGTTTGCTCGATTGGTTGCTCGCTTCATAAACCAAGATCGTGGATACTTCCATGACTAGAGGTATCGCCACACGATAGCGGTTATCATCAAAACAGAGTCGCCACCTAGTTTGTTAAAGCTAGGAAAACAGATAGAGATTCTAGATACGGAAGCCAAAAGTTCAGTAAGGGGAAGGTTTTAGGCACCCCTCTCTGCCTAGCCGTGAAGCTAACCCATAATCATTCAACATAAGACATATATGTAGGGAGGCAATCCCGAACAGGTACCAAAGAGGTCCGAACAGGTGGTACGTGGCGTCCGGAATAGATACAGTCGGAATATCCGCCGTGCAGTGAGGTGAACGGCACAAGGACCGGGGACACGAGAGGTCCCAGGTCCAAGATACCCGAGCAAGGGTATGGTCCAAAGAGCAAGGGTATTTGTTGGACCAGTCTCGTGATAAGGGGTCCAGTGATATGAGAAATCATTGGTCCAGAGGGTCTGTTCGGCAACGAGAAGGCCGAACAGTAGCAGCAATCTGGAGAAGGTGCCAGGAGGCGCTCCAGAGTGGTCCAAAAATGGAAATATCCAGTAAGGAAACGAGATCTGGAGGAGATACCCAACGAGAATGGGATGAACGGCCAGCTTTGGGAAGAGTGCCTAAATGGTCTAAAAGGAAATACGCAGTTATGGGAATGAGAATCCCTGATATTCTAGGTTCCCTTTACGAGAAAGGAAACTTAGGGCAGCAAGATGGCTTGGACAGCATGTAGACATGGGTCTATAAATATGAGGTAAACCTAGAGGTAAAGGTACGCAATTTCTGGCTATTGGCATATTACTTACTGAGAATTAAGGTTTTACTAGTACGAGATACTCACTTAGGCATCGGAGGGCCTTTGCCACGAGACGGCAAAGGTGCGCTCACCCGTTGTTTGTTTTACAGGCTCAACTCCGACGGTGTGTTAGGGTTCCGGTGTAGAGAGGAAAGTGGCCGTTGCAACTTTGGTGTAGTTTGAAGGCCCATTTGTTTTTCTGCACTTACCATTGGCGCCGTCTATGGGAAACGAAAGAGATCCCTTTGAAAAAACGACCATGGCGGAAGAAGATCCAAAGACTCCACTTGATGCAAACAATCAGCTGGGTGGGGGAGCTGACAAATCCCCACCAGATCCACCGAGAAAGCCCGACGGTGGGCGTGCGGGGAGAACCACGAGTAAGGACCGCCCCCGGCAACCCATGGCAACTCCAGGAACAGGGACGGACGGATGGCCACAGGATCCACAAGAAGGAGCAAGTCCCGCCGTGGGAGGGAGTCAGTGGCGCGTTCGAAAAGCGTGCACTGCAGGGAAGACATCCTGGACAAAAAGAGACAGGAAATAGAGGAATACGCTCGGCTGATTAAAAGACGAGAATATGAGATTCAACAGCTGCAGCGGATACGAGAACATCCGGAGGATTCTGGGCTTTCACGAAGGAAGTCCAGAAAAGAAAGGTTGGATATGGTGGAGTACAGGAGAGCTTCTTCACGAAAAAGAAGAAGCAGGAGCCTCACTCCGAAACGACCGAGGGCTTCTTCACGAAAAAGGAAAAGCAGGAGCAGGAGCTCTTCCCCGAGGAAGGAGGGAGCAGGAAGCACCACAGGGATAGGTACGAGAGACCTGACTCCGACTGGGAAAGGAATAATGCCGGGGCTGCAAAGGTATCGGAGGACGGGACCATGTCTGCACGAGAAGCAGCACGGAGAGCCCTTAGTAACATAGCAACTTCTCCTTTTGCAAAGAGATTGCAGGAGGCAAGGTTGCCGAGCAGGGTTAAGCACGGGACGTTTATCCTATACGAGACCAATGCAGACCCGGTGGCGCACATACAGCATTACCAGCAGGCGATGTTTATGCACGACGGTGATGACGCAATCATGTGCAAGATGTTCCCATCTAGTTTGGGAAAAGTTGCCCTATCATGGTTCCATAAGTTGGGACCGAACACCATACGAGGGTGGAGACAGTTGGCCGAGGAGTTCACTGCTCGGTTCCTGACGAGCAGGAAACCACCCAAAACTTTTGAGAGTCTCTCAGTTATGAAGCAAGGAGAGAGTGAGCCGATCAGGGACTACGCCAAGAAGTATTGGGAGACTTTCAACGAGATTGAAAGTTGCAGTGAGGAGTATGCAATAGCGACGTTCAAGACTGGGCTACCTGTTCGGGGGGAGCTACGAAAGTCCCTAAACATGAGCCCAGTGAGCACACTGGCAAAACTAATGGAGCGAATTGAGCAGCACGCCAGGAATGAGGATGACATACTACGGGAAGATGGCAAGCTGAGTGCCGAGCAAGTCAAGGGCCCTGCGAAGAAGGCAGATAAACCCGAGCCTAAGACTTACAAAGAGAGGAAGGAACACAGATAGACTAAGAGAGAGTCATACCGGGAGAAGCATGCCCCTGACCCGAAGTCGTACTTCTCAGTAACGACGGTATGGAAAGAGCCAATTTATCGGGTTCTTTATCGAATAAAGAACCGTCCGTACTTCAAGTGGCCCCCAAGGCTGGAGGGATATAAAGACGCAAGAAGGGCTACGAGTCAGCACTGCAGTTGCCACAAGGATTGGGGTCACATGACGGAAGACTGCCAGATGTTCAAGCAGCACCTTGATGATCTGGTCTCACGAGGGTATTTGAAGGAATTCATTCAAGAGGAGCACAAGGGTGCCGAGAAGGCAATGGAGCTAGATTACGAGCAGAATCCAAGGGGCGTGATCCATATGTTACATGGATTAGCCACACCTTGTACGAGAAATGAGGTGAGGTTGCTCCAAAGGCAGGTAAAACACGACCAGCACGTGATGCGGTTGGGAAAGAAACGAGAACGTGAAGCGGAAGGATGCAACGAGGGCATAACCTTCACGGACGAGGACCTGGGGGGGAGTCCAGGTGTCGCACAATGACGCTCTTGTGATAACCCTACGAATTGGAGAATATGACATGGAGAGGATCCTGGTGGATTCAGGAAGCTGCACTGAGGTGCTTTATTACGATGCATTCAAAAAGTTGGGATTGGCACAAGCGGACTTGGTACAGTCAGTAACTCCGTTGGTTGGGTTCAGTGCAGGGGCAATTTGGCCGTTGGGTAAGGTGACCCTCCCTGTTCGGGCAAGAACAGTGGTACTCAGAACCGATTTTTTGGTAGTGGATGTACCATCTTCCTATAACGCGATTATAGAAAGGACTTGGTTGCATAAGATGAGGGCAGTTTCATCCACCTACCATCAGATGGTGAAGTTTCCAGGATCCACTGGAATCGAGAAAATAAGGGGGAACCAAAAGACAGCCCAACAGTGCTTGGTTTCCATAATCAAGAAGGCACCCAAGGCACAGTTGGTGCAAACAGTCGAGGTTACCAACCAGCCGACCATCGAGGATGTCGGAGGGGATCCCGCCGAGAAAGTGGTGGAAGGATTGAAGAAAATCCAGATCAACGAGAATGATCCTGAAAGATATTTCCTGATTGGGGAAAACCTGTGCAAAGAAGAGGAGGAAGAGTTGGTGAAATTTCTCAAAGAGCACGTTGATGTGTTTGCTTGGGTGCCCGAGGAGATGCCTGGGGTGGATGCAAGCGTGATTTGCCACCACCTGAATGTGGACCCGCAGCACAAACCGGTGATGCAGAAGAAAAGAAGGTCCGTCTGACAAAGATGTGGACGCTGTTATCGAGGAGGTCGACCGTCTGCTCGAAGCAAAGGCGATTCGAGAGGTATACTACCCCGAATGGTTGTCTAACACAGTGGTGGTAAAAAAGAAGAGTGGGAAATGGCAGGTATGCGTCGATTTCACGGATCTAAACAAGGCTTGTCCGAAAGACAGTTTTCCCCTGCCCAGGATAGATCAGTTGGTGGATGCAACAGCTGGGTACGGGTATATGAGTTTTCTCGACGCTTATCGAGGATATCACCAGATAGCTTTGTACGGCCCCGATCAGGAGAAGACGTCCTTCATCACACCGCGGGGGTTGTACTGTTACAATGTTATGCCCTTTGGACTGAGGAATGCTGGAGCAACTAACCAGAGACTAGCAACGATTATGCTAAAGAAGCTGCTCGGCAAGACCATGGAGGTGTACATAGATGATATGGTGGTGAAAAGCAAGGAGAAACGAAACCACATCGCTGATCTGAAAGAAGCTTTTGAGATACTGAGAGGGTATAAGCTGAAGCTCAACGCCTCGAAATGTGCGTTTGGGGTAAGTTCTGGGAAGTTCCTGGGTCACTTAGTGACCATTAGAGGGATAGAGGCGAATCCCGATCAAATAACAGCTTTGCAGAAGCTGCAGAGTCCGAGGACCACGAAGGAGGTCCAGCGGTTAACAGGGATGGCGGCAGCCCTTAACAGGTTCATAAGTCGTTCGAGTGATAGGTGTAGACCTTTCTTTCAGTTGTTAAAAAAGAGGGAAGGTTACGAATGGGGAGCAGAGTGTGAGCAAGCGTTCCAAGACCTGAAGAAGTACTTGGCAGCAGCCCCACTTCTGTCTACTCCTGAGCCTGGCGAGGTCCTGACCCTATACTTAGCAGTATCCGAACATGCTGTAAGTGCGGTCTTACTGAGGGACAAGGGATCCAAGCAAATCCCTGTCTATTACGTAAGCAAGACGCTATTGGATGTAGAAGCGAGATATCTGCCTCTTGAGAAGTTGGTCCTGGCACTGAGGATGGCCGCTAGGAAGTTGCCCCACTACTTCCAAAGTCACAAAGTGGTCGTTTACACGGAGTTCCCGTTGAAGTCATTGCTTCGAAGGCCGACTTTCGTGACGAATATCAACTTGGTCGGTGGAATTGAGCCAAGATGATATTGATTATCACCAGCGCACGGCAAATAAAGGCAAGTTTTGGCGATTTCGTGGCGTAGTTCTCTCCACAAGAGCTCCACGGCCTCCTACGAAAAAGGAGCAATCCCGAGCCGTCTGCCGAGAAGCGAGAGGCACCCGCCGAACAGCGGGACCCATTGGAATGGAAGCTTTTGTAGATGGATCTGCATGCAACACCGGATCTGGAATTGGGGTGGTGCTTTTCCTCCTGAAGGAGTTATGATCGAATTATCCTGCGCCTGGGTTTCAGTGCGCCGAATAACGCGGGCGAGCACGAGGCGCCTCGCCGGGTTACGGAGCGCAAGAACCTTGAAAGTAAAAGAATTCGAGATTCCGTGATTCACAACTCGTGGTGAATCACTACCCGATTACGAGGCCCGGAGTGAAAAGATGGCGGCCTACGTGGAGGCAGCCAAGGATTTGCTTGATACCTTTGAGAAGGTACACATCGAGCAGATAAGCTCTGGGCAGAACGCCCACGCTGACTCATTGGCCTGGTTGGCAGCGGCTGTGCTAACGGAGTTTAAGAGGAAAGTGGCAGTGGACTATCTTGCTGAGCCGAGCATTGGGAGAAGTGTGGAATTGGTCTTGGACGTGAACCAAGGACCGAGTTGGATGGATACGATAGTGGAGTTCCTACGAGACGGGACACTCCCCACCGATAAAAAGGAGGCTCACAAGATAGAAACAAAATCTGCAAGGTTTTGGCTATCGCCAGAGGGGAAGTTGTACAGAAAGTCCTTCACTGGACCGTATTTGCTTTGTGTGCATCCCGAGATGGTGCAGAAATTCCTCCATGAAATACATGAGGGAACGTGCGGGAGTCATGTAGGTGGGAGATCCATTGCTCACCGTGCAATCACACAGGGTTATTGGTGGCCGCACATCCAAGAAGATGCAAAGGTGTATGTGAAAATCTGCGAGAAGTGTCAGAAGTTTTCACCTATGATCCGAACACCATCCGAAGACCTGGTGCCCTTGACAAGTCCCTGGCCGTTTGCACAGTGGGGAATGGACATCGTGGGTCCACTTCACAAGGCTACTGGGAACAGGAAGTTTCTGTTGGTGGCAACGGATTATTTTACCAAGTGGATTAAAGCAGAGCCACTGGCAAAAATCACAGAACCTATGATAGAACGGTTCGTGTGGAAGAACATCATCACTCGATTTGGAGTACCATATTCCTTGATCACTGATAATGGGTCGCAGTCAAAAAGTTCAAGGCTTTTTGCGCCCAGTATGGAATAAGGAACTACTACTCCACACCAGACTACCCTCAGAGCAATGGGCAAGCGGAGGCGTCCAACAAGACTATACTTGACGGGATCAGGAAAAGGTTGGACAAAGCAAAAGGCAAGTGGCCTGACGAATTGCCACTAGTCCTGTGGGCACACCGAACAACTCCTAGGAGGTCTACGGGAGAGACCCCCTATTCGTTAGCATATGGAACAGAGGCTGTGATTCCATTGGAGGTTGGTTTACCGACCAACAAGACCACATTGGTGGAAAGTGGGGGCAATGACAGAGCCCTGGAGATCGGGCTGGACCTCGCCGAGGAGAGGAGAGAACGAGCCCTGGTGCACCTGGCTTCGTACCAGGAGCAGTTGATGAAAAGTTACAACAAGCACGTCCACCCGCGAGAGTTCGGTGTTGGAGACCTTGTGCTACGAAAGGTGCTCAGCAACACCAAGGTGGCCAACGAGGGCAAGTTAGGGGCCAATTGGGAGGGCCCGTATCAAGTTACAGAGGTTGTGGGCATAGGGGCATATCGATTGGCAGACCTGGACGGGAACCCGGTACCAAGGCCCTGGAATGTTCATAACTTGAGGAAGTTCTACGTGTAAAGAACTTCGATTTCATTTTTATTCTGTTTTAGAAGCACAACGTGATTGTGTGGGAATTACGAATAAAATTCCCTTGTGTTTTGTTTTGCTAGTTGCAAGGGGTACGCGTAACGCCCCCTTGAGTTGTTTGAATTATGAATAAAATTCCCAGATTTTGGTAAACAAACACTATTTTTTACGAGCTTTTCTTCCGTTATGCTTTAAATACGAAGTCAAGCCAAATCTTTAGTCCTCACTCCGTATTGGGGAGCAGAGGTGTAGGGTAGCTGAATGAAATTTCGAATATTTCAAAATTGAACCAAGCACGAATATACTTGTCTGTTTGCTCGGGTACGAATACACCCAGAGTTATACCAAGTACGAATATACTTGTCTGTTTGCTCGGGTACGAATACACCCAGAGTTATACCAAGTACGAATATACTTGTCTGTTTGCTCGGGTACGAATATACCCAGAGTTATACCAAGTACGAATATACTTGTCTGTCGCTTTGGTACGAATGCACCCAGAGTTTTATTAAGTGCAAGTATTCTTGACCATTTTTGTTTGGGTACCAATACACCCAAAGTGCATACGAGATCATGCACACTGTTCTCAAACACGAATACGTTTGGGGTAATTCCAAGTACGAATAAACATTGTTTATGTATCAGAGTACGAGTAAACTCAGGGGTAACACGACCAAATACGAGTACATTTGGGCAACCTAGGCACGAACATGAACACACAACATTGTCTAAGTATGAATAAACTTATGGCTTGCTCGGGTACGAACAAACCCTGAATACACACAAGTACATGTACTGGTAGGCATGTTACGAGTGCGATTAAGCATTATTCTAAGGTACGAGAAACCTGCAACAGTAAAAACGTGAATACAGCTTAATCATCAGCAGGCACGATAAGACCTGGGGAGCATATGAAGAATATGCATCAAGCTAAGTACGAAGACACTTAGCCCATAAAGATACGGGTCATGGGGTGGCTGCCTGTATTAAAGAAAGGCCACGAAGGGCCAGCCAAACATATTCATGCCACGAGAGGCTGGGCAAAACTGAAGTTAGGCCAAGCAGGGCCACCAAAAAACATAAAAAGCCACGAAGGGCCAGAACCAGCAGAGTTCAAAAAAAAAAAAGTGCAGAGATGTGTCAAGTGCCATGAAGGGCAATACCAATGGCCATGCAGGGCCAGTCAAAAACTGTTTAGAAAAAAGTTCCAGTTGTTGTCACAAGAAAGAGTCCAACTTACTCTTCGTTCGTCAGGTCTTGAATGATAGGTGGAGAGGCTGGATCAGTCGTCGAGGCCGGGGCAGCAAAGCGTTTGAGTTGTCTGCAGTGCTCGGCTCAGATGGACCCTCGTTGGCTTCCTTTTGGCCAAGGTCGGTTGCTTCTTCAGATTGTTCAGCACTGGCGTTCTGTTGCTCGGAGACATTGACGTTGAGCTCCCTATCTAGGCTGTCTTCCTCCTCTACAACTTCTTCCTGCCCCTCAACGACTTGGGTGGTCGGAAGATCAATCTCCGTCAAAGGGGAGAAGAATCTGCTCAGACTTTTGAGGCATGCCAACCAGCAGCCTCGAAGGCTTGATCTTGAATCCGGGCATTTGATCCACGTAGCTCTTAGTGGCCACGCGATTCCTTCATTATAACCTCGGTAGGCAGCCTTGGTTTCATTTTTGCTCGCCTCCGCTAAGGTCTCTGGTTCAGCCTGTCCTCTGCACCTCCGCCCTTGCCCCTAAGCTCGTCTCCGCAAGCCCGCGAGCCTGATTTCTCTCCCTCTCGCCTGACAATTGTGTTCTGCAGCTTTGCATTCTCACTGGCGAGCTTGGCACGCTGGGCCTCGGAGGCCAAGTGTTTGGGCCATGGCCACCATTTTTTGCATCGCCTGGATAAGCACGAGGTTAGACAGACAAAGGGAGCAGCAGTTTAAAGCCATTGGCACATGAAAGCAGATACGATGGTCTTACCTTGGCGCTATGGCTCATGAACGAGCCGAGGAGATTGTCCGGGGAGCAAGCAACTTCTTTTTACATATCCCCAGGCAGCAGGAAAGCCTGGGATAGTGCAAGGGCTGTCCCTTCAGAATCAACGCCGTCGCGAGCGGTGACTGGCCGGCCGCCGTGCACAAGCTGAGGAGCCCAGATGGGAGTCAGAGGAGCTGTGAGTTGAGGAGGGTGCTCGACCGAAGAGGTTTCGAGCCGTTGGCGCTTGTCCCTATGACTGGCTTCGATTTCCTTAAGGGAAAAGCCTGGTGGGACGTCTGGTTGACCTGGGCCACGGCGGCCATGAGAAGGCACCGGGTTCTGAGAGCATCCGCGGCTACAAGACAAGCTGCGGCCTCGTCTGCGACCAGCCCCCGGGATGTTGAAGAGGCTGCTGAGGTTGATCGGTTGCTGCATTTCTCGAGGAGAGGGAGATGGAGATAGAGAATACCCACTTGAGGATGTGGAGGTCTCTTCGGCGAGCTGGATTGGTTCGTTGGGCAGACGAGGGGTTCGAGAACGCCTCTCTTCCTGTTGCTCGGCCGTTGAGCCGGAGGATCGTGATGATGGGATTATCACCGCTCGGATTCGCTTGGTCGATGAATCCGCCGTATGATGCACGGTAATTGAGGAGAATCAGATCGCCCTTGCTCGCCAGCCAAACACGTGCCTTGACCATTGAAGGCAAGTGCACGGTTGATATCAGTGACGTGGACCTGAGGGGTGATGATGGCGTGCCCTTGGTTGACGTTCGTGGCTGCAAATACGAGAAAATTAGCAGTTAGTAAAAGCAAAAATATGTAATGCAATACGAAATATTGCTCGGTATGAAGTTCTACGAGAAAGAGAACTAACGTGGAGTGCCAAATCTGTGGGGTGCATGAAAGCCGACGATTCTACCGTCCTCGTCTCTGGGCTCAAAGTTCCCCGTGACGATGAGGAAGTCGTCGTCGTCCCCTCTGGCAGAGTCAGGCAATTCGAGCACCAACCTTTTTCTGGAATCCCTACTCTTGAGATAGTAGGTCAGAGCATCTTTGGTTCGAGAGATGCTGTATAGATGGTGAATATCGTGTAAACCTAAGGATGTGCCTAGCATCTGGTTCAGGGCATTGATGCCCATGACAACCCTAAAAAAATTGGCTGAGACCTGCATAGGAGACAGTCTGTAATGGGACAAAACCTGGTGGAGCAATGGTGCCAGGGGAAACCTGACGCCGCCCTCAACGACGGCGACGACAGGGATGTGAAGAGTGTCATTATCGAAACACTCACGAATGGCATTTTCAGGGGCCAACAGGGTGGCCACATTATCAGGGATCTCGTAACGAGATCTAAACTCGGTCATCCTCTTAGGAGTGTCGCAGTGTCCACGAAACCTACCCATACTGTGAATTGGGGGTGTGGGCTTTCTAAGAAAGAAATAGGTGCGAAGAAACCCTAAGGGGACTGTAGTAGTCCTAAATTGACGACGAAGACAGAATAGAAAGGGGGAGTGATAACTTACGAATGAGTAGAACCCTAGAATCGGAGAAGAATGAGACCCCGAGATGGTGAACAGTGCTTCAATGGCGGGAGCGCTTGGGCGTGCTTTCTGCAGAGGGAAGTTGGAAAAAGAAAAGTGGGTTTGAAATGGGGACGAAAACCCAAGTATACCCCAGCAAAAGGGGTGACATATGAGAAACGTCACCCTAGACGCCGTTTGGGCGCTCCGTTCCCCGAAACGTCTGTTCGCTTTTAATACGGCCAGCACAGATCATGCCGCGTGTAAAGGTGTTAGCTGGAAAACCCTGTGCAGACCAAACGGCGAGACGTTTAGATTAGGCTAATGATGAGTTTGCACCAAGTACGAGAAACATAGGTGCAGGAGCAAAGGACGAGAACCTTGCTCGGTGTTTAGAAGCTTTGCTCGTCATATTAAGAGAAAATAACGAGTAAAGCTGGGAAGCCATTGTAGGGAGGTAATCCCGAACAGGTACCAAAGAGGCCCGAACAGGTGGTACGTGGGGTCCGGAATAGATACAGTCGGAATATCCGCCGTGCAGTGAGGTGAACGGC
Organism: Rhododendron molle; assembly: GCA_025413875.1. Taxonomy (NCBI): domain Eukaryota; kingdom Viridiplantae; phylum Streptophyta; class Magnoliopsida; order Ericales; family Ericaceae; genus Rhododendron; species Rhododendron molle. The sequence goes on from CM046389.1 coordinate 27,229,036, forward strand.
ACAAGGACCGGGGACACGAGAGGTCCCAGGTCCAAGATACCCGAGCAGGGGTATGGTCCAAAGAGCAAGGGTATTTGTTGGACCAGTCTCGTGATAAGGGGTCCAAAGGATATGAGAAATCATTGGTCCAGAGGGTCCTGCTCGCAACGAAGGCCGAACGGTAGCAGCAATCTGGAAAAGGTGCCAGGAGGCGCTCCAGAGTGGTCCAAAAATGGAAATATCCAGTAAGGAAACGAGATCTGGAGGAGATACCCAACGAGAATGGGATGAATGGCCAGCTTTGGGAAGAGTGCCTAAATGGTCTAAAAGGAAATACGCAGTTATGGGAATGAGAATCCCTGATATTCTTGGTTCGCTTTACGAGAAAGGAAACTTAGGGCAGCAAGATGGCTTGGACAGCAAGTAGACATGGGTCTATAAATATGAGGTAAACCTAGAGGTAAAGGTACGCAATTTCTGGCTATTGGCTTATTACTTACTGAGAATTAAGGTTTTACTAGTACGAGATACTAACTTAGGCATCGGAGGGCCTTTACCACGAGACGGCAAAGGTGCGCTCACCCGTTGTTTGTTTTACAGGCTCAACTCCGGTGGTGTGTTAGGGTTCCGGTGTAGAGAGGAAAGTGGCCGTTGCAACTTTGGTGCAGTTCGAAGGCCCATTTATTTTTCTGCACTTACAATATAGATGCTTTATTCAATTCCATACACGTAGTCTGTTTTTATGCCTTAAACAGTTAATAAGGTGAGTCGAGACTGTAAATAAGCATGCATCAGAAAGCAAGAAACAAAACAAAGTCGTGCGCCAGAATCGATCACTCGGCTCGAATGGAAGTCGCGGCGAGGATCACACTGGTCAATGTACCGGCCGAGGCATCGATGCCCCTGCTAGTGTTCTTCCTCACACCAGCATGTAAAACTAACAGACGATCGTAAAGCTACGATTAACGACATAAAACATTAAATAAACCAAACCAGTAGGTCGTTGGGCCTCACCACCTGATCCCTCGGTTGCTTGATTGCTTCGGATCGATGGGGATCGACTGATTGATTGCTACTTGAATGAAACCCTAGGGCTAGGGTTTGGAACTCTGGGGTTGGATCGTCGGATTAATGGCCACCTTCGGGAGGTTAGGGCTTTTGTAGAGAGGGATTTTGGGAGTATATAGCCAGAGTTTCGTGGCTTGAATGTATATGGATCTCGGGAATTTCGTGTCTATTTGGGTGTATCCGAGGGTCTCTTCATATAGGCAAGGGGGTGACTCACTCGGACAAATCAAATCACGGGGTTGCAATTGCATTTGCATTGCAACTCAAACTCTTCATTGCAATCTCTGAACGTGGCCCGAACGCATCGAAAAGGCGGCGGGATTGGATCAAACAACCGACAGAAGGTTCGAGAGTCTGGAAAAAGGCTGATCTGGCGGCCGAGCAAAGGATGTCGCGGCCTGGAAATGGATGTGGCGGCCGAGCCATTGATCTGGCGGCCGAGGCTTCGATCTCTCAGGGAGATTTTTGGTGCAACAGGTTGCTCGGGTGAGGAATGGATGTTGAGGCCGTGATATCGATGTTACGGCCGTCCGATGGATTTTCCTGACACACTATCTTTCTGTCTGAAAGGCTATTTGGCTCTGGATTGGGTCCTCTAAGTGGCTCAAAGTTCGAACCATAAGTCCAGGGGTTTCACAAGAAGGCAATCAGCAATCATCGAATCCGTATCATCATTGGGATGGTCCCAAGGTGGGAGTTGAAATAATCGTTAGGCCAAATTGGGGTGTCTACAGATTGGGCATCCAAGCATAGAGCTTGAGCATTCAAGTGTAGATTTTGAGCATCCAGTACACAGTGGTTGGGCATTCGAAGAGCTTCGAGCATTCAAAATGTTAGATTTTGAGCATTCAAGCACGGAGCTTGAGAATAGATGATATCTTGTTGTTTGGGGTGGCGTGGAGCCAGTTGAAGATTGTTATGGCACCAAGCCAGTTGAGATTGTGGGCTTAGAGCCGTTGAGATAATGGGCTTGGAGCCGCTGAGTGATTTGCTGAGGTAGAGCTGATGAGATAGTTGGGTGTGGGCACTAAGCCGCTGAGGTGAGCATGGGTGTGGAGCCGCTGAGTTACTTGGTAGTGATGAGCTCGGAGCTACTGAATTTGCTTGATAGCGGTGAGCTCGGAGCTGCTGAATTGATAAGATAGCGGATGTAAAGCCGCTGGGTAGCGATTTTGGAGCCGCTAGGATAGTTATGGTTGTTGTTGATAGTGAGCCTAGAGCTGCTGGGACCACGAGCTCGGGGCTTGGTTGCAGAGCTGCTAAATGACTGAGATAGTATGCCCGAGGCTGTTGAGGTGAGCGCAGAGCTATTGAGGCAATGAGCACGTGGTGCTACCGAGTTGGTGAGTTTGGAGCAAGGGAGAGAGCTTTGAAAAAGTCCTAATGCGGCTTTAATACCGATGTTTGATCATTCCTCGCGCTTGGGCATATTCCTAAGGTTAATTTCCACATGCTCGAGATTGCCCTCAAGGCTAGTATATTCTATATGCTTGGAGTCATCTCCAAGGCTAGATTCGATATGCTCGGGATTGCCCCCAAGGCTATTTCACTTGCTAGAGAAAATCTCCAAGGCTAGGTTGCATGCATTTGGTAACCCCTGCAAGGCTTTGATTGATACTTGACCTTTCTCAAGCTTGGGGGTGCTCCCAAGGCTAGTTTCCTCATGCTCGGAATCATTGTGAGGCTAGACTGAGTGCTTCTGGCAAACATTTGACAACCTATGCAAGGCTTTCGATGCTGGTGCTTGATATCATGCACGCTTAGGGATGCTCCCAAGGTTGAATTTGATTAGAAATTCTATTGGCCGTGGGCCCAGAATACCGTGAATGCTTTGTTGGTGCCTGGATTCACATCGATTGTCTTTGAAAGGGGAGATTTTCCAGAAGTATGCAGCAGCTAAGAGGTTGATTTATCGGGCCGGGCGTGGGAACGCCAGGAGTCATAGGATCAATTCCACGTGATTGGGGTGCCCCTAAGGCTAGTTTCCTCATGCTTGGGATACCTCCCAAGGCTAATCTGACCATAATCCCATGTTGACTTTGTCAACTTGTTGACCCAAAATGCCATAAGGCCCGTAAATGATTGTGGACATAGAGGTTTCATCGCCTAATGGGATGATACAGCTTGTTTGGGAGATTTCCATCGCCTCCATTAACGGGGTGCCTTTCGAAGGCTGAATGCTTTCTGGAAGTTGGCCATACAAATGCTTTCTGGAAGCTAGCAACATAAACGCCTTCTGAAGGGCTTTAGCAACACAGATGCCCTTTTTGGAGGATTTTAGCCACATAGATGCCTTCTGAAGGGCTGAAGGGTTAAAGTGTGCAATAGGATATTGCAAGCTTTATCCAGGTGCTTTTTCTTCTTGGCTGTTCACTCAACGTATTAAGTGAAAGCCGCAGGATTGTTTCGTTGGCCTGGACGTGGCGAGGCTGCTTAGCTTCAAGATGTGAGCTTGGGGCAGCTAAAGTAAGCACCGCACTGAGATGGGACCTGCTGAGTGCAAGGCTGTGCATATGGCGAGGCATGAGTGTAGAGTTGCTCAGAGTTCTTGAATGACGAGGATGAGCATAGAACTATTGAATGGCTTGAAAAGTGATGCTTGCAGAGACGGTGTTTTCATGGGCATTTGAGCCGCTGAGTTGAGTACCAAAGAGTTGCTAAGTTATGATGCTGTCTGAGATGGCGAGCAAGGAGCACATGGTGTTGCCAGGTGGCTACTTGGAGCTACTGTATGAGCCTGACTGTTGGAGTGATGAGCTTGAGGCTGCTAGGTGAGTTAGGCCATTAAATGATTGTGGACATAGAACCGCTGAGCTGGTTGGCGTAGAGCTACTCGATTTGCTTGACGATAGCACAAAGCAAGAAGCTATGGAGATATGAAGTGCGAAGCCACTTTAATGTTGTTGACATGGTGCCAATTGTAGAGTTTGCTCAGGACTAGTTACGAGGCTATCTTTCAACCTCTTTGACTTGGCTTTGTCGGTTACAGATACCAAGCTTGGTATGTGTGGGCTCCTGTGCCTTTTTTCAAAGAGTCGCCACCCGGATTTTTGAGATGGATAATCCGAGAAACCGAGAACTCGCCCGCAAAAGGCTTTTGATCTAGCAAAAATGTTGAGATTTTGGGTTCGGGAGCCACATTACGAATGGGAAAGGTTTTTCTTTAAAAAGCACCCCACTCGCCCGGTAATACCGGTCTCTACTTGATATTTTCAAAGAGGAAATCTTCAAGCGTCATTTAAAAGATTAAGCTCTTTAACAAAGGCAAATAATGGGGAAGGGACATGGGAAATACATCACATTGGCGTGCATGTGGTGCTGCCTGTACAGTAGTGATAAAATGACTTGAGCAGATGGGATAAATAGCATTCAGCAAACTGTCTGGGCCTTGATCATATTGTACACGGCACCATGAGATGCCGCGCGCGGCACCTCAACATGCCGTGCAGGGTACCTGCTTTGCTGTCCGGCTATTACAGACTTTTAAAAAATCATCTAGCTCATTGCTTTCTCTGTACGTCTTTTGGAAAACTCATCAGAAACCTCGTGGCAGTCAAATCATCCCAAAACCACAGCAGAAGAAAACTCAGATCCAGACAGCCTGCCTATGATAATATCAACATATGAAGATGCCGTGCGCTGATGGTCAAGGTGCCGCAGTTCCCCAACCTCAGCACAGTACTGATTTTATTTCATGAAAATGAGTTTTTAGTCAGGATCTAACCAAAAGGGATTAGACCTGCTGACAGAAAAGTCCCCTCAGGACCAGAACAGAGTCTAGCCCAAGGAAACTAGTTTTTACCTTTGGTGTTGAGCTTGATCAAGGATTGTTGGTGCGAAAATGAGAACGGATCGTCACAGATGTGAATGGAGGAGGTTGGATGAGACAAAAGGAGTATGGGTGTGAGAGAAGGTTAGGTATTTTGGGGGATGGGGCTTTGAAGTTAATGAGAGATCAACTTTAATGTTGAGAAGGGAGTGCGTGAAAGTACTTAAAGAATGTCTTTTGGGAATGACATTCTTTAAGACTTGGAAATGGAAATGAGAGAATAGGTATAAAAACTAGAGAGAGAAAGCTCATGGAGTAAGAATACCCAAAAGCAAAGAGAGCCAAAAGGAAGGCCAAAAGGGGACCCCTTTCCCTTGAGTGGAGGGGTTAATTTATAGGCAAATGGCTAAGGATTTTGAATTTCAAATAGTGGAAGTATTTCTGGGCGGGCCAGAAGTGAATTTTTCGACTGAGCCAGTCATTAGCTGTGGCTCAAACTGGCGTGGCCGACAGCTTTCTTAGCCAATCAGCCTTTTACTCAAGGTGCCGTGCGGTGCAGTTTGACCGTGCACGGCTACTTCAATTTCAACATGCCGTGCACTTCGAGGGGCTTTTGGGCTTTATCTGGGCTTCTGGGCTCTTTTGGGTCTTTGGGTTTTTTGGTTTATATGGGCTTAGGGGAAATCCTTTTTCAAGCTCACAAAGGTATCGTTTTCTTTATTTCATCATCGGGGTGGACAAAGGCTCTCCGAGGTCCGGATTGGGGTGTCTACAGTAGTCCATCTTTAACGTAACTCAGATACCATTGGTTTGGTATGAGTGACGCTTAAAGAATAGGCATCCCAATTCGTTGCTCTAGTGCCTTTGAACGAAAAATGCAAATATATAACAATGATGGTCGCGCTCGGGGAGCTGCCTACGTACCACGCTGTAGGGATCAGACCAGCGTAGTTCGATTGGGACAGCGAAATGCAAGAAAACAAGTCCCGGGGGACAAAAATTGTGCAGAGACAATAATGGAGTGCTTGTGGTGCCGTGTGTCATGCAATCATTGAAAAACTCGAGACGAGCCCTCGGGAGGCAAAAATTGAGGCGAGAAGAGACTTTAGATCGGTTAAACCGTAGCTTGGGAGACGAAGAGACTTTAGGTCGGTTAGACCGTAGCTCGAGAGACGAAAAGGCTTTAGGTTTGTTAGACCACTGCTTAAGAGACGAAGAGGCTTTAGGTCTGTTAGACCGTAGCTCGGGAGACGAAGAGACTTTAGGTTTGTTAGACCGTAGCTCGAGAGACGAAGAGGCTTTAGGTCGGTTAGACCGTAGCTCGGGAGACGAAGAGACTTTAGGTTTGCTAGACCGTAGCTCGAGAGACAAATAGGCTTTAGGTCGGTTAGACCGTAGCTCGGGAGGCGAAGAGATTTTTGGTCTGTTAGACCATAGCTCGAGAGATGAAGAGACTTTAGGTCGGTTAGACAGTAGCTCGAGAGACGAAAAGGCTTTAGGTTTGAACGGTGATGGCAAATTACGTCGAGTCTCGGAGGACGGATTTTGCGAAATACGACGGATTTTCGGGGGACGCGAAATTCTGCGAGTCCCGGGGGATAAGAATCAAATGGTGCAATAATCAATGCACAACATTCTAAGAGATTATAGCTGCAAAACGGCTAAAAATTGAGTTTCCAAGAGGATTTTGGTGGCTGAGTGGATCAGTTCCCCAGAAAAATCGTTTAATCTTCTGGAGTCAAGGTGTCGTGCGGGCCATGGGTGCGGCGCATGGTACCTCATTTTCCCAGGCGCCCCTTCGATTTTCGAGAACAGTTGACAGGTTTTAAGGGTGCCATTACTTCGGGCATGCCCTTTCGATGGCTGGAACGGCTTCATAAGCATGGTGGTGCCTCATTCCATGCACCACCAACAAATTCTCTCAAGTCCTCCTACATTCCTCTCCTCTTTCTAAAAAAACAGGTGGTTTTCGAGATTTCGGGATGGACAACAGCCGCCTAGCAGCCTGTGTCGAGGCTTTGGAGGCCGAAATGGCCTACTACCGGGGAGAGATTGAGGAACTGAACACGCAAATTGCGAGACTCATCACGACCATCCGTTCCCTCCGTCGTGCCATGTCCAACCTCCAAGACTTTTGCTTCAATCAGTTGGATGACAAGGACGACCCGGAGTCTGTTCCTGGGCATGAGTCAGAGGAGTCCGCGGAAGACTCCGAGGGTAATCCGAATTGTTCGGATAACCGTTCGGATAACGTGAACGACGCTTCGGATGGCGGGAGCGATTGAGGAAGAGAGAATAGAAGAAGAAGAAGGAGTAGGAGAAGAAGAAGAAAGGGCAGTAGTGTAGACACCCCAATTTGAACACCTCGAATTTTCTTAATTTGTGGCCGGAGGCTCCCCGATGATGAATTTGGATTAAACAAGCCCTCGACCGATCAAAACAATGCTTCTTGGAAGGCTTTAAAAAGGAGAGTAAAGTGTCAAAGCCACTTTCAAGCGCTCAGGAGCAGTCCCAAGTGCTCAAAACTATTTCTAAAAACCATGGGCCAGGCCAACTCTCGAGCGCTCGAGAGTGCAGTCCCAAGTGCTCGAAACCATTCCCGAGCGCTCGAGACTTTTGTGCTGCCTAATGGATGGCAGGCCTTCCCACTACCCATGCAACTCATCATTGCAACTTCTTTGAGCCGGCTGAAGCTTAGTCTACACTCAATCTCAGTCAGAGGAAGAGTCAGGCCTGAGGATTTTATTTGATTCTAAATTTCATTTTCTAAATAAGACCATAGGTCAGAATAGAGAGGAAGTTTCTCTCTCCAAAAAAAAGACATCTTTGACTGTTCAAACAGAGCTGTCTCGCATCTCTTTCAAAATTTCATTTTCAAAAACAAAAACAACCAAGGAACTCAAGGCAACAAGAACATGCAAGAAGCTCAGTTCCTCTTGAAGTTCTGATCTTCTTGATCTTTCTTTCTTCATTCACTTTCTAAAACTTTTCCAAAGAGCAGAGTTCCAACCCAAAGGCAGAAGTTCTCTACCTTAGTGTCAAACACAAGCAAAACAGGGCTGTTCTCCCTTCTGAGGGAGGTCTCCCAGTTCACCCCAGTCTTCAATTCTGGGAGTGTGGTGGGATGACCTTAGTGTAAAAGCAAGAGCAAAGGGGCATAAACGTGTTTTCTATACTTGGGTTACTGGAAGCACTCCCAAGCGCTCGGGACTACTCCCAAGCGCTCGAGAGTGACTCCAGTCCTGCTTTCCCTCTTTCGTGCGTTTGAATAGACATGCAAGAGTAGTAAACATGTTTTCAAGCAGATCAGTTCCCTTGAGATGTGTTGGTGCAAAAGATCTTTATTTTTCAAAGAGAAGTGAAGGAAATGACTTTACTTAAGGACATGCAGAAGAGTTTTGATTGAGAATTCAAAAAGAGAAGCTTTCACACTTCAAAAATGCAAGATTTGGTGTACCAGCACATTACAATGAGTGTACTAGTTGGTTGAAATCAGTTCTGGGTTGCAGAATACTCCCGAGCGCTCGGGACGACTTCCAAGCGCTCGAGAGTATTTGCATGCAAGCTCAGTCCATTTCCCTCCAGTTTGAGTTTTGTGCTGTCTTTGCATGTCCATGCATGTGCTTGTTTATCCATTTGAACTGTAGATCAGCCCTTGTAGAGGCAAGGATGCATGACTTGGATGATTGGGGTTTGATCCCAGTCCACTAAGTCCTCTGTTGAGCCTATAATGTCCTTACGTTTATTCCAGTTTGCATTTCCAGTATTGTATTTTGTCGTACTAACAAAAGCTTGCAGGCTGGACAACAACACTTCCAAGCGCTCGAGTGCTCGAGAGTGAGATCAGTGACAGGGCCTTCCAGTTTCTAGCACTTTGCATTTCATTGCCATTTTTCATTTATTCACCATACATTTGCACATGCATACACTTCCCTACTTGATATATCTGTAAATAAATGCTAGCTGTTTAATGAAATAAAATCCCTTGAAAAATCCCACAAGTGTTTAGTAGAGATCGATTTCAAATCGGGCGAGGGGGGTGCTGTAAAACCCTTCCCCCCTCGTAGCATGGCTTCCGAACTCGAATAAATCTCTGGTTTTCAATTACAAATCAATCATTTTCAATCGAAACGGTTTCTCGGGTGGCAAACCATAAATCCGGGTGGCGACTCTTCAAATTTTTCAACTCGATCCAAAAACGGTGTTTTTCGGGCCGCCCCGATCCACCCGGGGCTGTGGTAGCCCACAGTGGCGACTCTGCTGGGGAAGATGAGTTAATTGATACTTGAGAAAAATCAGTACGTTGACAAAATGGCCTGATTTCCTTAAGCATTGATCAAATTAGTGAGCCAAACTTGAAAAATATTTGTTAGATTTTCAAAGGATTTTATTTCACTTTTTATTTCTTGTATATATATCTTGTGCAGCCCCGCTATTGTGTTTCAGCAATCCTACCCGGCTTGCCGGTGTTAGGGAATCCCGGAATGCTCAGCAACCCTCGACCGTGATGAGTCATCCCTATCGTCTGTACCGTTATTGGGTGTACGCTCAATAACGGGAGGTATACTTTGACTCTAGTCCGGGGAACCCTCTTCAAGCAAAAACCCGACCTTTGTACATGTTTAGCAAGCCGTGGAACCTTCCAAACTAGGACAGGAGCCTACAGGGTAGGATTACGTGCTATATTCTGTTTACATGCTGCATTGCATTTTGCATTGTCATGCTGTCAGCCACAATTCTCGAGACTCGCTCGCGCGGTCTTCGGAAGGTTGCCAAGACCAGATGAAGAGTCACGCACCCTAATGCGTGTTGTTTAAATCATACAAGCCCTCGAGCCCGAACCTAGGGGAAACTAAAATTTTGCTGAGTCTTCGACTAGTATTTAATCGGGATTTAACCAAAGGAAAGGAATGATAAGGGAGCAAAACATTGTAATACCAACACCATACAGGCTAAAAGCAAGTGTACCGCTTACGCCGCTTTGGTTATCGTATCACATTGTTCACCCCGAGTCATTCCGAACCGATGGTCGAATTGTCGACAGAATATTGTCCGAATACTTAGCTCATTTTAGCATCTCTTGGAATCAGCGGTTCTTAAATGAGGACACACCCCAAAAATCTGAGGATCAAGGCAACCTCCCGTAAGTCGATTGTTTTTAAAATAGAGTCGATGACAGTGACGATGGTGCACTCCTTTTCTAAAATCATGTGCAAATTTCATAAAAATAGGGACAGGGACCACGTCTGAGCATGGGTTTTTGCTTTGCTGTCAGTTCCGAGCAATTGGGCCGAAGAAGAAGAACATCATACCCTCCTGGACCAGACCCCTGGGGCAGAGATTGGACGGTCAGATCCTAGCAGTGTTTCAGACTTTCAGGAGGAAATGGATTTATTGATCGGGGGCCTAAATCCAAACTCAAACCTCAATCCAAACCTGAGCGGAGCCAACCTGAACCCGAATGCTGGTAATCCGAACCCCAACCCGAATCCGAACCCAAACGGAGGCGAGCCGAATCCGAATCCTAATCCCGTTCCTAATCCCCATCCAAACCCTAACCCAAACCCGGGAAATCTGAACGGAGAAATGGCTCAGATTAGAGAAGATATCCAACGCCTGGGCGAGCGCACTGACAACCAAATCGCCCAACTCATGATGATGATTACTGGGGTTGCACGACGCCTTCCACCACAAAACCCGAATCCAGGCCCAAATCCAATTCCTATCCCAAACCCAAATCCAATTCCTATTCCTAACCCGAATCCGATTCCAAATCCAAACCCAATTCCCAATTTAAACTTCAACCCTAACCCAAATCCGAACCCGGAGCAGCTGGTCTTTGATTTGGAAACCCCGCAAAACCCCGAGATGGCAGCAGTATTGGCAAAACTCACCCAACTAGAGGAGTCTGTTGCAAGAAACGAGAAGATAGCGTCGACTGGCTTTGACATCAATAAGCTTTGCCTGTTTCCTAATGCAAAGCTCCCGAATAAGTTCAGACCAATTGACTTCGCTAAGTTTGACGGAACAGGAGATCCAAAGGCACACCTGACGGGATACATTGGAGCACTTTCCATGTGGGGAGTCGAGAAGGATGCTACGGCGCAGATGTTCTCGCAGACTTTGGTGGGACATGCTCTGCACTGGTTTACCCCATTGGATGAGAGAAAGAAGCGTCCTTGGGAGGATATATGCGCGGCTTTTGTGGCGCAATACGATTATAACATTCAGTTGGAGGTGACCACTCGTGAATTGGAGTCAACAAAGATGGAAGCAAAGGAGGCCTTCGCCGATTTCGTGAAAAGGTGGAGGGCAAAGGCGGCATAGATGAAAGATAGACCGAGCGATAGGGACCAAATCCGGATGATCGTCCGGAATCTTCAACCCACTCTTGCGAGACATATGGTTATGGCCCAGGCATGCTCAGACTTTTAAAACATTCTTCGATACAGGCTTAGCCGTCGAAGAAGCAGTTTAGTTGGGGATCCTTGACAAACCTGAGCCTGCTCCCAAGCCCAAGAAGGTTTACTCCGGAAACAGCAACAATTTGTTTGGCAACGCCAACTACACCAACCTTCCCAACACCTCCACAAACACAGCCCAAGCCGAGCCAGTGAACCAAATTGCCACCCAAACCAGCCAACCGCGTACCCAACCCCGCACTTTTGCTCAGTTCTCAGCACCGCTCTCTGCCGTGCTCGAGAAGTTGGTCGAAAGTGGCACGCTCAAGCCACTTACCCCTACTCCCTTACCTCAAAAACTACCCGCATCCCACAACCCTAATGCATACTGTGCCTATCACCAGAATGTGGGCCACCTAACCGACAACTGCTTCCGTCTCCGCCATGCAATCCAAGACCTAATAGATAACAAAACCCTCCCTATGCCACCACAAAAACCAAACACTGTCTCAAACCCACTCCCAAAGCACTCCAATGCCCGCACCAATCATATCTCCGTAAGCCAACCCTTTAACCCCAGCCATTACATCATCCCTACCACCCAACCCAAGCCATTTGTCAAGGTACCACCCGAGGATACAGTCTGCGCGCTTGAGACCGTGGAATGGGACTTTCAGAGAAGATGGGAGGATCTCGCACAAGATTTCTTGGCAGTGAAAGACAGGGCCTTTCTCACAGAGGCGTGGCCCGTAGCGCTTAATCCCCACCAAGTTAAGGAATTGGAACATGGAGAATGGAGGCAGGACTGGGAAGAGATGATGGCTGATCCCTTGGATGGGTATTCCCTATTTGCACTGTTCATGGAACCTAAACCTGTCAAGGAGGAAGATGAATGGGAATGGGAGCCTGAGCCCAACGGATGGCACTGGATGGACGATTCTAATCCTCTGGATGAAACATCATTGGCGTACCTTTTTCAAGAAGAGGAAGTGGTGGAAGAAATGGATCTGATGAACCCTCGTATGTTCTCAGGGCTCACTGTCAGGACCATTGTCAACCTCACTCGAACTCCTACGCTCTGGACCGCACCATGGACTATCTTTTCCTCCCGCAGGAATACATTATTGAGGAGTTCTTCCCCCAACCCGTAGTTGAAATCCCTGATGAGCCCAACATCTGTGTATTGGATCCAGAAGATTTGTGGGGAAAATCTGAATTGGTGAATGTCTGGATCGACGGTGAGGAATTGACTGTTAATAAGGCCATGTTGGATGAAGGATCTCTGCAGATTGGCAATGACAACAGCAACAACAACAGCAACTTCTGGAATTCTCTGGAGGAGGAGAACATCTGGCATGCCCTGGAAATGGAAACTCTCAAAGAAACTTTGGAGAAGACAGCACTTGACAAAGGGAAACGTAAGGCGGACGACTGCGACTTTGACTTGTCCGATTTCTGGGAAGGTACTTGGTGGGAACCCATTCCCAAAACAGTTAGCAACCTTACCAGGAGTGGAAGAGTCTACCAACCTACCAACCTCCAGCAGGGTAGCTCGTCTCGAGCCCCTCCGCCGCATCAGAATACCCTTGTCAACCCCACAAACCTGGACACCCCCGTCCCGCAAGCTCCACAAAGCAACCCTCCTAGCTCCACTAAACCTAACCTGCCTTCTCAGCTCAAACCAATCATTGACCTCAACTCTCTCCCCGACTCTGACCCTGAAGCTTCTGCTGACCCTATCATCCAACAACTTCGTGAAACCCCGGTCAACATGTCCATGTGGGGTGTATTGGCGTCTTCCCGCGTACATCGCCGAAGACTTGTCAGTACTCTCTCCAAACTCGAGGTTTCCGCAGATATCGCACCTGAAGCTATGATAGCCCTCATAACCCCAAACCTTGCCCAGCACATCTTATCCTTCACTGAGAAAGACCTACCGCCTGAGGGAGCTGACCACAATAAGCCCCTTCACATCACCATGAAGTGTATGGGAAAGTGGGTCCCGGCAATCCTTGCTAAAAATGGCTCCGCCATTAACGTGTGCCCTCTCCGCACCGCCTATTGTCTTGGCCTCAAAAATAAGGATTTTGCACCGTCAACCCTGGGAGTTCGTGCCTACGACAATACCCGGTCGAGATGTTTTGGGAACGATCAACTTGGAGCTAGCAATCGGGAAATTCAAGACCACTGTGGAGTTCTGCGTTCTGGAGATCCCTGCCTCATTCAACCTCCTGCTGGGGAGACCGTGGCTACACCGCTTAGATGTAATGGGGGTACCGTCCACGCTGCACCAAAAGCTTATTTTGGGATTGGATTCTGGGACTCTCATAATTCATGGAGACTCTGGCATCCGTCCTCATTCTGAAGACAACTCCCCGTTGCTGGAAATTATGCATGGAGAGGAGGATGTACCTATGGGAGGTTTTGCTGTCATAACTTCAAAGGTGTGCACTATCCGGACTGATGAAGGCTTCTTGGTTAGCTCTACGGCCTTAGAGATCATGAGGAAGATGAACTACCTGCCTGGCCTGGGCCTGGGTCGCAATCAGCAAGGCGTATCTGAGTTTCCTCATTTTCCTGGGAGTGTTGATCCATACGGTTTGGGTTATGAGCCCAAAAAGAATGACCCTGCGAGGAAATGGCGCAATCTCGCCCGAGCCTAGACTGCTGAGATAAAGTTTAGAGCTGGTCCCGTGATCAACGAGAGGGAGAAGCTGTACCAAGGAGAGCCGGAGCCGTTCATCGATCTGGAAACAATGATGAAGTATCCAGGGTTTAAAATCTTTGCCAATGACACTTGGGAGAGTGATGAAGAATTTGCAAAGGTAGAGGAACTGTCTGAAGCACTGGATTGGCTCGAAGCTCTTGAAGAAGGCCATTTTCAATCGCTGTTCGGGGGCAAGGAATTGAGGGGTATGATGGAAGATCCTGCTGTGCTGATGCTGGGAGAAGAAGAAGAGATCGAAGACCCTTCCATGCTCATTGTGGACGCCGTAGGCGTTTATGATAATTGCACTTTTGTACCACATGTAGCTCGCACTCACAGCACCTGCACTGAGTCGGAGTTTGTGTCCATTGGCCCTCCACATCCTACTTTTTACTTTGAATTCGAGTCAACCGCTGTATTCCCCCCGTCTGTTGAACTGATTAATGAAATGGATGATGTTTTCGCTTACTTGCCGATTTTTGAAATAAATTGTTTAGACCCCGACGATGAAGGAATAGATCTCGGTGGGGACATCCCCAAGGAGATGCGTTCCCTCATCGATCGCGAAAATGAAAGGCATGCTCAGCCTTTAAAAGAAGAAATAATCTCAATAAACTTGGGTGATGAGGAGAACCCTCGATTGGTTCAGGTCGGTTCCGGGCTGTCCCCCACTGAGCTTCAAGAGCTCATAGATTTGCTAAAAGAATTCAAAGAAGTTTTTGGTTGGTCCCACGCGGACATGCCCGGAATCGACCCGGAGATAGTCGAGCACAGAATCCCTCTCTACCCTGATGCGAAGCCCGTTAAGCAAAAACTAAGAAAAATGCGGCCCGATTGGGTGCTAAAAATAAAGGAAGAACTCACGAAGCAAATCGACGCTGGTTTCCTAATCGTAACAGAGTAGCCCACTTGGGTAGCCAACATCGTACCCGTCCCCAAAAAGGACGGAAAAATCAGAGTGTGTGTCGATTTCAGAGATCTAAACAAAGCGAGCCCTAAGGACAATTTCCCATTGCCGTACATAGACATACTTGTTGATAACACTGCAGGGCACGCTCTACTTTCCTTCATGGATGGCTTCTCGAGGTACAATCAGATTCTCCTAGCACCGGAAGATAGGGCAAAGACCACATTCATCACCGAGTGGGGGACATATTGTTATCGGGTTATGCCATTTGGGTTGAAGAACGCCGGTCCTACGTATCAGAGGGGTGCCACCACACTGTTGCATGACATGATTCACAAGGAGGTCGAGGTATACGTCGATGACATGATAGTGAAAGGGAAAGAGCGAAAGGACCATCTCCCAGCACTGAGAAAGTTCTTTGAGAGAATTCAGAAGTACAAGATGCGTCTTAATCCACAGAAATGCACATTCGGGGTCACGGTTGGAAAGATGCTCGGATTCATGATCACAACCAGGGGGATCGAGGTGGATCCTTCCAAGATTAAAGCTATTCTTGAGATGAAGCCACCTCAATTTGAGAAGGAAGTCCGGTGTTTCTTGGGAAAAATTCAATTTATTAGTCGATTCATCACCAAGTTGACTCTGACCTGTGAACCGTTGTTCCATCTGCTCAAGAAGGACGTGAAATTCGAGTGGAATGATAAGTGTCAAAAGGCTTTCGAAGCAGTGCGAACTTATCTCCAGAATCCGCCAATCTTGATGCCGCCCATCCCGGGAAAACCTTTGATCCTGTACTTGTCCGTCACGCCCTCGTCAATGGGGTGCATGCTCGCGCAAGAAGGAGATGATGGGGTTGAAAGGGCAATCTACTACCTGAGCAAGAAGATGGTGGGAAACGAAGAGCGGTACACTTCATTGGAAAAGACATGCTGGGCGCTGGTTTGGGCCACAAAGAAATTGAGACACTACATGCTGTCTTACTCGGTGATACTGATTTCTCGGATCAAATATCTATTCGAGAAGCCAGCACTTACCGGTAAGTTAGCACGTTGGTTGCTCTTATTGGCCGAGTTCGAAATCAAGTACGTCACCCGCAAGTCAGTGAAAGGAAGAGCAGTAGCAGAGTTTTTGGCAGATTGCCCGATCGAGGGGCCAGAACACACTGAGTTTCAATTTCTCAACGAAGACGTAATGACTGCTGTCGACGAAACATGGACATTGTACTTCGACGGAGTTGCTAACCACAAGGGCTTTGGGATTTGCATAGTACTGGTCTCGCTTGAGGGGTCACATATTCCCCTTGCTTTCAAGCTGAACTTCGAAGTCACGAATAATGAGGCAGAGTACGAAGCGTGTATTGTGGGAATGGAAGCTGCACTGGAAATCGGAGTCAAGGTGCTGGAAGTCGTAGGGGATTCCAACTTGGTTGTATCACAAGCAAACGGGGAGTGGAAGGTCAAAGATGAGAAGATGAAGCCATATCATCAGCAGCTCGACGAACTTATCCCGAATTTTCAAAAAGTGACCTTCACAAATGTCCCGAGAATGAAGAATTGCTTCGCAAACGCACTAGCAACCTTGGCATCCATGCTGGAACTTCCGATCGGGGTAAAGCTAAGGCCTGTCATGATTGAGCAGAGAGGGAAGCACGTGTACGACTACGTCATGAACATCGACGAGCCTGATGATGGGCTTCCTTGGCTTCACGATATTTGGAATCTCGTCGAGAAAGGAGAGTTCCCTGCAGATTCAACCAAGAAGGATCGGATCGCTTTACAACGATTGGCATCTCAATACATTATCTGTGGTGGAAAATTGTACCAGTGATCTCCTTGCGGGATTCACAAGCTGTGTATTCACGGTGACGACACGAGAGCTGTAATGGAAGAGGTTCATGAAGGAGTTTGTGGGCCCCACATGAACGGGATGATGCTGGCAAAGAAAGTTTTGAGACTAGGTTACTATTGGTCGACTATGGAGACAGATTGCATTGAGTATGTGCGCCGATGTCATAAGTGCCAGACTCATGCTAATCTTATCCACGCGTCTCCTCGGAGTTACACTCAATGGCGACACCATGGCCATTCTCCGCCTGGGCATCGACGTCATCGGAAGAATCATGCCGCGGCTTCTAACGGTCACAGTTCATCTTGGTAGCGGTCGATTATTTCACTAAATGGGTCGGGCAGCCTTCAGACAAAACTTTGACGGCAGTTCAGGTGGCTCACTTTATCAGGCAAAACATCATTTATCGGTATGGGGTTCCTCAAGCCTTCGTGTCTGACAATGGTGTTCACTTCAAGGGAAAGGTTTTGGAATTTTTCGATGAATTTAAGATTCAAGTGCATCACTCAACCACTTATCGGCCGCAAACGAATGGGGCAGTCGAAGCAGCCAATATGACCATCAAGTTGATCCTCGAAAGGACTGTCGAATCAGCCAGGAATTGGTACGAGCAGCTGCCACTAGCTTTGTGGGGATACCGGACGTCTATCCGCACACTGACAGGGGCAACACCCTATTCCTTGGTGTACGGTATGGAAGGCGTTCTCCCCATCGAGCTGGAAGTTCTATCGCTCAGAGTCATGGCTGAACAAGGAATAGACGAGGCCGAATGGATCAGTGGAAGGTTCGAAGAACTCATGTTGTTTGACGAAAAGAGACTGCAAGCATTGTACCACATTCAGGGTTATCAGCGGAGAATTGCCCGAGCATTCAACAAGAAGGTGAAGTCGAGGGACCTGCAAGAGGGGGATATGGTAGTCAAGGAGATCCGTGCTCCGGTTTTCAATTTGCGAGGGAAGTTTCGACCAAAGTGGGCGGGACCGTACATCATCAAGACTATCCTTTCCGGAGGAGCAGCATCAATCATCGACCTCGACGGCAACGAATTCTCGAACCTTGTATATCTGGATCAGCTTAAACGATATTACCCTTGAAGAGCTCGCTGGGCCAAAACCGCAAGGGCAGGCGATCCCAGGCAAAATTTAGAGCAAGCCTGCTAGGTCGAAAACTCGCGAGGGCGGCCTAGGCAAAAGTTAAGGCAAAAAGTCGAAGAGAGCTCGCTAGGCCGAAAATCCGAAAGGGCGGTACTAGGCAAAATTTAGAGCGCAAAAGGAGAGCGATAATACCCGAGCGAACCCTAGCCCGAACTACGTATGGGCCTGATTCCCTTTCTTGAGAGATACGTAGGCAATCTCACTCTGAGGTTCGGTCCTAAATTTCAAATATCGAATCCAAATTGACAAGTCAAATTACTTTCTTTCAAGGCGCACGCGATTAACGAACCGAAAGGGGGAAACCCTTAATCAGTTAATTTTATTCAGATGATTTTCTTTATTACAGGCTGAGCATGAAAAAGGAAAACACACAACAAGACCTAACTTTTATTTCAAAAAACGGCAAAGTAAGCTTTTAACCCCTCCTCGCTTCCACATCTCTCCTCAGCCACTTCCGGTACCTGCCAGTCAAAGCAATGGAGTAAAGCAGATCGCTTGGCTCAGTCCTACGAGCCTCCCACGTTCGAACGTAGCTCCGAAGGCTCGGAATGGTGAAGGGAGGGAGATGAAGCATTTCTAAACCCGGAGGCGGCATCTCCTGGCTGAGTCCAAACTGGCGCATAATGCGGAAAGGTGAATAGAAGGTGAAGCCAGCTAAGCCCGCCACAAAAACTTGCGGTGAACCCATATTGCTCACAGTCATCGCAGGAAGGCTCAACCAATGGCACCGCCAAGCGATGTCATCATCATCTAGGGAAGCAAAGAAATCGACCCAATCATCCTCAGTCCTGTACATCTTCTTTCTTCTTCTCTTCTTTTGAACCATAATTTGTTAACCCTTTTTTTTGGAACCCTTGATAATGAAGCACCATGGGGGTATTTATAGGAGGAGTGGTAGAAATGGTGTATGGAGGAGAAAGAACCAACCAAGTAAAGGTTAACTTGGCTTGGTGGCCAACTTGCCTCTTTTGGAAAGGCTGCAATGAGAGAAGCCCAGCCAGTCCACGAAGGTCTGGATTTGGGTTACTTGGTGATTAAGTTGCCCAGCTGAAAAAGGTGATAGGGACAGCCTTAGAACCGTCGCGCGAGGGTTCTCCCTGGAACCATCGTGCGATGGTTCCAAACGCTCACGCGAGGATGCGCCCTGGCGCGCAACGGTTGTGCCCTGGTGCGAGACGAATGCGCCCTGGCGCGGGTCGGTAGGGTTTTTGGCTTTTGGAAGTGGCTTAGGTTAGGTTAGGTTCAAGAGTTTTTCAAACATTCAAAGCTCAAACACCTTTCAAACTCGGGGTGTTCTTGATCCGTTTCATCATCGGGGAATCAAATACCGTAAGTAAACTAATCTGGAAGCCCAGATTGGGGTGTCCACATAATGCTAAGCAAACCTGCCGAAATATTGTTTTTATTTTTCACTGTTTGTATATTCTGTTTATTTCTAGAAATGCTAAGTCTTTGTCTTGCAGGAATTAAGAGGTATTGAGCGCTCAGGACCACTACTGAGCGCTCAGGAGTGATTTCAGTAGCATTGTCTCAATTTATGTATTCATTCATTTCATATCATGGCATCTCCGTATCCTGTACATAAGCACATGTATACACTTTAACTTGTTGTGCCTGTAAATATGTGCTAGCCGTTCTTTAATGAAACAAAATATTTTCGATAAAATCCCCCAAACATTGAGTAGAGATCGACATCACGTCGGGCGAGAGGGATGCCGTAAAACCCTTCCCCTCTCATAACGTGGCTTCCGAACCTAAAAACAATCTCTGGTTTTCAATTTCAAACAATCAATTTCAATCAAAACGGTTTCTCAGTTAACAAACCTCAAATCCGGGTGGCAACTCTTTCAATTCTTCAAAACGCAAACCTATTTTCGGGCGGGCAGCCCACACTCCTTATATTCCTGAACAACTTCTGGATACTTAGTTTGTTTTCCATGCCTTTTTTTGTGAGAGTTTTGGTGGATAAGTATGCAGCGCCCTTGAAAAATATATGCACGCCAGTTTATTTGTGGGTGCCACCGTGCCATTCTTATTCTTAGTTGTTTGTTTTCCTTCTTGTTAATCCTTTATACTGTTGGTCATAAATATATGTTGACATTTCATCAACTTACAGTTCAAATTTGATTTTTTTATACACAGGTACTGTTCATGTCCTGGTGAGAATGTTGGTCTAGGACTTATGTCATATGAATACGAGTTTTGTACTTATTTTGTTTGAATGGGAGTCTAGCAACAGATCAAAAGCTTTTAGCCTAGAATGTCAAAGCCTGGTCCACAGCTAGACAACTAATTGGACCCATCCGTAGTGCATAAACCTCCGGGTAACCAGAAGCAAACCATCGCCCCGACCCGCCAGGTAAATCATGGTACCACCTAGGAAAGGAGTCAAACCCTGCCTAGCATGGTACCATTTTGGAGAGGAGTCGAACGCTGCCCAAATCTTGGTGAAGCCTTACCTTTCTGTTGGGGCAGGCATCCTAACTGACCGGGAGACTTGAACCTTTTTCCTACATGACCTGATCAATTCGATCAAGCACTCTAACCCCAAGGGTGGTCATTTTCTTTTTCTTGTTCGCGTGAAATACTGAAGTCACCCTTCTTTATTTGATGACAAAATTAACAATAAGTCTACACCCACGGCTCTACTTCATTGCTCCACCCGCCGTTGCATACGTGGTGGTGGGCCACACCTCTGGTTCTAAAAAAAATGCCATTGATAATGTCACTCCCAAAATTTATAATGTCATTCCCCAAATTCATAACCACACCCCCCTTTGAGAGTGGCATTATAAATTTGGGGAGTGGCATTATAAATTCCCAAAAAAAAATGCAGCAAAAGAAAAGAATGAAATCACAGTCGTCTAGTTCATTCAAATAGAGAGAGAGAGAGAGAGAGAGGGAGGGAGGGAGGGAGGGAGGAGAAAGATGAGGACAAGGGCCCCAAAAAACGCGACCAAAGGCAACCCCCATCACCATTGGTCACCACCACCACCACTTCGATAAAATTGCAAAAATCGATGCACCACCCCTTTGCAAAAATTGCAACAATTGATGCACAACCGACATAGAATTTCGGTTGAACCCTATGAGGGTCCAAATACTGACTCAGATAGCTATAAAATTATAGAATCACATGAGGGTTAATGGGTTAACATCTCTCTCTCTCTCTCTCTCTCTCTCTCTCTTTCTCTCTCTGTGTGTGTGAGTTAAAAAATAATTGTGCACTCTAAAAATAATTGAACGACATCAGGTGTTACACATATACTATTAATGCTAAAAAAAATGGAGATAAGTTGTTTGTTTCAGAAAAAAAGAGAGTTGTTTATTGCACTTCTATCTTCTAATGGCATTAATCATATAAGAACAACTCTAAGGACTAAATAAAAGATTATGCATGAAGATTTTATCAAATAATAAAATAACTTTGTATAAGATTTTTGAACCCTCTAAGTTTTTGCCTGGAGCCGCTGCGGATGGTTGGTGTTTGCCTTAGACTGGGAATGCATTCGTTTTGTTAGCCATACTAGGGAAATAAAATTGTAACATTCATGGAATTGTCTAGTTACGGGAAATCAACCATGAGATTTGTGAACAGTATTTTAACATCTGCTTGTACAAGGTATTTGTGTGTCTTCTGACTCTCTATCGTGCACGCGCACGCACACAAATGATGATTGATTTGAACTGATGCCAGCTTTCCTGCGATTTTTGTGTAGACACCCCGATTTGGCCTAACGATTATTTCAACTCCCACCTTGGGACCATCCCGATGATAATACGGATTTGATGATTGCTGATTGCTTTCTTGTGAAACCCATGAACTTATGGTACGAACTCTGAGCCACTTAGAGGACCCAATCCAGAGCCAAATAGCCTTTCAGACAGAAACATAGTGTGCTAGGAAAATCCATCGATCGGCCGCAACATTGATTCAACGGCCTTAACATCCATTCCTCACCCGAGCAACCTGTTGCTAGCAAAATCTCCCTGAGAGATCGAAACCTCAGCCGCCAGATCAATGGCTCGCCCGCCACATCCATTCTTCGGCCGCGACATCCTTTGCTCGGCCGCCAGATCGGCCTTTTTCCAAACTCTTGAACCTTCTGTCGGTCGTCTGATCCAATCCCACCGCCTCTCCGATGCGTTCGGGCCACGTTCGGGGATTGCAACGAAGAGTTTGTATTGCAATGCAATTGCAATTGCATCCCCGTGATTTGATTGGACCGAGTGAGTCACCCCTTTGCCTATATAAAGAGACCCACAGATCCGAAAAGAAACACACAGAAATTGATAGACCTACACCCTCAAATCAGTCACGATACTCTGCCCCTATACTCACAAAAACCATTTCTACAAAAGCCCCAACCTTCCATAGGCGGCCATCAATCCGACGATCCAACCCCAGAGTTCAAACCCTAACCCTAGGGTTTCGTCCAAAAAGTAATCAATCAGTCAATCCCGATCGATCCGAAGCAATCAAGCAACTGAGGGATCAAGGTGGTGAGGCCCAACGGCCTCTGGTTTGTTTTAATTTTTGCCTATAATCGTAATCGTAGCTTTTCTGATCGACTGTTAAACTTTCTGCTTGGTGTGAGGAAGAACACCACCCGGGGCTCGGTGCCTCGGCCGGTACATTGATATCAACAGATTCCTCGGCCGCGACATCCATTCGCCGGCCGAGTGATCGATCTGCTCCACAGCTTTGTTTTGTTTCTTGCTTTCGATGCATGTTCAATTATTGTCTTGGCTCATCTTATTTACTGTTTAAAGGCATAAAAACTGACTACGTGTATGAGTTAGATAAAGCATCTACATGTCTTATGTTGAATGATTATGGGCTAGCTTCACGGCTAGGCAGAAAGGGGTGCCTAACACCTTCCCCTTACTGTACTTTTGGCTTCCGTATCCAGAATCTCTATCTGTTTTCCTAGCTTTAACAAACTAGGTGGCGACTCTGTTTTGATGATAACCGCTATCGTGTGGCGATACCTCTAGCCATGGAGGTATCCACGATCTTGGTTTATGTAGCGAGCAACCAATCGAGCAGACACAGTGATGATACAACTGTATGGCGATGCCCCGTCTGGGAGGTGTCTACAGTTTTCTGGTGACTCTGCTGGGGTTATGAGAGCCATAACCAAAACAGTTCAACATAAGACTAATACATGCCTTATTTAATTCATTTATCATATGCATCGAGCAGGCAAGCCTCGTTGAGTTCACCTGATATCCCGGCATGACATGGGCTATGTTAGGGGTTCCAGCAAACTCCACAGTCACTTGTACCTTTTGGTAGATCAAAAAGGGAATCACCCAATCACTGCCTATGATGGGCTGGTGAAAGGACTGGTGCCCTTTGACAACGGAGCATCCTGAGACTACCTAAACCTTTCATGTGTTAGAAAGCCATAGAACTTATCAAACTAAGACAGGAACCTACAGGCTAGGAACCTACTTGCATTTTGCTTCAAAGTTCTTCCTCACACCTTGTACCATATTGTATTATCTCTTTCTGTGTAGAAGGGTTGGGGCATGGACCAATAGCCCTAACTCTAAGTCTTCATAGCTAAGCACCAAGGCATAGTATTGCCTGCAAGGTATGTTTTTGGCAAGTTGAAAGCATCATTTACTTAACATTCCCGCTTTACTTAAAGCACCGCAAAGCATGGATTTCTAGAATGAAATCAAACACTGGCTGCCCCGCCGACAATTGAACTAGGGGTTACTCTAGCAATCTTTGCTTTGCAAGGCTAAAGGAAAGAGGGAGTATAAAGTAGTAGAGCAGATTATGGATGATATTATGGATAGGACTTGCAATACTTATTTCTCCATGGATGATTCAGCATGACAAGTGTAGGACTTCGGTTCCTATTTTCAAATCGGCCTAGCAACCCATCTTTCAAAATTCAAAATTTTGAGCATGCTTACTGTAACAAGCCGATAAGATTTAGGAGTTTGCCAATGTGCTAGCAAATAATCACGTGGATTTCAATTACCTCAATCACATTTTGAAAAAGAATCTTCCCTAACCAAGAATTGAAAGAACTTCTAAAACTCTTTGCAATGCCTAGTCTAATCCTCGAATAATAAGATTTCGTGAAACATTCAAATAGCCGCTAGCACAACGATGGACTCCGAGTCTACTTTCTGTTATAGTCATATGCTCAACCTTTTCGGTTTGTCTCATAATATGAATTGGCTTGGAAGTGGGATCTTAAGTGGCAGCAACAAGTCTTAAGAATCATCCATATCAAAAATGGCTGGCTATCTATAGTATCCAATCAACTCATGCATACAAACGAATTGCAATGCATGATTCATCCATAACCTGTGTCAGTAGCTGTGGTGCTATATATATACATATCATTTTGATTGCCTCTTTCTAACTATGCAGGGGCCAAACTAAAAGAGGAGTCCATCCCTCTCATTTCCTTTCTTTGTTCATCGCATGTCATTTGGTTGCACCACCACTAAGGGCAGTTTGTATATTAGAAAATGCGCCGCATGGACAATTAGTTTTGGATATCTCAACTTGAGCATGATTATGTTTCTCCTTCTCTTAGACTTGGAGTTTGATCTCAGACGTGATGGCAATCGCTGCAAAAAAAAAAAATTGAAGTTTTAATCCAACCAAGTTTTTAGCAATGGTAGCCATGCCCATCACGTCTTGGCTTAAATTTTAAAACAATCCTTTCGTGGAAATCCTACCTAGCTAACTTTCGCCGCCATTTTGGCCCATGTTGATATCATTTTGCTCATCATGGTTTCTGGCCAATTGTCACACTCAGCATGAAATGTGGATCTTAAGTTCAAATCTCCTCGGACATGAACTACGAATGGCCTGATTCTCTATTGGGATATGTAGGCACCTTTCGGTCGGCCACAATTTTGAAAATGTTTTCTCCTGTGCTAGTTTGCTGCCATAAGAATACACATGATAACGTCAAACGTTGAAAACAATCCACAAGGGTTTTAAAGTAATCTTATGACATCTTTTGGAACACATCATAGTCACTCGAATTGTCAAAAGCACAAAATGAGTTTTTCAAAGCCATGACCCACGTCATTTTTGTTGAGCTAAGAAGGAGTTGAAACATCTCTGCACCCTCACAGAGATCACCTGTAAGCAAACCATGCTGTTGAAGATGAAGAGTATGAAAAAAAAAAAGAAGAGAGGAAAAAGAAAAGAGGAAAAATGAGCTCGCTAGATTGAAAACCCGCAAGGGCGGTCTAGGCAAAAGTTAGAGCACGAACAAAGCGCAGCCATGTCTCCATGCATCTACTATGTCCTCAATCTTAGAAAACCCACTTAGTTAAACATCAAAGCCCCTAATCTCTTAGTTAGGACCTCTGTCACTCTGTCGTGTGTTTCAAAATGAATAGAGGCATACATTTCATCTATCCAAACACTTATCCCTTGCTAGCCATGTTGAGCCTCTGGATAATTTCTTTGAAAAGCCTGCTAAGCAGCCATCCCCTACGTTAGGGCAAACAAAAAAAACACAAGGAGAGATGAAAGAAAAATCAATGAAAGAATTAGCACCCCGTCATACAAGGGGCATTTTGAAGGAAACATTTCTTTCAATCCATACAAAGGACATTTTTGAAGAAAACAACTCTCTCACACAAAGTGAGACAAGAGACAGCAAGAGTTGAAGATGGCTGCTAGCTTTTAAAACCCAATCATGAGTAGAAATTAGGTTTGAGCCTTTATATCCGCTTCTTTCTTAAGCCAAAACCCCAAGCCTACATTATGGTCCATAACAAAGTCCTCTCAGATTGGGGAACACGACTTAGTAGCAAGGTCCTAGACACTAGGGGCATCACCAATGTGGGACTTAACTAGAAGGGCAAGGATCCTGGAATTCACATCGTCTTGGCAAATCGCACAACATGGAGAGTTACAAGGGGCATGGCTACATTCCCCTTTATGCACTTCTCTCAAAAGTATTCAACCTCTTATGTGGGCCTCAGTAGGCGCTTATCGATCCAACTCAAGTCAACCAAATCAGGCTCGAAGCAACGAACTTACCTAATTGACTAGGGGAATAGGTTTGCAAAATAGTTCTGTGTTCTTTGATGATTGAATGACGTGAGTGTGGAACATGGATGGAATAATATGACTTTGAAATCCTTGAGGAAAAACTTTCAAACATGGCTTTATCCTAAGCATTTTTACCACAGCAATACAAGCACAATTGCTTTTACAAACTTTCGAGGAGATAAGATGAGTCTCTCACTTCATGAAGAGTACAACAATATGGTCCCTTGACCAAACAATGCTTTCAGTAGTGCCGCTAAGACATTGCGGTCTTTTAAACGCCTGGCTAGTATAAATAAGTCATTATTTGTTTCCCTAAATCAAAGAGAAGCATTAGCATAAATGTGCGAAAGTTGAGATGTCCAAAATGCATTGCAGATTCACATGCATATCATTCTCACCCTGTCTTTTGCATCCTAGTATTTCGTTACGGCTGCTTAATGAAAGTAGTTGTCTTGGTTGCACGAGCTAACCCCAAGTATGAGGTGTTCTTATGCTCAAGCAAGGCAGGTTCATCAAGGCATCATGGCCATCCTCTTTATACAAGGATAAAGGGCAACAAAGGGATGCACTGCAAAGTCTACCTCCCTGTCAACACACTTGAAGAAAGCTCAGCCTGAGAAGCGCTTCAACTCTTTTGTGGAAATGCTGTCACACAGCACTGTCAAGAGCATGCCGAGATCTCTACCGGATAGAAACATCGCACTCACCTTCATCGTTAATTGCATCGCATGTTAGGGGCAATTAGATCATCGTCATCATACACGATTTAGTTGCGGTCAAGCATTCATGGCCTAAACAGGGGGCTTACGTTCCTTTCTAAACACTCAAGTTAATATGCATATATGTAGCATTGCAAACCATGTCACCCGCAATCGTTCAAACTCTTGAATTAGGGTTCTTTAAGTATGGTGGTCCTGCCCCTAACAGTCAGCATAAAAGGACTTCGGCCCGTGGTCGACTCTAAGCCTGTTGCATGTTGTTTTCTTATCCATTACTGTTTTCTAAACTATTCAAATTTGGATTGCAGGATTCTCCTGGATTTCGGTCCTTGAACCGACCATACCGAACTTTGTATCTGTGGCCGACAAAGCCTAGTCAAAGAACCTGAAAGATAGCCTTGCCCAGAGCAAACTCTACAAATGGCACCATGTCAACAACATTAAAGTGGCTTTACACTTCACATCTCCATAGCTCCTTGCTTCGCGCTTTCATCTCCATCTTAGCAGCTCTGCCTTCATAAAATCAGAAGCCTCACACTTTCTCTTCAGTAGCAACTCTACATGTAACGACCCGCTCCATCTTTGTACAATATTGTCCGCTTTAGACGCCCAAAGCCCATAGACTTCCCAGTAGGTCACCCATCCCTGAACTACCCCAGGATGAGCACGCTTAACTGTGAAGTTTCTATGCGCTTTGGCCCGCCCTCACGGCTTTAAAAGGCCTTGTACAAGTAGGAGGGGTCTTTTCTTATAAACCATGACTTACCCCCTCCCGTCCGGACGGAGCCTGCTTCCTGCAGTACCGCCGGCCACCGGAAAGCGGAGTGTCACAATCTACCCCCCTTAGGGATGCAACGTCCTCGTTGCACAGGCCCAGCAACCTCCCCTGGGGTCTGTGGTAGCAGAGCGCATCCTACTCACCACTTTGCCCAGGGCGGGGCTCTGATACCATTTGTCACGACCCACTCCATCTTTGTACAATATTGTTCGCTTTAGACGCCCAAAGCCCATAGACTTCCCAGTAGGTCACCCATCCCTGAACTACCCCAGGATGAGCACGCTTAACTGTGAAGTTTCTATGCGCTTTGGCCCGCCCTCACGGCTTTAAAAGGCCTTGCACAAGTAGGAGGGGTCTTTTCTTATAAACCATGACTTACCCCCTCCCGTCCGGACAGAGCCTGCTTCCTGCAGTACCGCCGGCCACCGGAAAGCGGGGTGTCACACTACACTTAGGCCTTGCCATATGCACAGCCTTGCGCTCAGCAGGTTTCATCTCAAATAGTGTAGTGCTTGCCCCGAGCTCACATTTTGAAGCTAAGTAGCCTCGCCACTTCCAGGCCAGCGAAACAATCCCGCGGCTTCCACTTAATACATTGATTGAACAGCCAACAAGAAAAAGCACCTGTATAAAGCTTGCACACTTCGACCCTTCAGAAGGCGTCTATCCTCCAAAAAGGGCATCCATATTAATAAAGCCCTCAAAAAGGCGTTTATGTTGTTGGCTTCTAGAAGGCGTTTGTGTAGTCAACTTCCAGAAAGCATTCAGCCTCCGGAAGGCACCCCATCAGAAGAGGAGTTAGAAATCTACTTAACAAGGTTGAAATTAGGAGGTGAAGGAAATCTCCTAGGCGTGCATGAGGATCATCTCGTCAGCAAAGACGATAGAAATCTGTGAAGGCCATAGTAGCCGAAGCATTTAACAAACCTTATGGCACTTTGGGTCAACAAGTCAACAAAGTTAAAGTGGAATATGGTCAAGAACTAGCCTCGGGGGGAATCCCGAGCATACTCAGAACCAACCTTGGGAGGCATCCCAAGCATGTGGAAACTAGCCTTAGAGGCACCCCAAGCACGTGGAATCAATCCTAGCGTTCCCACGCCCGATAAATCAACCTTGCAGCTGCTGCATCCTTCTGCAAAATCTCCTCTTTCAAAGGGAATCGATTTGAATCCAGGCACCAACAAAGCATTCATGGTATTGTGGGCCCGCAGCCAATAGAATTTATAACCAAATCCATCCTTGGGAGCATTCCTGAGCATGCATGGTATCAAGCACCAGCGTCAGAATGAATCAAAAGCCTTGCATAGGCTATCAAATGTCCACCAGAAGCATTCAGTCTAGCCTCAGAATCATTTCGAGCGTGAGGAAGCTAGCCTTGGGAGCATTCCCAATCTTAAGGAAGATCAAGTATCAATCAAGGCCTTGCAAGGGTTACCAAATACATGCAGTCTAGTCTTAGGATATTCCTGAGCAAGTGGAAATTGGCTGAATCTAGCTTTGGGGGTAATCCCAAGCAAGTGAAATATAGCCTTGGAGGCGATCCCGAGCATATGAAATCTAGCCTTAGAGATGACTCCAAGCATATAGAATATGTTGGCCTTGAGGACAATCTCGAGCATGTGGAAATTAACCTTGGGCGCATACCCAAGCACGAAGAATGATCAAACACTGGTGTTGAAGCCACATTGGGACCTTTTTCGAAGCTCTCTCCATAGCAGCAAGCTCATAATTACTCGTCACTTGATCGTCAAGGATTATCAATCACTGAGCTCTTGCTCACAAAACCCAAGGGTCCTTGATACCTCAAGCATAGGCTCTACGCCAGCCATCACAGCCATAAACGGCACTACACTCATGAGATCACTACTTCAAGCTCCAAGCTCACTATCTCTGTAATCGTAGCTCCAAGCTCACCGGCTCGGCAGCACCACGTGCTCAGCTCCACTCATTCAACAGCCCTGTGCTCAAGTCACTCCTCAGTTCCATGACCACCTTCTTCATATTCACCACCATCAAACTACTTGATCACTTAAGTAGCTCTATGCTTACTCATCGCCATCAAGCTACCTAATCACCTAGCAGTTCAGTGCTCACCCTCACCATCTCAGTAGCACTCGCTGCTACCAAGTCGTTATCAACAAGCTCTAAGCAGCTCTATATTCATACTCAGCAGCCCTGTGCCCAAGTCGCTCAAAAAGCTCCATGCTCACTACCTCAACAGCCTCGTGCCTACTATTTCAGTCATTCAGCATCTCTGCAACCAAAGCCCCGAGCTCATTATCTCAGCAGTCCTGTGCTTACTATCAGCAGCGCCATGCTCATTGCTTTAAGCTCCATCTCGGCGGCTCCAAGCCGACAAACTCAAACGGCTCCTCCACAATTCCAAGCTCAAACTCGCTATCACTCAATAGCTCCGAGCTATTACCCAGCAGCTTCGAGCTATCAATCAAGCGGCTCAACGCCCGTGTTCAAGCTATTCAACGGCTCTAAGCCTATCATCCCAGCGACTCCCCGCCTATTATCAAGTTCAACGGCTCAAAGCCCATTATCATAGCAGCTCCACGCTTGCCTTCACTACCAGCAGCTCTATGCTCGCTCAACTGGCTCCAAGCCCATCAACTCAGCGGCTCCGTGCCTATGTTTATTATCGGCAGCTCTACGCTCGCTTAAGAGGCTATACGCCTGTTATCAATTCAGCAGTTCCATGCCACGATACTACTCAACGGCTCCACGCCATAATTATCCCTACAGACTCTACTCGTTCTCAGCAGCTCTACGCTCGCTCAATTGGCTCGAAGCCGCAGCTATCCCAACTGGCTCAAAGCCGTAACCACTTCAACTGGCTCTATGCCGTAACAAGCTATCTCAGTAGGCTCTACGCCACCCCAATCAACGATCATCAATTCGGCAGCTTCAAGCCCATTATTTCAACGGCTCCACGCCTGTTATCAACTCAACGGCTCAAAGCCCATCTCTCAACTGGCTCGAAGCCGTAACTATCTAGCTCGAAGCCGTAATCATCTCAACTGGCTCGAAGCCGTAACTGTTATCAACTTAGTGGCTCCAAGCCCATGACTCAATGGCTCCACGCCTATTATCACTTCAACGGCTCTACGCCCGTTATCATCTCAACTGGCTCAAAGCCGTAACTATCTGGCTCTAGGCCATAATCAACTGGCTCGAAGCCGTAACTGCTTCAACTGGCTCTACGCCATAGCACCACTCATGCGGCTCGAAGCCTATTACTCAACGGCTCTACGCCTGTTATCGACTCAGCGGGTCGAAGACTACCATTCAGCTGGCTCAAAGCCGTAACCAATTCAACTGGCTCAAAGCCGTAATAACTCTCAAACAGGCTCTACGCCGTCAGCAACAATTATCAAGCCCAACCACTGTGTATTGGATGCTCAAGTTCTACACTTGAATGCACAAGCTCTTCGCTTGAATGCCCAACCACTGCGTACTGGATGCTCAAAGCCTGTACTTTGAACGCTTGGATTCCGCCGTCCGAATGCTCAAGCTCTACGCTCTGATTGCTCAAGTCCAGAACTTAAAAGAAGCTCTAAGCTTATATCAAACACACACGCACGGGCCCGTGCACATATTGCATCAAACACATCGAGTCTGCATAACCATCCCCATCATCATATTTGCTCACATCTAACAAACACTCATCATATATACATGCTATGTTTTGCATATCTCATTCACTCGCAGGTCAATCTTGCAATCAACCGGCTCCATGCCTCGATTTTTATTGATCGGCCCGGTGCCTCGATCCTCTGGCTCGAAGCCAAAATCTTATGATGAGAAAGCTCCATGCACAAATCATCAAAACACAACCGGCTCTATGCCTCGGTTCAATCACATCAAGCTCAAAGCTTCAACCTCCCTGACTACTCGAGACTGATGATCAATGCCAGCTCCGCGCTTCCAAGCTCCAACACCTCAGACTCTCGCTTTACTTCAACCACGTCAAAGCTCGAAGCTCTGACCTTTCAAGTTCTTACCTCCGGAAGGCAAAGATTTTTGAACTATCAACACCAGCTCCGTGCTTCGGTTCCACCTCCTAAACGCTCGCCTTATGATCAAAACCAGCTCCTCGCTTCGGCCCGATCAAAGCTCAAAGCTCCAAAACCTCAGGCTCTCACCTCATGATCACAACCGGCTCCGTGCCTTGGTACCTTCATCTCAGCACTCTAGGCCCCGGTTACTGGCCCTTACACCTCCTGCAATGGCATCCAACTCGTCTCCAGAAGATGATTTGGGTTCCACCCCTATCTCAAAACTGGCATCCAATTCATCCTCGCAGATGGCTTGGATTCCGCCCTAACCACATCAATTCCTTCCAGCTCATTCGCAAGGATAGGCTACTCTACCGAACTCCGCTCAGTCAAAGTAAGGATGATCAAGAAAAGCAAACACACCTGCCGTGTACCGATCTACCCCAAAATACTAAAGGTAACTCTCCGCAAAAAACTTCCCCGGCAGCCCCGCGCTCCTTCAACTACTTTTCGCCAAAACCCTGGCTCTACCCAGGTACGTTGCACTACGGCTTTTTAAGCCCGAAGGTACGTCTTCTGTCTCTAATCCTCCAAACTTTTTCTTTTTTATTGCCCCTCCGAACTACGATTGGTCTGAATTTTCCCTGTGGAATACGTAGGCAGCCTCCCAGCCCGACCATAACAAAACCTTTTTCGAAAAAAAAAAAACCCTTGGAATAGTGGTTGGACCAAATTGAGCTGCTTTTACAGCTTTGACTTTTACTCAAACATGTCTCGCGATCCGTCTGAGCTCAGTCAAAGAGGGGCATCTGTAGACACCCCAATTTGGCCTAACGATTATTTCAACTCCCACCTTGGGACCATCCCGATGATGATACGGATTGGATGATTGCTGATTGCTTTCTTGTGAAACCCATGGACTTATGGTACAAACTCTGAGCCACTTAGAGGACCTGCTTACGTCGAAACCTTGCCTTCAAATATAAGGTTGATAGAAACCCGAAGCGTAGGGCTAGGTCGTCGATAGCATAATAACCGGAAAGTCCGGGATCGTACCCACAGAGAATCGAATATAGCTTAATCGGATTGTAGGTTTTATGGTAGGATTTCGGCGTTTAAGACGGCCAACTTGGTTTTGCTTTGAAAATGGAAAAACTAAAACGAAAGACTAGAAATGAACTTTATGAACTAAAAGAGGCAAGTCTAAGGATCATCTAACCCTTGACAAAGGCCGTTACCGGTTCTCGATTATAACTCAAGCGAGAGTCACGACCGCGTGCTCACGCCCGGAAGATTTAGCTTTATTGACTACATTTATCAAAAGATGTGATTAAACAGAACTAAACCAACCTATTTTTGCTAATGTATCTAACACGTAGGAGGCCACGAGCCCTCAATATGTCGCTTGCCAAGACCGCTTGACTAAACTTCATATCAAGGAGTTAACACCCCTCGCTTAGACCAAAAATGGCTAGGTTAATCCAATTCCAAAAACCATGATTTTAAGCCCGAAGTTTGAGAACCAAATAACACCCTAAGTCATCGAGAAAGATTACCCCGCGACTTAGCCAAACAACTACTCAACCATAGCTAAAGAACAAAACATAATAGAAAAACGAGACATGATATTTAACCGACGGAATCGAAAATAAACTTGATTTAAAGGAGAATCTAGTCCGTAGCTACAACATTAATAAACGAGACAACAATAAACGAGAAAGACTTACAAGTGTTCTTGAAGATATTAACCTAGAAAGCTTGAAAGACTTTAATGGAGGAAAGCTAACCTAAACTAACTATCTACTCCCTTACAAGTGAGAGAGAGAAGAGTATTTATAGAAGAGACCCTCTCTCTCCTCCAAAATATCCAAAAAGAAGCCAAAAGTGGAAACTTGCCACTTATGGAAAGTAAAAAGCTGTCAAAAAGTAAGTCGGTAAGTCACCCGTATCAATACTCCCAAAACCGTATCGATACGGTTCTGTTTTGATTGCATTCCAAAGTTCCCCGTAGCGGACCCGTATCAATACTCCGAAAACCGTATCGATACGCTGAAGCTTGGATTTTGCTCTGTTTTGAAGCCGTATCAATACTCCAAGAAACGTATCAATACGCTGAAGGTTGGGTTTCTCTCTGTTTTGAAGCCGTATCAATACTCCGAAAAACGTATCAATACGGTTCTGCTTCCTGGCATTCTAGCTCTTGGGCTTTGTTTTGACACCTGACGGCCCATGGCACGCTTCGGCCACTACGGTTCTTCATCTTTAAACCCCGACGGCTGAATTCTTCAAGGTCCCGCCTACTCGCTTGCCCTCAAGGGTTGTTCAAAACACCAAAACAAACTCTCTTATTCGCGTATTACCTGAAACGCTCAAGAGATAACCTTACGCGCAAAATCACTATAAAAGCTAAATAAACGCAAGATAAAATGACATACAACGGGACTAGTCGCACCAAATATCTACAATATTGGGTGCTCATCAGGACCCAATCTAGAGCCAAATAGCCTTTCAGACAGAAACATAGTGTGTTAGGAAAATCCATCGATCGGCCGCAACATTGATTCCACGGCCTTAACATCCATTCCTCACCCGAGCAACCTGTTGCTAGCAAAATCTCCCTGAGAGATCGAAACCTCGGCCACCAGATCAATGGCTCGCCCGCCACATCCATTCTTCGGCCGCGACATCCTTTGCACGGCCGCCAGATCGGCCTTTTTCCAAACTCTCAAACCTTCTGTCGGTCGTCTGATCCAATCCCACCGCCTCTCCGATGCGTTCGGGCCACGTTCAGGGATTGCAACGAAGAGTTTGTATTGCAATGCAATTGCAATTGCATCCCCGTGATTTAATTGGACAGAGTGAGTCACCCCTTTGCCTATATAAAGAGACCCTCGGATCCGAAAAGAAACACACAGAAATTGATAGACCTACACCCTCAAATCAGTCACGATACTCTGCCCCTATACTCACAAAAACCCTCTTTACAAAAGCCCCAACCTTCCATAGGCGGCCATCAATCCGACGATCCAACCCTGGAGTTCAAACCCTAACCCTAGGGTTTCGTCCAAAAAGCAATCAATCAGTCAATCCCGATCGATCCGAAGCAATCAAGCAACTGAGGGATCAAGGTGGTGAGGCCCAACGGCCTCTGGTTTGTTTTAATTTTTGCCTATAATCGTAATCGTAGCTTTTCTGATCGTCTGTAAACTTTCTGTCTGGTGTGAGGAAGAACACCAGCCGGGGCTTCGATGCCTCGGGCGGTACATTGATATCAAGATGATCCTCGGCCGCGACATCCATTCGCCGGCCGAGTGATCGAGCTGGCACAGCTTTGTTTTGTTTCTTGCTTTCGATGCATGTTCAATTATTGTCTCGGCTCATCTTATTAACTGTTTAAGGCGTAAAAACAGACTACGTGTATGAGTTAGATAAAGCATCTACATGTCTTATGTTGAATGATTATGGACTAGCTTCACGGCTAGGCAGAAAGGGGTGCCTAACACCTTCCCCTTACTGTACTTTTGGCTTCCGTATCCAGAATCTCTATCTGTTTTCCTAGCTTTAACAAACTAGGTGGCGACTCTGTTTTAATGATAACCGCTATCGTGTGGCGATACCTCTAGCCATGGAGGTATCCACGATATTGGTTTATGAAGCGAGCAACCAATCGAGCAAACACAGTGATGATAAAACTGTATGGCGATGCCCCGTCTGGGAGTTGTCTACATTTTGCTTCATTTTTTTTTGTTCTTGTTCTTTCGTTTCAGGTAAGTATTGGAAGGCAGTGGAAGAATTTCTTGATTACTCTGACAGTGTAGGGTTTATATTCCATGTAAGATAAATCTGTTTCATGTGTTGGGTTACATATAACATGTGTATGCTTTTTTGGTTCCTCTGAGTTAAAGGAAAATTTATACAAGTAGTGCTCCAAATTTCACTTAAGTCTCATTTTCGTCCTCCAAGTATTAATTGCAACTCTTTTGACCTTCAAGTTTAGTTTTCGTACAAAATTGGTCAAATTGATAACTTCTGTCAGCCAAACTGGACGGAAAAAATCAGATTGATGGCAGTTTGGACGTTGCAGTTCATACCAAGTTGGTCCAATTAATGACGTCTGCTACCAATTTGATTTATTTTGTCTAATTTGGCTACAGACATTATCAATTGGACCAACTTCGTATAAAAACAAAACTTGAAAGTGAAAAGAGTTGCAATTGATACTTGGAGGATGAAAATGTGACTCGGGTGAAACTAGGAGTACCATTTCTATAAATTTCACATAGTTAAATGGTTTGCCAACAAGTTAATATCTCTCTCTCTCTCTCTCAAAAACTCTCTCATATCAGGATGATGCAAAGAAGCTTGACAGAGGTGCCAAGAACCGCTACACTGTATAAGTTACACTTTTGTTTGGGGACTAAGTAGATGTAGTCTGCCGTTGGTCATAAACCACCTCATATTCCGGAACAACTTCTCGATACTTAGTTTGTTTTCCATGCCTTGTTTTGTGAGAGTTTTAGTGGATAACTAAGTAGCGCCCTTGAAAAATGAATGCATGCCAGTATATTTATGGGTGCCACTGTGCCATGGTTATTCTTAGTTGTTTGTTTTTCTTCTTGTTAATCATTTGTACTGTTAGTCATGAATATATGTTTACATTTCGTCAATTTGTAGTTCAAATTAGATTTTTTTATACATAGGTACTGTTCATGTCCTGATGAGAATGTTGGTCTAAGACTTATGTCATATGAATATGAGTTTAGCAAATTATTTTTTTATTTTTTTTTGAATAGGAGTCTAGCAACTGATCAAAAGCTTTTAGCCTAGAATGTCAAAGCCTGGTTCACCGCTGGACCACTAATTGGACCCATCCGTAGTGCATAAACCTCCAGGCAACCGGAAGTAAACCACCGCCCCGACTTGTCAGGTAAATCATGGTACCACTTTGGAGAGGAGTCGAACACTGCCCAAATCTTGGTAAAGCCCCTCCCTTTCCGTTGGGGCAGGCATCCTAACTGACCGGGAGACATAAACCTTATTCCTACATGACCCGATCAATTCGATGAAGCACTCAAACCCCAAGAATGGTCATTTTCTTTTCCTTATTTTCGTTAAATAATGAAATCACCCTTCTTTATTTGTTGACAAAATCAACAATAAGACTACACCCATGGCTCTACTTCATTGCTCCACTGACTATTGCAGACGTGGTGGTGGGCCACACCTCTGCTTCTAAAAAAAATGCCATTGATAATGTCACTCCCGAAATTTATAATGTCATTCCCCAATTCATAACCACACCCCCCTTTGAGAGTGGCATTATAAATTTGGGGAGTGTCATTATAAATTCCCAAAAAAAAATGCTGCAAAAGAAAAGACTGAAATCACAGTCGTCTCATTCAAACAGAGAGAGAGAGAGAGAGAGAGAGAGAGGAGGCGGAGGAGGAGGACGAGGAGGGCAAGGGACCCAGACAACTCGACCAAAGGCAACCCCCATCACCGCTGTTCACCACCACCACCACCCCTGGTGACCACCCCTTTGTGAAAATTGCAAAAATTGATGCACCACCCCTTTTGGAAAATTGCAACAATCGATGCATAACCAACGTAGAACTTTGGCTGAACCCTTTGAGGTTCCAAATACTGTAACGACCCTGATTTTTGGTCAATAAAAATTTAGTTAAAAATTTGAATTTTATTTTAATTACTTGGATTTTTATTTCCATAACCAAAAATCGGTCGTTACTGACTAACAAAAATCTCGTTTGTGTATTCGAAAATCTTTTAATTGTGCTTGGTAGGTTTTAATCATCGTTCACTGCCGATTCTTTCCGTCGTAGGTCTTGAACCCTTCGTCTTGGCTGGAAATCCTACCTAGCAACCTTAGCTAGCTTTTTAACCAACGAGTTAACCTAACAATCGTTTAACCTAATTACCTGTCGTTCCTAACCCTCGGTGAACCTTCTGAACCTTTGGCCGTGAACCTTTTGAAACCCTTGAGCTTGTAACCCTAGATTAATCCTTTGAACCGTTCGAACCTTTTAAGCTATCGACCATTGGACGATAACGTTATGGTTATCATTACCCATTGGATAATAGGAGAACCTTAGTTCATCCACCAAAGCACAAGATTAGACTAGTTTAGTACTTAATTATAGTATTATTGCAAGTATTATACTTTCTAGTATTACCCGTTGGATAATAACCGCTAGGAGAATTATTACCCATTGGACAATAGGTCAACGTACTTACCATCATTACCCATTGGTTAATAACCATTAGGAGAACCATGATCCATTGGTCAATAGCATTAGTCTTGCTATCAAGTACAAGATCCATTAGTTTAATAGATTCACCATGTGTTGAATACTTTTATATATATATATATATATATATATATATATATTATGAAAGCATAGTACTATATATATATATATATATATATATATATTATGAAAGCATAGTACTTTCCTCTTGGACCATTGGATAATAAATGTTAGGGGAATTATTACCCCTTGGATAATAGCTATACTTGCCAATCAAGTATTAGGTTAATAAAATAATAGATCTTCCATGTGTGTTAATTGATTAAAATAAAGTTAGTACATTAGGTTAAATATTATAAGTACTTAGTACTTTGAAAGTATAACATAGTTTATTAGGATATTAGATATGACATATCTAGTAGGATTTTGAAGTACTTGGTTATATATATTTATATGTGTACTTATATATATATATATATATATAGTTATATATAGTTATATATATTATAATGGGTAAGTACCATGTGTGTATTTCAATATTTAATTTGAAAAATCTTAGTTGCTTGAAAGTATAGGATTGTGAAGTACCCATATCTATATATTATATATGTTTGCTTTCATGTATATGTATATATATATATATATATATATTAATGTACATAGTACAAGAGAGAGAGAGAGAGAGAGAGAGAGAGAGAGAGAGAGCCGAGAGAGGAGAGAGAGATGGGCCGAGAGAGAGAGAGAGAGAGAGAGAAAGAGGAAGAGATTGTACCTTGATGATCTCCATTGTGCTTCCATTGTACTTTGAAAGCATACAAATCTATGGGATTCTTCCTTGACCAAGCAAATCTTGTACAATTTGTACATTTCCCAATTTTATTAAGTGATCAAATCTCCTTTCTCCCATTCAATCTTCCATAATCCCATCCTAGGACAACCATATCTAGTTTTCTATGCTTTCAAGTACTAAGACTAGACTAGAAATCCAATTGAATAAACTAGATTTGTTCATAGCCATGCAAGCCTAGGTTTTAGGGCTTTTCTTCCAAGCAACCAAGATTTGCTAGAATAAAAAAATGAGATATAGGAGAAAGAGAGAGTGGCCGGCTAGGGAGAGAGAGGGAGGAGGCCTTGCCTATAAATACCAAGCTCTTGAGCTTTGAACTCACACCTCAATCCATTCTCCAACTTCTCTCTAGAAAAGCCTAGTGTTCTTGTTGTTCTTGCTTAGTTCTTGCTTATTCTTGAGGTTTCTTTCTAGTTTTTCAAGAAACTTTCCATTGCCGCCACTAAACCGCCACTCAACCACCACCTCGATCCAAAAGTAGTAGTAGTTGTAGTTAAGATCTAGTTTCGAGAGAAACCATTCTCTTTCGAAGCTACTAGAAGCTTATCGTAAGCCATTACTCCGTTCGACCGCCGACTTTCTTTCCGTCGTACCTTTCGTAGCTTACTACCGCCAAGAAGAACGGTAGAGTGTCCTTACTCTCTACCCTAAGTATAGTTTGTATGCATGTTGAATCGAACTTAGGAAGCTATATGTTAGTATGAACTTGTTTACTTTGATCTTAAGAATACTTGACTGCATGATTTGGTTGGTAGTTGTTTATTTGTTACTTGCCTTACTTTTTGCGTTAAATGTTGAGAATGATGATGTGATAGTATGAGCATGCAATCTAAGATGGAGTTGGATGATCTTGCTAGTTTAGTTTCAAGATTACTAGGAATGAGTTGTACTTACTTGTGAAGTCTACCGCGGAGTCTATGCATGAATACGTGACACGAAAATCGAGAAAGTAGAAACATGACGTCTAGGGTGTATTAATAACAAAAAGCATTTTGAAACCCGCAATGTGGCTGGACTTGCCCATTGTGGAGATGTGTTTGCAAAGGATAAAATATTTTTGAAACTACATAATGACCATGTGTGAAGATCATTTTGTGGTGTGTGTGTGTGTGTCCAATGGGAACCCGGAGCAGCGGAACCATTGTGAGGGGTGTGTGTGTCCAATGGGAACCCGGAGCAGCGGAACCATTGTGAGTGTGTGTCCAATGGAAACCCGGAGCGGCGGAACCATTGTGAAGTGTGTGTACTCCCATGGGAACCTGGAGTGGCGGAACCATGGTGAAGTATGGCTTGGTATTCCACGGAGAGGAGCCAATGCTAATTGTGTGCCAATGGGAACCCGGAGCGGCGGAACCATGGTGCGTATACTCGGGAACCCGAAGCGGCGGGACCGAGGTTGTTTGTGTTAAAACTGATTTTTGAAATGTGCGCCAATGGGAACCCGGAGCGGCAGAACCATGGTGAAGTATGGCTTGGTATTCCGCGGAGAGGAGCCAATGATAATTGTGTGCCAATGGGAACCCGGAGCGGCGGAACCGGGGTTGTTTGTGTTAAAACTGATTTTTGAAATGTGCGCCAATGGGAACTCGTAGCGGCGGAACCATTGTGCGTATACTCGGGAACCCAGAGCTGCAGAACCGAGGTTGTTTGTGTTAAAACTGATTTTTGAAATGTGCGCCAATGGGAACTCGGAGCGGCGGAACCATTGAGCGTATACTCGGGAACCCAGAGCGGCGGAACCGAGGTTGTGTGTGTGAAAGCGGATTTTTTAAATGTTTTGGTAAAGTGAAAACGAGACACATTCTACGAAACGCTGCGTAGGAAAAACTCTGATGACATGGACACTGACGATAGATAGCGAATGCGGACGTGTCATTGTTGATATCTATATCCTGTATTGTATGTGATATATGCATGACTTGTTATGTGTAAGTTAAGGGTTAGTGGGTTTTGGGTTACTCTATTGAGCTTTCAAGCTCACGGTGTTGCTTTATATGACCCTGACATATTATACTGGTGGCGACGCTGGTATAATGTGTCAGACCTTTTAGATGAACAAGGAGAGCTGTATTCCTTGGAGGCAGTTGGAGCTGAGGAGCTTGCTAGGATGGAGGAGGAGACAGAGCCGTAGATAACCTTAGCTGTCCTTCCCTTTTATGTAATATAAGTACCCCTCTGAGGAGTTATGATGTAATAATGAGCCAGACTCTACCCTGTTTATCTAATAAAATGTTTATTTAACGAACTCGATTTTGGGGGCGTTACAAATACTGACTATGATAGCTATAAAATTTTAGATTCACGTGAGGGGTAATGGATTGAGCCCTCTGTGTGTGTGTGCGCGTTAAAAAATAATTGTGCAATCTAAAAATAATTAGACGACATCGGGGATTACACATGTACTTATAATGCTAAAAAAAATGGAGATAAGTTGTTTGTTTCATAAAAAAGAGAGTTTTTTTTACATTAATTATATATGAACAAATCTAAGGACTAAATAAAACAATGTGCATGGAGATTTTATCGAATAATAAACTTTGTATAGGATTTTTGAACCCTCTGAAGTATTTTTCTGGAGCCGTTGCTGATGATTGGTGTTTGCGTTAGGCTGGAAATGCATTTGTTTTGTTAGCCACACTTGGAAAATAAAATTGTAACATTCATGTAGTTGACTAGTTACGGGAAATCAGCTGTGAGATTTATGAACAGT
The DNA here is from genome assembly GCA_025413875.1 of Rhododendron molle. Lineage (NCBI taxonomy): Eukaryota > Viridiplantae > Streptophyta > Magnoliopsida > Ericales > Ericaceae > Rhododendron > Rhododendron molle. The sequence continues at coordinate 27,270,240 of CM046389.1, forward strand.
ATTTTAACATCTGCTGGTACAAGGTATTTGTGTGTCTTCTGACTCTCAATCGTGCACGTGCACAAATGATGATTTCTTTAAACTGATGGCAGCTTTCCAGCGATTTTTGTTTCAATTTTTTTTGTTCTTGTTCTTTTGTTTTAGGTAAGTATTGGAAGGCAGTGGAAGGAATTTCTTGATTACTCTGACAGTGTAGGGTTTATATTCCATGTAAGATAAATCTGTTTCATGTGTTGGGTTACATATAACGTGTCTATTCTACTTTGGTTCCTTCGAGTTAAATGGTTTGCCAACTAGTTACTCTCTCTCTCTCTCTCTCTCTCTCTCTCTCTCATTTCAGGATGATGCAAAGAAGCTTGACAGAGTTGCCAAGAATCATTATGCTGTGTAAGTTGCACTTTTGTTTGGGGACTAAGTAGATGTAGTAAGCCATTGGACAAAAACCACCTCATATTCCTGAACAACTTTTGGATACTTAGTTTGCTTTCCATGCCTTGTTTTGTGAGAATTTTGGTGGATAACTAAGTAGTGCCCTTGAAAATTGAATGCACGTTGGGGGGGGCTTAGTTTTAACTTTAAACCTTCTGAATCCTTTCTTCTGTTTGCTGAATCGTTGAGGGATGACGTTGTACTTCATGTATCTACAGATCGGAGGGGGGTGCTCCTCCGGGAAGAAGTTCCGACGATCAAGTAAGTATGTGCAGGAAGAAAAAGAAGTATAGTTAGAAATATTGCTAAGAGAAAGAAGAGTGTAGTTGAGAGCATTTTAGACCCTTGCCCTCGAAGGGGTACTCTTCTATTTATAAGCAATGTTTAAAGTGTTGAACAAGGTGGAAGTGCCTTACACGCACGATGCTACGCTCGAATGACATAAAGTGTGTCACGCCGTCGATTTTCAACACAAAGAACAATACATTTTGATATACGAAATTGTCACTATAGTACATACGATACCCCCAAAATACAATACAGTTTCCAAATCCACAAGTCTGTCCAATAGATACAGTATTTCAAAATAGAGAAAATAGTACAATGCAGTTTGATTTGCAAAGAAAGACAAGCACTTCAGAAAATAGCTTTAGCCTGTGATATCTGCATGTACTTCACACCCGTCAAGATTGTGTCCCTGTAATGTACCTGAAAATGATAGGTGAGCTACGCTAGCCCAGTAGAGAAATCTATACTCAAGTTATATGAAAATGGAATGAATCATGCACCTAAAGTGAGTGACTACGACAAGATACTACAATGAAACATGGATCTTCCACCACAAACGAGCATACTACAACCAGGGCGTCATGATTTCATAAGGATATTCCTAATAGCTCACATGTCAAACTAGAAGAAAAAATAGACTTGAATTATTCTAATTAGACCACAACTTGTCCTCAACCGTCACTTGTCCATTGCTACGCAATTATTCCATTCTGCCTCGATCTATACGGATATGTGATGATCATGCACCAATAGTAATATGTGAGCAACATTATATAGGTACAATGAACCCCAAGATGCTAATGACAATGAATTTATCTATTGGCAAAACGATACAAACATGTCACTAGATTTCCTTTTTTAAAACATAATCAATTGGTCTTGTACTTCTCAAGTATTAGCCATTTGGGACCCCGTGCGTCCACTAAAATCTTTTCGTTCAATTCCAGGCATTTAGGACCCTGTGCATCCTTTAAAGTCTTTCCATTCAATTCCAGGTATTTGGGACCCCGTGCATTCATTAAAATCTTTTCATTCAATTCCAGGCATTTGGGACCCCGTGCGTCCTTTAAAGTCTTTCCATTTAATTTTGGGCATTTGGGACCCCGTGCATCCATTAAAATCTTTTCGTTCAATTCCGGGCATTTAGGACCCCGTGTGTCCATTTCCGACATCACACCATCCGGTGGATTCGTGGCGTTCGTCATTTCGTGGTGTTCTATTTCTTATTTCCCATTTCACATTCCTTAATGACCTCATGCTCAACATATAGCCAATCAATATCATTCATAAAACATGTCACACGATCTCGTTATATCCACATATCGATTGATCAATAATGTTTCAAAGCATTATGAAACAATCAACTATGTCATAACATCAACTAGTAGATAAGTATACACCTTTCCCTTATGTAGTCCATCACACTACCCTACGTATTGTACCACCCTATTACAACTCAACGGCATGCTACCCGCTAGTATCAATACTTAAATCTCACGGAACGAGCACCAATGGAGTTTGAAGGATAAGTGAATCGAGAGTTCACAGATTATTTATTTTACCATTCAGGTCACTAGACGGGCCCACATTGACCAACCATACCCGCTGCAACGACTCGTAGCTTACGGTACTCCTAAACAACCTTACGGTACATAGTCCAACTCACCAATCACCATGATTGTCATAGCACCTAGCAACCCTATATCGATCATCATATCATGCTACAATGTCTCTATACTCATTCTTAAATGGATGGCAAATAGATACCGCACTCGTAGGATTTGACACGTTCCTCTTGTACAACGAAAGTCAAAGAGATAGATTTATCAACGAATCATTTGAGGTACGAACAATCCAGTTTGGAAATGATTTGGATGTAATTCAAGAGGGTTAAAAAGTGATTGAGGTTCAAAACATAGAAAAAGAAACATTGCTGAAAATTTCCAGGTAGTACATGTACCAGTACAAACTGAGGTACATGTACTAGCAGAACAGAATCGAAATTTCTTTGACAATACATGTACCAATACAAACCGAGGTACATGTACTAGTTGGGTTTCACAGGACGATTTTCAGATTTCGAAAGGCATTGATCCAACAACAAATGATGAACCAAGGCACGAGCTAAGCATACAATCAACCCATAAACACATAACAAGAGCAAGAAATCCCTACCTTATGGGTTTTGAGCAAAACCCAAACCTTTGACCAAGTCAACCGAGCTCCCAAGTGGTCCTATTATGATTTTTCTTGGATATTCGGAAAGCCCGTGCTCTGTATAGCAACTTTAATTCTCGGACTTTGTCCGGAATCTTGCTCTAAGAAGATGAAATTTAGGAGAGAAGTTGATGGAGAGGGGAGAGGTGAGAGAGCCGGATGAGAGTTAGAGAGAAAGAAAGATGATATGTGTGTGTGTGTCGGCTGACATAAAGAAGAGGAAGAGAGGAAAAATTATTCCCTGCTACTCACCCATACTTATATACATGCGCACACACACACACACACTAATAACACTTCCCTTTCACAAATAATGATATCACATTTACCCCAATCAAGTAATCATGCCATTATTCGAATTTCCACAATTTACGCCCTTACTCGATAATTATAATATTTCTTACAAAAAATACGATCCTAAAATATAGGTCTCTGCAACGTGTCTGAGGCATTTAATGAACACTGCCCTTCAAAGATTGCAAATCCACATTAGTCAATGTCAGAGATGTCAACTCGGTTATCAGAGAAGGCACCATGCCTATCATCGAGTTTATCAACAAAAGCTTCCAGAACGCTCCACAACAACCACTTCCGAGGGAACCTCCCGAGTAAACATGTCTCCGAGTGACTTCAATCCCTCCGAGCACAGACTACATCCGCTAAGTAACAAAAAGTCCACCGAACGAGAGAACTTTACCAAGTGAAACAAAGAGTTACCGAGCGACATAATAGCCCATCATTCGGTTAAACAACTGAGGCTCAGGAAGACACCTATGACCCATTTATCATTCAGGAAAGGTGTAATATGATGTGTCAATAAGCAACCTGACTTACGAACAAACAGAGACAACTGAATGATTGGTTCACATGGTCACCCCTTCGAACTCTTTAAACCTTTAGATGTTTTGGCCCACTACAATGGCTCTTCAACTCCTGCTTTGCATGCTTGGAGTCGAATATAATGACTGAACAAAATATTGTCTTGACAGACTCATCCGAACAATAATGTTACGCCAAGCTTTGAGTCTGCCGAATACAGGGCTTTCTTTTAATGCTTCTGTAACCGCCGATTTCAAATTGCGCCACGCGTCACGAAGCTATTGGGTGGTGGTACAGCGTGTCCTATCAATCTCCACATGTCATTCATCGATCGACCCATCAATCTCCCTCTCAAATCCAATGGCTGGATACTCGGCACCATTTTGAATTCCACCCTTGGTGTAAAAGGCAAAGAGGGGAGAGAGAAAATCATTTTTTCTCTCCCAACCCTCGATCGTTCCAACTTCAGAGCGCTGTTCACCACCAAAAACTGCCTGAAATCTGAAGATTGCTGCATTTGATCACAGATTTCTCTTGGTTTTTAAGGTATTTCTTGATTCTTGATGCTTTTCGCCTCATTTTGGTTCTTTTTAAGCATGCTTTGGCCCAAGAAATAGGGTTTTACTTTTCATTTTGACTGGTTTTTGCCATGAACATCGTTGACAATGTTGAAGATGTTCATGTGTTTTTTCGAGCGCTTGTGTTGTTCCGAACACCAATACATCTCCAACCCATGTTCTTCTAAGAGAAGACATTCAAATGAATTACCAAATGACTCCTTCGAGCAAAACATAAGATTTTGAAATTCCAAAAAACTCACAGGAATTCGAACGATACTTCGAGACCACTCTGACGTACGATAGAGTCCCACGCTCAGATTCTTAATGTGATAAATCTTCGCTCAGGAACGCTTGGGAATGCTTGGGGTGACTAGAACACCGAACGTAGGCACATTAGGAATTTTGACCATGCAATTCGATAATGGTCTTATCCCTTGCACTTGTGTTTTAGGTATGGAGTCATCCAAGTCAACTTCGTCTGCTGAGTCGTATTGCTTGGTGGAAAGTAACTCCTCACACCGTAGGGTTGAACCGCAGATCTCTAAAGCAATTAGATTCCTCGCTCGGAGCTACCGCACCAATGGGAGCGGGCCAGATCCCGAAGGAGTCGAGGGGATTGACTACCCTGTCAGGGTAACTCCCCTCCAAATAGTCGGGCCAGATCCCAACATAATAAGCATTGATGAGGAGTGACGAGGAGTCCTCGGAGAAAGGTGGCAAGGAACCAAATGAGGAAGAGGAAGATGAGAACGAAGGGGGAGCCGAAGAGGGCGTGTCTGAGAGGGATGCATTTGACGGGGAAACGCCTGTCGTCTCGATTAGAGGAGGAGACATGGGCCGTAGGTGAATCATCTTCCCAAGCACCTAGGAAAAGGAGAAGAATTATCCCATTAGACCCTGATGTGATCCCAGACCGAACGGGAAAAGATCCTTACCCGTATTGGGAATGTTTCCAAGACCAGAAGGGTCTTGCCCTCTTTTGGAAGGTCTACGACATTCTGGACGATGTCGTGATATTAACGATCCAAGGGCCTCGAATGCAATTCAGTGATGAACACATAACGGTTCCTTTGATGGCTATAGCCGAGGGAGGACTCTGGTTCCCGATGCACAGGGTCTTGAGGGAGACCCTGCACTTTTTCAAACTTACGTCTTGCCAACTAAGTGTTAACTCCTACCGCATCATCCACTCGGTAATTAAACTTGCCGAGGTGAAGATGTTTAAGCTTGAGGCCCAGCATCTTTTAGACAACTACATGATGTCACAAAATACTAGGTATTCCTGGTACTACTTGTGCTCTCGGAGAAAGACGGAGAAGATCGTTCCCGAGGGAATGTACGACTCGAAGAAATGGGCCTTAAACTACCTCAAGGTTTAGGGTAATTATCAATATCCGCTGAAGGAATATGGGCTATTCAAGGTACCGACGCGTAGGGGGACGCCATGTAAGCATTAATTACTTGCTCATTTTAATTATACGATATTGTCTTATTTAATCTTGCATAACTAACATAGCTACCGTTTCTGATTCCTTTTTTTTTTCTCGGTAGATACTCCGAAGCTCAACAGGGATTTGTTAAGGGCGACCAAAGGGTGCAGGCTTGCTGCGATCCTTCTTACCATCCCGAAGGAAGAATGAGACGCCCTGACTCTCCTTGACTATAAACCAACATACAAAGGCTTCATCCGAGGAAAGACATCTGATGAGGGTGAGAAGAAGAAGGCTCCACAAGCTGACCCAATTAAGCTTACCGAGGAACTACTCCCGAGCAAAGACAAACCTCTCCACGGGGTCTTGTGCTCTGACCGAAAAAGTGCCTTTCTTGTAAGAAGAAAAAGAAAAGACAATGCCTCCCCGAAGCATGAAGGCTGTTTTGCAGGAGAAGATGTAGAGGAAGTAGAGGGAGAAAGCCGAGCTCAAGAAGTCGGGAGCGCCAGGGGGTTCGGTATCTATTCCAAGCCTCAAGGTTCCACCTCCTCCCCAATCACAAAAATGACCTCCCATCGCCCCTACCTCCCTCAAAGGGGCGCCGGCCAGCAAGAAGGCCAAAACCACTTCGAAAGCATCGGGAGCTGGGGATGACTTACCGAGGGATAAAGAGGAAGAGAAAGAGAAAGCGAAAGAGAGGGAGAAAGGAAAAGAGTCAGCTTCGGACTTCAACACACCGTGGATACCAAACTTCATCACGCCTGACAGGAAAAAAAATCCTCAAGTCTGACAGTTTGCAGGAGGACCCTTCCTTTAACTTCACCCTCCAATCCGGGCTGGCACTACCGAAGGACATCAGGAGCCCCCAGTCTTTGAAGTTAGCACTAAGCGACTATTACTTATATGTGGGAAGGGTAAGTTACATTTTTCATACTTGCAAAGCACTCTTTTCTGTCTTACTTTCCTTTTCTTATTATCATTGTATGCAGGCCACCCAATCAATCATGAGCACCCAATGCTACTTGACCGAGCATGACAAGGAAATGAAGAAGCTGAAGCAGTCGTTGGAGCACAACCAAGGCATGGTCAAGGATTATAAGAAGAGGTTGGGAGAGCCAGATCCTGTGCGTCAAAGCCAGGAGCTTCAAATTGCAAATCTGGACGATTTGATTAAGGGGCTTCAAGACTCTGCAGAACGAACAAGGACCGAGGTCAAGGATGAGGGGATCTCCGAAGGAAGAGCTTTGGGAAGAAAAGAGATGGAGGAGGAGATGGCAAAGTAGTTGAAGGAGGGGTTCAACCAAGGGTACTGGAAAGCTGAAGAAGACGCTGCGGAGCAAGTCCTCGCGGTGCAGGTAGAGATGAAGGAGGCGCAGCACAAAGAAAGCTTCATGCTCGGCTACAACAGGGGTCTGGATGATGCAGGCGTTAAGCCGGAAGATGAGAGAAGGGTTTTAGTTAAAGTGCCACACCCCTGGCACTTGCCGAAGCTGGAGCTGAAGCGCCGAATGCCAGCCCCCCTGAAGCAACCAATGATCAAGCTCCTAAGGATGAGCCTACTCTATCTCCGTCTGTCCCTTTATCCCCCGAGGCTTAAGACATTAGAAGTTTTTGCTTATTTTAGTTTAATATTTCTATCTGAACATTTGATTTTGACGGTCTGCGCTGAACATTAGGCCTTAGCCGCACTGAAGTATGTAATTAATATGGGTTTAAGGGTGGCCACGAACGATCTACCACAGCCACGCCTCGGTACGAGTAGGGATGTCATTAAGGGATGGCACTGAATGATTCACCACCCGCCATGCTCTAGTTAACTTGTTATGGAAATTTGAGAAAGTTTTACAAGTGTTTTCACCCATTTTTTTTAGATAATTCTTCGGTGAATGTTGCTTTGTGCTGGCACTCGGATTGCCCATTGCTCGTTTGAAAAATGTGAAATGTATCGGATATGTCAAAAGTGTGATTGCTCGTTTAGCAAAAATCGAGAAAATGTTCTAAAATTTCACTAGTCATTTTGTTCGAGTTTACCCATATAAGAGCCCCCTTGCCTTAGTGGATTGCCTTAACAAAAGCAGGAATCCAAGAAGGCAGAGGAATGGGTAAATCCAAAAATAAATATTGTTGAGCCCCAACACACGAGCCAAAGCAAAAGAAATAGGCTACGAGAATTACGCCTTATGAAATGATCGAATGTTATACCACCTTTTCCGAAAGGGGCAAAGATATGTCGAATGATAACGAAATGGGTAAAAGTGTCGAGCCCGAAGGCAAACCAATATCCTGAACGAAGGACTATTGGGTGAAAGTCCCTGTGCCCGAAGGCTAACCAATATCCCGAACGAAGGACTTTTGGATGAAAGTGCCTACGCCCAAAGGCTATGACTCAGGTTAGAGAATCCCAAATAAACCAAACGTCAATCCGAAGAAACAAAGATGAAAGATAAATAAATTTCATTTAAGAAAACGCCCAAAGGCTTACAGTATGAACCAAAAAATAAAAACGAAGAACAAAACAGGGGAGAAGAGGACGAAGCCGAGGCTACCCATGAAACTTCCTAAGTTTTTGGGCATTCCAAGGGTTATGTAGACACCACAATTTGACCTAACAATTATTTCAAGTCCCACCTTGGGGACCATCCCGATGATGAAATGGATACAGTGATTGCTAATTGACTTCTTGTGAACTCATGGACCTATGGTAAGAACTTTGAGCCACTCAGAGGACCCAATCCAGAGCCATATAGCCTTTCAGACAAAAAATACAGAATCCCAGGAGAATCCATCTATCGGTCGTAACATTGATCTCATGGCCTTAACATCATTTCTTCACCCGAGCAACCTGTTGCTTGGAAATCTCCCTGAGAGATCAATCCCTTGGCCGCAACATCATTTCCTCGACTGCCAGATCCTTTCTACGGCCGCCAAATTGTCCATTTTCCGGACTCTGGAACGTTCTGTCGATTGTTTGATCCAACTACGATATCTCCCCGATGCGTTCGGGCTACACTCAGAGATTACCACAAAGAGTTTGCATTGCATTGCAATTGCAATCGTGCATTTTGATTGGCCAGAGTGAGTCACCAATTGCCTATATAAAGGGGCCTTTGGGCTCCGAAAATATACACAATAAAAAACCACGAAATTCATATACTTACTCACCTTCTCAAGCCATGAAACTCTGCAGAAACATACTCTCAAACCTCCTCTACAAAAGCCCTATACTCCCGAAGGCAGCCACCAAGCCAACGATCAAACCCTGAAGTTCAAATCCTAACCCTAGGGCACTACAAGAAAAATGAAAATTGGTGACGAAAAAGTGGCGACGAAATTTAATTTCGTCACTAAATGCGTATATTTGGCGACGAAAAAATAAATTCGTCACTGTTTTGACAACTTCCGTGACGAAATAATTTCGTCATCAATTATACCTGTTTAGCGACGAAAAAAATATTTTCGTCACCAAAGGTACCCATTTGGTGACAAAATACATTTTTCGTCGCCGAAAGCTTAAAAAATGTGACGAAATTATTTTTCGTCACAAAAGATAATTACTTGGTGACGAAAATATATTTCGTCGCAAAATGAGACCAATTTAGTGACAAAATATTTTTTTCGTCACCAAATGATTAACTTTAATGACAAAAAATAATTTCGTCACCATTTTAATGCTTTCAGTGACGCAAAATATATTTCGTCGTCAAATGGGTACCTTTCGTGACGAAATTTATGAATTTCGTGACAAAATTTATAAATTGCGCTTTGTCACTAAATATATTTCGGACATAACTCTTTCCTAAAAACTCCATTTGAGATAATTCAAATTGGGTATGAATAATAACTCAATTGCCTACAACTTTTATGTTTATCAAAATTGCTAATTTTAATGTTTTAAGGTTCAAAATTACATTCGAAATATATTTTTCTGTTAAACATATATGTTATATATTAGATATTTCAAATATTTACTAAAAACTGTGTGTGGTGCAGTTGGTCGGAGTTTGCGCGGAAAATTCAAGGGACTCGGGTTCGAAACCCGGCAGGAGCAAGATAGAAGGATTTTTTTCCCATATGAAAACGTCTTTTGCAACGAAAAATTTCGTCACCGATGTGACCCATCGGTGACGTATTTTTTCGTCACGAAAAGGAGTAATTGATGACAAAAAATTTCATCGTCAAAAAGCACAATAGATGAGGAAAACAATTTCGTCACCAATTATTCACTTTTTGGTGACGAAATATTTCGTCATCAAAAGGCACTATAGGTGACGAAAAATAGATTTCGTCACCAGGTAGGAATCCTCGACAACCTTTAGTCGACAATTTTTTTTTCGTCACCTATATTATTTGTGACGAAAAACATGCAATTTGTGACGATTTTCATTCGTCACCCAATGTAATTTTTCTTGTAGTGGGCTCTCTAGAAGCAATCAGTCAATCACCCTCAATCCGAAGCAATCAAGCTACTGAGGGATCAAGGTGGTGAGGCCCAACGGCTTCTGGTTTGGTTTATTTATCGTTTTTATGCTTAGTCATAGCGTTTTGATAATCTGCTAACGTTTTTGTCTGGTGTGAGGAAGAACACAGATCGGGGCTTTGATCCCTCGGCCGATACATCAAACCAGGAGGATCTCTCAACCGTGACATCCATTCACTGGCTGCGGGATCCATTCCCCTGGGACAGCTTTTTTTTGTTCTGCTTTCTGACGCATGTTTTACTTATCATCTAGGCTCACCTTATTCAATGTTAAAGGTTTAATTAAATAGACTATGTGTTAGAATTAAATAATGCAAGTACATGTCTTATGTTGAACAATTATGGGCCAGTCTCGCGGCTGGCAGAAAGAGGTGCCTAAAACCTTCCCCTTATTGTACTTTTGGCTCCCGTACCCAAAATATCTACCTATTTTCCTAGTTTTAAAATAACTAGGTGGCGACTCTGTTTTGATGATACCGCTATCGTGTGGTGATGTTCCTAGCCATGGGAATATCCACGATCTTGGTTTATGAAGCAAGCAACCAAACGAGCAAACAACGATCAATCTGTATGGTGACGCCCCCCTCCAGGGTGGTGTCTACAGTTTTTTGGCGACTCCGCTAGGGACTTGAGAGCCATAACCAGAAAGTTTAACATAAGACTAATACATGTTTTATTTAATTCATTTATCATATGATCGAGCAGGCAAACCTCATTGAGTTCACCTAATATCCCAGCATGTCACGGACTATGTTAGGGGTTCCAATAAACTCCACAGTCACTTGTACCTAGTAGTATATCAAAAGAACATCACCCGAATGCCGCCTATGATGGGCTGGCAAAAGGACTAGTGCCCTTTGACAACGGAGCACCCTTGAGACTACCCATGCCTTTCATGCGTTAGAAAGCCGTAGAACTTATCAAAATAAGACAGGATCTTGCAGGTCAGGAATCTACTTGCATGTTTTTTTAGAAGTTCTTCCTCACACCCTGTATATGTTGTTTTAATATTGCTTTCTGTGTAGAAGGGTTGGGGCATGAACTAAGAGCCCTAACTCTAAGTCTTTATAGCTAAGCACTGAGGCATACCATTGCCTGCAAGGTACGTTTTTGGCAAGTTAAACACTCCCGCTTTACTTAAAGCACCGCAAAGCATGGATTTCTAGAACAAAATTAAACACTGGCCGCCTCGTCGGCAATTGAACTAGGGATTGCTTTAGCAATCTTTGCCTTGCGAGGCTAAAGGAAAGAGGTAGTGTAAAGTAGTAGAGCAGATTATGGATGATTATATGCAAAGTCAAGGATATTATGGATAGAACTCGCAGTACTTATTTCTCCATGGATGATTCAGCATGACAAATGTAGGACTTTGGTCCCTATTTCCAAATCGGCCTAGCAACCCATTTTTCAAAATTCAAAATTTTGAGCATGCTTACCGCAACGAGCCGGTAAGATTTAGGAGTTTGTCAATGTGCTAGCAAATAATCAAGTGGATTTTAATTACCTCAATCACGTTTTGAGAAAGAATATTCCCCAACCAAGAATTGAAAGAACTTTCAAAACTTTTTGCAATGCCTAGTCTAATCCTCAAATGAAAAGTTTTTCTGAAATATTCAAATAGCTGCTAGCACAGCGATGGACTCCGAGTCTACTTTCTGTTATAGTCATATGCTCAACCTTTTTGGTTTGTCTCATAATATAGATTGGCTTGGGAATGGGATCTTAAGTGGGAGCAACGAGTCTTAAGAATCATCCATATCAAAAATGGCTGGCAATCTGAAGTATTCGATAAACTCATGCATACAAACAAATTGCAATGCATGACTCATCCATAATCTGGGTAAGTAGCTGTGGTGCTATATGTATACATATCGTTTTGCTTGCCTCTTTCTAACTATGTAGGGGCCAAACCAAAAGAGGAGTCCATCCCCCTCATTTCCTTTCTTTGTTCATCGCATGTCATTTGGTTGCACCACCACTAAGGGCAGTTTGCATATTAGAAAATGCGCCGCATGGACAATTAGTTTTGGACATCTCAACTTGAGCATGATTAGGTTTCTCCTTCTCTTATATTTGGAGTTTGATCTCAAATGTGATGGTAATGGCTGACAAAAAAATTGAAGTTTTAATTCAACCAAGTTTTGAGTAATGGCAGCCATGTCCATCATGTCTTGGCTTAGATTTCAAAACAATCTTTTCGTACCTAGCTAACTTTTGCCGCCAGTTTGGCCCATGTTTTGCTGCTCTTGAAAAATTGATATTAGTTTGCTCATCATGGTTTCTGGCCAATTGTCGCACTCAGCATGAAATATGGATTCTAGTCTCCTTTGATATGAACTACGAATGGCCTGATTCTCTGTTGGGATACGTAGGCACCTTTTGGTCGGCCACATTTTGAAAATATTCCCTCATGTTCTAGTTTGCTACCATATAATGCTCATGATAACATCAAATGTTGAAAATAATCTGCAAGAATTTCAAAGTAATCTTATGGCATCTTTTGGAACACATCATAATCACTTGAATTGTCAAAAGCGCAATACAAGTTTTTCAAAGCTATGACCCACGTCATTTCTATTGAGTTAAGAAGGAGTTGACACATCTCTGCACCCTCGCAGAGATCACTTGTAAGCAAAACATGTTGTTCAAGATGAAGAGAGGAAAAATGAAGAAAAGAAAAAAAAAATGGTGATGATGAGCTCGCTAGATTGAAAACCCGAAAGGGCGATCTAGGCAAAAGTTAGAACACGAACAAAGTAGCCATGTCTCCATGCATCTATATGTGTCTCAAAGGATTGTCTTCAATCTTAGAAAATTCACTTGGTTAAACATCGAAGCCCTTAGATCCTTGGTAAGGACCCTTGACACTTTGTCGTGTGTTTCAAGATGAAGAAAGGCATTCAGTCCTCGATCCCAAACACTTATCCTTTGCTAGTCACGTTGAGCCTCTAGATAATTCTTTTGAAAAGCCTACTAGGCAGCCATCCCCTACACTGGGGCAAATACAAAAAAAATACAAGGAGAGATGAAAGAAAAAACAATGAAAGAACGAGCACCCCGTCATACAAGGGGCATTTGGAAGAAAACATTTCTTCCAATACATACAAAGGACATTTTTTAAGAAACCAACTCTTTCACACAAAGTGAGGCAAGAGACAACAAGAGTTGATAAAGATGTTGAAGATGGCTGCTAGCTTTTAAAACCCAAGTGTGAGTAGAAATTAGGTTTGAGCCTTTACATCCGCTTCTTTCTCAAGCCAAAACCCCAAGCCTAGATTATGGTCCATAACAAAGTTATCTCAGATTGGGGAACACGACTTAGTAGCAAGGTCCTAAATACTAGGGGCATCACCAGTGTGGGACTTAACACGAAGGGCAAGAATCCTGAAATTTGCATCATTTTGGCAAATCACACAACATGGAGAGTTACGTGAGACAAGGGGCATCGCTATGTGGGTCTCAGTAAGCGCTTATCAATCCAACTCAAGTCAACCAACTCAAGCTCGAAGCAACAAACTCACCTAATTGACTAGGGGCATGGGTTTGCAAAATAGTTCTATGTCCTTTGATGATTGAATGACGTGAGTGTGAAACATGGATGGAATGATATGACCTTGAAATGCTCGAGGAAAAACTTTCAAAGATGGTTTTATCCTAAGCATTCTTAACATAGCAAATACAAGTGCAGTCACTTTTTGCAAATTTCTGAGGAAATAACATGGGTCTCTCATTCCAGGAAGAGTGCAGCAATATGGACCCTTAACCAAAATGCAGGGAGGTAATCCCGAATAGGTACAAAGAATGGCCCGAACACGTGGTACGTGGGGCCCAGAATAAATATAGTCGGAATATCCGCTGTGCAGTGAGGTGAACGGCAATAAGGACTGGGGACACGAGAGGTCCCACGTCCAAGATACCCGAGCAGGGGTACAGTCCAAAGAGCAAGGGTAATTGTGTAACGCCCCGAATTTTGGGTACGTTAAATAAACATTTTTATTGAACAACAAAAGAGAGTCTGGCTATTTATTACATCATAAAACTCCCAAAGGGTTCTTATATTACACAAAAGGGATGGACATCTAAGGTTATCTACAGCTCCTTCTCTTCTTCCATCCTAGCAAGTTCCTCAGCTCCAAAGGCCTCCAAGGTATACAGCTCCCCTTGTTCATCTAACAAGTCTGACACATTATACCAAATACGCCACCAAGATAATATGTCGTGGTCACATAAAGCAACACCATGAGCTTGAAAGCTCAATAGAATAATCCAAAACCCACTAACCCTTAACTTACAAATAGCAAGTCATGCATATATCGTAAAGAGTCATAACAGACATGCATTAATATAACAATAACAACAACAATGACACATCCGCATTCGCCATCTATCGTTGGTGTCATGTTTCCGTATGTGTTTCTCCTACGTGACTCATCGTTTTGTGTCTCATCTATCATTTCCAAAAATCACACGCACACACCAATGAGCTACCAAGTCTGGCTCATTGGCCACCATGGCTACCAAGTCCGGCACGTTGTGAACGAATCAATGAAGCTACCACGTCCGGCTCTATTAACAATCTACACAATGGGCTACCAAGTCCGGCCACGTTATCAAATCTTGCATTGGCTCCTCTCCGCGGATAACCAAGCCCAATCAATCAATGAAGCTACCACGTCCGGCTCCGTTAACAATCTACACAATGGGCTACCAAGTCCGGCACATTATGAACGCACACAATCAATAAGCTACCAAGTCCGGCTTATTGGCCACAATGGCTACTAAGTCCGGCACATTGTGTCACATACTCATCTCCAAATGAAGCTACCAAGTCCGGCTCCATTGGCAACGCATACCAACGTAAGGCTACCAAGTCCGGCCATTACGTAGTTTCTAAAATATTTTACCAAGTCCAATTATATCCTTTATCCACACCTTAGGTGACATGTTTCTACTTTCTCGATTTTCGTGTCTCGTAATCATGCATAGACTCCGCTGCGGGCCAAATCACTTTAAAGTAATCTTGAAACCAAACTAGCAAGATCATCCAATTCTATATTACCTAATCGTACTCAAATTATTACTTAAAGCATAACGCCACATGTACGGACGCCCTTGGAGTGGAAAGTCACTTATGCTTTATCAACAACAAGTAATGCAAGCAAATATACATACATGCTCATAATCATCCTCAAGACAATAATATATTACCAAAATCCGTTCTTTCTTCCTTTGTGGAATTTTCAAAACAACATATGTTTATTGACGAGTTCATACATGAACAAGCAACTATCATGAGATCGAGCAATCAAGTAGTCATAAGATCAAAGTAAACTACGTAAAACAAATCATACTACACATATGGCTTCATGCTCATACAATACAATATACTTAGAGGAAGTAGTTAGGGATTAACTACATTTAATTCAAACATGCATACAATTATACTTAGGGGTAGAGAGTAAGGACACTCTACAAGATCAAACATATACTTAGGAAGAGTGGTTAGGGATCACTACCGTTCTTCTTGGCGGTAGAAAAGATTACGGAAGTACGACGGAAAGAAAGTCGGCAAACGAACGGAGTAACGGCTTACAATAAGCTTCCAAAAGCTTCGAAAGAGAATGATTTCTCTCGAAACTAGATCATAACCTAAACTACTATCACTTTAGGATCGAGGTGGTGGTCGTATGGTGGTTTAGTGGCGGAGATGGAAAGCTTCTTTAAAAAACAAGAAAGAAACTCAAGAACAAGCCATGAACATCAAGAACAAGTTATGCTTTCAAGAAAGAAGTTGGAGAATGGAGAGGTGTGAATGAAATGGAGGAATGGCTTGCTATTTGTAGGCAAGGATTGGCCCTCTCTCTCTCCCCTTGGCCGGCCCACCCTCTCTCTCTCCATATCTCATTTTTAAATCATTTTATGTCAAGTTTGCTTGAAAGCTCAAGGCCTAAAACTAGGCTTGCATGGCTACCAAGATATTGCTTTGCTTTCACTCCAAGAACTAGGACAAAACTAGGTTATTCTAATGGGTTTTTAGTCTAGTCTTAGTACTTTAAATAATAGAAATCTAGATATGGTTGTCCTAGGATGGGATTATGGAAGATTGAATGGGAGAAAGGAGATTTGATCAAGTAATAAAATGGGAAAATGTACAAGTTGTACATTGAAAGTATAGATTTTTGCTTGGTCAAGGGAGAATCCCATAGATTTGTATGCTTTCAAAGGTACAATGGAAGATTGAAAGCACAAGATCACCTAAGCAAGGTACATCTCTCTCTTTCTTTCCTCTCTTTCTCTCTCTCTCTCTCTCTCTCTCTCTCTCTCTCTCAGCCCAATCTCTCTCTCTCTCTCTCTCTCTCTCTCTCTTATGTATTATATATATATATATATATATATATGTACATATATACTTGCAAGTAAACATATATAATAATGTATTAGTGTACTAGAATATCTAATAGATTTACAAGCAAAAGGATTTTCCAATTAAAAATTGTAATACACACATGTGTACTTACATTATTATATATATATATATATATATATATATATATATACACAAGTACACCTATATATAAATATATGTATGTACTTCCTAATCTAGACTATATCTTCCAAATCTAGTTTTCCTAATAAACTAACTTATACTTTCAAAGTACTAGGTACTAATGATATTAAATCCATGTACTAACTATAATTTAATCAATTAACACACATGGAAGATCTTATTATTATATATATATATAACTATACATATATATATACAAGTACACACACACTCATATATATATATATATATATATATATATAACCATGTACTACAAAATTCTACTAGATATGTCATATCTAATATCCTAATAAACTATGATATACTTTCAAAGTACAAGTACTTATAACATATAACCTAATGTACTAATTCTATTTTAATGGATTTCACACATGGCCAAATCTAATATTTTATTAAACCTAGTACTTGGTTGGCAAGTAAAACTATTATCCAATGGATAATAGTTTCCCTAGCGGTTAATAACCAATGGTTAGTGAAGGTAAGGTCCAAGGGTTATCGTCCAATGGTTAATAAATCTCCTAGCGGTTATTATCCAACGGGTAATGCTAGAAAGTCTAATACTTGAAATTAAGCACTAAGCTAATCTAATCTCGTACTTAGGAAGATTAACCAAGGTTTACCTATTGACCAATGGGTAAAGGAAACCCTAACGCTATTGTCCAACGGATAAATATTACCCTAGCTTTTATCGTCCAATGGATAAAGATTACCCTAGCATCTATCGTCCAACGGATAAATATTACCCTAGCTTTTATCGTCCAATGGATAAAGACAAAAAGGGTAAAATGGTCCATCTAGGGTTAGGGTAACCTAATTAGATTTGAGATCCAAGTGATTAGGTTAGCAGTGTATTAGGAATCTAACTAATTGGTTAAAGACTAACGATACTTAATCTAGGCTTTCATTGCTCGAGTGGTATTTTGGTTTTATTTAGTTGGAAATCGCCTAATAACGGAATATTAAAGCCCGACGGTGCCAAACGCCAAGGCAAGGCGTGAGTGTGGCCAAGGCAGCCCGCTAGCAAAGTGGTGGCCAAGGCAGCCCGCTAGTAAAGCGGTGGCCAAGCGGTGGCCAAGGCGGTGGCTGCTAGCAGGCAAGGCACCGCTAGCAAAGCGGTGGCTGCGGTGGCCAAGGTGGCCCATTAGCCAAGCTGGCCAAGGCACCGCTAGCCAAGCTGCAAAGGCTGGTGGCCAAGGTGGCCCTTTAGCCAAGCAGTGGCCAAGGCAGCCCGCTAGCCAAGCAGTGGCCAAGCGGTGGCCAAGGTGGCCCATTAGCCAAGCAGTGGCCAAGGCAGAACCCGATGGCAGCCAAGGCAGAGCAAGGCAGCCCAGCAACGGCAAGGCAAAAGCAAGGCGCGACCCGACGCTGAGGCAAGGCAGGCCCGACAGCGAGCCGACGCCAAGGCAAGGCAAGCGTGACAGCGAGCCGACGCCAAGGCAAGGCAGAGCAAAGCAGCCCAGCAACGGCAATGCAAAAGCAAGGCGCGACCCGACGCTAAGGCAAGGCAGGCCCGACAACGAGCCGACGCCAAGGCAAGGCTGGCGCGACAGCGAGCCGACGCTTAGGCGAGGCAGGCTTGACAGTGACCCGATGCCTAGGCGAGGCAGGCCCGTCAGTGACCCGACGCCAAGGCAGCCTAGCTAAGCCAAAGCGAAAGCTGTCAAGTCAACGGTCAAGGCAAAGGCCAAAAATTTTCTGCTAACCACTTTGTCATCGATGCAACGCTCTAGGTTAGGAAAAGTAACTAAGCCAAACGGTAGTTAGGGTTGCTAACTAATCGGTTGCCATGTAGGACTTCCAGTCGAGAAATATAATTCTAGGATTTTACTACAATTACCAAGTAACTATACCAAGGTCTTAATAGGCATACTCGTCTTTAGAAAATGACCTTAATGCCCGGGCGATGAATACCAATCTCCTAAGTCATTAAACCTAATTACGACGGATTATTAATCGCTTAAAGGGATTTATAAAACAAATAAAGAATTTTCAAATATAACAACAAAATTTTTATAAGTCAATAACGACCGATTTTTGGATGTTAAAAATGAAATCCAAGTATTAAAATAAAATTCAAATTTTTAGCGAAATTTTTATTGACCAAAAATCAGGGTCGTTACACTTTCTGATTTGTACTTGATGGAAAGCCGTTGCTGCTGCTTTGAACATGGTATGAGGCTCAGAGCCCTGAGAGCTACTGAGAGGGTCGAATAGGAGCAGTAATCTGGAGGAAGTGCCAAGAGGCACTCGAGAGGGGTCCAGAAATGGAAATACCCAGTTAGGAAACGAGATTTGGAGGAGATACCCAATGAGAATGGGATGAACGGCTAGCTTTGGAAAGAGTTCCTAAATGGTCTAAAAGGAAATATGCAGTTAAGGGAATGAGAATCCCTGATACTCTGGGTTCCCTTTACGAGAAAGGAAACTTAGGGCAGCAAGATGGCTTGGACAGCAAGTAGACATGGGTCTATAAATATGAGGTAAACCTAGTGGTAAAGGTACGCAATACTGGGCTATTTGCTTAATACCTACTGAGAATTAGGGTTTTGACTAGTACGAGATACTAACTTTGGCATCGGAGGGCCTTTGCCACGAGACGGCAAAGGTGCGCTCACCCTTTGTCTGTTTTACAGGTTCAACTCCGGCGGTGTGCTAGGGTTCCGGCGTGGAGAAGGAAGTAGCCGTTGCAGTTTGGTGCTGTTCGAAAGCCTTTTCGTTTTCCTGCACTTACACAAACAATTTTTTTAGTGGTACCGCTAGGGCATTGCGGTCTTTCAAAACACCTGGCTAGTATAAGCAATAAGTCATTATCAATCTCCCTAGGGCAAGGGGAAGCATTTGATCAAATAAACGAAAATTGAGATGTCCAGAATGCATTACAGGTTCACATGCATATCATTATCACCCTGTCTTTTGCATTGATCTTTTGACCCTAGTATTCCATGTGTACATCCTTATGTTTGCTTAGCAAAAGTAGTTGTCTTGGTTGCACAAGCTAACCCCAAGTATGAGGTGCTCTTATGCTCAAGCAAGGCAGGTTCATCAAGGCATCATGGCCATCATCTCTATACAAAGAATAATGGGCAACAAAAGGGATGCACTGTAAAGTCTACCTCCCTGCCAACATGCTTGAAGTAAACTCAGCCCAAGAAGCATCATATCCTGGGGGAACACCTCAACTCTTTTGTGGAATGCTGTCACACAACAATGTCAAGGGCATGCCGAGATCTCTGCCGAACAGAAACATTGCACTCACATTCATGGTTATTTACATCGCATGTTTCTATGCGAGGGGCAATTAGATCATCGTCATCGTGCACAGTTAAGCTAGGGTCAAGCATCCATTGCCTAAATAGGGGGACTTCTATTTCTTCTTGAATGTTTAGTTCAATACGCATATATGTCTCGTTGCAAACTATGTCACCCAAAATCGTTCAAGCTCTTGAACTAGGGTTCTTTAAGTGTGGTGGTCCTGCCCCTAGTAGTCAGCATAAAAGGACTTCGACCCGTGGTCAATTCCAAGCGTGTTGCATGTTGTTTTCCTATCCATTGCTATTTTCTAAACTATTCAAATGTGGATTGCAGGATTCTCGTGGATTTCGGTCCTTGAACCGACCATACCAAGCTTGGTATCTATAACCAACAAAGCCAAGTCAAAAAGGCTGAAAGATAGCCTCGTAACTAGTCCTGAGCAAACTCTACAATTGGCACCATGTCAATAAGCATTGAAGGGGCTTCGCACTTCAACTCTCCATAGCTTCTTATTTTGTGTTATCATCAAGCAAATCCAGCAACTCTACGCCAACCAACTCAGCGGTTCTATGTCCATAATCATGTAACGACCTCACTCACCTAGCAGCCTCAAGCTCATCACTCCAACAGTCAGGCTCATTCAATAACTCCAAGTAACCACCGTGCAACACCATGTGCTCCTTGCTCGCCATTTCAGACAGCATCATAACTCAGCAACTCTCTAGTACTCAACTCAGCGGCTCAAACACCCATGAAAACACCGTCTCTGCAAGCATCATACCTCTTGCACCATCAGGTCACTCAGCAGCACCATGTGCTCCCTTTTCAAGTCGTTCAACAGTTCTACGCTCATCCCCGTGCTCAAAAGCTCCATGCCCAAGTCACTCAGCAAGCTCCATCGTCATTGTCCCAACATCTTCATATCCAGCAGCTTCAAGAACTCTACACTCAGGCTTTGCCATATGCATAGCCTCGTGCTTAGCAGGTCCCATCTCAATAGTGCAGTGCTTACTTTAGCTGCCCTAAGCTCACATCTAGAAGCTAAGCAGCCTCGCCACGTCCAGGCCAACAAAACAATCCTATGGCTTCCGCTTAATACGTTGAGTGAACAGCCAATAAGAAAAAGCACCTGTATAAAGCTTGCAATACCCTAGTGCACACTTCAGCCCTTCAGAAGGTATCTATGTGACTAAAATCCTCCAAAAAGGGCATCCATGTTGCTAAAGCCCTTTAGAAGGCGTTTATGTTGCTAGCTTCTAGAAAGCGTTTGTATGCCTAGCTTCCAGAAAGCGTTTGTATGCCTAGCTTCCAGAAAGCGTTCAGCCTCCGGAAGGCACCTCGTTAATGGAGGCGATGGAAATCTCCCAAACAAGGTGAATCACCCCATCAGTCGAGGCGATGGAAACCTCTGAAGACATTAATAGCCGAAGTATTTAACAAACTTTATGGCACTTTGGGTCAACAGAGTCAAAGTGGAATATGGTCAAGATCTAGCCTTAGGGGCATCCCCCGAGCAACTCCTTCAACAGCTCTAAGCAACTCGTATCAGCCATCTCAGCAACTCCTTCAATAGCTCTAAGCTCGCTTAGCAGCTCTAGCTCGTTATCTCAGCCGTTCCATCTTAGCAACTTTACTGCCTCTAAATAGCCCAACAGCTCTAAGCTCGCCATCACGTACATTTAGCAACTCTATGCCTGTGCTCACTGTCACCAACATCAATAACCATCATTATCTCAGCGGCCCCAAGCCCACTATCTTAACAGGCTCTACGCCAGCCAACTCAACGGCTCAAAGCCCACGACTTAGCAGCTCTACGCTTGCTATCCCAACAGTAGGCTCTACGCCAATAATCGTCTCATAAGCTCACCCTGAGGCTATATGCCCACATCAGTCAACTCAACGGCTCCACCCAAGCAATCTCAGTAGCTCCAGGCTCGCTATCATTCAGCAGCTCTACGCTCGCTACTTCAACTGGCTCGACATCGTAAACACTCCTCAATAGGCTCTACGTTGCCCCAATCAAGATAACATCAATTCTCAAGCTCTAAGCTTGAAAGCTCAAAATCTAACATTTTGAATGCTCGAAGCTCTTCGAATGCCCAACCATTGTGTACTGGATGCTCCAGTTCTACACTTGAATGCTCAAGCTCTATGCTTGGATGCCCAACCACTGCGTACTGGATGCTCAAAGCCTGTACTTTGAATGCTCGGTGTAGACACCCCAATTTGGACTCTTCGAATTTCCTTAATTTGTGGCCCGGAGGCTCCCCGATGAGGAATTTGGATTAGAGCAAGCCTTAGACCAATCAGAGCAACGCTTCTTGGAGGACTTTAAAAAGGAAATAAAAGATGCAAAATAAGTTTCAAGTGCTCAGGAGCATACCCAAGCGCTCCAAAACATTTTTCAAAACCTGGGACCAGACTCGCTCTCGAGCGCTCGAGAGTGGTAGTCCCAAGCGCTCGAGACCACTCCCAAGCACTCGAAACCTCTGTCGCTGCCCAATGGGTGAAAAAGGTTCCCCACTATCCATGCAATCCATCATTGCAGCCGACTAGTCCAGGATTTTATTCAGGCAACACTCCACCTCAGTCAGAGGGAGTCAGACCTGGAGATTTTCCCTCCAAACAAAAGATTTCATTTCATTTCATTTTTCAAATGGAGACCATAGGTTATATTTGCTATATATATAACCTCTGGTCTATGGAGAGGGGAGGACGAAAAAATCTCTCTCTCTAACCTTTTCTCTCTCTGGTCAAGCAACTCTCAAAATCTTCAAATTTCTAAGTAAAGATTGGCTTTTTGAATTGGAAAAGAATTTCCAAAATACATTGAAAAAGATCCAAGCATCAAAAAAAATGCCAAGACTTCAAGGTGGTTTCAAGTTCTGATCTTTGATACTTCCCATCATTCCCACCCCCTTCAAAGCAACTTCAAGAAGCAAGGTCTTTCAAGAGGTAGAAACATTTCTATTTCTTTTGGTTCAAATCAAAAGGGCTGTTCTTTCTTTCTGAGGGAGGTCTCCCAGCCCACCTCAGTCTTTAATACTGAGTGTGTGGTTGGAAGACCTTGGTGAAAAACAAGAGCAAAGGGGCATGAAAACATTTTTGTGTTAACTTACTGGGAACACTCCCGAGCGCTCGGGAGTACTCTAGAGCGCTCGAGAGTGTCTCTAGTCTCATTTTCCTTTTTCTTGGGCACTTGGGAAGACATGCAGGAGGAGTAAAGTGTGATTTCAAACAAGGCAATTCTCTTGAGGCATATTGACGCGAATGATCTACTTCCCAAAGATAAAAAAGAAACTAAAAACTATTTTTAGTTAAAGGTCATGCAAAAGTGTATCTTCCAGAATTTAAAAAGAAATTTTGCATCTTCAAAGAGACAGATTGGGTGCATCAATATGTCACAATAGGGTCGTTAGTTGGTCGAAATCAGTTTGGGGTGTAGATCACTTCCAAGCGCCTGAGATCACTCCCGAGCGCTTGGGAGTGTCTGCATGCCATTTCACTTCACTCTTTCTCCAGTCTGGTCTCTCTGCTACCTTTGCATGTCCATGCATGTTTTTGTTTGCTCCTTCGGACTGCGGATCCGCTCTTACAGAGGCAAGGATGCACGATTTGGAAGATTGAGGTCCTATCTCGGTTCACCAAGTCCTCTGTTGAGCCCATAACATGCTTAAAATTACTTCAGCTTACAGTTTTTAGCATCATACTCTATTTGTACTAACAAGATTTGCAGGATGAGCAGTAACACTTCCAAGCGCTTGGGAATGCTTTCGAGTGCTCGAGAGTGAAGTCAGTGGTAGGATCTCAGTTTCTGTTATTTTGTATTTTTTCATCATTTTCACCATTTCATGTTCACTGGCACCAGCATACACTCCGTATTTGATATACCTGTGGATACTTGCTAAATGCTTTAATGAAACAAAATGTTTTGAAACCGATCTCGTATCGGGCGAGGGGGGTGCCGTAAAACCCTTCCCCCCTCGTAATGTGGCTCTCGAATCCTTAAAACGAATCTCTGGTTTTCAAACCAAAAACAATTTCTCGGGTGGCGAACCATAAATCTGGGTGGCGACTCTTCAAAATTTTCGATTCGATTCAAAAACTGTGTTTTTCGGGCCGGCCCGATCCACCCGGGGCTGTGGTAGCCCACAATGGTGACTCTGCTGGGGATAAGGTTTAATTAATACTTGAGGAAAAGTTGGCATGTTGTCAAAACGGCCCGCTTTCTTTAAGCATCAATTAAATTAGTGAGCCAAGCTTGAAAATTGTTTGTGGGATCTTTAAAATCATTTTTTTCATTTTCTATCATTTTGTATCTATCTTATGCAGCCCCGCTGTTGTGTTTTGGCAATCCTACCCGGCTTACCGGTGATACGGAATCCCGGAATGCTCAGCAACCGTCGACCGTGATGAGTCATCCCTACCATTTGTACCATTATTGGGTGTACGCTCAATAATGGGAGGTATACTTTGACTCTAGTTCGGGGAAACCTCTTCAAGCCAAAACCGGCCATTATACATGTTTAGCACGCCATAAAACCTTCCAAATTAGGACAGGAACCTACAGGGTACGGTTACATGCTATATCCTGTTTACGCGCTACATTCCCGCTTGCATCATCATACTGTCAGCCACGGTTCTCGAGACTCGCTCGCGCGATCTTTGGAAGGTTGCTAAGACCCGATGAAGAGAGTCACGCACCCTAATGCGTGTTGCTTAACCACATAGGTCCTTGAGCAAAAGCCTAAGGGGAAACTAAAATTTTGCTAAGTCCGTGACTAATATTTAATCGGGGAATTAACCAAAAGAAGGAATGACAAGGAAGCAAAACGTTGTGATACCAACACACCTGGGCTAAAAGCAAATGCACCGCTCACACCGCTTTGGTTACCGTATCACATCGTTCACCCCAGTCATTCCAAACCGATGGTTGAGTTGTCGATCGAATATCAGCCAAATACTTAGCTTATTTTAGTATCTTCTGGGAAGCAACGTTTCCTAACTGAGAATACACCTTTAAAAGAAATCCGAGGATAGAGGCACGCTCCCGTTTGTTGAAACTCAAAAATATTTTTTTTAAAGGAAACGAGCCGATGGCGGTGGCGACGATGTGCGCATTTTGTAAAAATCATGTACTTATTTCATAATATGTAAACAGGAGTTGCGTCTGAGCACAGTTTTTGCTTTGCTATCAGTTCTGAACGATTGGGCTGAAGAAGAAGAATATCATACCCTCCTGGACCAGACCCCTTGGGCAGAGATTAGAACGGCTTCAACTTCAGTCAGATCCTATCGGTGTATTAGACCTGTGGGCGGAGATGGAACAATCGGCTGAAAATCCAAATCCAAATCCAAACCCAGAAAATCCAAACCCAGAAAACCCAAACCCAGAAAACCCAAACCCGGAAAACCCGAATGGAGAAATGGGGCAAATCAGGGAA
Source organism: Rhododendron molle (assembly GCA_025413875.1). Classification (NCBI taxonomy): domain Eukaryota; kingdom Viridiplantae; phylum Streptophyta; class Magnoliopsida; order Ericales; family Ericaceae; genus Rhododendron; species Rhododendron molle. The sequence continues at coordinate 27,295,724 of CM046389.1, forward strand.
TCCATCCGGCGATTGGGCGAACGCACTGACAATCAGATTGCCCAACTTATGCTCATGATAACGGGAGTGGCACGACGACTCCCAAAACCTAATCCTAATCCGAATCCAAACCCTAACCCAGACCCCAATCCGAATCCTAACCCTGAACAACCAATCCCTGAAATCGAAACCCATAAGAACCTTGAAATGGCTGCCGTACTGGCAAAGATAACCCATTTAGAGCAGTCTGTAGCAAGGAATGAGAAGATTGCCACAACGGGCTTTGACATCAACAAGCTCTGTTTGTTTCCCAATGCAAAACTCCTTGAGAAGTTCAGGCCCATAGACTTCGCGAAGTTCGATGGAACTGGAGACCCGAAGGAGCATTTGATTGGCTACATAGGGGCACTCTCCATGTCGGGTGTAGAGAGAGACGCCATGGCTCAGATGTTCTCTTAAACTCTCATGGTCACGCCCTCCACTGGTTCACGTTGCTGGATGAAAGGAGGAAACGATCTTGGGAAGACATATGTGCTGCTTTGATAGCACAATATGACTATAACATTCAGCTGGAAGTCACTACTCGTGTGCTGGAGTCCACAAAAATGGAGGCTAAGGAATCCTTTGCGGATTTTGTAAAGAGGTGGAGGGCCAAGGCGGCCCAAATGAAGGATAGACCATCAGACAGAGATCAAATCTGGATGATCGTTCAGAACCTTCAGCCGAACCTAGCAAGGCATATGGTCATGGCACAAGCGTGTTCAGATTTCAAAACGTTCTTCGATACTGGCCTGGCTATCTAAGAAGCAGTCCAACTTGGCATCCTTGACAAGCCTGAACCTGCCCCCAAAGCTAAGAAGGTCTATTTCGGTAACAGCAACACCTTGTTCGGCAACTCCAACTATACCAATCTCCCCAACACCTCTGCAAACACTACCCAAACCGAGCCAATTAATCAGATCGTGGCTCAAACCAATCAACCCCATCCTTAACCTCGCATTTTTCGCTCAATTCTTGGCACCTCTCTCCGCTGTGCTTGAGAAATTGGTCGAAGGCGGCGTCCTCAAACCACTCACTCCTACCCCCCTTCCACAAAAACTCCCTGCCTCCCATAATCCTAACGCATATTGTGCCTACCATCAAAATGTAGGCCACCCAACCGATAATTGTTTCCGCCTCCGCCACGCCATACAGGACCTCATTAATAACAAAACCATCCCCACACCTCCACAAAACCCCAATACCGTCTCTAACCCATTGCTGAAACATTCAAATACCCATGCCAACCATATCTCCCTAAACCCCCCTTTCGACCCGAGCCTCTACATCATTCCTGTAACCCAACCACGTCTAATTGTCGGGATGCCGGCTGAAGATACCATTTGTGCACTTGACACCGCTGGATGGGACTTTCAGAGGAGATGGGGAGGATTTGACATAGGACTTTTTAGCTGTTGAGAACCGAGCTTTCGTTACCGGGGTATGGCCTGCAGCACATGATCCCGAACTAGTGGAAGAGTTGGAGCATATTGCTTGAAGACAAGATTGGGAAGAAATGATGGCAGACCCATTAGACGGTTACTCACTATTTGCTCTATTCATGGAACCAGAATCCGTTACAGATGAAGATGAATGGGAATGGGAACCAGATCCTAATGGATGGCATTGGATAGATGACTCAGACCCTTTGGATGAAACGTCTTTGGCCTATCTATTCCAAGAACAAGAAGTGGAGCAGGAACTGGACTTGATGAATCCGTGCATGTTTTCAGGGCTCTCCCTCACGACCATAGACTCTATCACCAGGGACGCTGATTTTCTTGACTATGCTCTGGAACATACCTTTTATCTGCAGGCCTACATACTTGATGAATCCCTCCCTCGTCCAGTCGTGGAGATCCTTGAAGAACCCCACATTTGTGTGCTAGACCCTGAAGACCTTTGGGGCAAGGCTGAATTAGTCATTGTCTGGGTGGATGGCGAAGAATTGACTGTCAACAAAGCCATGATAGATGAAGGATCCATCAAGCGCAACAGCAATTTTTGGGACTCTTTAGAGGAAGAGAACATATGGAACGCCTTGGATATGGAACTTCTTAATGATACCCTTGAAAAGACAAAGCTTGACAAAGGAAAACGGAAGGCTGACATCGACTTCTCCAATCTATGGGAGGATCCTTGGTGGGAACCTTTTCCCAAGACCATCAGCAACCTTACCAGGAGTGGCAGGGTTTATCAACCAACCAACCTCCAAAAGGGAAGCTCATCTCGGGCACCCCCACCGCAGCAAAGCCATGCCAACCCTGTTAACCCCACGAATGACCCCCACAAATAATCCCGTCGCACCAACCCCACATACCAACCTATCACAATCCACCAACTTCAATCCATGTAACCCTACCTCAAACTCCACCAACCCTGGCTTGTCCATTAATCCCAATCCTTCCCCTAATGTCCCCCAATAGCAAGATCCAATTGTCAGCACAGACCCCATCATCAGACAACTCCATGAAACCCCAGCCCATATGTCCATGTGGGGGGTATTGGCAGTATCTCGGGTGCATCGCCGGAGGCTTGTCAATACTCTCTCAAAATTTGAAGTCCCTTCAGACATCACACCCGAAGCCATGATTGCCCTGATTACCCCAAACCTCGCCAAGCACACCCTGTCCTTCACTAAAAGAGACCTCCCTCCTGAAGGAGCTAATCACAACAAACCCCTGCATGTAACCATGAAATGCCTAGGGAAGTGGATCCCAGCAATCCTCATTGACAATGGCTCTGCCATTAATGTGTGCCCTCTCCGCACAGCCTACTGCCTTGGCCTCAAGAACAAGGATTTTACACCATCAACCCTGGGAGTCCGTGCCTACGACAACACACGTCGTGACGTTCTAGGAATGGTTGACCTGGAACTGGCAATCGGAAAGTTCAAAACAATAGTGGAGTTCTGTGTGTTGGAGATCCCTGCCTCGTTAACCTGCTCCTGGGAAGGCCATGGCTGCATCGCCCAGATGTCATGGGGGTGCCTTCTATGCTACATCAAAAGCACATTTTGGGGTTGGATTCTGGGACTCTCATCATCCATGGTGACTCTGAAATCCACCCTCACTCCGAGGATAACTCTCCACTGTTAGAAATCATGCACGGAGAAGAGGATATGGCCATGGGAGGATTTGCTGTTGTAACTTCTGGGAAGGTCTGCACCATTCGAGGCGATGATGGTTTTTTGGTAAGCTCCGCCGCCTTTGAAATCATGAGGAGGATGAACTACTTACCGGGCATGGGCCTGGGCCGCAGTCAACAGGGAGTCTCCGAGTTCCCTCATTTCCCAGGAGGTGTCGATACGTTTGGCTTGGGTTATGTGCCCAAGAAAGGTGACCCTACAAGGAGGTGGCGCAATCGCGCCAGAGCCCGTGCTGCTGAAATAAAGTTTAAAGTCGGTCTGGTGGAAAATGAGGCGCCATATCGGGGAGTGCCAGAGCCATTCATTGACAAGGGAAGAGCTGTCCAAGGAACTCGAGGCCGATTGGATCTAAGCTTTGGATTTGGGCTGTCTCCAATCACTGTTTGGGGGCAAGGAACCGGAGGGTATGATAGAAGATGCTGTCGTGCTGATGCTGGGAGGAGAAGAAGAGATGGAAGACTTTATGCTCATTGTGGACGCCGTAGGCACATATGAAAATAGCACTTTTGTACCATTCATGAAGCACACTCACGACACCAACACTGACACTGAATCTGAGTCTAGCACTGAGTCTTCATCTAGCACAGAGTCAGAGCTTGTGCCTATTGGCCCTCCTCGTCGTAACTTTTACTTCGAGTTTGAGTCCACTGCTATATTTCCTCCCACCGAGGCCCCCTTGATGAAATGAAAGATGCTTTTGCTTACTTGCCGGACTTTGAAATAAATTGTGTAGATCCCGACGATGAAGGGATAGATTTCGATGGGGACATCCCCAAGGAAATCCGTTCCCTCATCGAGCGTGAAAATGAAAGGCATGCTCAGCCTTTAAAGGAAGAAATAATCTCAATAAACTTGGGTGATGAGGAGAACCTTCGATTGGTTTAGGTCTGTTCCAGGCTAACTCCCAATGAGCTTCAAGAGCTCTCCGATTTGTTGAAAGAATTCAAAGAAGTTTTTGCCTGGTCCCATGCGGACATGCCCGGAATCGACCCAGAAATCGTCGAGCACAGGATTCCCCTCTATCCCGATGCAAAACCTGTCAAGCAAAAGTTAAGAAAAATGCGACCCGATTGGGTGTTAAAGATAAAAGAAGAGTTCACAAAGCAAATCGACGCCGATTTTCTAATAGTAACCGAATATCCTACTTGGGTTGCAAACATTGTGCCCGTCCCTAAAAACGATGGAAAAATCAGAGTTTGTGTTTATTTCAGAGACCTAAACAAAGCAAGCCCTAAGGATGACTTTCCTTTACCGCATACAGACGTACTTGTTGGTAACACCGCAAGGCACGCTTTACTGTCCTTCATGGATGGTTTCTCCGGATACAACCAAATTCTCTTAGCACCGGAAGACAGAGAGAAGACCACGTTCATCACCGAGTGGGGGACTTACTGCTATCGGGTCATGCCGTTTGGGTTGAAGAATGCCGGACCTACGTACCAAAGGGCTACTACGACATTACTGCATGACATGATTCATAAAGAAGTCGAAGTGTACGTCGATGATATGATTGTGAAGGGGAAAGAGCGAAAAGACCACCTACCGGCACTGAGGAAGTTCTTCGAAAGGATTCAGAGATACAAGATGCGCCTTAACCCGCAAAAGTGCACTTTCGGGGTAACTGCTGGGAAAATGCTCGGGTTTATGATCACAACTCGAGGGATTGAGGTGGATCCTTCCAAAATCAAAACCATTCTCAAAATGGAGCCACCTCGGTCCGAAAAGGATGTTCAAAGCTTTTTGGGCAAAATTCAGTTCATCAGTCGATTCATTGCAAAGTTGACGCTGACTTGTGAGCCGATGTTTGGATTACTCAAGAAAGGTGTGAAGTTCGAATGGGATGACAAGTGCCAAAAAGCCTTCAAAGCAGTTTGAAATTATATTCACAATCGTCCAATTCTGATGCCACCTATCCCAGGAAAACCTTTGATCCTGTACTTGTCCGTCACGCCCTTAGCTGTGGGGTGCATGTTGGCACAAGAAGGAGAAGATGGGGTTGAAAGATCTATTTATTATCTGAGCAAAAAGATTGTGGGAAGTGAACAACGTTACACTCCGTTGGAAAGACATGTTGGGCACTTGTATGGGCCACAAAGAAATTGAGACACTACATGCTGTCTTACTCGGTGATACTGATTTCTCGAATGGATCCCCTCAAATATCTATTTGAGAAGCCAGCACTTACCGGTAAGTTAGCACATTGGTTGCTCTTATTGGTGGAATTTGAAATCAAGTATGTTACTCGAAAGTTGGTAAAAGGGAAGGCAGTAGCAGAATTTTTGGCAGATCATCCAATTCGGGGGCCAGAACATACAGAGTTTTGGTTTCCTGATGAAGATGTGATGTCAACAATCGATGAAGCATGGACGTTGTACTTGGATGGTGCTGCTAATGAGAAAGGCTTTGGAATTGGTATACTGTTAGTTTCACCTGAGGGATTGCATATCCCTTTGGCATTCAAACTGAACTTCGAGGTCACAAATAATGAAGTGGAATACGAAGCTTGCATTGTCGGGATGGAAGTTGCTCTGGAAATTGGGGTCAAGGTGTTAGAAGTTGTGGGAGATTCCAACTTGGTGGTGTCGCAAGCAAATGGTGAATGGAGAGTCTGAGATGAAAAGCCGAAACAATACTACCAGCAGCTCGATGATCTTATCCGGAACTTTAAGAACGTAACATTCACGCACGTTCCAAGGATGAAAAACCATTTCGCAGATGCCCTCGTGTGGGCACACGCCCCTAAAAATCCCATTTTTAGTTTATGAAAATTTCAGGTTGCGCCCTTTTTGCTTTGGAAAGCATGACAAAATGCTGTTTTGAGAGGGTCGTCACTCGGGTTTTGCGAAAAACACCCAAGAAACCGGTTTAGAAAACGTTTTTGTCACGTTTGTTTGATTTGAAAAAGGCTTGTAGACTGGACCGTCATCACCTTCTATATCTATGGTTCGGGAGCCAGGTTACGAGAGGGGAAGGGTTTTATGGCACCCCTCTCGCCCAATCTAGAGATCGGTCTCCACTCAGGCATTTTTGTAAAACATTTGCATTTTTCTCTCTTCAATCATTTTTAGCCATTTAGGGAAGGGGAACAGTTAATAGGGATTAGCATAATGACAAGTTATATTTGCATGGCAAAATGGGATGTATTACTTATGAACAATGTATAATAGATTGAGAACAAGCACTTCTGTGGTTACTTTGGATAAACTGGAGTGTGCTGCCCGAGTGTCACATGCGCAAGCGACGTACCAGCATGCACTAGACAGACCAGTGCATGCTAACACGACTGGCACACGCCACCCAATGACTGGCGCACTTCAGTGAGTCCAAACTCATAGCTTCTGTTCTCAACCCTCTGGGCTCTGGAATGGACCAGTGCGCACCCAGGACAAACCACGCAGTTAATATCACAGTTTGTATATAGTTACAGACTACAGCAACAAATAGACAGAAAACCCCATAAACAGAGTGGGGGATCAAGCTGAGGCCAGGACTAAACTAACATGCAAAGGCCAAACATTGGATCTAAACCAACCACCGCACGCCAGTCGTTGAACACCGTGCGCCAGTTGTGGTTCTTACCCAGTGTTTGGTTTTGCATCATCTGGGATCTGGAAAATGACCAGAAGAATCCCAGAGGCCTTTCTGAACAGTTAAAGCTGATATCTAACTACACAGTTCTAAAATATGGAAAGACAGTGAACTGGTTTTAGCATGCTACAAGGTGATCAGATCATAGATAAAGCAGAAAGGAGTGATCTGTGATCCCCGCACCAGCCTTGCCATGCAGCCATAACTGGCGCACGGCATAGGATGACTGGCGTGCGCCACATATCACTGAGAACGATCATTGAATCTTTGCCAGCTTTAGGGCCAGGACTGGTATTGACTACCAGCCTTGACCCTGCCAGCGCCCCTCTAGGGTCTGAACAGTTTACATAAACAAAGGTGGTATACCTTTGGTTTGAGTTGATGGGTGGTGTGAGGTTGAACGTGAAATGGAGGGGTGATTGGAGGATGAAGATGGCAATACAGAGTATATGACTGGTCTTCCTTCCTTTGTCTTTCAATAAATGAAAGAAAAACAAAGAAAACAAGAGAGAGAAAGGGAGAGAAAGCTTGGAAGCTCTTGATGGAAGTTAACCCCTTGCAAATAAATGCAACGGGGGTATAAATAAGCCAGGGGGCTGGCTGATCAGTTGGGCATAAGGCTTTGTTTGGGTGGCAAGGAAGGGGGGAGCCTCCAATGCATTAAATTCATGAGACTCCTCTTGAAAGGTGGTGTGGGAGAGAAGGGAACCGTGTGCACGACTATAATCATCAGCAAACTGTAGACCACGTCAGGATGGCCACAAAACTCCCGGGCAAGTGGTTGCAAAAAGGTGATTTGACTAAGGTTGACTGGCGTGCACCAGTAGATGACTGGCATGTGCCACTAGAATGTGGTTTTATGCTTGATGACTGACACGTGGCAATGAACCAGCGTGCGTCAGTCGATTACCAGCGTGTGAAAGTAGGTTTTTGCTAAGGCCATTTGGTTCTGGCTCGAAGGGTTTGAAAAAGACTTTGAAAGGGTTTGAACGAGGTTCGGAACGCTCAAAGCTCAAACACACCATCAATCTCGGATGTTCTTGACCTTTAATCATCATTGGGGAATCAAAGACCATATATAAACTATTCTGGGCAGTCCAGAATAGGGTGTCTACAGTAGCCCCCCTTTGACAGCACTTGGAATACCATCACTTTGGTACAAGTAATGTCAAAGGTTTTTCTAGACACCCCTTTCGGGTCATCCAGAACAGAATCATACGAGCCAATGAAAGTACAGAACTTTAAAGAACCTGTTCGATTGAATTTGGAGGACGGATAGACCGCCGCTTGTTGAGCTTGAGATTGGGTGGGTAGACAGTCATTGGAGGAAGTCATTCGCTGGGGAATAAGAGATTGACGGGCAGGCCACCATTGATCTGAATTTGGACGGACAGTCTGTCGTTAATTTAACAATAAGCTGGGAAACAGACTCTCCTGGGGAATAATCCTTTGAAAGCAACTTGCATCCGCTAGTTTGACTTGAAACTGGACGGGCAGACCATTGTTGACTTGAATTTGAACAGGAGGTGGCCTAGTCTGGGGATAATTTGATCTTGGAGTTGTTTGATTTGAAATTGGGCGAGCGGATCGCCGTTGATTTTGCAATTGGACGGATAGATCGCCGTTGACTTTGAAATTGGATGGATAGATCGTCGTTGATTTGAAATTGGGCGAGCGGATCACCATTGACTTTGAAATTGGGTGAGCGGATCGCTGTTGACTTTGAAATTGGGCGAGCGGATCGCCATTGATTTTGAAATTGGACGGATAGATCGTCGTTGATTGAAATTGGGCGAGCGGATTCTGCTTGGGGAGCCACTATCCCAGAGAGATGACATGGTTTGGGCAGTATACGGGCTTTGATTTGAAGGAGTTTGGGTCCAGGAGAGCAATTTGGGCCTTAGGCCCATAAACAACTGGAGTGTGCCAGTAATCGTCAACCGTGCGCCAGTAGTTTGTAACATCCGAGCCCAGATCCGGCCCAAACCCGGCCTGAGGCTCCCCTACGTCTTATAAACTTCCTGTACATGACGAAACCGCCATACTGGGTTTCAAAAACCTCTGAACTCTCACAAATCCTCCCCAAATCCCAAAAACTCCTCACAAACCCATCACTCTCTTCTAGAATCTGCTCATCTGCGTTCACCTATGGCAGAAACAGGAGACGGCGGCAATAATGGCGGTGGTGAGGGCCGTGATCGACCGAGAGTTGGTAGGGACAAGATTGAAAGGGCTCGGATTGACGATTGGTCGACAGGCGAAGTTCCAACAGGTATCAGTGTAGAGGTTTCTGGTAGCTACGGCGGCCATGCAAAGGAGGCTGGTGGTGGCGATGAGCGGCGTGTGCCAGTGGATCTGGTGCACAAGCCGGTAGAACTTGGTCCAGTGGGTCCACGGGTGCGACAGTTGGACTTCCATAGCGGGGTAGAAGGTCAGATAGTGACTAGTGTGGGCACGGCTGGGGTTGGCGCCAGTAGCAGTGGCGGCGCTGGAGAGGATGATGGTTCGGGGCAGCCTTCGAGTGATCCGGCGAGCGGGACGGCGCCGATGGTTGAAGATGAAGGTGTACCAGTTACGAGGCCGGATCATATAGAGCGGGTGGAGTTCGTGCCACCCGCACGGTCGTCGAGTCACGGGCCCACTATGAGCGGAGACTTGGCGGAGTTTGTTGGCCCTGACAGGCTTGCCCGGCTCATAAGGGAGGCACCCCAGGTAGTCGGGGTAGTAGCCTGAGAAGAAAGGTTGGCGTAGATAGCCCACTGGAATGAGCAGGAAAGGCTGATACAGGAGCAGGAGACTGCCGCGAGGGATCAGGGGGAGTTTGAGCGAGAGACAGAGGTAGCGGAGAGAGAGCAGGAGGAGGCGGTGTGGGTGACTGAGCGTGCCGTGGCACAAGCCAAGACTTTATTGGAGAATGCTAGGACCGCCTTCACACCAGAGACATACGTTCCTCCTGAGGCGCACTTGTTCGTCCCCTCTGGCATAGACATTTACGAGCCTTTGCAGGACAGCTATGACACTGATTTGGTGTTGAGTGACCCGCGGCACCACATATCTGTTGGTTGGGACCAGGTATAACTTTTTAACTGCCCCACTTTACATGTTGAACTTGTAACTGCACATTCCTTAGCTTTGAGTTTATTAGCCTGTAGAACATGTTTTCGGTATCATAGAACTTGCCCCTATCGTATAGAACTTCGACTTAGTTGATAATGCCCTCGACTGTTGATTTGGATTGATTGAAACATGCTTTGATAGCTCGACTTGACCATAAGATGCCTGGAAATAATGACCAAACGCAGATTGCCCCTAACTTGATAGATAGGATGCTCGACATAGCTTGATTCGACCGATAATTTTTCTTGTTAACTTGAGATCAACTTATAGAACACCTGTGAGCGGATATGACTGTATAATGCTTGATAGTCAACAATCGGCTGAGAAATTACCCCATAATGCGACTGCATGTTTGTTTTCGTCCCTTTTGAATTTGACTGTAAGATGCTCAAAGTAATTCAAACGGATCAACTTGTAATCCATGACTGGATTTGACTGTTTATCTGCCTGATTATCGCACCTGATTGCACGTATACTGACACGTTGTACCTGTTGTGGTTGTTTGTTGCATGCAGAGAGGAGTGGCCTGTTCTCGAGGGCATGGCAGGCCAGCAGCCTCACTCGAGCTGTACAGAGGCCTGCCAGAGAGAGTGAGGGTTTTGGTGGATGCCGCGGGGTTCGATTTGTTCATAGAGACACTGACAGCCGTGAAAAGTGATCATGCTCTGTTGACAGCTTTGGCGGAGAGGTGGTGGGATACGACCAACTCCTTCCACTTCCCGATTGGGGAGATGATAGTGACCCTGACAGACTTTGCGGCTATCACGAGACTGAGGGTAGGAGGAGACCCGATTCCTTTCGACTCTGGGATTCACAATGACACAGTAGCATTGGCGCGGTTTCTAGGTCAGGTACCCACTGGTGGTACGGAGATGGTTCCCCATGAGTAGTTTGCGAGATACTTGCAGGGGAGGATACCCACTTCAGAGTTGGAGGAGGAGCGGATGGCGAGGGCCTACCTGTTGTACTTGTTTGGGGTTACGTTGTACCCGAACAAGCGGTCCACGGTGCACTTGTCTTACCTGCCGGGTCTCTGTGACCTGCACACAGCTTCTCGGTTTGACTGGGGAGGAGCGGCCTTGGGTACATGCTATGCGTTCATGGGAGAGTTCTTGCGGGAGGCGAAGGCGACAGCTGGCTACTAGAAGATATAGGAGGTAACAACCTGCGCAATTCCATTTCCATTTCGCCCTTGGACTTTCTTTTGGATTATATCATATTGCATTCTGATGCCTTGCTTGCTTTCACCTTGTAGCTGTGGGCTTACGAGGTGTTGAAGATGTTCCCTCCGGAGAACAAGTGCCCTAACCTGAAGACGCCGATGATCTGGGGGCCCCTGCGTGGCAGCTCAAGGAAATCGAAGAAGACTTTGATGGAGTTCAGGCTCTACCTTGACGACCTGTCAAGTATACAGGTAACCAAAACAATCTCTGCCTTCCCCTTTAACTACTTTCATGCTGTCGCTGATATCCTTTATTTCGATCTTCTTAACTTGTGCCACAGGTGGATTGGGATCCTTGGACCAGCGCAGAGCCAGAGCCTGAGTACGTGGCGAGGAGCAAGGCTGTGTCAGCGAGTCGAGTACTGCTGGAGTCAGCCTTTGGGTGGGAGTGGTACCTGGGTGACCGGGTGACACGTCAGTCACTCGAGTTGCTGGAGTTTTTGGTTCCTGGACCACTTCCATCGCATGCTTCGCACACAGATAGGTACACACTGGCTGAGCTTCAGCGCTTCACAGTGCCGCAGGCGGCTTCTACCTTTGCGAGGCCCAGGCAGGACTATGCCGTGTACCGGAGGCAGCACTTAATGGAGCCACTTGGGGTGATAGAGCTCATGGCTGTTCAGAAGGAAGCAGCGGAGGCTAGGGCGGAGAGGCGAGGTCAGAGGGGTAGGTCCTCCTGCTCTAGGGGGAGAAATGTGTATGTGCTGGCGACTGGACTTCCTCAGCTTTCGTGGACACTGCCGGTGAGGGATGCATAGGGAGAGGCTGCGGAGGTTCAATTTGAACCTTCCAGGACTGAGCCGGCAGAGATCACAGGACCGGTATTCAATACTTTCAGCTTTACTTGTTCTTTTGTACTGCACTTGCATTGTATCCCTATTGTATCTTGACTTTGATTCCAAAACATTGTAGGTGCCGATTGAATGGGCGCGGGAGGCTGCTCGCCTGATGCTTGCAATGGAGAAAGCGTTTCACAGGATAGCGAGCGGTACTCCCTTGCAGTTGCACTACCCTCCGGCTGTTCCGGCTCCTCCTGTACAGCCACAGGTATAACCTCAAAACACTTGTTGCCTTCCGTCATTGATACTTAGATAGATTGAGCATGTTTGATACAATGCATTTTGGGTACGCCTGCTCTTATTTCTTGTTTCAATGTCCAATATACAATATATGCACAATATATATACTGAAATGCTTGAATTGAATTGACAATGCAGGGACGCGCTAGGGCGGCTCCTAGGTGGAAGACAGTGAGGCCAGTCCCACAGAAAGGGAAAGGCAAGGCTCCTGCCACGACACAGCGACAGACAAGCGCCGCACGACCTGAGTCCCGAGGTGTGGTGATTACCTCGCCCGGTGAGGCTCCTCAGTTCCAGAGGGAGTTGAGGAAGAGGCCTGCGCAGAAGAAGCTGCCTGAGGGGCCCGCGCAGAAGAAGAGGAGAGAGGAAGCAGAAAGAGAAGACAGGGAGGGGGATGAACAGTTCTCCCTTAACAGTGGTTCTGACTCGGCCAGTGATCTGAGGTTTCGGTTCACTCCAGGGGACTTGTCTACTGCGGAGGTGAGTGAGGAGGACAGCGAGACTGAGGATTCTGAGATCTGAGGGCTATCACTGAGCCTCAGTTACTTTACCGTCTAGCTTTTGACTTTGATACTTGATGCATTGGTACTTTGATTTTGATTTTGAGGTGAGGCCTGCGTGCCTTGGCTTTCTGGGCGGATGGGCCCCATATACTTTGGTTTGCTTTTACTTGGGCCGTTGTGCTGTTTCATACATTAGTACCCTCGATACTTTGGATATTTTGCTTTAGGATGATATAATAACTGCATTTTCCGTTTATTAATTTCCTTTTGATAAAATTTTGACAAAGGAAAAGGAATAAACCATCCACTAATACTTGACATGCATTGGCGATTGATCTGGATTGACTGACAAAGCTTATATGTGCACAAGGCTGACCTAGCTCGAAAGAAAAGGATAGGAAATCCCAGGATACGACACGTATCCCTATGATACGGAGAAAATAATGAAATATTGGGCGTTAATGAGCCAAAACTGAAAATTCTCCTCAAAAGGGGAAACTGACACTTCTGTACAGCCACAATAATACACAATGACTTGTATGAACCGATGAATTCAAGAAAAATGCCTTGATATGGGCAAAATACCAAAAGCTAGGGAAAATACCACAAAAACGGGTATAAAATGCAAAAGATGACTCGATTATAGTCCCGGACTGAAACCGACACCCCCACACAGTCACATTAGTCTCATGTAACTTGTATGGTATAACAAAACTTGGCAAAGGTCCCCGAAATGAATTTTGGCCTTCCGTATCCTCCATTTCATTCCGACACGGGCCGTTGGAGGTCTAAAATCTTCGTTAAGCGCGACATTCGAGGTTCAACACTTTGACATAGTCCCAAATACCATACATGACTTGGACAAACCGTCCATGTTGCAAAACAAGCCTCGGAATTGAAAACGGACGTTCGACGACAGTAGCTGCTATAAGCTGGTATCTGTGTAGGTTTCACTGGCGTGCGCCAGTTATTGAGCGTGGCACGCCAGTAGATAAGGCCACCTGCGCACGCCATTAGATGAGTGGCGTGCGCGACTAAAACGTGTTCCAGATCCACTTGCCTGACCAACTGTCCTTTTCTGGACGTCTCCTGTTCTTAACCCCACATGCTTTGAACGCGGTTTTTGTAATATTCAGGAGGTAGAGTACCTTCCTGCATGTCCATTGGAAGATAGCTCTTGGTTGTGAATATAGCATGGGGAAATAAGGCATATCATGGCCTATAAAAAGATACGTGAATGCTCTGCTGCTCCTACAACTGATTGCTCTTTCTTGGCACCCAAAATTCAGTAGTATTCCAGATGGAAAATCCCCTGCCAACTCTACTCAGGCCATGGCTTACACAATTTTTGCCCATTGATTGGCTAAACTTCCAATACCACGGCCTCGCCTCGTTTCGATACTTGCGACATGTGTCGCTCCGCTCCGCCCTCCTTCGGGCTGCACTCCAGTTTTGGGACCCTGACGTCCACATCTTTCGTTTTGGCGATGACGAGATATGCCCGACCATCGAAGAGTTCAAGGCATATCTTCAAACCTTTACTTCTGCTGCACTCGCTGTTCCACCGTACCAGGTGAGCATGCCCGGCCTGCTGGAGACAACACTCGAAATTTCTAGGGGCCTGGCGAACACTCTCGTCGAGGGTGGCCAACTCAATGTTATGTAGCTGATCGAGCGGTATAGCCCTAACGGTGACTTGGAGGACATGGCCGTGCAGGCCCGGCGCCGTTTTGCACCAGTGATCTGTCTGCTTGCTGCCTACCTGCTTGTTCCGGCTGACGGCCGGGTTAGTCCCCTGTTGGTGAGTGTGGCTACTCAGATGGCGGACCGGAAGAATGTGATCCCTTTGGTTTTGGCGGAAACACTCATAGGTCTGGACTTGGTATACACAGACTAGGCGAACACTTTCGGGGGAAGCCCACTCCTACTACAGGTAAAACTCATTTAGCTCACCTTTTTTCGGTTTTCACACTTTCTCTTTTTACCTCGACTCTCGGCTTTAGGCTATTTCTGGGCTTCTCACTTGTTTTACCGCTCAGGCTTTTATCTGACTTCTCACTGGTGTTTTCACTCATGCAGCTATGGTTATGTGACAAACTCTGGCTGCTGCATCCTCCCCTAGATGGCTGGGATTAGTTTCCAAAACGGATCCACCAAAGGGGAATGAGATATCCAGACATGGATCTGGAGGGGTGGTATGAGTTTTTGCAGCACGCTCAGCCTGAAGAAATAGCTTGGCGGTGCCCTTGGCTGGAGCTTCCCACCATGACTCTGCACTCTGACGACTTTGACAGGGTAGTGATCGCAGGATTGACCAGCTTCACGTTCTACATTCCTGGTCGCATCCTTCGCCAACTGGGCGTCTCACAGAGGAACAACCGTATTAGCACTGGGGATTTCCGCATTCCCAAATTCAATGCGCAGACACTCAATGGCTACAGAAGGCACTGGGGCTTTAGAATGTTCCAAGGAGAAATGCCGGATTTTACCACAAGGCTGAGGAACAGCTATAGACAGTGGCTGAGAGCAGATGTGCGTGCAAGGGAAAACATCGACTGACTTGGACTATTTTGCTGTACTTAGAATAAGCTGTGAGCCGTTAGGCTTTTCAAGCATTTTTGTTCTATTTTTCATGCTTAATAGTTTTAAGGCCTTTATGCTCAACTTATGTATTAGAAGCAGTAATTTGCAATAAAATTGAAAGGCGAAGGGTTCCCCCTTTCTGATTCTCGGATAAAACTCCGACTTGCTTTCGACTTCCCCTCGACCTTTTGATATGGATTCCAAAATGTTCAACCGTGGATCAAGTTGATAGAATGTGACCGGGTCTCAAAGGTGAGATTGCCTACGTATCCCTTTTCAGGGAATCAGGTTAGAATGTAGTTCAAGCCAAGGTCTGCTTGTGTATTTTACCTCTCCTTTTACGCTCTAACTTTTGCCTAGAACCGCCTTTTCAGGTTTCGGTCTAGCGAGCTTTCGACTTTTGCCTATTTATTTTTGCCTAGACCGCCTTTTTAGGTTTCCGGTCTAGCAGGCTTGCTCTAACTTTTGCTTGGCACCGCCCACCCTTGTGGTTTTCGGTCCAATGAGCATCTCTCAGGGATAAAAACGCTTGAGTTGATCCAGGTTGACTAAGGTACTAAATTCGTTGCCGTCGAGGTCGTTGAGTTTGGCAGCACCTCCAGACAAAATAGTCTTGATAATGTAAGGCCCTGATCGTTTTGGTCGGAACTTCCCGCGGACATCAAACACTGGGGCTCGAATCTTGTTTGTGACCATATCTCCCTCGACTAAGCCCCTGGACTTCACCTTCTTGTCAAACACGCGGGCGATTCGACGCTGATACCCTTGAACATGATACAGAGCCCGGAGCCTTCTCTTATCAAACAGCAGCAGCTCTACAAACCTTTCACTCAGCCATTCAGATTCCTCAAGACCGCTTTCAGCCATGACCCTTAAAGACGGAACCTCCAACTCAATGGGAAGTACTGCCTCCATCCCATAGACCAAGGAAAATGGAGTTGCACCAGTTGAAGTGCGGATCGACGTTCGGTATGCCCAGAGTGCCAATGGTAGCTGTTCATGCCAATCCCTCGCAGACTCAACGGTCTTCTTGATAATCGTCTCGACGTTCTTATTTGCGGCCTCGACTGCTCCATTTGTCTATGGACGATAGGTTGTAGAATGGTGGATCTCGATACCGAGTTCCTCAAAAAGCTCCAGGACCCTTCCTTTGAAATGACTTCGGTTGTCTGATACGAACGCCTGAGGGACACCGTACCGGTAGATGATGTTCTTTCGAATGAACTGCGCGACTTGAACCGTTGTCAAGGTTTTGTAAGACTCAGCCTCGACCCACTTAGTGAAGTAATCTATTGCCACCAGTATGAACTTATGACCATTCGAAGCGGACGTCGTGATCATGCCAATAACATCGATCCCCCATACAGAAAACGGCCAAGGTGAGGTCATGCCATACAACTTGGACGCAGGAACGTGCTGCAGATTGGCATGGATTTGACACTTGTACCAGCGCCGCACATAGTCAATGCATTGAGACTCCATAGTTGACCAATAGTAACCCTGCCTGAGAATCTTCTAGGCAAGCATAACACCACTCATGTGAGGACCACAGACTCCCTCGTGAATCTCCTTCATGATCCTTGTCGCTTCAGCTCCATTGATGCACAGCTTATGCATTCCGCAGTGAGACCTTCGATACAATTTCCCTCCACAAATGATGTATTGGGCGGCCAAACGCTGCAAAGCAATTCGATCTTTCCTAGTAGCCCCAACAGGAAACTCCCCGCGCTCCACGGAATTCCAAATGTCATGGTACCAGGGCAGGCCATCATCGACATCATCAATGGCGTTGATATACTCATAGGCGGGCAAGTCCCTCTGTTCAATCACAATCGGTCGCAGCCGGACCCCTACCGGAAGTTCGATCATTGAAGCCAAAGTCGCCAAGGCGTCGGCGAACTGATTCTTCAAACGTGGAATGTGGGTGAAAGTCACCTTATTGAAACGAGGAATCAGTTCTTCCAACTCTTGGTGATAAGGCTTCAGCTTTTTTTCGCGAACCTTCCAATCTCCGTTGGTTTGAGAGACCACCAGGTTTGAGTCCCCAATTACTTCGAGCTTCTCGACCCCAAGAGCAATAGCAGCCTCCATCCCGACGATACAGGCCTCATACTTAGCTTGGTTGTTAGTGACGTCGAAGCTTAACTTGAAAGCAAGCGGAATATGAGCACCGGCAGGCGTGATCAGCAACACTCCGATCCCAAACCCCTTCTAATTGGCAGCTCCATCAAAATAGAGCGTTCACACTTCCTCGACCACCGTTAGTACATCTTCATCAGGGAAAGTAATGTCCACATCCTCCGGTCCATCAATTGGATGATTGGCCAGAATTCAGCCACAGCACAGCCCTTCACAGACTTCCTTGTAACATACTTGAGATCGAACACAGCCAGCAGAAGCAACCAACGTGCTAGCTTATGAGTGAGTGCCAGCTTCTCGAACAGATACTTAACAAGATCCATCCGAGAAATCAGCTTCACTGAATAGGCTAGCATGTAGTGTCTAAGCTTTTTGGTAACCCAAACTAGCGCCCAACATGTCTTTTCCAAAGGGGTATAACGTTCCTCACTACCCACCATCTTCTTGCTCAAATAGTAAATAGCCTTCTCAACCCCGTTGTCTCTTTCTTGTGCCAGCAGACATCCCATAGCTGTCGGGGTGACCGATAAGTACAAAATCAACGGTCGACCTGGCGTAGGCGGCATTAACACAAGCGGGTTCCGCAGGTACCCTTGTATTGACTCGAAAGCAGCTTGACATTTGTCCGTCCACTCGAAGCGAACATCCTTTTTGAGCAATCGAAACAGCGGCTCACAAGTCAAAGTTAACTTAGCAATGAACCGGCTGATAAACTGAACCTTTCCCAAGAAGCTTCGCACTACCTTTTCTGACTGCGGTGGCTCCATTTCGAGAATTGCCTTAATCTTAGATGGATCCACCTTAATCCCTCTTGCCGTGATTAGGAATCCTAACATCTTGCCTACTGTGACCCCAAACGTGCACTTCTGCGAGTTGAGGCGCACGTTGTACTTTCGAAGTCTTTCCAAAAACTGCCGGAGAGCTGGGATGAAATCCTCCTTGTTCCTAGCCTTGACAATCATGTCGTCCACGTAAACCTCGACTATCTTGTGGATGAAGTCATGCAACAAGGTTGTCTGTGCCCGTTGAAAAGTGCACCCGGCATTCTTGAGCCCAAACGGCATCATCACATAGCAGTATGTCCCCCATTCCGTGACGAACGTCGTCTTCTCTTGATCCTCCGTTGCTACGAAGATCTGGTTGTATCCAGAGAAACCGTCGACAAAAGAGAGCAAGGCATGCCCCGCCATGTTGTCCATAAGCACATCGATGTGAGGCAAGGGAAAACTGCATTTGGGGCTTGCTTTGTCAGGTCCCTAAAGTCGACACAGACTCGGATTCTCCCATCCTTCTTAGGAACTGGCACAATATTGGCAACCCATTTCGGATACTCAGCGACCCTCAGAAATCCTACGTCGATCTGTTTGGTAACCTCCTCCTTGATCTTCTCAACCCAGTCCGGCCTCATCCTGTGGAGTTTCTGCTTGACCGGAATAGCCCCAGGCGCTAACGGAATTCGGTGCTGTACAATCTCGGGATCGATGCCGGGCACATCCTGGTGTGACCACGCAAAGACCTTGAAATATTCCTTGAGTAGATCGATCAACGCAGCGCGGTACTCGGGGGACAAAGTCGAACCAATTTGCATCATACGGGGGTCACTATCGTCTTTCAAGTTTACAGAAATTACTTCTTCTTTTAGAGGCTGAGCATGCCTTTCGTCCTCCCTTTTGATGAGGGAACGCAACTCGGCCGGGATGTTCCCGTCCAAGTCTGTTCCTTCATCGTCGGGGTCGACACAGTTTATATAAAAGTCAGCAAAATAGTCAGAAGCAGGATCGTTCATTTCACAAAACCCAGACAGGTTGCCAAGTACAGTCGACTCGAACTCGAAATAGAAGCTATGACGTGGAGGGCCGAGAGGCACAAACTCCGACTTTGAGCTAGACTTAGACTCAACAGACTCTGTGCCAGACTCAGATGTATCATCAATGCATGTTAAGCGTGGAGTGAAAATGCAGTTATTAATACTGCCCTTGGCTTCGACGATGAGGGTGGTTGGATCCTCGAGAGCATCTGGAGAATCTGACCCAAGCATCAGCACTTCAGCCTCCTCCTCCTCCTTGCCAACCAAACCTACTAGGGAGAACAGCATCTCCAAGCTTTCTTGATCAAAAGACTCGACCCAATCCATGCTTTCCTTGACCTCAGCCAACTGCTTCCTGAATTTCCCCGCAGCCAGCTCCTCTTTAGCAATTTCCTCTTCGCTATCAGACCAGGTGTCACTAGCAAAGATCTCAAAACCCGGTAACCAAGTGCCAGTCTCTGGATCCCAGAACGGCTCAGCTTGCCCCAGATAATCGATGCCCCCTCCTTCACGTATGAAGTAACTGCAGGGATTACCATAAAGGGTTCGAGGTTTTCCCATATCTTTCCCTAGTTTAGCCTTCTTGGCAAGGGGGTGTATCCCAAACCAAAACGGCTTTCAGTACAACGAAAGATAGGGAACTCAATGATCCCTTGCTGGTTGATCCCAAGCCCCAGACCAGGCATAAAAGGCATCCTTCTCTTGATCTCGAAGGCAGTGGAGCTGATGATGAAATCGTTGGCCACAACAATGGCAGGAACAGATCCTGAAGTGTCAAACGAGAAGCCTCCAAAGTCTGAGTCTCCTCTCCATGCATTATCCCCAACACAGGTTCATCCTCTTTGAGTGGGCGGATCCCAGAGTCCGCACAGATTGTTAAAGTTCTAGTTGGAAGCCCCAGCATGACTTTCTGATGCAGAGTCGAAGGTACCACCATGATGTCCGGCCTATGCATCCATGGCCTGCCCAGCAGTAGGTTGAAGGTGGCAGGGATGCCCACTACATGAAACTCCACGTCCATCTTAAAACCCTCAGCATCGAGCTTAAGCACAATGGTTCCCTCTACCACACGGCGAGTGCTATCATAGGCTTTGACTGCCAGGTTAACGGCTGAAAGTCCTTCTTGGCAATCCCAAGACAATATGCCACCCTCATTGGGCAGACATTGATGGCAGAGCCATTGTCTATGAGCACAGTCGGTATCCGTAGTCCCTTACACTTGACGGTAATGTGCAACGGGCGGTTGTGTGCAGTCCTTTCGATAGGCAGATCCCTCTCAGTAAAAGTAACAGAATGTTTGGAAAGCAGAGGCAGGATGAGAGCGACCATTGCCTTAGGGGTAATGTCGGTAGGTACCGTGAGACGGGCCAAAGCTAAAGATAGCCTCTCGCGATGCTCCTTTGATGACGCAATCAAACCACAGATGGACACGGCGGCAGGAATCCTTTCGAGCTGCTTCTGAATCACATTCTCCTTCGGGACTCCACAAGGAATTACAGGAGCATTCCTTAATGCGGCCGGCACATCGGGCCTTTGAACTGGAGGATTGGACGAGCTCCCAGCCTGCAAGTTAGGTGGCTGAAAGACTCGGCCGCTCCTCGTGACATTTGCTATGTCCCACCAGGAGGTTGTGTCGTCAAAATCCCAAAAGTCAGTAGGGCTATCCGCCATCTTGCACTTTCATTTGTCGATTGATGCCACAGTTGATGCAGAGTCTTGACCCAGTGTCGTCTCCAAGTCTTCCATTATCAGTCCTTCCCAGAAAGCAGGGTCCTGAGCAGCAGCTTCCTCAAAGGGCACCCCCGGATTTGTGACAAACAGCGAGTCCCAAAAGCCAGCATCGACCAAAGCAGAATTAACGGTCCACACCACGTTTCCCATCTGTATATCAACCACTTTGTCTACATCCCAGAAATCAGTAGGCAACGGATTGGCATTGAGATCAACAATTTCATCGACGTCCCACAGATCCTCTGGTACCTCATCTGATGCCATGACAAGGCAGTCGTCTTCAAGTGCGACGCAAGGACGCGGCTCTTCTACAGGCACAATGTTGTCAGTGGGGTCGTGTTCATGATGGAACTTGTGAACCACGTCTGAAAGCTTATTTACCAAAAGGTTGAAAGACCCAAGCTGTCGGCGCTCATTGGGAATGACTTCCCCCTCAGTATAGAACTCCAAATACTTCTCATCCACGTCATCCTTAGCGCCCATTTCTTCTAGATGGAAGTTTTGATCCCAAGCCAATTGAGCAGCGGTAGGTTGTGGATCCCAGATGTACTCCTCCTCTTCAGGACTGACAGGCTCAGGTTGATAGTAAAGCATGAATAAAGAGAGACCATCCAGTGGATCTGTTCGTGTTGCCACCCATTCTGCTTCCAATTGGTCAACCCAAGCTTGATCAACCTGCGGTGCTACGGGAAATCCCAGATGATAGCGCTCAGTCCAATCATTACCGAGCTTTATCCATTCTGCCATTTTGTCCTCCATCTCCCATCCTACCGACAACATATTGACATCGGGTTCCACAGGGGCAACTACAACGGGTTTAGGTTAGTCTCTGAGGTTATATGGTCAGTGGGGCTAAATATAGTGGAGTTGGGAGAGATTATAGTGGAGCTGAGGGATATCTGGTTTACTTGCTGGTTATGTTGGGGTAAGGAGTTGGAAATGACGTTGGGTTTGGCAGGCGGGGTTGGAAGAGTGCCATTTTCTACCAAGTCTTGTATCGCATGACGGAGGCGAAAGCAAGAGTCAGTGTGATGGCCAGGCATCTGATGGTAAGCACAGAAGATATTGGGGTTGTGGCTAGGGGGTAAGTTTGGAGGAAGTGGGGTTGGCGTCAAGGGTCTGAGGTGACTAGACTTGACCAGTTTCTCCAAGACCGAGGAAAGTGGAGCCTCGAAATTGGCGAAGATGCGAGGTTGGCTGCGGTTTCGGGTCCTTTGAGGGGTTTGAACTTGGTTTATGTCAGCAATGTGGTTGGAGGAAGTCTGGGTGGTAGTGTTTCCGGTGGTAGCTGCAGTGGCATAATTGTTGGCACCGAAGAGGGCAGTGCTATTCCCGGTGTAGGCACGGGGCTTGGCTTTCGGAGCCGCAGTAGAGGAAGACGCTTCCGTTCTTGTCAGAACTCCAGTTTGGAAAGCCTTTTCAATGGCTAGGGCAGAATCAAAGAAGGTTTCTCAGTTCGCACCTTGAACCAACACAAGGTTCTTGGCAAAGTCGGGCAGCAGGTTGCGGGAGATGATGCGGATCTGGTCCTTCTCACTAGGTCGGTCGGTCATAAGGGCTGCCTTGGCCCTCCATTGCTTGATGAAATCCGCAAAGGATTCCTTCGCACTCATCTTGGTTGACTCCAGCTCTCGGGTGGTCATCTTGAGCTGAGCGTTATAACTGTACTGGGAGTTGAAGGCGGTACCAATGTCCTCCCAGGTTCTTGTTTTGGAAATGTCGAGAGACAAGAACCACTGAAAGGCTGGACCAACAAGAGTTTGTGGGAACAGTTGAGCCATGGCATCCTCCTCCACCCTATGGAGTTTCATGGCGCCGTGGTAGGCCAGCAGGTGAGTCTTGGGATCACCAGTACCATCGAATTTCGTAAAGTTCGGCATCTTGAACCGCTCAGGCGGGCGAGCGTTCGGGGAAAGGGCAGAGACGATCCATGTCTAGGCCACCAGCACCTAGTCTCTCGGATTTAGTGACAGATTCCTCAAGTTTCGCCATCTTGGCGATTAGAGCAGCTATCTCGGGGTTTTGACCAGGGTTTTCAATTCGGGGAATTTCCTTAGCTTCAGGTTCAGGATTCGGCCTTTCACCACCACCACTAGCTGTAGCTGCAGCTGCTGGAAGTCGTTCCTCAATCAAGGCACGGAGATTAGTCATGGAGGCATCAACCTGATCAGCCCTCTGCTGGATGGCAGCCATGTTTCGTTGGATATCAGCCAAGAGAGTGGCAAGAGTCGGAGGTGGAGTCTCGGCCATGACTATTGCTTCAATCTTAACATGTTTTGGAGATGATGGTGGAGATGGAGACGGTGAAGAGGCTTCATGCGGAGTGGTCGGTGGCAAATCCTCGTTCGACAGAGTGCAACCCGGAGCTTCCGTTGTGACTAACTGAGCAACAGACCCACCCAAATCTTCTTCCAGACAGACCCAACGGACGATCGCAAGTAGGTTTGGCTCTTGATCTCAGACCTTTGCTTTGACAGTGCATGGGCTAGACAGTAAAGTAGAAGAGCTTAGTGATAGCCTGCAGCAGTTTATTTTAAAATGTTTACGCCAACGTTGTCAGTGTCCTCCTAGACTCTACAACTAGTAGACAAGTCCATCTTGCAGCGTTTTAGGACGCCGCTGTGATCCTCGAATTTCTTTTCGACGGTGTATCCTCGTTTGAATCGACTAAAACCAAGAGATGTCAAAACAGCCAAAGTCTTTGGCTACTCCTTTCTCAAAGTTTCAAAATTTGGAATGGAACATTTCGATGCGAACATCGTGACACTATAACCAAAATGGCATAAGCAGCACTGTGCCAGAGGCTCGAATGGTGTAAGTGTTTAGCACTTGTGACCAGAGCGGTGTAAGTATCACGACATGCTTTTTGTTGTTCCTAGATTTCTGTTTGAAACTTTGGTTGGGGTTTAGACAAAGATTTAAGAGGTCTCGATTTTCTCGAAGTCTTCTCGACTCAAGGAATTTTGAAAAATTGATAACGTGCACCATCGAGATGCACGACTCGTCATCGGTCCAAACAGCGTCCTAATAGGGACGAGATGGACTTGCAAAGAAAGACAGACCTAAAAGCCGCCCTAGCATGCTCGTATGCAAAATGATATGAATGTATGTACAGACATGCGATAGGGAAAGCAGTAACACATAGACAGTTTATGAGGGTTAGATGCAAATAATCCTACCCTGCAGGTTCTTGTCTTAGTTTGAAAGGTTCTAGTGCTTTGTACGCATGGAGAGGCCGGTTTTGGTTTAAGGGGGTTCCTCTGACTAGAGTCGCGGTATACCTCCCGTTGCAATGCGTAAAGCAGAGCATCGGTCGAGCGGTATTACGACTCATCATCGTCCAAGGTTGTTGGGCGTTCGAGGACCCCGGGCTCCAGTAAACTGTGCCGGTTACCCAAAACACCTCAATGGGGCTTACCAACATCGATGCAAATGGAAAACGCTAAAAGAATGATTTTGAGAGAGAGAAACACAATGTATGAGAAAATGCTTTTTTCAAGCTTGGCTCACTTTCATTAATCAAAACTTAGAGAAAACTACACAAGCGAACAATAGTAAAAAGCCCCAGTTCGGATTGGTCGGATGTAGAATCATGTTACCTAACCATTCCGTTCTTCAGCAGCGCGAAGCGTGCTGTTTTGACAGACTTTTGAAAAATTGCTCAAGTATGTATTAATTTCCAAATTTTAATCAATGCAATGGTCCCCAGCAGAGTCGCCACTGTGGGCACACGCCCGTAAAAATCCCATTTTTAGTTTAAGAAAATTTCGGGTTGCGCCCTTTTTGCTTTGGAAAGCATGATGAAATTCTGTTTTGAGAGAGTCGCCACTCGAGTTTTGCGGAAAACACCTAAGAAACCGGTTTAGAAATTTTTTTGTCACGTTTGTTTGATTTGAAAAAGGTTTGTAGACTGGACTGTCGTCACCTTTGATAACTAAGGTTCGGGAGCCAGGTTACGAGAGGGGAAGGGTTTTATGGCACCCCTCTCGCCCAATCCGGAGATCGGTCTCTACTCGGGCATTTTTGTAAAACATTTGCATTTTTCTCTCTTCGATCATTTTTAGCCATTTAAGGAGGGGGAACAATTAATGGGGATTAGCATAATGACAAGTTATATTTACATGGCAAAATGGGATGTATTACTTATATACAATGTATAATAGATTGAGAACATGCACTTCTGTGGATACTTTGGACAAACTGGAGTGCGCTGCCCGAATGTGACAGGCGCAAGCGACGTACCAGCATGCACTAGACAGACCAGTGCATGCTAACACGACTGGCGCACGCCACCCAATGATTGGCACACTTCAGTGAGTCCAAACTCACAGCTTCTGTTCTCAACCCTCTGGGCTTTGGAATGGACTAGTGTGCACCCAGGACAAACCACGCAATTAATATCACAGTTTATATATAGTTACAGACTGCAGCAACAAATCAAACAGCAACAAATAGACAGAAAACCCCATAAACAGTGTGGGGGATCAAGCTGAGGCCAGGACTAAACTAACATGCAAAAGCCAAACATTGGATCTAAACCAACCACCGCACGCCAGTCGTTGAACACCGTGCGCCAGTTGTGGTTCTTACCCAATGTTTGGTTTTGCATCATCTGGGATCTGGAACATGACCAGGAGAATCCCAGAGGCCTTTTTGAACAGTTAAAGCTGATATCTAACTACACAGTTCTAAAATATGGAAAGACAGTAAACTGGTTTTAGCATGCTACAAGGTGATCAGATCATAGATAAAGCAGAAAGGAGTGATCTGTGATCCCCACACCAGCCTTGCCATGCAGCCATAACTAGCGCACGGCATAGGATGACTGGCGTGCGCCACATATCACTGGGAATGATCATTGAATCTTTGCCAGCTTTAGGGCCAGGACTGGTATTGATTACCAGCCTTGACCCTGCCAGCGCCCCTCAGGGGTCTGAACAGTTTACAGAAACAAAGGTGGTATACCTTTGGTTTCAGTTGATGGGTGGTTTGAGCTTGAACTTGAAATGGAAGGGTGAATGGAGGATGAAGATGGCAATACGGAGTATATGACTGGTCTTCTTTCCTTTGTCTTTCAATAAATGAAAGAAAAACAAAGAAAACAAGAGAGAGAAAGGGAGAGAAAGCTTGGAAGTTCTTGATGGAAGTTAACCCCTTGCAAATAAATGCAAGGGGGGTATAAATAGGCCAGGGGGGCTGGCTGATCAGTTGGGCATAAGGCTTTATTTGGGTGACAAGGAAGGGCAGGGAGCCTCCCATGCATTAAATGCATTAGACTCCTCTTGAAAGGTGGTGTGGGAGAGAAGGGAACCGTCTGCACGACTATAATCATCAGCAAACTATAGACCACGTCAGGAAGGCCACAAAAGTCCCGGGCAAGTGGTTGCAAAAAGATGATTTGACTGGGGTTGACTGGCGTGCACCACTAGAATGTGGTTTTATGCTTGATGACTGAAACGTGGCAATGAACCAGCGTGCGTCAGTCGATTACCAGTGTGTGGAAGCAGGTTTTTGCTGAGGCCATTTGGTTCTGGCTCGAAGGTTTGAAAAGGACTTTGAAAGGGTTTGAACGAGGTTCGGAACGCTCAAATCTCAAACACACCATCAATCTCGGATGTTCTTGACCTTTAATCATCATTGGGCAATCAAAGACCGTATATAAACTAATCTGGGCAGTCCAGAATTGGGTGTCTACATCTCGCAACGTTAGCATCCATGTTGGAACTTCCAATTGGGGTCAAGTTGAGACCGGTCATGATTGAACAGAGGGGAAAGCATGTTTATGACTATGTGATGAACGTTGATGAACCAGACAATGGACTTCCTTGGTACCACGACATCTGGAACTTTGTCGAGAAAGGGGAATACCCTTCGGGAGCAACCAGGAAAGATAGGATTGCGTTACAACGGCTAGCATCCCAATACATCATCTGCGGGGGGCAACTATACCGGCGATCCCCTTGCGGTATAAATAAGTTGTGCATTCAAGGAGATGATACAAGGGTAGTAATGGAAGAAGTTCACGAAGGAGTTTGTGGGCCTCATATGAACGGCATGATGCTTGCCAAGAAGATCTTAAGGCTTGGATATTATTGGTCAACCATGGAGACGGATTGCATTGAGTATGTGCGCCGGTGTCACAAATGCTAGACTCATGCCAATCTTATCCATGTACCACCCTCGCAATTGCACTCAATGGCGGCGCCGTGGCCATTCTCGGCCTGAGGCATTGATGTTATCGGAAAAATTACTCCTGCAGCTTCTAACGGTCACAAATTCATCCTAGTGGCAGTCGATTACTTCACTAAGTGGGTCGAAGCTGCCTTATATAAGACTCTGACATTGGTTCAAGTGGCTCATTTCATCAGACAAAATATCATTTATCGGTATGGAGTCCCCCAGGCCTTCGTGTCTGATAATGGTGTTCACTTCAAGGGAAAAGTATTGGAGCTCTTTGACGAATTCAAAATGCAGGTGCACCGCTCAACCACCTATCGTCCGCAAACAAACGGAGCGGTAGAAGCGGTGAACAAAACTATTAAGTTCCTAGAAAGAACCACCCAGTCAGCCAAAAACTGGCATGAGCAATTACCACTAGCTTTGTGGGGCTACCGGACATCCATCTGCACACCAACGGGGGCAACAAGCTATTCTCTCGTGTACGGCATGGAAGCCATTCTCCCCATCGAGCTAGAGTTGCCGTCGTTGAGAGTCATGGCTAAGTGCGGGATAGACGAAGCCGAATGGATCAGGGGGAGATTCGAAGAAATTATGCTGTTTGACGAAAGAAGATTGAGGGCAATGTACCACATTCAAGGCTACCAGCGGAGAATTGCTCGCGCATTCAATAAGAAGTGAAGTCGAGGGACTTGCAAGAGGGGGACATGGTGGTAAAGGAAATCCGTGCGCCGATCTTTGATGCACGGGGGAAGTTTCGACCAAAGTGGGCCGGGCCATACATCATCAAGGCTATTTTTTTCGGAGGAGCAGCATCAATCACCGATCTCGACGGCAACGAATTCTCTAATTTGGTCAATTTGGGTCAACTCAAACATTACTACCCCTTAGAGAGCTCGCTGGGCCGAAAACCACAAGGGCGGGCGGTCCCAGGCAAAAATTAGAGCAAAAGCCTGCTATGTTGAAAACCCGCAAGGGCAGCCTAGGCAAAAGTTAAGGCAAAAACCCGAAAGGGCGGTACTAGGCAAAATTTAGAGCACAAAAGGAGAGTGTTAATACCCGAGTGAACCCAAAGCCCGAACTACGTATGGGCCTGATTCTCTTTCACAACGGATACGTAGGCAATCTCACTCTGAGATTCGGTCCTAAATCACAAAAATTCAATCCAAATTGACAAACCAAAATGTTTTCTTTCAAGGTGCATACGATTAATGAACCGAAAGGGGGAAATCCTTAATCAGTCAATTTTATTCAGATCATTTCTTTATTACAA
This sequence comes from Rhododendron molle, assembly GCA_025413875.1. NCBI lineage: Eukaryota > Viridiplantae > Streptophyta > Magnoliopsida > Ericales > Ericaceae > Rhododendron > Rhododendron molle. Next base: position 27,324,109 of record CM046389.1, read on the forward strand.
GCTGAGCATGAAAAGAAAAACACACAACAAGATCTACTTTTTTTTATTTCAAAGACCGGCAAAGTAAGCAATCAACCCCTTCTTACTTCCACTTCCCTTCTTAACCACTTCCGGTACTTGCCAGTCAGGGCAATGGAGTAAAGCGGATCACTTGGCTTGGTCCTACGAGATCCCCATGTTCGCGCATAACTCTGAAGGCTCGGAATGGTGAACAGAGGGAGACGAAGCACTTCTGAACCCGGGGGCGGCACCTCTTGGCTAAGTCCAAACTGGCACAGGATACGAAGAGGCAGATGGAAGGAAAAACCTGTCAGGCCAGCCACGAACACTTGTGATGAACCCATGTTACCCATAGTCATCGCAGTGAGCCTCAGCCATTGACATCGCCATGCAATGTCATCTTCTTCCATGGAAACAAGGAAATCGGCCCAATCATCCTCATTCCTGTACATCACCTGAAAAGGGCATTTCCATCCTCTAGCATGATACCACCAATCATTTGCCGAGGGAGTCAGCAAGTTTAGTTTGTCACAGAGCCACATCTGTCAGAAAAAGAGGGAAAACAAGGAGCCAGATAAAGCCTAAACCGAGCGTCGAGATAAAAAGAATGAGTGAAATAGAAAAGGAGAGCTGAGTGAGGTCCCGACCTACAACAGTAGCGGGCTACCACCAAAAACCCTCGTGCGACCAAGGCGAACAGCATCCAACCCCATCAGGGTTTCTGGGAGGACAAAAGGAGCGATGTCCTTGCGAGCCTCAATCTGAGTAGCGACTCCCACCAGCAAAGGACTAGGCTGACCAATAGAAGGAACCAGTAAGAAGGCCGCCAAAAGACAAATGCACAAGCTGTAATCCGACGACCTTGATGTTCAAAGTCCGTCAGATTTCCAGGTGGACTGAACATCTCATACAACTGCACGATGTTGATGGCATTGTGTCGAGTGAGAAATTCAGTAGTATTACCACTTACACCCAGCTTGGCCTTACGAATGTTCTTCATGCTCTCTCGGATCATAGGAACAACTGGCTTAGCGGAATCATGGCTTCCCAGATAGGCATGGAACTCCTCGACGGTGGGCAGAGTTCTTGAGAACCAAAATGAAAGATATGGACTTCGGAATCCCAAAAACGTACCGCCGCATGCAACAACACGGGACGAATTGCAACTTCTCGGAGATGCCTCAAACCATAAAGGCGGTGCCCTCGGAAATTCAGCCAGTCAATGCCTTCAAGGCTGACCAACCGAGGCCGGAGCAAAGCTTGGTTCAACAGAGCCATGAGAAAGAGGAGTTTTTGGAGCGACGAATGATGAAATGGAGTGTAAATGACTTAACAAAGCAAGGCTTGGTATTTATAGAGGCTTGAGGGAGCTGATGTCACTTCCCCATCTACCTTGAAACTCACCAAACTCAGCATTTTCAAAATCTATTCAAAATTCAAACTTTGAACATTTGAAAATTGTTTTGGAAAACACAAGTTAAGCTTTGGGAAGTCACTTTATCTGGGGAAGCAGCTCAATTAAAGCCATCTGGACACCTTAGGAGCAAGCATGCAGGGGAAAACGACATGGAAGAGCTAATAAGTGGCATTGGGAAGTAGCACTGTGCTGCATGTAGCAGTAGTCCCGAGCGCTTGGGAGTGAAGTCCAAAGCGCTCGAGACCACTCTCGAGCGCTCAAGAGTGCTACTGTTTTCAGCAAGTTTTGGTTCTCAATTCTTCATCCTCAATCCAACATTGTAACTTCATACAGCTCAGATCAGAAGATTCTTAACATGTTCCTGGGGAATACAGCAGTGTCTGTTATGTGCTTTCTAGTGTATTCAAGTCCATTTTCTTCGAAAAATCCCAAAATCTCCAAGGTTTTCATCCCTCGAGTATGTCAAAATACATGTCAGAGGCATTTGGTCGAACCAGGCAATACGTGCAAGTCATGGCACATGCCAATGACTATGTGAAGCAATCAAATGTGCATTAACGCTCCTAATTGTGACTATGTGAAGCAATCAAACGTGCATTAACACGCCAATGACTATGTCAAGCAATCAAATGTGCATTAACGCTCCTAATTCAAGTTTTCCCTCTCAAACGCCTCAAAAGTGTCATTCTAACGCATAAGTGTATGATGATCCTTGTGTCAAGGGCATTCTAATGATCCTGGCAATCTTCGCAGGTCATAACGCTCATTATTGACTGCGCGGTGTGCTCTACGTCATTAAGATGCCCTCAAATCCAGTTTTCCGTAGTCGTTTGTTAAAACGTCCATCTTTGAATAATGTCAAATTTTTGCTCATAGAGTATCGATACAAATCCACGTGCCCTTTGCTTTCTTTCAAGGCTAGATGAAAATATTTCATAAAATACAATTCTGTAAAGTGATCTGAGTGCAATCAAGTGATGCAAAGGTGCGAACTTTCATAACAAAACGGTATTTACAATGGATAAAGAGGGAAACACATAAGCTGGGGCAAACGCATGCCCAATCCTATCTACCGGGGCACGCAAGCCCAAGCAAAACCAAGGCACGTAGACCTGGAAGCTACAACTACTTCGGCACGTAGGCCCATGAATAAGAAAAGCTAGCAAAGCAAAAACCTAAAACTCAGTCTCGACGAGTCCTCTTCTGCTGGTGTCCCTCTGACTCAGTGCTCTCAACCTCGTCGTCGCCATCATCATCGTCATCGCCGGGAGAGCCTGAGGCAGTACTCGAGTCTGTAGACCTTAAAGCTCGTGACTCAAATGACTCCTCTATCTCCTCCTCCGACTCCTCGAGGATGGGTCTCCGCTGGGGCGCCGCTCGAGGCAAAACCATGAATCCTCTCGCCCCCACAATAGACCGTGGCAACTTTGTGTACCCCGACCCCGTGTGCTGGCAGGAACGGGAAGACTTGTGGTGTCCTACGGACACGTCCTAGCTGAACGCCATGGCTGCACCTGCATATCATAAACATTTTCTCATTCCATGCATATCTGAATATTGTTTGCTCAATTGAAATATGAAATGTACATATGTGGTATACCTGAGGAACAACAGGAGAGGTAGATTCGGGGGCAGGTCTAGTCTAAAGGACCCTCCCCTTAGCACAATCCTTCAGCAGGTGGCGCATCCCCACCATCAGCATCACAGCTTGGTCAGCCCACTCTCGTGGCACCTGCAGAATGATTAAAGGTTCAAAATATGCAAACAAGGAACGATCAATGTACGAGGCAAGCAGAAATGTCGACCATACCTGAGCAGGAAACCGCATCAGCGGCTGCGGGAGACGCTGTACGTCTATCACCTCCCGTGCACCAGACGGGCTAGTCACGCCTATCGTCCACTTCAGCACCGGCAACACTAGAGGGACCGGAGCCTCCACCGTCTCTGGGGCCCATGCACTACCCTCTCCCCTACCTGGGGGGCCAGCACCTCGTTCGCCAGTAGGAGGCCTAGCACCTCGTCCCCTACCCGTGTAGAGCGGCCACCGTAACTCCGCGCTCCAGTCTTGTCTCTCCGTGCTCCAACTCCAGCCACCTGCCTGTCAAACTCCTCCTCCACCCCTAGACTTGTGGCCAGGTATTGGTTTACGTAAGCTGCGTAGTCCAGGGTACGTCGAAGGTGCCTCTCCAGGTCTGTATCCGGCACAGTGAACAGCTCGAGCTCAGCACGGGTATAGGACTCTGTCCTCTGCACGCGTGGAGGAAGCAGCCCGGGCACTACAAACGCTAGAAGACCGAGTGACTGCCGAGTCATCCGATCCCCCAGGTACCATTGCCAACCCAAGGGACACTCCAGCAAAACCCTGCTCCGTGTCATCTCCCGACTCCTCAGGAGGAACTCAGCCTCCAGTCTGGCCCAGCGATCCCAGTGAACCTGCATTCAATATTCTGGCATTAATAATGGAAATCTCGATTGACAGAAAAATGTGGGAAAGAAAGCTGAAAAGAATAAGTCATACCACTGCTCCAGTCAAGTTATCTAGCCAACGCTGTAAGGTCATCACTTCCCTTATCCTCTCATTTGTCCTCCTGTAAGCCTTACCCCACGCAAGCCCGCGAGGAAGCAAACCAGGATCTCGGCATGTGTTCTCAGGAGGGAACATCCCCAGAACCTCGTAGGCCCAGAGCTACAAAATTTTGGTGTTCAAGACAGTTCAGTGCAATTCAAATCAATAAGCAGTCGAAAGCAGTCTAAAAGCAGTAATTTGAGATTATACCTCAACCACCCTCCAATATCCACCAATGGTGTCGCCAACACCACGTGAGGCAGCTCCCAAAAAGCAGTAGAGCGTGCACAGAGCAGCACCTCCTCAGTCAAAGCGCCTCGCCTGCCCCTAGTCGACGAAGCCCGCCAAGTATCAAAGGTGAACCCGACTACGCCTGTTTCGGAACAGAGAAGCCCTAAACAGGTATAGGAAGTACGCCCTGGCCATCTGGGCTGCCTCCTCGTCGCTCACAGGCTCGTGGTCCCAGTACTCCACGAACTGCCCATACACCGCCACCCCACCGCTATGACGTGGGACTCGTCCAAGAAACCACCTCTAGGCTGCGTCGTCCAGCACTATACTTGAGTCATATGGGATGGGGTCTCCTCCGACCCTAAGTACCGTGATCGCTGTGAAGTCAAGGGGTGTGATAGTAATCTCCCCGAATCGGAAGTGGAACACCACCTCTCCATCAGCGCAGTAAGCACGGCCCGGTCCACCCTTACTACTGTCATCAGCTATATGAAAGGACCAAAGCCTGCTGCCTCCACCAGTGCTTGCACTCTCTCGGGCAACGCCTTGAAATAATTCAGCGAGCTAGCTGAACCCCCGTGGCCGTATATGTCCGTGGGGCGATGTTTCAACAAAGCAAAGAAATAGCATCAATATCAACGGAAACAATTGGCAATGCAAAATCGTTTACCAAATTCAAAGGGTTGAGGTTGTCAAAACTCACCTTGGTCCACCCAGAAGAAACGTGTGAATCCCGGTCTTGAACGAGCATGTCCTCAGGATAGTCAGCCCGGGCAGGAGTGTAGCTGGGCATCCCCACCGGCTCGAAGAAGTGCAGTCTAGGAGCGTACATCATTGGTGTGAACCCAGGCCATTCCCCATTCAAGTACGCCTTCACCTCCTCAACCGCCGTCACCCGCTGCTCAGCCTCCGCCTCTGGCTCCCGCTCCTCTGTCTCCCCCTCTGCCGTCTCCGACTCTACCCCCTGTCTCCCGGTATCAGACGCCCCTGCACCACTCAGCAGAGCCCCCAGCAAGAGCGCCGACATCCAATCCTCGGGCGTCTCGGCAGCCCTTAGTGCATGCGCTATCCCTGAGTCAAGGCTAAGAGCGCCCAGAATGTCTTGTACCCCGCGGAGTCTAGAAAGTCTCTCGCCTCGAACGGAATGAGTCGCGAAGCTCCTATCCCACTATCTCCCTATCTTGGTTCCACCGCCGTCGTCCGCAAGACAAGGGTGGCAACGACGCAACCGCCCACCGCCGCCTCGCTGCTAACGTCTGCCCGCCACTCGTCACTAGCCCGCTCCGCAGCCGCAAGCAACTCCTCCACAGTAGAAGTGGGAGGAGTACCTGCAGCGCCACCGCTGCTGCCCGTGGCCCCGCCTCCACTGCCCTCGCGTCTACCTCCACTGCCCATGGAACCCCCGCCGCAGCCAAAAGAAGCCTCATTGCTGCCAACATCCGCCACTGCCTTCGAACCTCCTCCGACTTCGTCAGCCACCACCTCATTGCTACAACCCCAAACCGCCACTGCCGTGTTGTTACCCCCACCCTCGCCAGCCACCACCGTGGCACCCTCTATGGTCTCCCCACCGTTGGGATCAGCCCCAGCACCGCCACCAACCGCCGTAGCCTCTTCGCCCCATATTTTCCCCCTCCGCTTAATCCAAACCTCTTGGAACACCACGGCCCATGGGGCGATGGTTAGGAGGTCGAGGTCGTGGATCTGGTTCATGGCTAGAAGATGAGAGAGTCGTACGAGATAAGGGAGTCGTATGAGAGATGAGAGAATCGCGTGAGAGAGAGAGATCGTGCAGCGAAAGGGGAGTTGACTGTGTGACTTTTGGTTCTTGAGCGCTCGAGAACCAGGTTTAGAACCCCCAAATCGAAAAAGGAAGATGAAAGAGTGGCGAGCCCCAGCAATGGTCTCGAGCGCTCGGCACCACTCTTGAGCGCTCAAAAGTGTTCCGAAGCGCTCTGCTTTGTCTTGGCCGTCGTGCCAGGTTTTTACCCCCGTGCATTCCTCATCCCTAAAATTCTCTTTTCTTGCAAAACCATTTACAAAATCAATCTCAGTCCTGAACAGTTATTCATATCGAGACAGAGTAATCGATAGCAATTCTGTTGTTAATTTGTTTCTAAATGCGCTTAATGATCGAACACTTCAACCGATGGTCGATGGAAGTAGTCTTAAACATATTTACCAAGTAGTCGAGGCGCTATTCTTGTTTTGTCTGCTGGACAAAGCAACGAGTGGACCCTTCATGTGTTTGTCATTATCAAAGTGTCGTCGATTCTTTCTCGTGCATGCATAACACGTGTTTGCATCTGCCCCAAAGAACTACGCTGGTCTAATCCCTGTAGAAAAGGGTACGTAGGCAGTCTGAAAAGACGCGACCCGGTGTATTGAATGCTCGTTTCCCTCATTTCTTGATTTCTGAATTAAGGGTTTGACTTGGCTCGAATTGGGCTGTCTCAATCTTTGGACGCCACTCGTATCCAGACATGATATCGAGCGACATCCAAAGATGGGCAACTGTAGACACCCCAATTTGGACTCTTCGAATTTCCTTAATTTGTGGCCCGGAGGCTCCCCGATGATGAATTTGGATTAGAGCAAGCCTTAGACCAATCAGAGCAATGCTTCTTGGACGACTTTAAAAAGGAAATAAAAGATGCAAAATTAGTTTCAAGCACTCAGGAGCATTCCCAAGTGCTCCAAAATATTTTTCAAAACCTGGGACCAGACTCGCTCTCGAGAGTGGTAGTCCCAAGCGCTCGAGACCACTCCCAAGCGCTCGAAACCTCCATCACTGCCCAATGGGTGAAAAAGGTTCCCCACTATCCATGCAATCCATCATTGCAGCCGGCTAGTCCAGGATTTTATTTAGGCAACACTCCACCTCAGTTAGAGGGAGTCAAACTTGGAGATTTTCCCTCCAAACAAAAGATTTCATTTCCATTCATTTTTCAAATGGAGACCATAGGTTATATTTGCTATATATATAACCTCTGGTCAGTGGAGAGGGGAGGACGAAAAAATCTCTATCTCTAACCTTCTCTCTCTGGTCAAGCAACTCTCAAAATCTTCAAATTTCTAAGTAAAGATTGGCTTTTTGAATTGGAAAAGAATTTTCAAAATACATTGAAAAAGATCCAAGCATCAAAAAAATTGCCAAGACTTCAGGGTGGTTTCAAGTTCTGATCTTTGATACTTCCCATCATTCCCACCCCCTTCAAAGCAACTTCAAGAAGCAAGGTCTCTCAAGAGATAGAAACATTTCTATTTCTTTTGGTTCAAATCAAAAGGGTTGTTCTTCCTTTCTGAGGGAGGTCTCCCAGCCCACCTCAGTCTTTAATACTGAGCGTGTGGTTGGAAGACCTAGGTGAAAAACAAGAGCAAAGGGGCATGAAAACATTTTTGTGTTAACTTACTGGGAACACTCCCGACCGCTCAGGAGTACTCTGGAGCACTCAAGAGTGTCTCCAGTCTCATTTTCCTTTTTCTTGGGCACTTGGGAAGACGTGCAGGAGGAGTAAAGTGTGATTTCAAACAAGGCAATTCTCTTAAGGCATATTGACGTGAATGATCTGCTTCCCAAAGATAAAAAAAAGAAACTAAAAACTATTTTTAGTTAAAGGTCATGCAAAAGTGTATCTTTCAGAATTTGAAAGGAAATTTTGCATCTTCTAAAAGACAGATTGGGTGCATCAATATGTCACAATAGGGTCGTTAGTTGGTCAAAATCAGTTTGGGGTGTAGATCATTTCCAAGCGCCTGAGATCACTTCCAAGCGCTTGGGAGTGTCTGCATGCCATTTCACTTCACTCTTTCTCCAATCTGGTCTCTCTGCTGCCTTTTCATGTCCATGCATGTGTTTGTTTGCTCCTTCGGACTGCGGATCCGCTCTTACAGAGGCAAGGATGCACGATTTGGAAGATTGAGGTTCTATCTCGGTTCACCAAGTCCTCTGCTGAGCCTTAACATGCTTAAAATTACTTCAGCTTACAGTTTTTAGCATTATACTCTGTTTGTACTAACAAGATTTGCAGGATGAGCAGTAACACTTCCAAGCGCTCGGGAATGCTTCCGAGCGCTCGAGAGTGAAGTCAGTGGCAGGATCTCAGTTTCTATTATTTTGTATTTCTTCATCATTTTCACCATTTCATGTTCACTGGCACCAGCATACACTCCGTATTTGATATACCTATGGATACTTGCTAAATGCTTTAATGAAACAAAATGTTTTGACGAAATCCCACAAATGTTTAGTGGAGACCGATCTCGTATTAGGCGAGGGGGGTGCCGTAAAACCCTTCCCCCTCGTAACGTGGCTCCCGAATCCTTAAAACGAATCTCTGGTTTTCAAATCAAAAATGATTTCTCGGGTGGCGAACCATAAATCCGGGTGGCAACTCTTCAAAATTTTCGATTTGATTCAAAAACTGTATTTTTTGGGCCTCCCCGATCCACCCGGGGCTGTGGTAGCCCACACTCGGATTTTGCTGTCCGAACGCACGAGCTCTATGCTCCGAATGCTCAAGTCCAGAACTTGATAGAAGCTCTAAGCTTAAATCAAACACACACGCACGGGCCCGTGCGCATAAGCATTAATTGCATCACCATTATCACATCGAGTTTGCATCATCATATCTGTTCACATCTAACCACTATCATCATACACACACTCTGCATCTCTCTCTTACTCATGCAACAGGTCAATCCAGCAATCAACCGGCTCTATGCCTCGGTTTTTATTGATCGGTCCAGAACCTCGATCCATTGGCTCTACGCCAAAATTTATGATGAGAAAGCTACGTGCACAGACCATCAGAATGCAACCGGCTCTATGCCTGGATTCAATAACCTCAAAGCTATAAGCTTCTATCTCTCAGGCTCTCGCCTTATGACTACAACCAGCTTAGCGCTTCGGTTCTATCTCTCCAGGCTCTCGCCTTGTCATCAACACCAGCTCCTGACTTCGATTCCATCAAAAGCTCCAACACTTCAAGCTCTCACCTCATGACTACAACCGGCTCCGCGCCTCGGTTTTCTCAGTCCAATGCTCTATAGTCCAGTTACTGGCCCTGAGCCCCCCGTATCTCAAGAAACGACATCCAACTCGTCTCCAGAAGATGGCTTGGGTTCCACCCCATATCTTAAAACCAGTGTCCAATTCATCCCCAGCAGATGACTTGGATTCCACACCATTACATCAATTCCTTCCAGTTCATTCGCAAGGGTGGGCTACCCTACCGAGTTTCCCTCAGTCAAAGTCAGGATAATCAAGAAAAGCAAAACACACCTGCCGTGTACTGATCTACCCCAAAAATACTAAGGATACTCTCCGCAAAAATATCCCCGGCAGCCCTGCACTCTTTCAATTACCTTTGCCAAAATCCTGGCTCAGCCTAGGTACGTCGCATTATGGCGTTTAAAGCACGAAGGTACGTCTTCTGTCTCTAACCCCCCAAACTTTTTCTTTTTTACTGCCCTCTGAACTACGGTTGGTCTGAATTTCCCCTGTGGAATACGTAGGCAGCCTCCCGGCCCGACCATAACAAAAACCTTTTCCAAAAAACCTTTGGAATAGTGGTTGGCTCAAATTAAGCTGATTTTATAGCTTTGACTCTTACTCAAACATGTCTCGCGATCCGTCTGAGCTCAGTCAAAGAAGGGCATCTGTAGACACCCCAATTTGGCCTAACGATTATTTCAAGTCCCACCTCAGGGACCATCCCTGTAACGCCCCCAAAATCGGGTTCGTTAATTAAACATTTTATTGAAGAAACGGGGTAGAGTCTGGCTCATTATTACAACACTAACCCCCAGAGGGTACTTATATTACACAAAAGGGAGGATATCTAAGGTTATCTATAGCTCCGTTTCTTCTTCCATCCTAGCAAGCTCCTCAGCTCCATATGCCCCCACGTTGTATAGCTCTCCTTGCTCATCTATGAGGTCTGACACATTATACCAGCGTCGGCACCGATATAATATGTCAGGGTCACCAAAGGTAACACCGTGAGCTTGAAAGCTCAATAGAGTAACCCAAAACCCACTAACCCTTAACATACAAGTCAAAGATAGTATAGATACGAGTTTCCAAACTTGACATGCTTAAGAAAGAACACCCGACAATCATACATGCGCATTTCCTAACTAACGTTGGTGTCATGTTTCATGTGTTTCTCCTACGCGACTCATCGTATAACGTGTCTCATTTTCATTTTCAAAACAACATTTTGAAAATCACATTTTAACACACCCAACCTCGATTCCGCCGTTCCGGGTTCCCAAGTATCCTCACAATGGTTCTGCCGTCCTGGGTTCCCATTGGCACACATTGCATTGGCTCCTCTCCGCGGATAACCAAGCTACACACCCAACCTCGGTTCTGCCGTTCCGGGTTCCTGAGTATCCTCACAATGGTTCCGCCGTCCCGGGTTCCCATTGGCGCACACACACACACACATAATGCACCCATAAATGGTCATTATGTAGTTTCGAAAATCCTTTTTATCCATATCAACCACACCCTAGGTGTCATGTTTCTACTTTCCAATTTCACGTGTCTCGTATCATGCATAGACTCCGCGGTAGGGCTTTTCACATGAATCATGCAAGATCATCCAACTCTATTCTACCATGCTCGTTCATAACCATAAGTAAGGCAAACAACACGCAATCAAGCTTCCAATCATTGAAAAGGTCAAAATACGAATACTTCCTTTCAAAACAACACTTTATCTTTAAAATAAAAGCGTATATCCTTCTTCTTGGAAATTCAAAACAACATATGTTTATTCACGAGGAAATCAAGTTATATATATTTTATAAAGTCATGCAATCAACCATTCGCAAGATCATGCTTTCAAGTATTCCTAAGATCAAATAACCATGTAAGACAAGATCAATTCAAACATGCATACAAACTATACTTAGGAGTAGAGAGTAAGGACACTCTACCGTTCTTCTTGGTGGTAGGAAAGGCTACGGGAAGTACGTTGGTGATTGGGCGGAGTGACTTCCTACGGTAAGCTTCCAGTAGCTTCGAAAGAGAAAGGTTTCTCTCGAAACTAAGTCTCGACCTAAAACTACTTGGCTTTATGGATTGAAATGTTGTTTAGGGATGAGTTTATGGAAGAACAAGTGAAGAACTTTCAAGAACAACTCAACAACAAAGCAAAAACAAGTAAGAACACAAGACTTTCTTAGAGAGAAATGGAAGAATGGAGGTGTGAGTTGAATTGGCAAGTGATGAAGGTATTTATAGGCAAACTTTTGGGCTCTCCCTCTCCCTCATGGCCGGCCCCTCTCTCTCCTTTTGCTCTCATTAATTAGCTCCATGTCTAGTCATTTCATGCTTTTCAAGCATGCCTTGACTTGTCACTCAAATGTCAATCCTACTTCAAGCTAAAACTAGGTCATCATGAAGGGTTTATGGACTTGTCTTGTCCTAGAATAGGTTAGCTTAAGGCTAGCATGCCAAGTCTTCCATGACTTGTCATTTCATGCTTTTCAAGCATGCCATGTCTAGTCATATCATGCCAAGTCTTCCATGGCATGTCTTGTCCTAATCTTTTTAGGCTTAAGGCTAATAAACTAGGTTAATCATGAAGGGTTTCTAGTCAAGTCTTGTCCTAGGGTTGCTTTGCTTGCAAGAAAGCACAAAATCTTAGGCTAGGTAGTCCTTTTGGAAGGCTAGGCTTGGTTGTAAAGAAGGTAATAGGTTTAGGGCTATTTGGTTAGCTTGTACAAGTAGCCAAGCACACATGCACACACCACACTCTCCCTCTCTCTCCCAACCGGCCCCCCTCTCCCTCTCTTGGCCGAATTTTCTCTCTCTCTCCTTCCCTCATTGTGTTCTCAAGTCATGCTTTGAAAGCATGCAACTTTCTCCTTCATGTGTCAATCAAAGCATGCCAAGAGTTGTCTCTTCCATTTATGGCTAATTCCTAGGTTATCATAAGGGATTTTGTGAGTTGTCTACTCTAGGAAGGGTTTGCTTGTCAATGCACAAGGAAGAATCATCATTGGTTGTACTTTGGTTGAGAAAAGACAAGGAAGTAGCTTGTTGGAGTGGCCAAAGCACACACACAAACATGCACTCTCTTTCTCTCTCTCTCTGCCTCACTCACTCTCTCTCCCTCTCAGCTTTCTCTCTCCTCTCTCTCTCTCTCTCTCTCCTCCTAAAGTATATATATATATATATAGCTATATATAGGTAGACTAGAAAGTAGGCTTCCAAAAAGTATGGTTATTAACCAATGGGTAAAGAAAGAGAATCTTGTCGTAATGATTACAAGCCAAAAGTAATAAAGGTAATGATTACTAAGCCAAAAGTAATTACTTTTGGAATCTCATAATGGTTTTCTATCGTCCAATGGTTCTAGAACGTTAGGAGGACGTAACTAAGTCAGTTCTAGTTAGGTTAGGCTAACTAACTAGTTGGAAGCTAGTTCTACTAACCGTTTAGGGTTTCTAGCCGGAAACTAGATTGTTAAGGCCTCGTATCGAATATTCTACCTTTCTTATGAAAACCCTAGTCCTTAAAGATCGTCTAAGTCTATCGGCGATGGAAATTCAATTTACGAATATTGAATCTAATTAAGACGGATTATAGGAATTTAAAAAGGAAATTTTAAATACGATTTTCGATTAAACAACGAGATTTTTATTTACTGAAAATCGGAGTTGTTACAATCCTGATGATGAAATGGATACAATGATTGCTGATTGAGTTCTTATGAACCCATGGACTTATGGTAAGAACTTTGAGCCACTTAGAGGACCCAATCTAGAGCCATATAGCCTTTCAGACAGAAAATACAGAATCCCAGGAGAATCCATCTGTCGGCCATAACATTGATCTCACGGCCTTAACATCATTTCTTCAATAGAGCAACCTGTTGCTTGAAAATCTCCCTAAGAGATCAATCCCTCGGCCGCAACATCTATCCTTCGGCCGTAACATCATTTCCTCGACCGCCAGATCCTTTCTACGGCCGCCAGATTGTCTATTTTCCAGACTCTGGAATGTTCTGTCGATTGTTTGATCCAACTACGATACCATCCCGATGCGTTCGGGCTACACTCAGAGATTACCACAAAGAGTTTGCATTGCATTGCAATTGCAATTGTGCATTTTAATTGGCCGGAGTAAGTCACCAATTGCCTATATAAAGGGGCCTTTTGGCTCCGAAAATATACACAACAAAAAACCATGAAATTCATGTACTTACTCACCTTCTCAAGCCACGAAGCTTTGCAGAAACATACTCTCAAACCTCCTCTACAAAAGCCCTAAACTCCCGAAGGCAGCCACCAATCCGACGATCAAACCCGAAGTTCAAATCCTAACCCTAGGGCTCTCAAGAAGCAATCGTCAATCACCCTCAATCTGAAGCAATCAAGCTACTAAGGGATCAAGGTGGTGAGGCCCAACGGCCTTTGGTTTGGTTTCTTTAACATTTTTATGCTTAGTCATAGCGTTTTGATAATCTGTTAACTTTTCTGTCTGGTGTGAGGAAGAACATTGACCGGGGCTTCGATCCCTCGACCGATACATCAAACCAGGAGGATCCCTCGGCCGTGACATCCATTCACCGGCCGCGGGATCCATTCCCCTGGGACAGCGTTATTTTGGTCTGCTTTCTGACGTATGTTTTACTTATCATCTTGGCTCACCTTATTCAGTGTTAAAGGTTTAATTAAATAGACTATGTGTTAGAATTGAATAAAGCAAGTACATGTCTTATGTTGAACAATTATGGGCCAGTCTCGCGGCTGGGCAGAAAGGGGTGCCTAACACCTTCCCCTTATTGTACTTTTGGCTCCCGTACCCGGAATCTCTACCTATTTTCCTAGTTTTAAAAAAACTAGGTGGTGACTTTGTTTTGATGATAACCGCTATCGTGTGGCGATGTTCCTAGCCATGGGAATATCCACGATCTTGGTTTATGAAGCAAGCAAACAACAATCAATTTGTATGTCGATGCCCCGCTCCAGGGAGGTGTCTACAGGTAGCGATTGGCTTGCCATCCATCTCGGCAAGTTTATAATCGCTATGGCCAATCTTCTGCACCACTAGATAAGGGCGTTCGTAAGTGTAGACACCTCAATTTGGCTTAACAATTATTTCAAGTCCTACCTTGGGGACCATCCCGATGATGAATGAATACAGTGATTGCTGATTGACTTCTCGTGAACCTTAGGACTTATGGTGTGAACTTTTAGCCACTTAGGGGACCTAATCTAGAGTCAGTTAGCCTTTTAGACAAAAATACAGTATCCCAGGAAAATCCATTTGTCGACCGTGACATTGAATCTCACGGCCTCAACATCATTCTTTCACCCGTGAAACTTGTTGCTTGAAAATCTCCCTGAGAGATCGATCACTCGACCGACAGGTCTATTCCTCGGCCACAATATCATTCATTTGGCTACAAAACCTTTACCGGGCCGCTAGATCATCTATTTTCCAAATTCTTGAATGTTCTTCATATGTTTGATCCGTTCACAAAACCCTAGCAACCTTTTTTCGATGCATTCGGGCTACGAAGCAGATCACGTCTAGAGATCTTTGAACCCTAGAATTCCTTTTTGAGTCACGCCATTTGATTGGCCAGAGTGAGTCATCAATTGTCTATATAAAGGGCCTTTAAGGTTTTGAAATTAATATGACAATTAACCCTCTCTAGCCACGAAACTCTGCAAATATACTCTCTCATATCCTCTTTACAAAATCCCTAACCCCCCGAAGGCAGCCGCAATCCGATGATCAAACCCCGAAGTTCAAACCCTAACCCTAGGGTTTTGAGAAGCAAATCAGTCAATCACCCTCATTCTGAAGCAATCAAGCCACTAAGGGATCAAGGTGATGAGGCCCAGGGGCTTGTGGTCTGGTTTATTTATAGTTTTCATAGATTAATCGTAGCCTTTTTGAGTATCTATTAATTGTACAGTTTGGTGTGAGGAAGAACATCGGCTGGGGAATCAATCCCTCGGTCGATACATAAAACTAGAAAGATTCCTCGGTCGTGAAATCCATTCATCGGCCGCGGAATCCATCCCATTGGAACAGATCTGTTTTATTCTACTTTTTCGATGCATGCTATCAAATACAGTCTCGGCTCACCATTAACTGTTTAAAGGCTAATTAATCAGATTATGTGTTTAGAATTAAACAAAGCATCAGTTAATCATATGTCGAACAATTATGGGCCAGTCTCACGACTGGGCAAAGAGGGGTGCCTAACACCTTCCCTTTATTGTACTTTTGGCTCTCGTACCCAGAATTTCTATCTGTTTTTTCAAGGTTTTATAAACTAGGTGGCGACTCTGTTTTGATGATGACCATTATCGTGTGGCGATGTTTCTAGCCATGGGAATATCCACGATTTTGGTTTATGAAGTAAACAACCAAACAAACAGCAATGATCAATTTGTATGGCGATGCCCTACTTTGGGAGGTGTCTACAGTAAAGATCCTTGAGCTTAGTTAGCTTGTTGGCATCAACAACCATCCGAAGGACAAGATCACCGATGTTGAATGGACAAGCTCGAACATTCTTGTCATAGCCTCTAGTCACTTCCTGTTGGTACGCTGCATGACGAAGATTGGCATTGTCATGTAGCTCCTCAGCAAAGTCCAACTCAGCACCCACAAGAGCATTATTATCCAACGGATTGAAATTCTCCATTTGAGCCGTGGGAATCAAAGTGGACAAGGGAAGGACGGCTTCAATGCCATAAGCCATTGAGAACAGAGTGCGACCCGTGGATCGCCGAGGATTTGTACGATAGGACTAGAAAACATGAGGGAGCTTGTCAACCCATTTGTTGAGCTTTCGATCCAAACAACGCTTAAGCCCCCGAGTTATGGACTTGTTGGAAGCCTCGGCTTGGCTGTTGCCTTGGGGATAAGCGACAGAGGAGTTGTGGATCATGATGTTGTACTTTCTGTAGAAAGTCTTGATAGCAACAGCCACAAATTGAGACCCATTATCCGAGAGTATCGCGTACGGCACACTGAACCTCAAAATGATGTGCTTCCAGCTGAAGCGCTCTACGTCTCCTGCTGTGGTATTGACCAGTAGGGAAGCCTCCACCCATTTGGTGAACAAGTTGGTTGCTTGTAAGTGTAGAAAAATGAAAGAGGCTTTAAACAGCACAAGAGGGCAACGGCTACTCGTGATTTCTCACCGGAATCCTAGCACGTCGTTGGAAACCTTATCTGCAAAACAGACAAAGGGTGAGCGCACCTTTGCCTCTCGTGGCAAAGGCCCTCCGATGCCTAAGTTAGTATCTCGTACTAGTAGAAAACCCTAATTGTCAGTAGGAATATGTGAGAATGCAACGTATTGCGTACCTTTTACCCCTAGGTTTGCCTCATATTTATAGATTCTCAGATGTTTGCTGTCCAAGTATCCTTGTTGCCCTAGGTTTCCTACCTCGTATAGGAAACCCAGAATATCGTAGATTCTCATTCCCTTATTAGTTCATTGCCTTAGTCCTCTTAGGACTCTCATTCCATTGCTGGCCGAACTTTCCATTCCTGTTGGGTATCATTTCTAGTTCCTATTTTATCAAGACCCTGTTTCCTTTATGGGATACCATTACTTCTGGAACCTTCTAGAGCATTCCCTGCACCAAGGGTTGCTTCTCCCAAAATTCCTCTCCTGTTCGGCATTCTCGTCGCCGAACAGACTATTTGGACCAGTGACCTCACATGTCACTGTTCCTTTCCCAGTCTCCTGGTCCAACAACTCCTCATGTTTATTGGACCATGCCTTTGTACTGTAATGACCTTGATTTTTGGTAAATAAAAAATTTTGTTAAATATTTGAATTTTATTTTTAATTACTTGGATTGCTTTTAAAATTCCTTTTTAATTTCCAATAATCCGTCATAATTAAATTTGAAACTTATAAAAAATTGAATCTTTTAACCCCGGACAATATTGTCATTTTCTAAAGACAAGTATGCTTGTAAAAACGCTTGTACATTTTCTTAAGTGAGTAAATGATATCTTTAAATTATTTTTCTTGGCTAGAAATCCTACTTGACAAGTATCATTTGTTTCTAACCAATTAATTAGAAAAACCTAACTACCAATTCATCTAGTTACCTTTCCCTAACCCTAGATGAACTCTAGTAAAACCTTTTTATATATATCCATTGGGTAATAGAAACTAGGAAAAATATTGTCCATTAGGTAATAGCATGCCTTGATTACACATCATTGTACTTTTGACTTGTCATGAATAGTGTGACATGTTTACCTTGTCCATTGGATAATAGAATGTAGAGAAATTATTATCCATGGGTTAATAAGATGACTTGATATATATATGTGTCATTGTACTCTTTTCAATCCACGAGCCATTGTACTTTCCCCAACTTATATTATATACCTCTCCAAATCTATGTGTTGTCTTGTCTAGAATAATCTTGACATCACCATCACTCTTTTACCACTAGGTAACAAATTGGAGGGTAGATATTAACCATTGGATAAGGAATTGTAGGAAAAGTTCAAACCTTTGGATAATAGAAATAAGATTGCCGATTGTCGAGATACTAGTATACAAGATCTCTTAAAGATTTCCCTAGATATTCTTGTACTTCCCTAATCATGTACTTGAAAGACTAATGTACTTTGTTTGACCACCTCATAGTTTATTATAAAAATGCCTAAAAGGACATATAGTCATTTCAAGACCTTATTAAGTATATCTCCTCATTTACCTTCTTTACCCATTGAATAATAGTAAGTAGGGAAAATATTATCCTTTGACTAATGGAAAACCTAGACTTGCCATTGACCACCAAAGTACATTTCTAGATGCTCTAAGTACACTTATGTGATTATAAATAGGTGTATGTACCTTATAAAGTATTTTACTAGATTTCCTAGGTACACATATATGTTTATATATAGGTACATGTACCTTATAAGGTTATTTTCCTAGATTTGTCAAGTACACATATATGTTTATATATAGGTGTATATGTACCACATAGCCTATTATTATATTTCTAAGGAATCCTAGGCCATACTTGTCACCTTTATCTCTTTACCCATTGGATAATAAATGTTAGGGAAACTTTTATCCCATAGATAATAGAAAACCTAGACTTACCATTGACCACCCAAGTTATTTTCCTAAGATTTCTAGGTACACATATATAGTTATATATAGGTATATGTACTTTATAAAGACAATATCCTAGATTTCCTAAATGCACATATATGTTTATATATGAGTACATGTACTTCCTAGCCTATTATTTACTCTAAGGAAATCTTGACCATATCCTAAGACTAGATCACATAGAACTTATAATATACTTATATATATATATATATATATTGATATTGATATATATGCATAGATGTATATATGTACATAGTACTAAAGAGAGAGAGGGGGAGAGGGAGAGGCCGAGAGAGCGAGAGAGAGAGAGTGATGTGTGTGCATGTGTTTGCTCACTCAAACAAGTCATCTCTTTTAGCCAACCTCACACACAATCTAAGTACAACACGACAACCAAATCTAGACTTTCTTTTGCCCTTTCATGCAAGCAAGATCTTCTAGTACAAGACTAGACCAAAAACCTCTTTTTATAATCTAAAGTTTGTCCTAGAATGGAAGTACAAGGGAGGAAAGTCTTGTTATGCTTTCAAAGCATGAAATGACAACTCAATAGCAAAATCCATTGGATAAAGAGAGAGAGAGTGGCCGGCCAAAGAGAGGGAGAGAGAGCCAAGATTTTTGCTATAAATAGGACCCCATTCTCACCATTCAACTCACACCTTCAAGCATTCCAACTTCTCTCTCCAGAATTCTTAAGTTTGCTCTTTGTTCTTCTTGTTCTTGAGTTCTTCCCAAGTTCTCCAAGAAATTCATCCAAGACCGCCACTAAACAACCACTCGACCACCCTTTCGATCCAAAAAGCTTAAGTAGTTTAGTCAAGACCTAGTTTCGAAAGAAACTTTTCTCTTTCGAAGCTACAGAAAGCCTACCATGGGAAGTCACTCCGTCCGATGTACCTTCTTTCCTCCATAGTCGTCACTACCACCAAGAAGAACAGTAGATATTCCCGTATCTACTTTCTCTAAATATAAAAATCTATATGTATTAATTGAAATGCACGTAGAATACCTCTACTTACTTACTCTACGTATATTGTATATTGTTTGAGATGCATTAAGTAGAATATTCTTATCCCAACCCTAAGTATAAATAGAAATGTGTATTATTTGAAAAGCATGAAGAAAGATAGCTAGTATACTTATTTTGCCAAAGGATATATGAGCATGTTGAATAAATGACTTTTACTCAAATAAACATATGTTATTTTGAACTTCCACAAGGAAGGAAGAACGGATTTTGTAAGATAAGGAATGTAAGCTCGATTAAAAGTATTCGTATTTTGATCTTTAAGATGGTTATGAGCATGCATGCATGTTTGCTTGAATTACTTGTGGTTGTGTGAGAAAGCATAAGTGGTTTCCACTCCAAAGGTGTCCGTCCATGTGGCATTATGCTTTATACTATGTGCTAAATGTTTGAGCATGACTATGTGAAAGTAGGAAGTATAACATGGTATCAATGATATAGAGTTGGATGATCTTGCTAGTTTAGTTTCAAGATTACAATGAATGATTTATGTGTACGTGAAAAGTCCTACCGTGGAGTCTATGCATGTGACAAGACACAAAAATCAAGGAAGATAGAAACATGACACCTAGGGTGTGTTAATGACATGGTGTGTTTTGAAATCGCAATGTGGCCGGACTTGCCCATTGTGGGAATGTGCGTGTTCCAATGGGAATCCGGATTAGCGGAACCATTGTGAGGTTGTGTGCGTTCCCATGGGAACCCGGAGCGGCGGAACCATGGTGAGGTATGGCTTGGTTATCCATGGAGAGGAGCCAATGCTATTGTGTGCCAATGGGAACCCGGTGCGGCGTAACCATTATGAGGATACTCGAGAGATCAGAACGGTGGAACTGAGGTTGGGTGTGTTAAAATGATTTTTGAAATGTTGATTGTTAAAGTGGAAATGAGACACAGTCTATGATGAGTTGCATAGGAGAAACTCAGATATCACGGACACCAACGTTAGATTAAGGAATGTGGATGTGTCATTGTTATTGCCTTATTGGATATGTATGTGCTATGTGACCTGCTACTTGTAAGTTAAGGGTTAGTGGGTATAGGATTACTCTACTGAGCTCTTGTAGCTCATGGTGTTACCTTTGGTGATCTTGACATATTATATTTGTGGCGATGCTGGTATAATGTGTCAGACTTTGTAGATGATCACAGCAAGCTGTACACTTTGGAGGCCTTTGGAACTGAAGACCTAGCTAGGATGAAGGAGCAGACAGAGCTGTAGATATGAACCCTAGTTTTCCCCCTTGTGTAATTATGAACTCTTATAGGAGTTATGATGTAATAATGAGCCAGACTCTCTTTCGATTTTCAATAAAATGTTTATTTAACATACCCAAAATTCGGGGCGTTACATGTACGGATTCCCTTGACCAAAGACTTCTCATGTCACTGGTCCATATCACCGTTTCACCATATTGCACGGCGGCTATTCCTATCATATTTATTCCATGGCCCCATGTACCAGGTGTTCGGGCCACAATTGCACATGTTCGGGAATACCTCCCTACAATTGCTCCCCAGCTTTACTCGTTATTTTGTATGCCAATGACGAGCAAAGCTTCCAGGAATCCGAGCAAAGTTCTTTTTTGCTCATTCACCTTATTTCTCGTTTTTGGTGCAACTTTCATCATTATTCCAGGCCAAACGTCTCATCGTTTGGGCGGGTTTGACCATTTTTCTGCTCTTAACCTTACAGGTGGCATGCTTTGCTTCGCCCTCATTTAATGTGCACAGCCGTTCTTTGTGAAATGAGATGCACAAATAGCGTCTGGGGTGACGTTTCACATACGTCCCCTATTTTCTTTAAGGTATATGTAGGATTTCATCCCCATTTTTAAAACCCCCTTTCTCTCTCTAGACTCCCTCTATAGAAAAAGAAGACTCAGGCACTCCCATCATTGAAGCACTGTTCATCATCTCAAGGTTTTTCCCTTCCTGCTGTCTTAGAATCTTTCATCATCACTTCGTAAGTCACTGCTCCCCACTTCCCTTGTCATTTTGTTAAGTTAGGGCTTCTATCACTTTTTAGGGTATACTTATTACCCCTTCATTTGTCTATAAAACACATCTTTTTAGAAGTTGGGGAGATTCAGACACCATTGTAACACCCCTCAAGCCATGGCGACGTTCAGATCTTGTTACGAGATCCCCTACAACGTCGCTACTGCACTGGCTCCAGAGGATGCCATCCGCCAGAGCCCAGACAACGATACCCTCCATATTCCGGTAGTCGCCGTCATAGAGGGCGGAGTTAGATTCCCCCTGGCTCCTTTGCTCCGCCAGGTCCTAGCCCACTATAGGTTATCTCTAATGCAGGTCTCGGCCAATTTCTTCCGCGTAGTCATGGGCGTAAACTCTCTAAACCAGATGTTAGGCACATCCTTAGGTTTGCATGACATCCACCAGTTATACAGTATTTCTCGAACCAAGGACGCCTTGACCTACTATCTAAAAAGTTACGATTCTAGGAAGCGATTGGTCCTCGAACTTCCTGATTCTGCTCGAGGTGATGACGATGATTTCCTCATTGTCGCAGGGAATTTTGAGCCTAGGGACGAGGATGGCAGAGTGATAGGTTTTCATGCCCTTCACCGATTTGGGCGACCACGTTAGTTCCCCTTCTACCTGAAGTTTTCTCGTACTTTGGTCATATAATTTTGTTGTATTTAATCTGTTGCATTTTTCATTGCAGCCACGAACGTCAATCAAGGGCACAACATTATTACCCCACAAGTCCACGTAACAGACATCAATCGTGCACTTGCTTTCAATAGCCAGGGCACTTATCTTGCGGGCCGAGCAAGGGCTGCTCAGGTGCTACTCAGCTCAGCTACAAAGCATCATACGGTGGGTTTATTAGTCGATGTATCCGAGCAGCTTACAACCCAATAATTCTTGAACCGTCCTCCTTTCAGCCCGAGCAAGAAGAAGAAGAAAGGCGTTCTAGTACTCCTCCAATCCCTGACTAGCCTATCCAACTTGCTGTGGAAGCGTCCACGTCATCTAGTGGGTATTGCCCATCTCCCCCTCCGTGTGAAATGAATAACCAATTGACCTTAGCAACCTTCTTACCATCCCTAGGGTTGGCCGTGGTAGGGGTCGCGGTTCTGTTCGTGGCCGCGAACGCTCTCAAAGTTTGCTACCTTCCCATTGCCGCAACAGGCCTGCTCAATTGGATACACCACCCCCCCCCCCCCCCCTGGCTTTTCTCTTGCGGAAATTGAGGCCAGCCACCAGGATAAACGTCAACAGTTGGAAACCTCATTGAGCGAAAGGCCTCCACTACAATCCTACTTAATTCCAACTCCCATTTGGACTCCTCAATTCACCCATGGCGGTCATCGAGTCACCACCCGAGATCCAAGGGGACTACCCTTGCATTGTCCCAAGCCTTTTTGCTACCTGGGGACATGCAAAAACAAATGGCCAGCCCCCTTGACAACCTTCTCGGCTCATTTATGATCAACAATGCCAAGGTAAAATTTACTTTTCTATTAGTATACATATCGTATTTCACGCCTTCCTCCACAATTAATGATTTCTAATGGTTTGTCAGGCGACGCAAAAATGTTTGCCATGGCCCAAAAGCTAGGCCAGTCTGAACCCCAATGTGCTAAGCTTGCAAATGAGAATACCAAACTACAGAGCACCATCATTAGGCTTGAGAGACAGAGAAACCAAGCCCGTGGAGCTGCGGACGAATTGAGAGGCAAGTTGGAAGGTGCTGAGCATAGCCTGAACTAGACTCTTATGGAGCTGGAGATGAGCAAAAATGAGGCCAAGGCGGCATGCCAGCAAGGATACAACGAAGGGATTCTTGTGGCCACTGAAAGCTACAAATCTCAGATTCCAGCTATTCAAGACCAGATTTGGGGTACTGCTTGGACAGCATGCCTCACCAAGATCGGTGCCCAATCTAGCCTTCTCTGGACCAAAAAAGACCTGCTGAGCTCTCAAATTGTCGCTGAGGATCAAGAAGTGGAGGAGGAGGAGGACAATCTAGACAGGGAGCTAGATGCTAACGTCCCCAAGCAGTAGGATGCAGGTACTGATTAAAGTGTTGAAGGGACAAACCCTGGCTAGAAGGAAGCCAGTGGTCATTCAATTGATGGAGGTTCTGCTGTGGAGGACACACCTGTACAGACTTCCCCTTCTGCCGTTCAGGATCTCACCGTGGATGAGTGAGTATGAAATCCTTCCTTAGCAAACAGTTTTATGTTTTCAATCAGTTTGGCTGGCCCTGCGTGGCCATTGATCTTGCCTTGCGTGGCACCGATAATTTTTCTCATACATTTTAAACAAGTATTTGGCCCTTCGTGGCACTGGTTTGGTTTTGGTGGCCCTGTTTAGCCCGAACATAGGCAATCTTGGCCCTTCGTGGCCATTTGACTTCGTTGGTGGCCATCTCATGCCTAGACTTTCATGTGTCAATTGCCAAGTTGTTTCATACTTAGTTGATCTTACGTATATGTTATGTGTTTCGTACTTAACCTATTTGGTTGCACTTGCAAGTGTGTCCATGCCCAGGCAACTATGTGAGTATTACTCGTACTAAGATAATTTCACATGTCCTCAAATGCCGGTACAGTACTTTCATATTCGTGGATTCCCAACTAGGTTTGCTCGCACATAGCTGTTGCGTGCATGTTGTCATATGCTCTTGAATATTTCGTACCCAGGGCTAATGTTTTCGTATGCTCTTGATGTCAAATGTATTCATATTTTGGCAAAATAGTGCATGTATTCGTATGCACTCCAGGCATATGCCCAAATGTTTACGTATTATGGTGGCCTCGGTTACCAGCTCAGTAACCTAGCCATATGGTGTGAGTCGAAGTCTCAAGAGGGTTCAGCCATCAGCAAGGTAGGAGTCTTTTCTTCGGTATACTGCTCGGTTATATGCTTGGGATTAGGCCACTGGATGCCACGGTACTGTCAATGGCCCTGTATCTGCTCCAGATATCCCCAGGGATACCTAAGGGAAGCAATTACGCCACGAGGGTCCCATGAGGATATTGTAGTAGGTGTAATCATTGGGATTATTCTCACCCTTGAGCTCCGTAACCATTTCATTCCTTTCATCATAAATGACGTCACCCGAGGCGGTTACCTGAGTGTACTCTTCACGCGCTAGCTTGGAGGCCAAGTAAACCTAGGTCTATAAATAGAAAGGGATTGTAACGCCCCCAAAATCGGGTATGTTAATTAAACATTTTATTAATAAAACTAAGCAGAGTCTAGCTCATTATTACATCACAAACTCCCAAAGGGTTCTTATGTTACACAAAAGGATAGGACAACTAAGGTTATCTACTGCTCCGCTTCTTCTTTTATTCAAGCAAGCTCCTCAGCTCCAAATGCCTCCAAGGTGTATAGCTCTCCTTGCTCATCTATCAGGTCTGACACATTATACCTGCATCGCCACCAGCATAATATGTCAGGGTCACCAAAGGCAACACCGTGAGCTACAAAGCTCAGCAGAATAATCCAAACCCACTAACCCTTAACTTACACTTAGCAAGTCATACATATATCACACAAGGCCATGAACAGTATATAAAGATAACAACAATGACACGTCCGCATTCGCTATCTATCGTTGGTGTTCATGTTTTCTGTGTTTCCCCTACGCGACTCGTCGTAGACCGTGTCTCCGTTTACACTTTTACCAAAAACATCATTTCAAATATCTTTTCATCTCTCGCTACCAATGAAGCTACAAAGTCCGGATACATTGGCAATGCTCACAATGGGCTACCAAGTCCGGTCACACTGTGGTTTCAAAACATCACAAATCTTGCATTGGCTCCTCTCCGCGGATAACCAAGCCATATTACCAATGAAGCTACCATGTCCAGCCCCATCGGTAATCTTCACAAGGGGCTACCAAGTCCGGCCACATTGCGGGTTTTCACATCTACATAATAGCTACCAAGTCCGGCCATTATGTAGTTTCAAAAGTATTTTTATCCATGTTAACGACACCCTAGGTGTCATGTTTCTACTTCTCGATTTTCGTGTCTCATATTCATGGATAGACTCCGCGGCGGGACTTTTCATGTCATAAACCATACATTGAATCTTGAAACTAAACTAGGAAGATCATCCAACTCTATCTTACTTAACACATGCTCAAATAACCACAAGTAATGCAAGCAACATTCAAACAAGCTTACGATCATCTAAAAGGTCAAAATAC
The DNA here is from genome assembly GCA_025413875.1 of Rhododendron molle. Taxonomy (NCBI): domain Eukaryota; kingdom Viridiplantae; phylum Streptophyta; class Magnoliopsida; order Ericales; family Ericaceae; genus Rhododendron; species Rhododendron molle. The sequence continues at coordinate 27,349,690 of CM046389.1, forward strand.
GAATACTTCTAATCGTGTTTATACTTCCAAAAATCCGTTCGATCTTTTCTTGTGGGAACTTTAAAACAACATATGTTTATTGACGAAGAAATTCAAGTTAGAAAGATTCTACAAATCATGCAAACAACTTTTCCAAAGATTAAAGTATACCATGTAAAACAAGATCATACAACATATAGCTTTCTATACTTAAAGTAAGTAGGTTCGAAGAACTCTACAAAATCATGCAATCAACTACCTTAAGATTAAAGTGTATCATATAAACTTAGAGTAAGCGAATAAAGGGTTATCTACAAGATCATACAAAACATATAGCTTTCTATACTTAGAGGAAGTAGGTTCGGAGAACTCTACCATTCTTTATGGCGGTAGTAAGGGCTACGGAAAGTACGTCTGGGATTGGGCGGAGTAACGACTTACGGTGAGCTTCTGGTAGCTTCGAAAGTGAAAGGTTTATCTCGAAACTAAGTCTTGACTACTACTACTAGAACTTTTGGATCGAGGTGGTGGTCGAGTGGTGGTTTAGTGGAGGCTATGGACGAGTTTCTTGAAGAACTAGAGAGAAACTTCAAGAATATGCAAAAACAAGCAAAGAACTAGCAAGAACACTTATGCTTTCTAAAGAGAAGTTGGAGCAAGAAGAGGTGTGAGCAAAATGGTAAGAATGGCTTGCTATTTATAGGCAATACCTTGGCTCTCTCTCCCTCTCATGGCCCGCCTCTCTCTCCCTCTTTGTCCAATGGATTTTGCTCCAAAATCTAGTCATCTCATGCATTGGAAGCATAACAAGATCTTACTTTCCTTGCACTTCAACTCTTAGGACAATTTTAGGTTATTCAATTGGGTTTCTAGTCTAGTATAGTACTTGGATGGTTACTTTGGATATGAAAGAGTAAGAAAGACTAGATTTGGTGGTAATTTGATTGGGTAATAAGTTGGCCAAAGAAGATTGACTAGGGTGAGTACACTTACACACACATCACTCTCCCTCCAACCCGCCTCTCTCTCTCCCTCTCTATCTCTCTCGGCCTCTCTCCCTCTCTCTCTCTCTCTCTCCTAGTACATTGTACATATATATATATATACACACACACACATATATATATACACATATATATATATATATAAGGACAAGGGTTGTTGGTTTGACTAGAGGAAGTGTACAAGATTTGTATTGCAAGAGATTTGGTCATTTGTTTAACAATTAGGACACTTGGTACATAGATTCGCTAGGAAAGAACTCAATCAAGGTACATTGAAAGCACATGCAAGATCATCAAGGTACAATCTCTCTCTCATTCCTCTTTCTCTTTCTCTCTCTCTCTCTCTTGTACTATATATCTATCTATATACTAAGGGAATGTAGTTGAAGCTAAAAAACTCCCAACCTTCAATCCTAAATTCCTAGAATTTGGAGTATTTTTTTTTTAAAAAAAAGAGAGAGAAAAACGTGGGGGAAGGGGAAGAGGGAGAAAGAGGGGGGACGTGGGAGAAGGAGAGAGAAACTTAGGAAAAATTATTCTATCCACCAGCAGGGATACTGTCATGTGGTACTCCAAATTCATTTTACACCACACGTATGTCTTTTAGTGTACAAAATGAGACTAATGTTAGCGTGCATCGAACATGGGACAAAAATATTAGATTATATTTTTTATCACTAGTGTTGTGCCCATTCGATACACATGGCCGAAAAAAACTAATGTTGATTTTTTATTCCATGCATTGAACGGGTACAATATTTGATTTTTTTGTTACAAATTAATTTGATTTAATTTTTTTGAAGTAATTTAATTTGATTTAATATTTCTTGCAATCTGAGTCGTACATTGCCGAGCATGGACGACCCGGATTGGCCCAACACTTATGTTGTTCTTGAGGGACAGCAGGCACCCCGGGATCCTTTTCTATTAACTAGCGTCGTTCCCATTCGATGTACGGGACAAAATATTTGTGTGACTCTGCTACAAAATATCGAACTCATACAAAATTTGTTGTTTGTCCCGTGCATCGAACGGGAACAGCGCTAGTACATATATATACCTATGTACTATGGAAGTATATGTATATAATAAAGTATATAAGTACTAGAAAATCTAATACGTTCAAGTAAATAGGATTTTTCATTTTAAAAATTATTTACCCACATGTGTACTTACAATATTATATATATATATATATATATATATATGTATATATATATATACATATATATATAGATACAAGTACACACACACACACACATATATATATATAAGCATATGCATGTACTTCAAAATCCTACTAGATCTATCAAATCCATCTTCCTATTATTTAATCAAAGTACTAAGTACCTATAGTATTTAATCTAATGCACTAATTCTAATTTAATCAATTAACACATGGAAAATCTACTATTTTATTATATCCTTGTACTTTGTTGGCAAGACCACCTATTATCCAATGGGTAATGTTTCTCCTAGCGGTTATTAACCAATGGGTAAGGTTAGCAAGTACTTTAACCTATTATCCAATGGGTAATGATTCTTCTAGCGGTTATTAACCAATGGGTAAAGTATTGTACTTAAATAAAGTATATATGTACTTTTAATCATGTGTACAAATCACTATATAAAACTATATTTAAGTACTAACACAATCTAGTCATGTACTTTAATGAATAAAAATGCAAATCCCTATTGTCCAATGGGTAAAGATTACCCTAACATTTATCGTCCAATGGTTAATAGCTAAAAGGTTCAAAAGGTCCAAAAGGTTCATCTAGGGTTAAGGGTTCAAAGGGTACAAGGGTCAAAAGGTTCATAAGGTTCACCCAGGGTTAGGAAGCAAATGCTGATTAGGTTAAATGGTCGTTAAGTTAACTAGTTGGTTAAAAGATAGCTAGGCTTGCTAAGTAGGATTTCCAGCCAAGATGTGAAATCTTAAGACTTAATACTAGAAACGGTAGGTGTTTAGCAGTTAGAAGACAATTAAAACCAACTTAAAGATTTTCGAATAATAACAACAAAATTTTTATTTAGTAAAAATTAGAGTTGTTACAACCTATCCCCCTTAAACAATTTCGTCCTCGAAATTCAACGTACGCTCAGATTCGAATACGTGAGGATAGTTGGCTCTCATGGTTTCTTCTCCTTCCCAAGTGGTTTTCCCAGCTCCGCGGTGTTTCCACAAGACTCGTACCAACTTGATGGTCTTGTTTCAGATGATCTTCTCACTTCGGTCTTGAATCTCAATCGGCTCCTCCTCATACGTTGCATCTTCCTCGATGGCGATGTCCTCCCAGTTGAGTACATGCGTTGGTAATACGAGATACTTGCGAAGCATCGAAACGTGAAACACGTTACGTACTTTATCTAGCTGCGGTGGCAGAGCTAGACGATACGCAACCTTCCCGATCTTCTTCACGATGTCGAAAGGTCCGATGTAGCGTGGGGACAGTTTTCCCTTCTTCCCAAATCTAATTACTCCTTTCTTCGGTCGGATCTTTAGGAACACGTGGTCTCCAACTTCAAAGCTTTAAGGTCGGTTCCTTTTGTCTAGATGCGGTTCTCCCCATTTTTTGTTGCGAAATATCACCTTTTGGAAATCTCAAATGCGTAACTCTTCTGTCGGCTTTGAGCGGTTTGGATCCTTTGCCTAATAGTTTTGACCTTTTCCGTAGTATCCCGTACTAAATCAGGTCCAATCAATCCCGTTTCTCCAGCGTTGGTCCAACAGACTGGAGATCGGCAGGGTCGACCGTATAAAGCTTCGTACGGTGCCATTTCGATACTCGCCTGATAACTGTTGTTATAGGCAAACTCCACCAAGGGTAGGTGTTGCTCCTAGTTTCCAGAAAAATCTAAGGCACAACCTCTCAACATATCTTCCAACGTCTGGATTGTCCTCTCCGTTTGTCTGTCTGTCTGGGGTGGAAGGCGGTACTAAGTCTTACATCCGTTCTCAATGGCTTCTGCAATATCTTCCAGAAATGCGAGATAAAACGTGGGTCTTTGTCAGACACTATTGAGATAGGTACTCCGTGTTGTCGTACGATCTCTCTAATGTACAACAGGCTCAGTTGTTCCACGTTCTCTGTCATCTTGACAGGTAGGAAATGCGCATACTTGGTAAATCGGTCTACGATCACCCAAATAGCGGTGTTGGACTTGGTGGATCTTGGTAATCTAGTCACGAAATCCATTGAGATGTGCTCCCACTTCCAGGTTGGAATTGGTAGAGGTTGAAGGTCTCCTCCCGATTTCTGATGTTCCGCCTTGACTTGTTGACACACTAGGCAGGTAGATACAAATCGTGCTATTGTCCTTCTTCATTCCCTCCCACTAGTACGTCCTTCGCAGATCATGATACATCTTTGTACCACCAGGGTGTACTACGAAGTTCGAATGGTGAGCTTCTCGGAGGGTTCCGATATTAGGTACGAATACCTTTCCTTTGAATCTCAGGCTGTTGTCCTCCTTGATCGTCCATCCCGATAACGCCTTTCCTTCTCAAATTCGATACCATATGAATTTGCAATCTTGCTTGGAGGTCTGAGCTAGTAAAATCTCCCGGTGAAGGGCTGGTTCCGCGACTAAGGCATACAGACGCGTATTCCCATTTTCCGACGATGGTCGTAGGTTGAACTCGTTAAGAGTATCCACCATCTCCCATTCCTTAATGGCACTCTTGACCTTCTGCGTCCTATCCTTTCGGCTTAACGCATCAGCTACCACATTGGCCTTGCCCGGGTGATAATGAAGCGCAAACTTGTAGTCCTCCAAATACTCCATCCATCGACACTGCCTCAGGTTCAACTCCTTCTGAGTGAAAATGTACTTGAGGCTCTTATGGTCAGTGAAAACCTCGAATTGTTCTCCCCACAAATAGTAACGCCAGGATTTGAGGGCGAATACTACTGCAGCCAATTCTAGGTCATGGGTGGGGTAATTCTTCTCATGTGGTCGAAGTTGTCGGGATCCATAGGCTACAACCTTCCCATTCTGCATCAACACGCATCCTAATCCATCTTTCGATGCGTCGCAATAGACCGTATAATCTACTCCCCGCTCGGGTATGATGAGTATCGGTGCACTGGTCAGTCTCTTCTTCAATTCTTGGAAAGATTTCTCACAAGCTTCATCCCAATCTAGATTCACTCTTTTCTGGGTCAGTCTCGTCATCGGCTTGGCGAGGGTAGAGAAATCTAGTATGAATCTTCGGTAATATCCAGCTAATCCTAGGAAACTTCTGATTTTGAATACAGAGGTTGGCTGTTTCCATTTCAGCACTGCATCAACCTTGTCTTCGTCCATTGCGATTCCGTCTTGGATACTACGTGACCCAAGAACTTAACCACTTCCAGCCAAAACTCGCATTTACTTGCCTTGGCATAGAGTTGGCTATCTCGGAGTACTTTTAGCGCTATCCGCAGATGTCCTTCGTGCTTCTTCTTGCTGGCAGAGTATATCAAAATGTCATCAATGAACACCACTACAAACTTGTCTAAGTAGGGTTGAAAGATTTTGTTCATGAGACACATGAATACCGCCGGAGCATTCGTCAGCCCAAATGGCATCACTACAAACTCGTAGTGTCCATATCTAGTACGGAAGGCTGTCTTAACGATGTCTTCTTCCCGGATTCAAAGTTGATGGTAGCCTGAACGGAGATCGATTTCCGAGAAATAGGTTGCTCCTCTCAATTGATCAAATAGGTCATCGATCCTAGGCAGGGGTTATTGGTTCTTAATGGTGACTTGGTTAAGCTTCCTATAGTCGATACACAGACGGAGTGTCCCTTCTTTCTTCTTCACGAACCTAGGCCTTACATGGTTTAACCAGCTACCAGCCTGGTCCATATCCTCGTTTGATTTCTTATGCGATGCTTTCATGCTCGGTTCATTACAAGCAACAAACACGAGAAGGAGATCGATTCCCTCCTCGCCCTTCACAAACGACATGACGAAACACTCCAACAGTTCGCCGGTCGCTATTGGGAGTTGTTTAATGAAATTGAAGGTTGTGACAGCGTCATCTCGATGCGGGGATTCAAGCTTGGTCTCACTTCCCAGGACGAGCAAGTCTACGACGACCTCGCCCGTCACAAACCTGACTCCATGAAGGACCTCATGACTCGCATTGAAGGATGGTGCCAGCTCATCGAATCCAAAGCTGAGCGAGGCAGCGAGAAGCCCACGAGCTCCAAAGTAACATCCTTCTTGGCAACCGCTTCGGTTCCCGAATCAGTTTCAACGCCCAAGAAGCAAGTCAACAATATTAAGCAGTCCCCGAGGAAGGGACTGCAGCCAAGCGACTTCAACACCAAGAAGACCGTTTTTACATTTCCTATCTACCGAATTATCGACCAGGTGAAGGATCAGCCTTTCTTCTCGTTCCCGAACCAGAAATTTGGCACCGAGAACGGGAAAATCAAGAACCCTATCGTCCACTACAGCTATCACAAAGAACAAGGTCACTTTACCACTGCCTGCAAGCCCTTCAAGGCCTACTTGGAGCAGCTTGTCGCGGGTGGCCACCTCGATAACCTCATTGATCACGAAAAGATAAGGGCTCGGGCAGAGCACGCCGAAAATCGTACCGATGAAGAAGTTCAGACGATCCATGTTATTTACGGCCCCCTGAACTCCAAAGCTGCTCGTATAATTCATGCCAAGCTGAATGATGCCTCCTCTTCAAAACAGGTCATGCTAGTCGGTCCCAAGTCTAAGCGCGCCTAAACCGACGCCGGATCAAAGTGGACCATTACTTTCACCAAAAAGGACCTCGATCGTGTCCAGCTCCAACATAATGATGCCCTGGTGATCACGCTACGCATCGGCACTTTCAACGTCCCACGCGTCCTCGTGAACCAGGGTTGCTTCACCGAGGTCATGTACTACTCTCTGTTTGTAGAGACTCGCGAATTTATTTTAATTTTGGAAATCGTTTATTGCATAAGGAGTCGTATTATTATTAAAGTTGTGCATATGTTAGTGGGGGTGTACGAATATACATTTACGGTTGTGTATCGGACGCTAGGAAGAAGGTAAAATGTTAGTTTTGATGATATGTTGATGTTGGGAAGTGTTGGTACCATGTTGGGTTCGTTCCGGAGTTCGTTGAAAAATTTTCACTTTTCTGTCCAGCGGGTACCGGTACCCCATTTTCCATGTACCAGTACCCGATGTCCAGAACTTGGCCAAATTGACATTTTGAGGGTTCTGGTACCGGTACATAGGTACCCGCTACATTTTCTGTAGATTTTTTTAGCACGCTTTTGGGACACTATAAATACACCCCCCTCCCCTTTACTCATTTCACACCCTCAAGCCACGAAATTAGATCTCAAAACCCACTCTCACCCACCTCACTCCAATCTCACCCAAAACTCTCATTTCAAGCGCAAATCTTCAAGATTCAAGGGTTTTCTTCCTCAAAATACAAGATTCTTGCATTTGGTGGACCAAGGGTGAGTTTTATGTTCTCTTTCTCACTCCTTGATGCTTACCCACGTTTTTCCCTCTCTCCTCTCAATCACTTGTTGATCTTTGTTCATTTATCATGTATTTGGGTTGTTTTGTCTCTAGATCTTGTACCCAAACTCGGGGGTAACTTGTTTTTGGAAGATTGGGCTTATTCCTCTCGGTAGACCTAGGGTTTTGCTCAAAACCCCTCTAGGTAGGGATTTCTCTCTTTCTCTACATGTTTTGTGGTGGATTCGTGTGATATTAGTGTTTGAATGTTATATATGGCTCGGTGGAACACTTTGTAGCTTGAGGAGTGCTTATGCTTATGAATGCTATATTTTTGTCTTGATTGTTATGATCCATGAGTTATTTATGACGTGTTTGATAGTGTTGATAATGTGGTTGTCGATGTGAAGTTGAATGTGGAGATTATTGTGACGCTAGGGGTGGAAACACAAAGAAACGCAAGGGGTGGAGTTTATTGTGACGCAAGGGGTGGAAACACAAGTCACAAGAGGTGGAAGTTTGTTGGGAGAAGTTTGTGTGTCTGTGTGTATGTATGTTTCTGTGTGAGAATGCTCGATGTTAGCACATTGTATTGGCATGGGTTATTTTAGATTTGCCATTTAGCTTGATTCACCACATCCATGCTATTCATCTCATTGCATGTAGATTTTGTAAAGAATTTCCTACTGGGCTATTGTAGCTCAACAAAATCTTTCTTTTCTGGTTCAAATGCCGGGCAGTAGGCCGCATGACACGAAGATTATTTTTGGAAGCTAATTTGACTTAGTTACTCACCCATTTTTAGAATAGACTTACTTTTGATCGAAGATGGCCTTGTAACTAATTTTACTCTTGATTGGTCATTTGGCTAAAGTTTGTAATATTCGAAACTCGTTCGTATTTGTACTTAAGCTTATTTTGTGGCCAGTGTACCAATGTTGAATTTATGAAACTTTGGGACTTCGTTTGTAATTAAACAGGTGGGAAAGTTCATTTTGGGGTATTAATAGCGTATGTGAGGATTATTTATCGAAATGGTTTATTTATTTATGTTGAAAATCGAGGGCGTGACACTGTTCAAGGAACTGAAGCTCTCAGACACTGACCTTCGCCCCTCTGAAGTCCCCCTCATCGGCTTCAACGGGGCCCTGGTATGGCCCCTCGGCATGATCACTCTCCCCGTCCGTTCAGGCTTGATTGTCCTTGATATGGAGTTTATGGTAGTCGATGTTCCTAGCCCTTACAATGCAATTGTCGGGCGCACCTGGCTCCATAAGCTAAAGGCTATCACCTCTACTTATCACCAGCTGGTCCATTTCATCAGTGCTCATGGACGCCAGGAAGACTTATATGGAGATCAGACGGGGGTGAAAAGGTGTTATGTTAACGCCGTCAGAAGCAGTAAGCAGACTTCCCAGGTCAACCTCATTGAAGTACCCGAAGCCCCAGTCTTGGAAGATGTCGGTAGGCCAGCCGACGAAAAAGCAGTAAAAGACCTCGTACCCATCCCCATCACCGAGGATGGTTCACGTTTCTTCCTTGTCGGTTCCTCACTTTGTGACACCGAGCGGAACAACATGGTGGATTTCCTCAAAAAGAACATCGAGGTATTTGCATGGACTCCTTACGAGATGCCCGGGGTCGATCCCTCCTTCATCTGCCACGAGCTCAACATTGACTGAACCAAGCGCCTTGTCATCCAGAAAGCTAGGCTATCCTCTCCGGTTCACTTCGAAGCTGTCATCGAGGAGGTCAACCGACTCCTCAACGCCAAAGCCAACGCCATCCGAGAAGTCCAATACCCCAAATGGTTGGCCAACACCGTGGTGGTCAAAAAGAAGAATGGCCAGTGGCACGTCTACGTCGATTATTCCAACCTCAATGACGCCTGCCTGAAGGATTTCTTCCCCCCTTCTGCAAATCGACCAGCTCGTCGATGCAACGGCCGGCCACGACCGACTTAGTTTTATGGACGCTTACCGAGGCTACCACCAGATCGCCATGAGCGAAGGGGACGTTGAAAACACGGCCTTCATCACCCCCCACGGAATCTTTGGATATCTCGTAATGCCCTTCGGCCTAAAGAATGCGGGGGCAACTTTTCAACGAATGATAACCAAGATGTTCGAGCGTCTACTAGGAGACGCCATGATGGCTTACATTGACGATATGGTTGTCAAAAGCATGCTCGCCAGTGATCACTTGACCCACCTCGCGAAAGCATTCGACAATCTAAAGAAACATAAGCTCCGCCTTAACACCAAGAAATGCGCTTTCAGCGTAAGCTTAGGTAAATTCCTGGGTCGCCTCGTCTCCCGGCGTGGTATCAAAGCTGACCCCGCTCAACTCCTCGCCATCGAGAAACTCTCAGCTCCCCACAACAAGAAGGATGTTCAACGTCTAACAGGCATGGCCGCCGCTCTGAACCGATTCATCAGTCGCTCTTCCGAAAAATGCCAGCCATTTTTCGCCTTCCTAAAGGGTAGCCGACAAAGCTTCAATTGGACAGAAGATTGTGACCGGGCCTTGCAGCAGTTGAAGACTTACCTCTCTGAAGCACCACTCCTCGTCATCCCTCGGGACTAGGAAGACTTGTTCCTGTATCTTGCCGTCTCTCCAAACGCGATAAGCTCGGTCCTCATTCAACAGGAAGGACGGGACCACCAACCCATCTACGACTCCAGTAAGACAATGACCCCCGCCGAGACACGCTATCTTCCGTTGGAAAAGGTTGTTCTTGCCCTCGTCTTAGCCTCTCGGAAGCTTGCCCCACACTTCCAGTCCCACCGCATCAATGTTCTTACCGAGTACCCGCTCAAATCACTCCTCTGAAAGGCGGACCTCTCCAACCAAATCTCCCAGTGGGCCGTCGAGCTCGAGAACTATGAGACCCACTTCCAGCCTCGGACAGCGATCAAAGCTCAGGTCCTTGTTGACTTCATCGCCGAGCTCACACCTGCCGACGTGCTTGTTACAACTCTGGCTCCTCCTCCCGAAGTTGTCCTCCAAGCAAATCTGAGCACCGCCTGGAAGCTCTTCCACGGCGATGTTTGGAAAATGTATGTAGACGACGCATCTAATAGCTGAGGCGTCGAGGCTGGGATTGTACTCCTCTCTCCCTCCGGCATTCTACATGAAAGCTCCCTTTCTATCAATTTCCCGGCCTCCAACAACGAGGCTGAGTATGAAGCGTTAATCTCCGGGCCCAAGACGGCCGAAGCACTGGGCGCTGATGAGCTTGTTATTTACAGTGATTCCCAGTTAATGGTTAACCAGCTCTTAGAGGAGTATGACGCTCGGGAAGACCGAATGGGTACCTACCTCAGCTCCGCCGCCTGGCTTCTCAAAAGCGTTAAGGCCATTCGTGTCGAACACATTCCCAGGGAACAGAACGCTCATGCCGATGCCCTCGCTAGGCTTGCTTCGGCTTGCTCTGCTTCGGAACATCATTCCATCTCCTTCAGCTCCATTGACAAGCCCAGTTTCGAGCTCGAAGCACTGAATCCCGAGATACTCAACATAGAACTCGGTCCGAGCTGGTTGGACGAGATCATTAGTTACTTGCGAGATGACATCCTCCCCACCGACAAGAAAGATGCCCATCGACTCCGCACTAAGGCCGCCCTTTTTTGGCTCAACTAGAATGGCAAGCTTTACTGAAGGTCATTCACAGGTCCATACTTGCTGGTTGCCCACCCTCACCAAGGGCCCGGCATCATCGAAGAGCTCCACGCCGGGGACAGCAGTTGTCACTCTGCGTGTAACGACCCTGATTTTTGGTCAATAAAAATTTTGTTAAAAATTGAAATTTTATTTTAATTACTTGGATTTTTATTTTCATAACCAAAAATCCGTCGTTGCTAACTAATAAAAATTTCTTTGAAATCTTAATTAAGTTTTAATTGTCGTTTAATCGCCAATTTTTCCGTCATCTCTAGGGTTAAGACTTAAGATTTCATCTTGGTTGGAAATCCTATCTAGCAAACTTAGCTAGTTTTTAACCAACTAGTTAGCTTATCGATCGGTTACTGTAGGGAGGTTTTCCCAAACAGAGCAAATACAGCCTGAGCACATGCATAACACATGAGCACATCGGAGCACTAAGTGAGGGTGCACGGTACAGCCTAACAGGTGCACTGATAGGTGGCACCATGCTGGTAGGCAAAAGGTGCTTGGTAGTAATGCCTAACAGGTGCACTGATAGGCGGCACCATGCTGATAGGCAAAAGGTGCTAGGTGATAATGCCTAACAGGTGCGCTGGTAGGCAAAAAGTGCTCATTGGTATAGCCAAACACGTGGTATGTGGGACCATGGTATAAATATGATAGGGGCAATCGCCATGCAAGACGGTGGTCGGCAATATGGACCAGCGACATATGAAGTCATTGGTCCAGGAAGGTTGTACGGGGTCTTGGTCTAGTAAACATGAGAAGTTATTGGACCAAGAGACTAATTAAGGAACAGTGACATGAGAAGTCACTGGTCCAAGTAGTTTGGTCCAAGAAGTTTGGTCCAAGAAGTTTGGTCCAAGTAGTTTGGTCCAAGCAGTTGGTAAAGGACTAGTAACATGAGAGGTCATTGGTTCAAGTTATCCGAGCAGGGGCCTGATCCAATAAACACGAGGAGCTATTAGACCAGGAGTCTGGTAGGGGACAGTGACATGTGAAGTCGCTGGTCCAGATGGTCTGTTCGGCAACGAGAGGGCCGAACAGGAGCAGCATTCTGGAGCAGTCAGCAGATGACGCTCCAGAAGGATCTAGAAATGGTAATACCCAGTTAGGAAACGAGATCTGGAGAAGATACCCAACGGGAATGGGGTGAACGGCCAATTAAGGAAGAGGTTCCTAAATGGTCTATAAGGTAAATATACAGTTAAGGGAATGAGAATCCCTGATATTCTGGGTTTCCTATACGAGAAAGGAAACTTAGGACAACGAGATGGCTTGGAAAGCAAGCATATGTGAATCTATAAATATGAGGTAAACCTAGAGGTAAAGGTATGCAATTCTTGGCTATTCGCTCATTACCTACTGATAATTGAGGTTTTCACTAGTACGAGATACTAACTTTGGCATCGGAGGGCCTTTGCCACGAGAAGGCAAAGGTGCGCTCACCCCTGTTTGTTTTACAGTTAGGATTCCGGCGGAAGGCTAAGGTTCTGGCGAGGAGGAACGTGAAGCTGTTCACCAAAAAGCTAGAGTCAGTACTAAGTGGATTTTTTCCCCCTACAATTGGCGCCGTCTGTGGGAAACAATAGAATTCCCATTGAAACCATGGTGGAAGAAGAGCCATACGACCTAAAGAACACGTGTGGTCCTGAGTGGGTCATGACAAAGCTACTGGTAGAGAAAAAGAAGGGCGCGGCGAGTACGAGTCACTTGTTGGCTCAATCCTAGAGTTCTAAGGATAAAATGGTAGGCAATCGCATGAAGCAGTCTGAATCTGCTAGGTGATTGCGAGAGCGACCTGAACTTGTTAGGCGACCTAAAGGAGCAGTCTGAATCTGCTAGGCGATCTTAAGGAGCAGTCTGAATCTGCTAGGCAGCACCGCAGAGCAGTCTGAATCTGCTCGGGAGCAACGCAGAGCAGTCCGAATCTGCTAGGCGATCTTAAGGAGCAGTCTGAATCTGCTCAGGAGCAACGCAGAGCAGTCCGAATCTGCTAGGCGATCTTAAGGAGCAGTCTGAATCTGCTAGGCAGCACCGCAGAGCAGTCCGAATCTGCTAGGCGATCTTAAGGAGCAGTCTGAATCTGCTCGGGAGCAACGCAGAGCAGTCCGAATCTGCTAGGCGATCTTAAGGAGCAGTCTGAATCTGCTCGGGAGCAGCGCAGAGCAGTCCGAATCTGCTAGGCGATCTTAAGGAGCAGTCTGAATCTGCTCGGGAGCAGCGCAGAGCAGTCCGAATCTGCTAGGCAATCTTAAGGTGCAGTTTGAATCTGCTAGGCAGGAGCGCAGAGTAGTCCGAATTTGTTAGGCGATCTTAAGGAGCAGTTTGAATCTGCTAGGCAACAGCGCAGAGCACTTTAAATTTGCTAGGCAATCTTAAAGAGCAATCTGAATCTGCTCGGTAGTAGCATAGTGCAGTCTGAACCTGCTAGGCAATTGCACAGAGCAGTCTGAATCTACTAGGCAATCCTAAGGAGCAGTCAAAATATGCTCCATAGCCGCACAGCACAGTGGAGTCTAAACCTTCTAGGCACTGCGCAAAGCAATTCGAATGTACTAGGCAATCTTATAGAGCAGTCTAAATCAGCTCGATAGTAGCGCGGTGCATTCTGAATTTGCTCGGCAGAAGCGCAGCAAAGTTTGAATCTGTTAGGCGATTGGGTGGAGCAGTCTGAATCTGCTAGGCAACCATGCAGAGCAATTCAAAATTGCTATACAATTGCATGGAGTAGTCTAAATTTGTTAGGCAATCACACAGAGCCGTGTAAATTTGTTAGGCTCTCATGAAGGCCTATCTAAATCTGTTAGATGATCATGAAGATCGGGAATCTGCTGGCGATCTTAAGGGCGATCATTGTTTACTCAGAACAGCAGAAGCGATCCGAATCTGCGATCTTAAGGAGGCGATCTGAATGCTCTGCAAGAACGCAGACGATCGAATCGCTAAGCGATCTTAAGGAAGCGATCTGAATGCTAGGCGCGGCACCGCAGGCGGTCGAATCTGCTAAGCGATCTTAAGGAAGCGATCTGAATACGCTTTGAGAACAGCGGTAGCCGATCCGAATCTGCTAAGCGATCTTACGGGCGGTCACAGATACGCTTTCGGGAGCAACGCAGATCCAAATCTAATCGCCAGCGATCTTAAGGAAGCGATCTGAATCATTGGCAAGACCGCATGAGCGGTCCGAATCGCTAGCGATCTTAAGGAAGCGATCCCGATCGCTCGGGGCGTAAATGATTCGAATCACAGCGATCTTAGAGCGATCGATTTGCTCGAGGCAGTAGTCGAATACGCTGGCGATCTTAAGGTGCGGTTTGAATCTGCTGGCGTATGAAGCGATCGAATCTGCTAGCGATCTTATGGTGCGATTTGAATCACTAGCGGCGGCGAGCAGCCGAATACGCTAGGCGATCTTAGGAAGCGTCCCGAATTTGCTCGATAGTAGCGCAGAGCAGTCCGAATTTGTTAGGCGATTGGGTGGAGCAGTCTGGATCTGCTCAGTGCTTCGAATCGTACTTAGCCAAATTTCGAGTTTAATCGTACTCGATCGAATTTTGGCATTATTCATTGCCATGGGCTAAGTTTATTCGTACTTAGCCAAATTTCGAGTTTAATCGTACTCGATCGCATTTTGGCATTTGGCATTATTCGTTGCCATGGCGTAAGTTTATTCATACTTAGCCAATTTCGAGTTTGATCGTACTCGATCGAATTTTGGCATTATTCGTTGCCATGGCCTAAGTTTATTCGTACTTAGCCAAATTCGAGTTTGATCGTACTCGATCGGGTTTTGCATTATTCGTTGCCATGGCCTAAGTTTATTCATACTTAGCCAAATTTGGAGTATAATCGTACTCAATCGAATTTTGGCATTTTTCGTTGCCATGGCCTAAGTTTATTCGTACTTAGCCAAATTTTGAGTTTAATCGTACTCGATCGAATTTTGGCATTATTCGTTGCCATGGCCTAAGTCTATTCATACTTAGCCAAATTTCGAGTTTGATCGTACTCGATCGGGTTTTTGGCATTATTCATTGCCTTGGCCTAAGTTTATTCGTACTTAGCCAAATTCGAGTTTGATCGTACTCGATCGGGTTTTGGCATTATTCGTTGCCATGGCCTAAGTTTATTCATACTTTAGCCAAATTCGGAGTATAATCGTACTCAATCGAATTTTAAGCTTCTCATACTTCGTTGGGTTCTCAAGTTTCTTCATCGTATTCATACTTAAACTTGAAAAACAACAACAATATTCCGAATTTCGTTTCATTGTTTTCATTGCAAGTTTATTCATATTTGGATGCACACTCTCCCTGCTCCCCAATGTGGATGCAAATTACATGACTTTTGATCCATACTTAGCTTATTTGTGCTAGGATCGAACACAAATAAAATTTTCATAATTCTGTCAGAAAGCTACTCATAGCTAAATAATTTCTATGGAATTCTAATCATAATTCCTCTATAGCAACTCGTAGCTAATAAATCACAATTAGCAATAGTTTTCACGGAATTCTGTTCATAATTCTACTATAGCAACTCATAGCAAAAATATAAATTGCAATAAGTAATTCGACTACTCATCTTTATATTTCATGGCATATGCATTGAATTCCCATCCAAGACTTTGAGGCAATAAGCTTCAATCTCAGCTATCTCTGTAACCTTGTATGGTCTCTCCCAGCTTGGACCAAGCTTCCCATTCATGGGATCTCATTCGAAAACTTCCTTAGTTTCATAGCCTTCAGTACTGTGGGCACTTTGTAGCCCAACCAACAAGGCTTTGTATTCTGCGACATTATTCGAAGCACTAAGCAGATCCGATGCTCCTAATCGCCTAGGATTCGGTGCACTGCCTTGTGCTATCGAGCAAATTCAATTTGCTCAAGATCGCTGGCGGTTGTACTTTCTGCGCTGCGCTAGTGAATTCAAAATCGCACCATAAGATCGCCTAGCGCGATTGTTTCTGTGCGCTTCATGGGTTGAATTCAAAGCGCACCTTAAGATACGCCTAGTGGTGATTGCTCGAACGCTCGAAACCGTCCCGCAAATCGGATTACTTACGAATCGCCAGCTGAATCGCTCGGCGGTCGGCAGTCGTACTCATAAGATCGCCCTAGCGATTCTGGGTCATATGGCTCTGCCAATTGCCTAGATGCTTGCCAGATCGCCTGGCAATTTGGATCGCTCTGCGTTGCTCTGGCGGTCAGGCTATCTCAGTAAGATCGCCCTCGCCGGATTCTGCGTTGCTATTCGGCAGTGATTGCTCGCCTTAAGATCGCCTAGCGGTCGGACCGCTCTGTAGTCTTGCCTAGCGCATTCGGGGACTCACCTTAAGATCGCCTAAGCGGATTCGGATTTGCCTGCGTTGCTCGAGCGATTGATTCGCAAGATCGCCTAAGCGGTCGGACTGCTCTGCGTTGCTCCCGAGTAGAACAGACTGCTCCTTAAGATCGCCTAGCAGATTCGGACTACTCTGCTTAGCCTTCAGTACTGTGGGCACTTCGTAGCCCAACCAACAAGGCTTTGTATTCTACGACATTATAAACTTAGGCCATGGCAACGAATAATGCCAAAATTCGATTGAGTACGATTATACTCCGAATTTGGCTAAGTATGAATAAACTTAGGCCATGGCAACGAATAATGCCAAAATTCGATCGAGTACGATTAAACTCGAAATTTGGCTAAGTACGAATAAACTTAGGCCATGGCAATGAATAATGCCAAAATTCGATTGAGTACGATTATACTCCGAATTTGGCTAAGTATGAATAAACTTAGGCCATGGCAACGAATAATGCCAAAACCCGATCGAGTACGATCAAACTCGAATTTGGCTAAGTACGAATAAACTTAGGCCATGGCAACGAATAATGCCAAAATTCGATCGATTACGATCAAACTCGAAATTGGCTAAGTATGAATAAACTTAAGCCATGTCAACGAATAATGCCAAATGCCAAAATGCGATCGAGTACGATTAAACTCAAAATTTGGCTAAGTACGAATAAACTTAGGCCATGGCAATGAATAATGCCAAAATTCGATTGAGTACGATTATACTTCAAATTTGGCTAAGTATGAATAAACTTAAGCCATGGCAACAAATAATGCCGAAACCCGATCGAGTACGATTAAACTGGAAATTTGGCTAAGTACGAATAAACTTAGGCCATGGCAACGAATAATGCCAAAATTCGATTGAGTACAATTATACTCCGAATTTGGCTAAGTACGAATAAACTTAGGCCATGGCAACGAATAATACCAAAATGCGATCGAGTACGATCAAACTCGAAATTTGGCTAAGTATGAATAAACTTAGGCCATGGCAATGAATAATGCCAAAACCCGATCGAGTACGATCAAACTCGAAATTTGGCTAAGTATGAATAAACTTAGGCCATGGCAACGAATAATGCCAAAATTCAATTGAGTACGATTATACTCCGAATATGGCTAAGTACGAGTAAACTTAGGCCATGGCAACGAATAATGCCAAAATTCGATTGAGTATGATTATACTCCGAATTTGGCTAAGTATGAATAAACTTAAGCCATGGCAACGAGTAATGCCAAAACCCGATCGAGTCCGATTAAACTCGAAATTTGACTAAGTACGAATAAACTTAGGCCATGGCAACGAATAATGCCAAAATTCGATTGAGTACGATTATACTCCGAATTTGGCTAAGTACGAATAAACTTAGGACATGGCAACGAATAATACCAAAATGCGATCGAGTACGATCAAACTCGAAATTTGGCTAAGTATGAATAAACTTAGGCCATGGCAATGAATAATGCCAAAACCCGATCGAGTATGATCAAACTCGAAATTTGGCTAAGCATGAATAAACTTAGGCCATGGCAACGAATAATGCCAAAATTCAATTGAGTACGATTATACTCCGAATGTAGCTAAGTATGAATAAACTTAGGTTGTGGCAATGAATAATGCCAAAGTCCGATCGAGTATGATCGAACTCAAAATTTTAGCTAAGTCTGAAACATTTAGGTGCGTACGAATAAATGCACTAATTTGCTAAGTCCGAGAAACTTAGGTGCGTATGAACAGATGCACAAATTTGCTAAGTCTGAAACACTTAGGTGCGTACGAACAAACGCACAAATTTGCTAAGTTTGAGAAACTTAAGTGCGTATGACTAGACGCACAAATTTGCTAAGTTTGAGAGACTTAAGTGTGTATGAATGAACGTACGAGATTGGCCAGGCACAAAGGGCCTAGGTCTGTATTTAAATCTGGTAAGGATTGAGTACGGTTGAGGTGTACGAAGATACATACAAACCCGACTAAGTACGAATGCTTAGATGTGTATGAATAAACACACGAAACTAGGGAGTGTGCATATAAGCACAACAATACTAAGTATGAGAAACTTACGAACTCACTGAGTATGAATACACTTAGTCTAAAAGCAACGGTTGGCTAAGTAGGAAGACACTTAGGCCAAAAGAAATGAATAATACTAAAAAGAAGCTAAGTACGGACAAACTTAGATAGTTCACCGTGTTTGAACATGTACGAGCAGAACCTAAGTGTGCATATACTTAGGCATACCAAGTGTGAACAAACTTGGATAATGGCTAAAACATTTATGCTAGAGCAATGAAGATTGCTAAGTATCTGCTTAGTGTGAAAAGCTTGACCACGAATAGGGCAACCAAAAGCGATTAAAGCCAACGAATAATGTTGAGATTTGGCTAAAGTACACTCACAGCAACGAATAATGCTGAGAAAAGCCAAGTACGAATACACTTGGGATACTACCTAAGTACGAATGAACTTAGAACATTCGCCGACATGGATAGGCTCAAATAGTGAGAGTACGAAAAAACTTCATTGTATTTGGTTATGTTGAGCATAAACAATGACAGAGTTGAGAGCCTAGAATTGAGAACGCAACCAAGCACGAAACAACTTAGGATATGGGTGCGACGTGCACAAACTAAGATCCGGACGTGAAGTGGTTTGAGGTTCGAGCAGCGAACATTGCTCGAATCATGACAAGCGAAGATTGTCAGACAAAGGCCCAAGCACGAAGAAATTTGGGGCCCGAGCGACGTACATCGCTCTGATACGAGCAAAATCAGAGATAAGTGAGGATTACTGAATGAAGCTTTAC
Organism: Rhododendron molle; assembly: GCA_025413875.1. Taxonomy (NCBI): domain Eukaryota; kingdom Viridiplantae; phylum Streptophyta; class Magnoliopsida; order Ericales; family Ericaceae; genus Rhododendron; species Rhododendron molle. The sequence goes on from CM046389.1 coordinate 27,368,962, forward strand.
CCATTGCCACCGAATAATCGCAAAAGGCAAAGCTGGGGAGCAATTGTAGGGAGGTTTTCCCAAGCAGAGCAAATACAGCCTGAGCACGTGCATAACACATGAGCACATCGGAGCACTAAGTGAGGGTGCATGGTACAGCCTAACAGGTGCACTGATAGGCGGCACCATGCTGGTAGGCAAAAGGTGCTTGGTAGTAATGCCTAACAGGTGCACTGATAGGCGGCATCATGCTGATAGGCAAAAGGTGCTAGGTGATAATGCCTAACAGGTGCGCTGGTAGGCGGCCCCATGTGAAGGTGCTAGGTGATAATGCCTAACAGGTGCGCTGGTAGGCAAAAAGTGCTCATTGGTATAGCCAAACACGTGGTATGTGGGACCATGGTATAAATATGATAGGGGCAATCGCCATGCAAGACGGTGGTCGGCAATATGGACCAGCGACATATGAAGTCATTGGTCCAGGATGGTTGTACGGGGTCTTGGTCCAGTAAACATGAGAAGTTATTGGACCAAGAGACTAATTAAGGAACAGTGACATGAGAAGTCACTGGTCCAAGTAGTTTGGTCCAAGAAGTTTGGTCCAAGTAGTTTGGTCCAAGCAGTTGGTAAAGGACCAGTAACATGAGAGGTCATTGGTTCAAGTTATCCGAGCAGGGGCCTGATCCAATAAACACGAGGAGCTATTGGACCAGGAGTCTGGTAAGGGACAATGACATGTGAAGTCGCTGGTCCAGATGGTCTGCTCGGCAATGAGAGGGCGAGCAGAGCGGCGATTCTGGAGTAGTTAGCGAGATGATGCTCCGAAGGATCCGTAAGCGGTAATACCCGGTTAGGAAACGAGATCTGGAGAAGATACCCAACGGAATGGGGTGAACGCCAATTAAGGAAGAGGTTCCTAAATGGTCTATAAGGTAAATATACGATTAAGGGAATGAGAATCCACGTATCTCAGGTTTCCTATACGAGAAAGGAAACTTAGGACAACGAGATGGCTTGGAAAGCAAGGATATGTGAATCTATAAGTATGAGGTAAACCTAGAGGTAAATGTATGCAATTCTTGGCTATTCGCTCATTACCTACTGATAATTAGGGTTTTCACTAGTACGAGATACTAACTTTGGCATCGGAGGGCCTTTGCCACGAGAAGGCAAAGGTGCGCTCACCCCTGTTTGTTTTACAGTTAGGATTCCGGCGGAAGGCTAGGGTTCCGGCGAGGAGGCCCGTGAAGCTGTTCACCAAAAAGCTAGAATTAGCACTAAGTGGATTTTTTCCCCTTACAGTTACCCTAAATCGCCGTTGTTTCTTAAACCTTACGAACCTTATGAACCTTATGGCTCTTGAACCTTTAAAGCCATTGAGTTCGTTTGAACCTTTTGAACCTTTGAGCTACTAACCATTGGACGATAGTTGTTAGGATTATCTTTACCCATTGGATAATAGAAGAACCTTAGTTAATCTATCAAAGTACGAGATTAGAGTAGTATAGCTCTTAATTATAGTATTATTGTAAGTATAATACTTTCTAGTATTACCCGTTGGATAATAACCGCTAGGAGAATTATTACCTGTTGGACGATAGACTATAGTCTTAGCCATCATTACCCATTGGTTAATAACCGTTAGGGAAACCATTATCCATTGGATAATAGTTAGTCTTGACAATCAAGTACTTGGTTGATTAAAATACTAGATTGCCATGTGTGTTAAATCCATTAAAATAGATTTTGTGCCTTAGGTTAATAATTTAGGACTTAGTACTTTGAAAGTATAGATTAGTTTATTAGATATTAAATTTTGACATATCTAGTCTAGATTATGTAGTACATGGTAATATATATATATGTGTGTGTGTGTGTGTGTGTACTTGTATGTATATATATACATGTGTATATATATATATATATATATATATATTATAATGGGAAAGTACCATGTGTGTATTTCAATATTTAATTTAGAAAATCGTAATTACCTAGAAAGTCTTGGATTTTATATTACCCATAGTACTCATAATATTTATTAGTATATGTGTATACTTTCAAGAAAGTACAAGGGAGAGAGAGAGAGAGAGAGAGAGAGAGGAGAGAGCAGAGAGAGAGAGAATTAGGAAGAGAGAGAGAGAAGGAAAGAGAGGGAGAGAATTGATGTGTTGCTTGGATTTCTTTCTACCAAATCCTAGATATATGTATATATAAGTACTGGTACTTGTGGAAGAAGAAAGGTAGGAAGATATGGGAGAAATTAGAAGTACAAAGATTTCCTTACAACAAATCCTTATACTTCCACCAAATCCTTGTCCTTATATATATATTGTACTTTGTACCTAGGAGGAAGAGAGAGAGAGAGAGGCCGAGAGAGATTGGGAGAGAGAGAGAGATGGCCGGTTGGAGAGAGGGAGAGAGGGAGTGATGTGTGTGCTAGTGTACTTACCCCATTTGGCCATTCTTGCACACAATCCTAGTACTACCAAATCTAAGGTTTTCTATGCGTTCAATCTATGGAAGCTTAACTCTTCAAGCAAAATCTTGTCCTCTTTGTACAATTTCCATTTCTTTACTTGATCAAACCTCCCTTGCCTTGATCAATCTTCGATAATCGCATCTATGGTACACATCCATAGCCATGCAAGCCTAGTTTTAGGTTTATTCTTGCAAGAAACCAAGATTTGGTGGAATAAAAAAATGAGATATAGAGAGAGCGAGAGAGATTTCAGCTAGGAGAGAGGGAGGGGAGGCCTTGCCTATAAATAGAAGGTTCATTTGTGCTTTGACTCACACCTTCAATCCATTCTCCAATTTCTCTCTAGAAAAAGCTTAGTGTTCTTGTTGTTCTTGCTTAGTTCTAGCTTGTTCTTGAAGTCTTTTCTCTAGTTCTTCAAGAAACTTTCCATCGCCGCCACTAAACCGCCACTCGACCACCACCTCGATCCAAAAGTAGTAGTAGTTGTAGTTAAGTTCTCTTTCGAAGCTACCGGGAGCTTACCGTAAGCCGTTATTTCGTTCGATCGCCAATTTTCTTTCCAACGTACTTTCCATAGCTTACTACCGCTAAGAAGAACGGTAGTGTAACCTAACCACTTTTCCTAAGTATATGTAGTGTACCCATGCACTCTACCCTAAGTATATTGTACTAGCATGATGATAGAAAGCTATATGTTTAGTATGATTTTGTTTACGTAGTTTACTTTGATTTTATGAATACGTGAAAGCATGATCGTGTGAATGATTGATTGCATGACTTAACTCGTCAATAAACATATGTTGTTTTGACTTTCCAAAAAGAAGGATGTACGCTTATGATTTAAAGATAAAGTGTTGTTTCAAAACTAAGTATTCGTATTTTGACCTTTTCAAGGATTGTGAACTTGATTGCATATTGCTTGCCTTACTTGTGGTTATGAACGAGCATGATAGAATAGAGTTGGATGATCTTGCGAGTATAATACTTGTGAAAAGTCCCGCCGCGGAGTCTATGCATGATACGAGACACATGAAATTGGAAAGTAGAGACATGACACTTAAGATGTGGTTGATATGGATAAAAATGTTTTGAAACTACATAATGGCTAGACTTGGTAGCCTTATGTTGGTGTGCGTTGCAAATGGAGCCGGACTTAGTAGCTTCATTGGAGGTGTGACTTGGTTATCCGCGGAGAGGAGCCAAGATGTGACACAATGTGCCGGACTTGGTAGCCTTTGTGGCAATGAGCCGGACTTGGTAGCTCATTGTTGTGCGACACAAGGTGCCGGGCTTGGTAGCTCATTGTTGTGTGTGTTCACAATGTGCCGGACTTGGTAGCCATTGTGGCCAATAAGCCGGACTTGGTAGCCATTGTGGCCAATGAAACGGACTTGGTAGCTCATTGGTGTGTGTGTGTGTGTGTGTGTTTTTGGAAATGATGTTAAAAGATGAGACACAAAATGATGAGTCGCATAGGAGAAACACAGAAAACATGACACCAACGTTAGATAGGGAATGCACATGTGTAATTGTTATGTGTTCTTACTTATGCCTGTTAAGTTCGAAAAATCGTACCTATACTATCTTTGACTTGTAAGTTAAAGGTTAGTGGGTTTTGGGTTACTCTATTGAGTTTTCAAGCTCACGGTGTTGCTTTATGTGACCCTGACATATTATGCTGGTGGCGACGCTGGTGTAATGTGTCAAACCTTTTAGATGAGCAAAGAGAGTTGTATACCTTGGAGGCCTTTGGAGCTGAGGAGCTTGCTAGGTGGAAGAAGAAAAGAAGCTGTAGATAACCTTAGATGTCCATCCCTTTTGTGTAATATAGGAACCCTTTGGGAGTTTGTGATGTAATAATGAGCTAGACTCTACCTTGTGTATCTAATAAAGGTCTATTTAACGTACCCGATTTTGGGGGCGTTACACTGCGAACGCTCGCTCGCACACCGAGCCATCACTCAGGGTATTGGTGGCCCACAATGAAGAAGGATTCTGAAGACTTCGTCAAGCACTATCGAAAGTGCCAGATGTTCACTCCCATAATTCATCAACCAGCTTGGGACCCCAGCCCTCTCACTAGCCCATGGCCATTCTCGTAGTGGGGCATGGATATCGTCGGCAAGCTCTCAGTTGCTCCCGGTGGATTCAAGTTCCTCTTAACCGCTACCGACTACTTCTCCAAATGGGTCGTGGCCAAGCCCATGATCACCATCGAAGAAACCGACGTCATTCTCTTTGTCTGGCATAATATCATCTCTTGCTTCGGCGTACCCTTCGCCATCATTACAGACAATGGGAAGCATTTCAACGGGCAGAGGTACCAGTGTAGACACTCCAATTTGGACCTATTAAATATCCTTAATTTGTGCCCTCGAAGCTCTCCGATGATGAAATGCAATCAAAACAGGCTTTGGACAAACTTGGACGATGCTTCATGGACATTTTCAAAACTAAAATCCTCTTTTTTCCGACACCCTGAGGGTAAAATTGGCACACATTTCAGCATATAAAATACCTTTGAATGAGACCAATTGGGTTTGAAAGAGGACTTAACGAGCTTTCCAACGCTTCGAAAAACACCCAAAACCGAGTTTGGGAGTGTCCGTGGCGCCCTTCTGAAGTTGGGCTGCCACTCTAGAGCGCTCGGGAGTGCTGACAAACCAATGCATGTTGAGCTTGGCCTTTGACCATGGCTTTTCAGGCTTTTCAACTCATTCAACGTTCAAACCTGCATATCCTAGGCCTGCCTGGGCCAGCAAAGCATCTCATGATGCCTTTTTCCCTCCCCAAAACATTTTTTCTTTTCATTTTCATTTGATTTTCAAAGTAAAATCCTAATTTTGGCTCCCCTATATATACCCCCTTCATTCTATATGCAATGGACCACGAAATCAGTCTCTCTCTCTCCCCATTCTGCTGTCAAAACTCTCTAAAACTCTCTTCCAAATATTTTCTAAAAGTCTCTTGTTTTCTCAAGTATTTTCTTAAGAAAACCACAAAAGACACTTCTAGTCTTTGTACACATCTAGAACTTCATTTTCCTACTGTTTCCTACCCATTTTCAAGCATCCAAATCAGTTCAAGAAGCAAAGTTCAAGTCAAGCACAAAGGTATAAAATCTCATTTTATACCTAAAATCTACCATTTTTCTACTTCTGAGGGGGATCAAGAGCTCATACTAGTTCCTCATACTAGTTGTGAGTTCATTTTGTTGAATCTTAGTTGATTTGGCTAGCATGCAAGTCAAAAGGGATGCTAAGACATGTTGTAATTTTAGGACAGATTTTCTGAGCTTTAGTTTTTGCTATCTTTGGCCTTTTTAAACCACGAATTGTTTCTGGGTTCCTTCATGTAAGTTGTAGATCTTTTTGTTGGGAAGGTTTGGTCGCCGGAATCAACTTAATCAGATTTAAAATGAATTAGTTATGATTTTTTATCTGCAAGCTGTCCAGTGTAGGACAAATCTGGAAATACCCATTTTGTTTTGAGATTCATGCTCTTGTTTTGTAAAGAGAGTCTCTATATTTTCTTTTCTAGAGTTAGTTTAACAATAAGAGCAATGGGTGCACAAAAAAAAATGTTTTCTTAAAACCCCTACTGGAAACACTCTCGAGCGCTCGAGAGTGCTCCCGAGCGCTCGGGACTGTTTCCAGTCCCATGCATGGCACTTTGGCACACAACAGGCTGGGGGTGAGTTGCATTCTTCGGTAAAATGATTTCATCTTGACATGCATGCACAGGAAATCAATTTTTTTCCCAAAACACAAACATCTCTCACAAATTTTCATGCAAGAATAAGGTTTCTTTAAACTTAAAAGATGATTTTCTTTAAAAACAAGGGCGTTCGCATGTCAAAACAGTGCCATTTCTTGTTTGAAACCAAGCTGGTGTGCAGCTCACTCCCAAGCGCTTGGAATCGACCCCGAGCGCTCGGGAGTGCATGCATGCCATTGCATCCCATTTCCCCCAGTTTGTTATATTTTCTGACTTTCTGCATGCATAAATGTACCCATTTACCCTTTCAAACTTGTAGATCTAATTTTGTTGAGGCAGGGATGCATGATCTAAAAGGTTGAGGGCCTGTCTTAATCTTTCAAATTCTATGCTGCACCAGTAGTGTACTTAATAGTACTTCAGTTGATAGTTTAGCATTATGTCTTGTTGGCACTAACAAAACTTGCAGGATTGGGGTTCTAGCACTTCCAAGCGCTCGGGACCATTCCCGAGCGCTCGAGAGTGAATCCAGTGATAGGGTTCCATTTTTCAGTCATTTCATAATATCATGCGTGCCCATTCTATCACCTCTGTACATATGCACATGCATGCACTCCTTACGTGTCATAACTGTGGATACTTGCTAGTTGGTTTAATGAAACAAAATCCCTTTGAAAAATCCCGCAAACGTTTAGTAGAGACCGACATTGCGTCGGGCGAGGGGGGTGCCGTAAAACCCTTCCCCCCTCGTAACGTGGCTTCCGAACCCTTTTTCAAATCTCTGGTTTTCAATTCAAATCAATCATTTTCAATCAAAACGGTTTCTCGGGTGGCAAACCTAAAATCTGGGTGGCGACTCTTCAAAATTTTCAACTCGATTCAAAAACGGTGTTTTTCGGGCCGCCCCGATTCCACCCGGGGCTGTGGTAGCCCACAACTAGGCTCTCTTAGACGAATATGGCATCAAATGGGACACATCCACCCTGAGATATCCCCAGGGAAATGGACAGGCCGAGGCCGCCAACAAGGCCATCTCCGCCGGACTGAAGCGCCGACTCAAGTCACGCCGGGGCAAATGGGCCCAAGAGCTGCCGAGGGTCTCTGGGGCTACCAAACAACCCCCAGGCGCTCCACGGGTCACATTCCCTTCTCCTTGGCCTTCGGCATAGAGGCTGTCATCCCTCTCTAGGTCGGGCTTCCAACAATCCGTAGTGAAAACTTTGATGAAGAAGTCAATAATGACACCATGGCTTCGGACCTCAATTTGGCCGAGGAGGAGCGTGAAAATGCAAGGATCAAACTCGCCTCATATCAGCAGGAGGTCGCCAAGGGCTACAACCGAAGCGTCCACCTTAATTAGGTCATTCAAACCTGATGACCTTGTTTGGAAAAAAGTGATAGAGAAGTCCAAGAAGAAAAAGTTGATGCCCAATTGGGAGGGTCCTTACCGAGCCTCAAACACCTCAGCTCGGGAAATTATAAGCTAGAAAGGCTAGATGGTTCTCCAATTGCCAAGACTTGGAACGCCAACATCCTAAAGAAGTTCTATGGCTAGCCAAGCTTCGGTGCCAAGGGCCTAGACTTTTTCTTTCCGCATGTTTTTTATATTCCAAGTTATTTGGTGAACACCAATTCACTTATGTAATGACATGTTCCACTCTAGTTTCAATGAGAATTTCCTTTTCTTATCATTAATAAGTGTCATTGATCTCATCATTAACTTTTTACTACTCGATTCATCCATGCTCGGACCGTTTTATCTTGACTTCAGGGATTATGTCCTCCCCTGGGTAACCCCTTCAGACAAAATTCTCACCAAGTCATCCCGACCTCCTCGATCGCTCAGACTTTCGGTCACTCGCATTAAGGATACTCGGTACTTGTCCCCCGAGCCCTCTATTCCGGCCCTCCAATAAGTCATCCACTACTTGGATTCGCTTTGCCCCGAAGCCATGGACGACGCCATTTTTCTCTTCGGGATTCTAGCCCTAATCTCTAAGCAGTCTTCCTTTACCACAAGTTTCTCCCTCGATTTACTTTTCTACCAGGTTGCCGAGGCCAGCTAACCCGAAGTAGGGGCATTCAAAATTCAAAAATTGCTAACCAATCGCTTCGGCTTCGCTTCCTCGGACATCTACCACCCCACAAGCTGTTGGGGCTTTGGTAATATGCTCTAATGCTTCGGTCAATCCTTGGCTATTCACAACGCAAGCCCACCAGAAGCAGGGGCTTCCAAATGCTCAATTTCTTGAACATTTCTCTTTAAGAGAACCTCGGTTAATACTTTGGTTAAAACTCGTACTATTCCCCAAGTTTAAACGAAGCAGGGGCAGAGGAACCCCTCGGTTACGGCTTTAAAGCCATGCAAGCACCTCAAAGATAGACAATGTTTGGAAAAAGAAAACGTTCATTCATACCATTACGAAATGAATTGCAAAATGAAGATCCAAAGTCAAAGCTTTTACAACTGATCAGGCTTCGGCCATCTGTTCGGCACCTATCAGCAGAAATATTTACAATTCCTGGAATGGCCTCCAAATGTCCGAAGTCGTCCAGCCAAATAGAAACTCAAAAGAAGAAAGATCCTAAGCGTTATTAGGAGGGGGAGTTTGGGTTGCATCGCTAGTCGGAGCAGCAGTCTGAGAAGCATTTTGATCCTCGGAAAGAACCTCTGCCTCGGGGTCGGGGATTTGTTCACCTTCCTCAGGCATCACAAGCTCCTCGGGAGGTGCCTCAAGTAGGGCTCAGAGTTTTGAATCCTCTGGGAGATCGAGTTTCTTCAGAAGAGCCTCATGTCCAAACCGAAGTCCGTCCAAGAAGCGATCCCTGAACAGCTCGTTCTCAATCTCCCGGACCTATTTTTGGTACTCCACTTAGGCTGCAACCCAACCATTATCATAGCCCACCTTCTGCGTGCCCTCCACCTCCCGAGCTCGGATGGCCCTCAGGGTGTTGGCATCCCTCGGCCCTCGTAGCCCGATCTTCTGCAAGCACCCTGTCCCTGTCACACTTCTGGAAGTCTGCAAGGTAGAGGTCGCAGGACTCCCGGGCCACTTTGAGGTCGTCCTCCCGTTGAGCAAGGGCCTCTTTTGAGCTCTTCTATCTCCCTCTCCTGGGCCTTGCTTCAGTCGTTGATGGCCAAAGCCCGAGCACCAGCCTACCAGCATGAAACGAAAAATATTACAAGTGCAAACTTTAAACTTAAGGCAATAAACATAGCAACAGCAACTCACAGCCAGAAGAGCCTGGGCTATCTCCCCGGTAAGATCTTCAATAAAGTCACTGACAGTCTTTGCGTCCCGAGGGAAAATAGTCGACCGAAGAAGCCCAAACGTCGTCCCAATGTTGGTAGCGATGCAGTCAGCATGATGAATCATGCGCCCGGTATAGTGGCAGACTTCGGAAGCCCAGGGCATATCCCTTGCCAAAACCCTGGTCTCGATGTCCGTCCCTTCTCCTCCAGTTCCCGTCCCCTGCTCCTCTTCATTGATAAGGATCATTTTCAGTTTTCCACCCCGGATGCCCACGTCCTTGTTCGGCCGAGCCCTCTTCTCTGGGGCACCTCGGGGAGAAACAGGCGCTGCCCATGAGAACCCGACCTCGGGCGCCCCGATCACCATGCCGGCACCTCGGCCCCATGGCCTTTGGCGCCTCAAGTTCGGGACCACCCTGCCTTGGCCAGTCATCTCACCGCTTAGGCCGGTTGGTTCTAGGGTATCTCGGTCAATCTCCTCGCGAATAACCCCCCAAGGTCAAGAGTTGCTCCCTTTGGTCTCCTGCGTACCTGATCTTTCACCACCTCCTTCCCTTCCCCCTGCTCCTCTCCCTCTGCCCCTGCCTCGCCCTCGGCCCGCCCTCGGGACCCCCTGTTGCCTTGGCTTTTTCTTTAAGTAACTTGTGTAAGTCGGGACATACCAGAGCAATTCAAGGGCGTACCGACTTGTGATTGGGATGGCGTAGGCAGTTGTGATCTAGGCTCGGATAGCTCTCTCCCGAAGCTCTTGAACGATGCCCTTGCCTGCAGAGAAACACCAAAACGAAAAAGGAATCAATACAAGTAAGCAAGGTATAACAGAAGCATACAGGATATATACCGAAGGTTAATTTCTACCGACCAAGAGCTCCGGCCTCGAGTTGGACCGTGGTAACAATATCTGCACTCTCTCCGGGCCCAAACGTAAAGTTCCCGATGACTGAGACATAGATATTCGCCCACTCTTTGAAATCGGGCAGATGGTCGATCAGGAACGTGTCATATCCTGACCAGCAAGAGAGATAGTACCGATCACTCTCCTGGTTGATTCCCACCAGGTACACTCCGAAGAGCTCTTCGAGTCCGAATGTCAGGTTGTACTGCCTCCTCAACTCTATGATGCTGGTGATTATTCGGTACGAATTCACTGTAAGCTGGGAGGAGGTGAGATTAAGAGTTCGGAGAACACGTAGAACAAATTGGTGGATAGGGAATTTGATTCCCCCCTTAGCAATGGCCATCAGGGGAAAGATCAATTCCTCCTGACGGTGTGGAGGGTTCTTGAGATCGGTGTTCTGGAGCAGCCAAACCTCCACATCCAGAGGAATGCTATAGACTCTTTTGAACTCGACGTAGGTAGCCAGGGTGTCGTTGAAGTACTTATTGCAGTAGGGACAGGGTCTCACCAGCCTTCGGCGTCCTTGAACCTCCTTGGGGGCGTTAGCAAATGGCCCCAGACCTTGGTTTTATGAGCTAGGGGCTTCCATTTCCCAAGGGTCAAGCGAGGTAATCTCTAGAGGAGCTTGGATAGGGTCAACTGGCTCGATGTAGTCGACTAGGGTTCAAAATATCTTCGGGTCCAAACCTCTTTGTGGGCTACCATAGCCCCGGGTGGAATCGGGGCGGCCCGAAAAGAAACGCCTCGTTTTAGAATCGATTTGAAAAATTTTGAAGAGTCACCACTCGGATTTATGGTTCGCCACCCGATAAACCGTTTTGATTGAAAATTGATTGATTGAATTTAAAAACCAGAGATTTAGGAAAAGGGTTCAGGAGCCACGTTACGAGGGGGGAAGGGTTTTACGGCACCCCCCTCGCCCGATTTGAAATCGGTCTCTACTAAACATTTGTGGGATTTTTCAAAAGATTTTATTTCATTAGACAGCTAGCATTTATTTACAGATACATCAGGTACAGAGGAGTGCGTGCATGTATACAGTGAGTAAATGAGGAATGGTAATGAAATGCAAAGATGTTAGAAGCTGGGAGACCCTGTCACTGATTCACTCTCGAGCGCTCGGAAGCACTCCCGAGCGCTTGGGAAAGTTGTATGTTCCTGCCTGCAGATTATGTTAGCACAACAGAATATAGCAAAGTACAATACTGGAAATACAAACAGGAGTAACATCAAACGCATTATAAGCTTGGCAAATGACTCAGTAGACTGAGGTCGAACCCCATTCTCCTAAGTCATGTAACCCTGCTTTTCTGGAAAGTGGTTTAACAGTTACGAGAGACAAAGAGGGACACATGCATGGCCATGCAAGGGCAGTAAAGGGGGGGTCAACCTGGAAGAATAATAGACTGCTTGCATGCAAACACTCTCGAGCTGGGAGTAACTCGAGCGCTCGGGAGTGTTCCACACCCCAGACTGATGTCAACCAACTAATCCATTAAATGCAGTATATGTTGGTACACTGGATTTTACATTTCAAAGTGTGAAAAAGGATTTTCCTTTTAGAACCTGATCAAAACTCTTTTGCATGCCTTAAATGCAAATGATTTATTTTATTTTCTCTGAAAAATAGCAGATCATTTGTACCAACACAACTTAAAAAGAGTCAAAAACAGCTTTAAAACACACCATACCCATGCATGTCCATTTAGACACTCAAAGAAAGGAAGCAGAATCGAGTCACTCTCGGCGCTTAGGAGCGATCCAGCGCTGGGAGTGTTTCCAGAGGGTCAATACGTAAAACACATCTGCACCCTTGCTCTTGCTTTTACGCCAAAGTCTCTCAACCCATACTCAGTATTAAAGATCGAGAGGGCTGAGAGGTCTCCTCGTAGGAAATGACAGCCCTGTTTTTGTTGCTTTTTGACACTAAGGTAGAGAACTTCTACCTTTGGTTGAGGAGTTTGCCTCTTGGAAGACTTTGAGAGGTGAAAGAGGAAGAGAGACCAGGAAGATCAGAGCTTTAGGGTACTCTGAACTCCTTGCATGTCTTTGATGCCTTGAGTTTTTCGTGGCTTTGCCTTTGAAAATCAAACTTTTGAAAGAGATAGAGAATAGTCTGGTTTTGAACAGTCAAAGGGGATTCCAGAGAGAGGGAGTTCGTCCTGGTTTGAGCTGGGATGAGGCCTTATATAGGCAATATAGCATATAGTCTCATTTTAAAAAATATAATATGGAATCTTTGAAAATCCATCAGGCCTGACTCACCTCTGACTGAGGTGGAGTGTTGCCTGAGGATTGAACCGGCCAGAACGGCTGCAATGATGGCCTGCATGGGAAGTGGGGAAGCCCCAGCATCCATTGGGCAGTACAGAAGTCTCGAGCGCTCGGGAGCACTTTCGAGCGCTTGGGACTTTACTCTCGAGCGCTCGAGAGTTTGTCAAATCCCAGTTTTGAAAATTGTTTGGAGCGCTTGGGAGTGATCCAGAGCGCTTGGGACCGATTTTGACATTTTATTTTCCCTTTCAAAATCTTCCAAGAAGCATGGTCCTGACTAGTCTAGGGCTCGTTTTAATCCAAATTCATCATCGGGAAGCCTCCGGGCCGCAAATTAAGGAAATTTGAAATGTCCAATTAGGGTGTCTACAGTTGCCCCTCTTTGGATGGCGCTCGACATCATGTCTGGATGCGAGTGACATTCAAAGATTGAGACAGCCCAATTCGAGCCACGTCAAACCCTTAATTTCAATCACAAATGCAAGTGAAAGTGCTTGATGCATGCGGTCGCGTCCTTTCAAACTGCCTACGTACCCTTTTCTGCAGGGATCAGACCAGCGTAGTTCTTTGGGGCAGGTGCAAACACGTGTAATGCATGCACTAAAAAGATTGACAGGACCTTGACAAGGTAAATATGTAAAAGGGGTCCACCTGTTACTCTGTTTGGCGAACGGAAAGTGTAGGCACGTGTGACGCATGCACGAGAAACGATCGACACAATTTTGATAAAATGCATAAAAGGGCCCACCTATTGCTCTGTTTGGCGGACAGCAAATGCAAGCACGTGTGATGCATGCATGAAAAAGATTGACAGGACTTTGATAAAATGCATAAAGGGTCCACCTGTTGCTCCGTTTAGCAGACAACAAATGCAAGCACGTGTGATGCATGCACGAAAAAGATTGACAGGACTTTGACAAAATGCATAAAGGGTCCACCTGCTGCTCCATTTAGCGGACAGCAAATGCAAGCATGTGTGATGCATGCACGAAAAGTGATCGACACGAGTTTGATAAAATACGTGCAGGGGTCCACCTGTTGCTCTGTTTGGCGGACAGCAAATGCGAGCACGTGTGATGCATGCACAAAAAGTGATCGACACGAGTTTGATAAAATACGTGCAGGGGTCCACCTGTTGCTCCGTTTAGCGGACAGCAAATGCAAGCACGTGTGATGCATGCATGAAAAGTGATCGACACGAGTTTGGTAAAATACGTGTAGGGGTCCACCTGTTGCTCTGTTTGGCGGACAGCAAATGCGAGCACGTGTGATGCATGCACGAAAAGTGATCGACACGAGTTTGATAAAATACGTGCAGGGGTCCACCTGTTGCTCTGTTTGGCGGACAGCAAATGCAAGCACGTGTGATGCATGCACGAAAAGTGATCGGCACGAGTTTGATAAAATACGTGCAGGGGTCCACCTGTCGCTCTATTTGGCAGACATAACGAGGATAAAATAGCACCTGTAGGGTAGAAATAACTGCAAACCTGTTGAAATTAGTATAAATAGACAAATTTTCAATCGACTATTAACCAAGTAAGATACCAAATCACGGAGCGTGAACCCAAAAGCACATTTATCGACTAAAGATTGCCTCCCACAGTCTCGTTTGGCGCGGACGAAGCCAGGACTGAGATTGATTTTGTAAAAAGCAAAGGGGAAAGCCAAGGAAGTCTCGGAAGCGGGAAATGCACAGGACGACGGAGGATTGGCTCGGGGGCTGAGGATAGACCTCAGCGCTCAGAACCACTCCCAAGCGCTCGGGAGTGGTCTCGAGCGCTCGAGACTGCGGCGGGGTCCACTGTCCTTTTCATCTTCTCTAGCTGATTTTTGGGGTTTAAACCCATTCTTGAGCGCTCGAGAACCAGAGCGACCGTACACCTCTGAAATTCGATCGCACTCACTCTCTTTCTCAGGCAAACTCTCTCTCACTCACTTGACTGATCTCTCTCTCTTCTCTCCATCTCAGACTCTCTCATTCCCCCAAAACGGATCGGGCTCGAGACCTTGAGATCTCTACGATCTTCCACTGGGCTATTGTGTGCCAGGAGGTGCGGATAAAGAGAAGAAGAAAGGGTTGGGGATTGGAAGAAACAGCGATGGCGAGCGGTGGTGACAGGGAGACGCCCAGCCGCGAGGCGGCGGCGATCGAGGAGGTGAGTAGGGTTAGGGGCGAGGACGCGACGGTAGTGGTTGATGCTGGTGAGGTTCAAGAGGCGAGGGATGACACTGGTGGAGGCGATGAGGGGCTGCCCAGCCGCGAGGAGGCAGCGGCTGCGGTGGCGACCGAGGAGACCAGTAGCAGAGCTGCTACGCCTGCTCAAGAGGGGGTGGTTAGTGAGGATTTGACGGCGGTGAGGTGTGCTGGAAAGGGTCTTGCTGTAGTAGAGAGTACTAGTGGGGGTTTGGCGGCGGCAGAGGACATCAGTGATAGTGGGACCGTACGAGGAGAGGGAGGTGAGCTAGCCACGAGCAGCAGAGGTGCGTTGGGTGGTGGAGGAGATGGGACAAGTAGCGGGGGAGGCGATACGAGTAGTGGGGGAGGTGCTACGGGCACTCCTCATACTCCTACAGTAGAGGATCTGCTTGTGGCCGCGGAGCTGGCCGGGGACGAGGTGGTGATAGCCGGGCGAGTCATCGCGACGCCGGTACTGAGGGCGACGGCTGCTGAGCCGAGGGTCGGAGATAGCGGGATCGGTGCTTCACATCAAGTCCCATTCACGGAGGGGGATTTCTTGGACACGGCGAGGCCGCAGGATATTCTAGATGCACTTGGCCTCGATGCTGGGGTGAGAGAGGTGCTGAGGGGTGCAAGGACCTCTGAGCATCAGACTTCAGCACTGCTGCTAGGAGCGATGCTCAGCGGTGCGGGGACGGCGACAGATACGGGGTCGCCAGAGATGGCTGATTTGGGACAGGAGGAGGAGGTGGTGATAGAGGAGCGCGTTACAGCGGCCGACGAGGCGAAGGCCTACCTGGCCAGCGCACGTCCTGGGTTTGAGTCGGGGACTTACACTCCACGGTCGCACTTCTTTGAGCCGACGGGGATGACCGGCTACGTTCCAACCCGGGATGACTATCCTGAGGACTTGGTTCTTCGAGATCGGGCCACACACATTTCTTCTGGATGGACCACGGTATGATTTCAATGTTTTACTTTCTGCATTGGACTTGCTTCCTTGAACTATTGTGTTGCTTACTGATGCTATTTCTTTGCTCTGTTGAAACAGCGTACCAAATATATTTACGGCCATGGAGGCTCAGGCCACTCATTGAAGTATTTCAGAGAGCTGCCTCGGAGGGTGCGTGAGTTGGTGGAGGAGGCTGGTTTTGGGCCATTCATTCAGCTGTTGACGTTGGTGAGGGTGGATCGTGCCGTTATGACAGCACTGGGAGAGCGGTGGTAGGACACCACCAACACGTTCCACTTCCGCTTCGGGGAGATGACAGTGACGCCTCTTGACTTCGCAGCGATCACGGGGCTCCAGGTTGGAGGCGAGCCGATTCCATACGACCCGAGCATAGATGTAGATGATGCAGCTTTGAGGTGGTTCCTTGGACGGGTCCCGCGCCACAGCGGAGGGGTAGCAGAGTATGGGCAGTTTACGACGTACTGGGATCACGAGCCAGCAGACGATGTTGAGGCGGCCCAGATGGCCAGGGCTTACTTGCTGTACATGTTCAGGGCTTCTCTATTCCCGCTTAGACGATCCCGGGTTCACCTCAGCTACCTAGCGGGCTTGGTGGATCTGAGACAGGCCGGACGGTTCGACTGGGGTGGTGCTGCTCTGTGCATGCTCTACTGCTTTCTGGGAGCCGCCTCACGCGGAGTGGGGGACACCATAGGCGGATACTGGAGGGTGATTGAGGTATGACTGGAACCATTGCTTTGAATTGCTTTGATTGATTGAATTGAATTGAATTGAACATGTGTCTGACTTGAATTGAATCGACTTCCAAAATATGCAGCTTTGAGCTTACGAGGTCTTGGGCATGTTCCCGCCCGAGAACACTTGCACGAATCCACACTTGCTTCCATGTGCACTTGCATGGGGCAAGGAGTACAGGAGAGCCAAAGAGCGACGGGGGCAAGTGATGACTTTCCGGCGCTGGCTGGATAACATCACTGAGGTTACGGTACAAACATCGACCTTTCTTTCTTTTCATGCCTGTGCTTTCCTTTATGAAATTTGATCATTAATGTATAATCGACCGGATGCAGGTTCACTGGGATCGATGGGCGAGGCTGGAGGCTGACTTCCTTCCTAGGAGCCGAGAGGTGAATAGGAGCCAAGTCCTGCTGGAGTGCCATGGCCGGCGATGGTACACTGGGATCGGGTGATGCGACAGTCACTCGGTCTTCCAGAGTTCGTCGTGCCGGGGCCACTCCCTCCACGGGTGTAGCGGACCAAAACTTATACACGAGCTGAGCTGGAGCGGTATACGGTGCCTGACATTGATCTGGAGCGGCATCTGCGGCGCACGCTGGACTACGTGGCCTACAGAGATAGGTACCTGGCCACCAGCTTGGGCGTGGAGAGGGAGCTGGAGCGGTGCATAGCAGAGTCTGAGGCCAGGAGGGCCAGGGGCGAGACTGTCGGTGAAGTTGGAGATGGGGCTGGAGCCGAGACCGGAGGGCGGGGTCGCGGCGGTCGCCCTCCACGTGGTAGAGGTCGGGGTGCTAGGCCTCCTGCTGGTGGGAGAGGTGCTAGCTCCTCGGGCCGAGGTGAGGGTGGATCGTGGGTTCCGGAGACAGCTGAGGCGTCTACTCCAGCTGGGCTGCCTACGTTGGACTGGGTGATAGGGGTGAGGGATCCCTCTGGAGCACGTGCGTTGTTGGACATTCCATGCCTTCCGCAGCCGCGGATGCAGCTTCCTGCGCAGGTATACCACAACTTTGTTTCTTTCCATGCTTCAAATGTTTCTTGTCCCTGCATTTGTTGTTCTTGACTCTTGAATTATTGTGCAGGTGCCGCGAGAATGGGCGGAGAAGGCCATTATGCTGATGGTGGGGATGCGGCAGTTGCTGAAGGACTGCGCAAAGGGGAGGATGCTCCAGACTAAACCTGTCCCTGAGCCTGCTTTACCTGTTGCTTCTCAGGTATGAAAATGCATGCATGTTCTTTTTGTTGGATTTAAAATATAAATGGAATGAATGAATGTTTATGATGTGCAGGTGCAGCCACGACGCCGCCAGGACACGACCACGGTACCACGAGCCTACCGGCTCGCGGCCGCAGTGGCCGGGGTACCACAGAGGTGTCACGGTTCGCTACGTGGCTGGCGGTTGAGGTGGTTCTGAGGCGGCGCCATGGCGAGGCCCGCCTCGAGGAGTCGGAGGAGGAGACGGAGGAGTCGCTCGAGTCACGAGCTTTAGGGTCTACGGACTCGAGTACTGCGTCAGGCCCTTCCGATGATGACGATGACGGTGACGGCAGCGATGAGGTTGAGAGCAGCGAGTCTGAGGGACACCAGCAGAAGAGGATCCGCCTGGGCTGAGCTTTAGGTTTTTGCTTTGTTAGTCTTTTCTTTTGCATGGGCCTGCGTGCCAACACAGTTGTGGTTCCCAGGCCTGCGTGCCTTGGTTTTGTTTGGTTTGGGCCTGCATGCCCCGGGTAGATAGGATTGGGCGTGTGTTTACCCCAGCTCATGCACTTCCCTCTTTATTCATTGTAGATGTTGTATTTGTTTTATGAAAATTTGCGCTTTTCTCCATTTGCATTCGTTTGCACTCCTTTCAAGAATTGTATTTTATGAAATATGTCCATCTAGCTTTGAAAGAAAGCAAAGAGCACGCGGATTTCAACCGATACTCTCAAAGTAAGAACGCAAACTTGACATCGACACACAACCGCCAATTTTCGAGCTTTTGATCGTAAACCAGTGCATCGTATAGTTGGCGGTGAGCGCCGTGACTTGCGAGGATTGCTAGAATTACGAAAATGGTCTTGACACGATGGTTGACATACACATACACCTGAAAACGACGATTTCGGGCCGATTGGACGACAAAAATTTGAACTAAGATCGCCAATGCGCGTTTGAATACGCCAAACAGTCACTAATGCACATTGTGACTTATACGCCTCGCTGGATCCAATAGAACACATGCTACATGGAATTCGACATACCCGAGGGTCAAAAACGTTGGGAATCTTGGTATTTTTCGAAGAATCAAGGACAAATACACGAGAGAATCCGCGACGAAAACCGCTGTATCCCCTGGGAACATGTTGGGAGCCTTCTGATTTGAGCTGAAGGTGTTTGTGGCATTGAACTGAGGCTGGAATGCTGAGAATTAGAAACTGCAGAAAACAGCAGCACTCCCGAGCGCTCGAGAGCGGTCTCGAGCGCTTGGGACTTCACTCCCGAGCGCTCGGGACTTCTGTCATTGGCAGATCAGTGTTGCTTCCCCATGCCACTCACTAGCTACCCTTATGTCCTTTTCTTACGCCTGTATGTTTTCAAGGTGTCCCAGTGGCCTTACACCAGCTGCTTCCCCAGGGAAAACAATTTCCCAAGGCTAGACTTGTGCCTTTCCAATGCTTTTCCAAATTTCCAAAGTTTAAAACTTTGAAAAGACAAGAGAATGGCTTTGAAAATGTCAAGTTGCTGAGTTTCAAGGCTAGTGTGAGAGGGATTACCTGGTCCAGCCCTCTATAATACCAAGAGTTGCTTTGTCACTTCATTCCCATCTCATCCATCACTTTTCTTTCAAAAACTTCCTTTCTCATGGCTTTGTTGAACCAAGCTTTGCTCCGGCCTTGGTTGGACAGCCTTGAAGGCATCGATTGGCTGAACTTCCGAGGGCATCGCCTTCATGCCTTGAAGTACCTCCGTGAAATCGCCATCCGTCCTGTCCTGCTGTACACAGCTGTACACTTTTGGGATCCCGAAGTGCATGCCTTTCGCTTTGGTTCTCAAGAGCTATGTCCCACAGTCGAGGAGTTCCATGCCTACCTGGGGAGCCACGACTCCACCGAGCCAATTGTTCCAATGCTTAGGGAGAGCATGAAGAATATCCTAAAAACCAAGCTGGGCGTTAGCGGGAACGTTGCTGAGTTCTTGACCCGGGGTAACGCTATCAACATCGTGCAGCTGTATGAGAGATTCAGTCCACCTGGAGACTTAACAAACTTCGAGTATCAAGGTCGCCGGATGGTGGCCTGCTGTATCTGCCTCTTAGCAGCCTTCCTGCTGATTCCGCCTGTTGGTCAGCCCAGTTCTCTATTGATTGGAGTCGCTGTTCAGATTGAGGCTCGCAAGGATGTTGCGCCTTTGGTCCTTGCAGAAACCTTGATGGGGTTGGATGCTATCCATGCCGGTCGCACGAGGGTTTTTGGTGGTAGCCCGCTATTGCTGCAGGTTAGGGACCTCATTCAGCTCTCCTTTTTCTGTTCTCACATTCATTTTACCTCAACACTCGGTTTAGGTTTTATCTGGCTCCTTACTTGTTTTCTCTCTCTTCTTCTTTTTGATAGGTGTGGCTTTGTGATAAGCTGAACCTGCTGACTCCTCTGGCCAATGATTGGTGGTACCGTGCTAGCGGATGGAATCGTCCTTTCCAAGTGATGTACGGCAGTGAAGATGACTGGGCTGATTTCTTCGCTTCCATGGATGATGATGACATTGCTTGGCGATGTCACTGGCTGAGGCTTCCTACAATGACTGTGAGCAACATGGGCTCGTCACAGGTGTTCATGGCAGGCTTGGCTGGGTTCACTTTCTATTCACCATTCCGCATTCTACGTCAACTTGGACTCAGCCAGAAGGTGCCGCCCACAGGTTCAGAAGTGCTTCGTCTCCCTCCCTTCACCATTCCGGGCCTTCGGAACTATGTTCGAATGTGGGAGGCCCGCAGGACTGAGCCAAGCGATCCTCTTTATTCCATTGCTTTGACCAGCAGGTACCAGAAGTGGCTGAGGAGAGATGTGGAAGCAAGGAGGGGTTAAAAGCTTACTTTGCCGATTTTTTTTTTTTTTTGAAATAAAAGTTAGGTCTCGCTACACGTTTTTCTTTTTCATGCTCAGCTTGTAATAAAGAAGTAATCTGAATAAAATCAACTGATTAAGGGTTTCCCCCTTTCGGTTCGTTAATCGCATGCGCCTTGAAAGAAAGTACCTTGATTTGTCAATTTGGATTTGATTTTTGAGATTTAGGACCGAACCTCAGAGCGAGATTGCCTACGTATCCCTTAAGAAAGGGAATCAGGCCCATACATAGTTCAGGCTAGGGTTCGCTCGTGTATTAACACTCTCCTTTTTACGCTCTGAATTTTGCCTAGTACCGCCCTTTCGGGTCCTCGGCCTAGCGAGCTCTTTTTCGACTTTTTGCCTTAACTGTTGCCTAGGCCGCCCTTGCGGGTTTTCGACCTAGCAGGCTTGCTCTAATTTTTGCCTGGGACCGCCCGCCCTTGCGGTTTTCAGCCCAACGAGCTCTCTCAAGGGTAATACCGTTTAAGCTGATCCAAATTGACAAGGTTTGAAAATTCGTAGCCATCGAGGTCGATGATCGATGCTGCTCCTCCGGAAAGGATAGACTTGATGATGTACGGTCCCGCCCACTTTGGTCGGAACTTCCTCGCAAATCGAAAACCGGAGCACGGATTTCCTTGACTACCATATCCCCCTCTTGCAGGTCCCTCGACTTCACCTTCTTGCTGAATGCTCGGGCGATTCTCCGCTGATAACCCTGAATGTGGTACAATGGTTACAGTCTCCTTTCGTCAAACAACATGAGCTCTTCGAACCTTCCACTGACCCAATCGGCCTCATCTATTCCTTGTTCAGCCATGACTCTGAGCGATGGAACTTCTAGCTCGATGGGGAGAACAGCTTCCATACCGTACACCAAAGAATAGGGTGTTGCCCCTGTCGGTGTGCGGATAGACGTCCGGTATCCCCACAAAGCTAGCGGTAGCTGTTCGTGCCAATTCCTAGCCGATTCGACGGTCCTCTCGAGAATTGACTTGATAGTCTTATTGGCTGCTTCGACTGCCCCATTCGTTCGCGGTCGATAAGTGGTCGAATGATGCACTTGAATCTTAAATTGGTCAAAGAGTTCTAAAACTTTCCCCTTAAAGTGGACACCATTATCCGATATGAAGGCTTGAGGGACTCCATACCGATAAATGATGTTTTGCCTGATAAAGTGAGCCACTTGAACTGCCGTCAAAGTCTTGTACAAAGCTGCTTCGACCCATTTGGTGAAGTAATCGACCGCTACCAAGATGAACCTGTGACCGTTAGAAGCCGCAGGCGTGATCCTTCCAATGACGTCGATGCCCCAGGCGGAGAATGGCCATGGCGTCGCCATTGAATGTAATTCCGAAGGCGGGATGTGGATAACATTAGCATGAGTCTGGCACTTATGACACCGGTGCACATACTCGATGCAATCTGTCTCCATAGTCGACCAATAGTAGCCCAACCTCAAAACTTTCTTAGCCAGCATCATCCCATTCATGTGCGGCCCACAGACTCCTTCATGCACCTCTTCCATTACAGCTCTCGTGTTGTTACCATGAATACACAACTTGTGAACTCCGCACGGAGATCGTCGGTACAATTGTCCACCACAAATAATGTACTAAGACGCCAGTCGTTGTAAAGCGATCCGATCCTTCTTGGTAGAATCTGGAGGGAACTCTCCCTTTTCGACGAGATTCCAAATATCGTGAAACCAAGGGAGTCCATCATCAGGCTCGTCGATGTTCATGACGTAGTCGTACACGTGCTTGCCTCTTTGCTCAATCATGACAGGCCTCAATTTCACCCCAATCGGAAGTTCCAGCATTGATGCCAAGGTAGCGAGTGCATCGGCGAAGCGATTCTTCATCCTTTGGACGTGCGTGAAAGTCACCTTTTGAAAATTCGGGATAAGCTCGTCGAGCTGCTGATGATACAGCTTCATTTTCTCATCTTTAACCCTCCATTCCCGCTTGCTTGTGATACAACCAAGTTGGAGTCCCCACAACTTCTAGTACTTTGACTCCAATTTCGAGTCGGCTTCCATTCCCACGATACACGCCGTACTCTGCCTCATTATTCGTGACCTCGAAGTTCAACTTGAAAGCAAGTGGAATATGCAGCCCCTCGGGTGAGACCAGCAGTATGCCAATCCCGAAGCCATTCTGGTTAGCAGCTCCGTCGAAGTACAACATCCATGTTTCGTCGACAGCAGTCATTACATCTTCGTCAGGGAATTGAAACTCAGTGTGTTCTGGCCCCTCGATCGGACGATCTGCCAAAAACTCTGCTACTGCTCTCCCTTTCACTGACTTGCGGGTGACGTACTTGATTTTGAACTCGGCCAACAAGAGCAACCAACGTGCTAACTTACTGGTAAGTGATGGCTTCTCAAATAGATATTTGAGGGCGTCCATTCGAGAAATCAGTATCACCGAATAAGACAGCATGTAGTGTCTCAATTTCTTTGTGGCCCAAACGAGCGCCCAGCACGTCTTCTCCAATGAAGCGTACCGTTCTTCGCTTCTGACCATCTTCTTGCTCAGGTAGTAGATCGCCCTTTCAACCCCATCATCTCCTTCTTGCGCGAGCATGCACCCCATTGATGAGGGCGTGACAGACAAGTATAAGATCAAAGGTTTTCTCGGAATGGGTGGCATCAAGATTGGCGGATTCTGAAGGTAAGTTCGTACTGCTTCAAAAGCCTTTTGACACTTGTCATTCCACTCAAATTTCACATCCTTCTTGAGCAGACGAAACAACGGTTCACAGGTCAAAGTCAGCTTGGCGATGAATCGACTGATAAACTGAATCTTTCCTAAGAAACACCAGACTTCCTTCTCGGATTGAGGTGGCTCATCTCAAGAATGGCTTTAATCTTAGAAGGATCCACCTCGATCCCCCTGGTTGTGATCATGAACCCGAGCATTTTGCCAGCAGTGACCCTGAAAGTGCACTTTTGCAGATTAAGACGCATCTTGTACTTCTGAATTCTCTCAAAGAACTTTCTCAGTGCTGGGAGATGGTCCTTCCTTTCCTTTCCTTTCACTATCATGTCATCGACGTATACCTCAACCTCCTTGTGAATCATGTCATGCAACAGTGTGGTGGCACCCCTCTAATACGTAGGAC
This sequence comes from Rhododendron molle, assembly GCA_025413875.1. NCBI lineage: Eukaryota > Viridiplantae > Streptophyta > Magnoliopsida > Ericales > Ericaceae > Rhododendron > Rhododendron molle. Next base: position 27,392,667 of record CM046389.1, read on the forward strand.
CGGCATTTTTCAACCCACAAGGCATAACCCGATAGCAATATGTCCCCCACTCAATGATGAACGTGGTCTTTTCCCTGTCTTCTGGAGCTAGGAGAATCTGATTGTACCCCGAGAAGCCGTCCATGAAGGATAGTAGGGCGTGTAATGCAGTGTTATCAACAAGCACGTCTATATGCGACAATGGAAAATTGTCCTTAGGGCTTGCTTTGTTCAAATCTCTGAAATCGACACACACTCTGATTTTTCCATCCTTTTTGGGGACGGGAACGATGTTGGCTACCCAAGTGGGGTACTCCATTACGATTAGAAAACCAGCGTCGATTTGCTTCGTGAGTTCTTCTTTTATTTTCAGTACCCAATCAGGCCACATTTTTCTTAGTTTTTGCTTAACAGGTTTGGCGTCAGGGTAGAGAGTGATTCTGTGCTCGACTATCTCCGGGTCGATTCCGGGCATGTCTGTGTGGGACCAAGCGAAGACTTCCTTGAATTCTTTTAGTAAATCTGTGAGCTCTTGAAGGTCAGTGGGAGACAGCCCGGAACCTACCTGAACCAATCGAGGGTTCTCCGCATCACCCAAGTTTATGGAGATTATTTCTTCTTTTAAAGGCTGAGCATGCCTTTCATTTTCGCGATCGACGAGGGAACGGATCTCCTTGGGAATGTCCCCATCGAGATCTATTCCTTCATCGTCGGGATCCAAACAATTTATTTCAAAAATCGGCAAGTAAGCGAAATCATCATCCATTCCATTAACCAGTTCATCAGACAGGGGGAATACAGCAGTTGACTCGAATTCAAAGTAAAAGCTACGATGTGGAGGGCCGATGGGCACAAACTCCGACTCGGTACTAGACGACGAGTCAGTGTCGGACTCGGACTCAGACTGAGACTCAGTGCAGGTGCTGTGAGTGCGAGTTACATGTGGTACAAAAGTGCAATTATCATAAATGCCTCCAGCCTCCACAATGAGTTTGGAAGGGTCTTCAATTTCTTCTTCATCTCCGAGCATTAGCACAGCAGGATCTTCCATCATACCCCCTGATTCCTCGCCCTCGAACAGGAATTGGAGACCGCCCAAACTAAAAGCCTCCAGCCAGTCAAATGCCTCAGATGGCTCCTCTACCTTTGCAGCCTCTTCATCACTCTCCCATGTATCATTGGCGAAGATCTCGAAGCCAGGATACTTCATTTTCGTTTCGAGGTCCACAAAGGGCTCAGGTTCTCCTTGGTACAGCGCCTCCTTCTCTTTCAATTTCATCTCCGTTGCACGGGCCCCGGGCGTGATTGCACCATTTCTTTGCTGGATCACCCTTCTTGGCCTCATATCCTAGACCAAAACGTTCGTTACTTCCAGGGAACTCAGGGAACTCAGGGACTCCTTGAGCATAAAGTCCCAAGCCCATGCCCGGCAGATACTTCATCCGTTTCATAATTTCCAGCGCCGCGGAACTCACCAAGAAACCGTCTTCGACCTGAATGGTGCACACTTTCGAGGTCATAACTGCAAAGCCTCCCATGGCGATATCTTCCTCTCCATGCATAATCTCTAGCAGCGGGGAATTGTCCTCGGAGTGCGGACGGATACCTGAGTCTCCATAGATGATAAGGGTTCCAGATTCCAAACCTAAAATGAGTTTCTGATGCAACGTCGAAGGCACACCCATGACGTCCGGACGATGTAGCCAAGGCCTTCCTAACAGGAGATTGAATGATGTAGGTATTTCCAACACACAGAATTCGACGGTGGTCTTAAACTTGCCAATTGCGAGTTCCAAGTTGATCGTCCCCAAAACATCACGGCGCGTATTATCATAAGCACGGACGCCCAAATTCGACGGCGCAAAGTCCTTATTCTTGAGGCCCAAGCAATAAGCAGTGCGGAGTGGACACATGTTAATGGCGGAGCCATTATCAACAAGGATTGCTGGGACCCACTTTCCCAGGCACTTCATGGTGATGTGAAGGGGCTTGTTGTGGTCAGTTCCTTCAGGCGGCAGATCTTTCTCGGTGAAGGATAAGGTGTGCTGGGTGAAATTTGGGGTTATAAGGGCGATGAGGGCTTCTGGAGCAATATCGGAGGGGACTTCAAATCTGGAAAGGGTGTTCACAAGCCTGGGACGGTGCTCGCGGGAGGCAGCTAACACTCCCCACATAGACATGCGAGCGGGGGTTTCCCGGAGTTGTTGGATAATGGGGTCAGTGAAGGCTTCAGGGTCAGATTCAGGGAGGGAGTTGAGGTCGATGGACAGTTTGGGCTGAGAAGGCGGGTTAGGTTTAGTGGAGCTAGGAGGGTTGTTTTGTGGAGCTTGCGGACGGGGGTGTTCAGGTTTGTGGGGTTAACAGGGGCATTCTGCTGCGGCGGAGGGGCTCGGGATGAGCTACCCTGCTGGAGATTGGTAGGCTGGTAGACTCTTCCACTCCTGGTAAGGTTGCTAAGTATTTTGGGAATGGGTTCCCACCAAGTACCTTCCCAGAAATCGGAGAAGTCAAAGTCACAGTCGTCCGCCTTACGTTTCCCTTTGTCAAGTGCCGTCTTCTCCAAAGTTTCATTGAGAGTTTCCATTTCCAGGGTGTGCCAGATGCTGTCCTCTTCCAAAGAATTCCAGAAGTTGGCATTGTTGCTGCTGTTGCCATTGCTAATCTATAGAGATCCTTCGTTCAACATGGCCTTATTGACAGTCAGTTCCTCACCATTCATCCATACATTCACCAATTCAGACTTTCCCCATAGATCTTCTGGATCCAATATGCAGATGATGGGCTCATCAGGGATTTGAACTGCGGGTTGGGGGAAGAACTCCTCAATAATGTATTCCTGCGGGAGGAAAAGATAGTCCATGGCACGTTCCAGAGCATCGGAATCTCGAGTGAGATTAACAATGGTTCTGACGGTGAGCCCTGAGAACATACGAGGATTCATCAGATCCATTTCTTCTACCACTTCCTCTTCTTGAAAAAGGTACGCCAAAGATGTTTCATCCAGAGGATCAGAATCGTCCATCCAGTGCCATCCGTTGGGCTCGGGCTCCCATTCTCATTCATCTTCCTTCTCGACAGGTTTAGGTTCAGTGAACAGTGCAAACAGGGAATACCCATCCAAGGGATCGGCCATCATCTCTTCCCAGTCCTGCCTCCATTCTCCATGTTCCAATTCCTCAACTTGGCTAGGGTTAAGTGCCACGGGCCATACTCCAGTGATAAGAGCCCTGTCTTCCACTACCAAGAAATCTTACGCCAGGTCTTCCCACCTTCTTTGAAAGTCCCATTCCACGGTCTCAAGCGCGCAGATTGTATCCTCAACTGGTAGCTCAACGGTTGGCTTGGGTTGGGTGGTAGGAATGATGTAAAGGCTGGGGTTAAAAGGTTGGCTTATGGAGATAAGGTTGGTGCGGGCATTGGAGTGCTTTGGGAGTGGGTTTGAGACGGTGTTTGGCTTTTGTGGTGGCATAGGGACGGTTTTGTTATCGATCAGATCTTGGATTGCATGGCGGAGACGGAAGCAGTTGTCGGTTAGGTGGCCCACATTCTAATGATAGGCACATTAGGCATTAGGGTTGTGGGATGCGGGTAGCTTTTGAGGTAAGGGAGTACGGGTAAGTGGCTTGAGGGTGCCGCTTTCGACCAATTTCTCGAGCACGGTGGAAAAAGGTGCTAAGAATTGCACAAAAGTGCGGGGTTGGGTACGCGGTTGACTGGTTTAGGTGGCTATTTGGTTCACCGGCTCGGCTTGGGCTGTGTTTGTGGAGGTGTTGGGCAGGTTGGTGTAATTTGAGTTGCCAAACAGAGCGTTGATGTTTCCAGAGTAAACCTTCTTGGGCTTGGGAGTAGGCTCGGGCTTGTCGAGGATCCCCAATTGAACTGCTTCTTCGACGGCTAAGCCTGTGTCGAAGAATGTTTTAAAGTCTGAGCATGCTTGGGCCATGACCATGTGCCTCGCAAGAGTGGGTTGAAGGTTACGGACAATCATCCGGATTTGGTCCATGTCACTCGGTCTATCTTTCATCTGTGCCGCCTTTGCCCTCCATCTCTTCACGAAATCGGCGAAGGCCTCCTTTGCTTCCATCTTCGTTGATTCCAATTCATGAGTGGTTACCTCCAATTGAATGTTGTAGTCGTATTGCGCCACAAAAGCCGCGCATATATTCTCCCAAGAACGCTTCTTTCTCTCATCCAGTGAAGTGAACCAGTGCAGAGCATGTCCTACCAAAGTCTGCGAGAACATCTGTGCCATAGCATCCTTCTCGGCTCCCCACATGGAAAGTGCCCCAATGTATCCCGTCAGGTGTGCTTTTGGATCTCCTATTCCGTCAAACTTAGCGAAGTCGATTGGCCTGAACTTATCCGGAAGCTTTGCATTAGGAAACAGGCAAAGCTTATTGATGTCAAAACCCGTCGATGCTATCTTTTCATTTCTTGCGACGGATTCCTCTAGTTGGGTGAGCTTTGCCAACACCGTTGCCATCTCGGGGTTTTGCGGAGTTTCCAAATCAAATACCAGCTGCTCTTGGTTCGAATTCGGGTTAGGGTTAGGATTGAAGTTTAAGTTGGGAATTGGGTTTGGATTTGGAATTGGATTCGGGTTAGGAACTGGAGTTGGATTAAGAATTGGGTTAGGGTTTGGGATCGGATTTGGATTTTGAGGTGGAAGGCGTCTTGCAACTCCAGTAATCATCATCATAAGTTGGGCAATTTGGTTGTCAGTGCGTTCGCCCAGGCGTTGGATACCCTCTCTGATCTGTCCCATTTCTTCGTACAGATTTCCCGGGTTCGGGTTAGGATTTGGATGAGGGTTGGGAACGGGATTTGGATTCGGATTTGGCTCGCCTCCGTTTGGATTTGGGTTACCTCCGTTTGGGTTGACATTTGGGTTAGGATTCGGGTTTAGGTTACCTCCGTTTGGGTTTAGCGTGGGGTTCGGGCTTGGGTTTAAGCCTCCAATCAATAGATCCATTTCCACCCCCAAATCTGATGCACTGACGGAGTCTGCTTGCAGTTGGAGCCGTTCCAATCTCTGCCCCAAGGGTCTGGTCTAGGAGGGTATGATGTTCTTCTTTTTCGGCCCAATTGCTTAGAACTGACAGCAAAGCAAAAACTTGTGCTCAGACGCGGTTCCTGCTTGCATTTGTATGAAATTTGTGCATGATTTTTGAAAAATGAGTGCCTCATCGTCACCGTCATCGACTCCGATTTTTTTGAACAATCGACTTACGGGAGGTTGCCTTGATCCTCGGATTTTTGCGGTGTATCCTCATTTAGGAACGATCGATTCCCAAAAGATGCTAAAATAAGCTAAGTATTTGGCTAATATTCCATCGACAATTTGACTGTTGGTTCGGAATGGCTCGGGGTGAACGATGTGATACGATAACCGAAGTGGCGTAAGCGGTACACTTGCTTTTAGCCTGGATGGTGTTGGCATCACAATGTTCTGCTCCCCTATCATTCCTTTCGTTTGGTTAAATCTCGATTAAACACTAGTCAAGGACTTAGCAAAATTTTAGTTTCCTCTAGGTTCGAGTTCGAGGACTCATGTGATTTAGCAACACGCATTAGGGTGCGTGACTCTTCATCGGGTCTTGGCAACCTTCCGAAGACCGCGCGAGCGAGTCTCGAGAATCGTGGCTGACAGCACGACAATGCAAAATGCAATGCAGCATGTAAAGAGAATATAGCACGTAATCCTACCTTGTAGGTTCCTGTCCTAGTTTGGAAGGTTCTACGGCTTGCTAAACATGTACAAAGGCCGGGTTTTGGCTTGAAGAGGGTTCCCCGAACTAGAGTCAAAGTATACCTCCCGATATTGAGCGTACACCCAGTAACGGTACAAACGGTAGGGATGACTCATCAAGGTCGAGGGTTGCTGAGCATTCCGGGATTCCCTATCACCGGCAAGCCGGGTAGGATTGCCGAAACACAACAGCGGGGCTGCACAAGATATATATAAAAATAAAAAGTGAAATAAAAACCTTTGAAAATCCCACAAATGTTTTTCAAGCTTGGCTCACTAATTTAATCAATGCTTAAGGAAATCAGGCCATTTTGTCAACGTACTGATTTTTCTCAAGCATTAATTAAACCATAATCCCCAGCGGAGTCGCCACTGTGGGCTACCACAGCCCCGGGTGGAATCGGGGCGGCCCGAAAAAAAACGCCTCGTTTTAAAATCGATTTGAAAAATTTTGAAAAATCGCCACCCGGATTTATGATTCGCCACCCGAGAAACCGTTTTGATTGAAAATTGATTGATTGAATTTGAAAACCAGAGATTTAGGAAAAGGGTTCAGGAGCCACATTACGAGGGGGGAAGGGTTTTACGGCACCCCCCTCGCCCGATTTGAAATCGGTCTCTACTAAACATTTGTGGGATTTTTCAAAAGATTTTATTTCATTAGACAGCTAGCATTTATTTACAGATACATCAGGTACAGAGGAGTGTGTGCAAGTGTACAGTGAGTAAATGAGGAATGGTAATGAAATGCAAAGATGTTAGAAGCTGGGAGACCCTGTCACTTATTCACTCTCGAGCGCTCGGAAGCACTCCCGAGCGCTTGAGAGTGTTGTATGTTCTTGCCTGCAGATCATGTTAGCACAACAGAATATAGCAAAGTACAATACTGGAAATACAAACAGGAGTAACATCAAACGCATTGTAAGCATGGCAAATGACTCAGTAGACTGAGGTCGAACCCCATTCTCCTAAGCCATGTAACCCTGCTTTTCTGGAAGTGGTTTAACAGTTACGAGAGACAAAGAGGGACACATGCATGGCCATGCAAGGGCAATAAGGAAGGGGGCGGGGGGTCAAACTGGAAGAAAAATAGACCAAGTTTGCATGCAACCACTCTCGAGCGCTTGGGAGTAAACTCGAGCGCTCGGAAGTGTTCCACACCCCAGGACTGATGTCAACCAACTAATCCATTAAATGCAGTATGCTGGTACACTGGATTTTACATTTCAAAGTGTGGAAAAGGATTTTCCTTTTTAGATCTAGACCAAAACTCTTTTGCGTGCCTTGAATGCAAATGATTTGTTTTATTTTTCTCTGAAAACAGCAGATCATTTGTACCAACACACCTTAAAAAGAGTCAAAAACAGTTTTTAAACACACTCTACCCATGCATGTCCATTTAGACACTCAAAAGAAAGGAAGCAAAACTGGAGTCACTCTCGAGCACTTAGGAGCAGTCCCGAGCGCTTGGGAGTGTTTCCAATAGGCTGAACACAGAAAACACATATGTACCCCTTTGCTCTTGCTTTTACGCCAAAGTCTCTCAATCCATACTCAGTATTAAAGACTGAGAGGGCTGAGAGGTCTCCCTCAGAAAGGAAATGACAGCCCTATTTTTGTTGCTTTTTAACACTAAGGTAGAGAACTTCTACCTTTGGTTGAGGAGTTTGCCTCTTGGAAGACTTTGAGAGATGAAAGAGGAAGACAGACCAGGAAGATCAGAGCTTTAGGGTACTCTGAACTCCTTGCATGTCTTTGATGCCTTGAGTTTTTGGTGGCTTTGCCTTTGAAAATCAAACTTTTGAAAGAGATAGAGAATAGTCTGGTTTTGAACAGTCAAAGGGGATTCTAGAGAGAGGGAGTTCGTCCTGGTTTGAGCTAGGATGAGGCCTTATATAGGCAATATAGCATATAGTCTCATTTTAGAAAATATAATATGGAATCTTTGAAAATCCATCATGCCTGACTCACCTCTGACTGAGGTGGAGTGTTGCCTGAGATTTGAACCGGCCAGAACGGCTGCAATGATGGCCTGCATGGGAAGTGGGGAAGCCCCAGCATCCATTGGGCAGTACAGAAGTCTCGAGTGCTCGGGAGCACTCTCGAGCGCTTGGGACTTTACTCTCGAGCGCTCGAGAGTCTGTCAAATCCCAGGTTTTGAAAATGGTTTGGAGCGCTTGGGTGTGATCCAGAGCACTTGGGACTGATTTTTGACATTTTATTTTCCCTTTCAAAATCTTCCAAGAAGCATGGTCCTGACTAGTCTAGGGCTCGTTTTAATCCGAATTCATCATCAGGGAGCCTCCGGGCCATAAATTAAGGAAATTCGAAATGTCCAAATTGGGGTGTCTACACTCTTGAAAGATGTCTTCGATCGAAGGAGAATCAGAACTACTGGAGCTATCTGAAGTGAGCTCAATGACCATTTGCCCCTACCTAACAAGGAAAATGTGCAAAAACCCGTTAGCTATATGCCTATGGGAAAGCAAAAGGATCTAGCGCTCGGGACGGAATGGTTGTCACTCTTCGGAGTCTCTAAGTCTCGATCTTTGTTAGGATACTCCTCTTCGGGAAGAATCCTAAAGGGTCAACTGATTCTTATGGCCTTGGGTTGAAGATAGGCCTTAGTATGAGTTTAGGCCTCGAGAAGAAATTGGGGCTCGGGAAGAACATGAACAATGGCTGGAAATGCCAGCGTCGCCGCAGATAAGACGCCGGCGAGCAGCGTCTCCGCCTCAATGCGCGTTAAAAATAATGAAAATGCTTTAAAAAACGAACAAGATATGGAGATTGTGATCTAATGATCAACATACCTGGTCTTCGTGCGAAGATCTACTCCCAAATCGCTCCAAATCTCGATCAAAGGTTGAGAATACAAGCGGCGGCAGTTCGACATCGTCTGGAAGAAGAATGTCTCTCTCTCTTCTATTTCTCCGTTTTTATAATGGGACGTACGAGAGGTCGCACGGGAAACGAAGCGTCATGCACCAAGCCGTTAGATCTCTGACACGTGTCCCCATCGGATGGTCAGCATCCAGAGGTCTGTACCGGGGACAGACGCGCCGCTAGCCGAACCATTTATATTTTGACACGTGGCCTTGATGGGACGGTCTGTACCAATCATCTGACATTTCATGTGCCGAGACAAATCGTGATGTCACACACTTCGGTAATACTTTGACGCGTGGCTCCTAGCGTTGGGGCATGAAGTTTGGATGAACCGAAGCCGTTTTATCCCTCGGTGCTGCGAATACCGAATGTCCGGGTGTGTCGGTTCACTGAACGAATCAACTCCCTGGAGCCAACAGAGGGCACTCAAGGAAGTTGAGGGGCTATTATAGTGGCCTCGGTTACCTGCTCGGTAACTTGGCCATATGGTTTGAACCGAAGTCTCAAGAGGGTTTGGCCGGTAGCAAGGTAGGAGACTTCGGTATGTTGCTCGGTTATATGCTCGGGATTAGGCCACTGGATGCCGTGGTACTATCAACGGCCCTGTATCTGCTCCAGATATTCCCGGGGATACCTAAGGGAAGTAGTTACGCCACGAGGGTCCCATGAGGATCGTGCAGCAGATGTAATCATTGGGATTATTCTCATCCATGTGCTCCGTAACCGTTTCATTCCTTTCGTCGTAAATGACGTCACCCGAGGCGGTTACCCGAGCGTACTCTCCACGCGCTAGCTTGGAGGCCAAGTAAACCTAGGTCTATAAATACAAAGGGATACTCACCTGAAAGAGGTATGCCAAACAACCCTAACCCTAGATCTACATCACTTTCCCTTAGATCTAACTTGATTGTCGGAGGGTCACTGGGCTTCCACAGCCCTAGTGACTTGCTACAGGTCTAACGGCGGAAGCACGGAACTATGGAGGAAGGGACCTAACCAAAGCCACGGTCTAGATCCCGATAAATCAAACCCTCACACGTATGCAACCCGAGTGTTTCGTACTCGGAAACATGCCTAAGTGTATTCGTACTTGGGTTACCCAAATGTATTCATATTTGGCATATCATGCATGTTCTCCTATACAGTCCAAGTTTGTTCGTACCAAGAAATTTTCCTAAGTTCATTCATACTTAGGGTGCATGTTCTCGTATGCACGCCAGGTGTTATTGTACCCGTATAGATAGCAAAGTGTATTCGTACTTGCAAAGTTTTGAATTGCTCATAATTTTACACATTCCATAACTCTCTGCTCCCCAATACGAAGTGAGGATAAACGAAGAGGCCTGACTTCGTCTTCAGGAAAAAGAGATTGCAAAGACAATATTCATAATTCAAAGTCTTAGGACTTTATTCATGATCCAAAACTCAAGGGGGCGTTATGCGTACCCCTTGCAACTAACAAAAAGTAAAAACAAGGAATTTTATTCATAATTCCCACACAATCACGATGTGCATCCTAAAACAGAATGAAAAAATAGATTAAAGTCTTTCATACAAAGAACTTCCTCAAATTGCAGACATTCCAAGGCCATGGCACCGGGTTTCCGTCCAAGTCTGGCAAACAATAAGCCCCAATGCCCACAATCTCTGTAACTCGATATGGGCCTTCCCAATTAGCCCCCAACTTGCCCTCGTTGGCCACCTTGCTGTTGCCAAGCACGTTACGGAGCACAAGGTCTCCAACACCAAACTTCCTTGGGTGGACATGCTTGTTGTAGCTTTTCATCAGTTGCTCCTGATATGAGGCCAAATGCACCAGAGCCTTCTTTCTTCGTTCCTCGGCAAGATCCAATTCAATTTCCAAGGCTCTGTCAGTACCTGCACTTTCAACCAAAAGCGGTCCTATTGGTTGGCAGACCAACCTCCAATGGAATCACACCCTCAGTTCCATATGCCAATGAGTAGCAGGACTCTCCCATAGACCTCCTAGGAGTTATTCGGTGTGCCCATAGGACCAGTGGCAATTCGTTGGGCCACTTCCTCTTTGCCTTGTCCAACCTCTTCTTGATCCCGTCAAGTATAGTTTTGTTGGACGCTTCTGCCTGCCCATTACTCTGAGGGTAGGCTGGGGTTGAGTAGTATCCCATACTGGGCACAAAAAGCCTTGAACTTTTTCTGGAACTGCGATCCATTATGTGTAATCAACGAATAAGGGACTCCAAACCGGGTTATAATGTTCTTCCATACGAACCTCTCTATCATAGGTTCAGCGATCTTTGCTAATGGTTCTGCCTTAATCCACTTAGTGAAATAGTCCATTGCTACCAACAGAAATTTCCTACTTCCTGTTGCCTTATGGAGTGGACCCACGATGTCCATTCCCCATTGTACGAATGGCCAAGGACTTGTCAACGGTACCAGATCCTCGGCTGGTATCCGGATCATGGGCGAGAACTTCTGGCACTTCTCACAAATCTTCAAATACACCTTTTCATCCTCTTACATGTGCGGCCACCAGTAACCCCAAGTAATTGCTCGATGGGCAATGGACCTGCCACCTGCATGACTTCCACATGTTCCCTCCTGAATCTCATGGAAGAACTTCTGCACCATCTCGAGATGCACACAAAGCAAGTACGGTCCAGTGAAGGACTTTCTGTACAACTTTCCTTCAGGTGACAGCCAAAACCGGCCAGATTTTGTTTTAATCTTCTGAGCCTCCTTTTTATCAGTGGGGAGTGTCCTATCTCGTAAGAACTCCATTATCGGATTCATCCAACTTGGTCCTTGGTTCACGTCCAAGACCAACTCCATGCTCCTTCCAATGCTCGGCTCAGCAAGGTAATCCACTGTCACCCTTCTTTTGAATTCTGTTGGCACAGCTGCAGCCAACCAAGCTAGTGAATCTACATGGGCATTCTGCCTAGAACTTATCTGCTCAATATACACCTTCTCAAAAGTGTCAAGCAGATCCTTGGCGGCCTCCACGTAGGCTGTGATCTTTTCATTCCGGGTTTCATAGTCACCGGATAGCTGGTTCACCACAAGTTGTGAATCACATTATACTCGTATTCTCTTTGCCTTTAGAGTCTTTGCACTTCTCAACCCAGCCAAGAGTGCTTTATACTCTGCCACATTGTTTGAAGCACTGAAACCCAGCCGAAGGGACAGTTCCATCATTAGTCCCTCAGGGGGGAAGAGCACAACCCCAATCCCTGATCCAGTGTTGCATGCGGAACCATCAACAAATAGTTTCCATTCTAAGTGATCCTACTCAGCAAGTGCTTTGCCCCTCCTAGTTCTTGGCCCAATCGGGTGCTCCTTTCTCGTAGGAGGCTGGGGAGCCACTGCGGGAGAAAACTCTACCACAAAGTTCGCCAGCACTTGCTCCTTTATTAAAGTGCGCAGCTGGTAATCGATGTCGTACTGACTCAACTCGACTGACCAGGTTGAAATACGTCCCAAGAAATGTGCCTTTTGTAGCAAAGATTTCGAAAGGAACTCAGTGTAGACCACGATCTTGTGGCTCTGGAAATAATGGGGCAATTTCCTTGCCGCTGTCCTCAGTGCTAGGACCAATTTCTCGGGGGGCAGATATCTCGTGTAAAGACCCTGATTTTTTGTAAATAAAGTTTCGTTAAAATTTTGAATTTTATTTTAATTACTTGGATTTGCTTTTAAATTCTAATAATCCGTCATAATTAGAACATTGGCTTATAAAATTTGTTTTCATCACAAACTAGTCATTTTCTAAAGACAAATGTGTTATGAAAGCGCTAGTATATTTTCCTAGTAATTGAAATTTCGTCTTAAAATTATAACTCTTGACTAGAAACCCTATTACCTAATATAGTTAGTTTCTAACCGATTAGTTAGAGAAACCTAACTACCAATTCATCTAGTTACTTTCTCCTAACCCTAGATGAGCCTTTTAAACCTTCTTGAACCTTATGAACCCTCCAAACCCTAATGGAACCCTTTGGACCTTTAACCTTTACCCATTGGACGATAAAAGTAAGGAAAACTTTTATCCATTGGACAATAGATCTTTAATCCAAGATCTTTTGATAAAATTGTTAAAGTACATAGATATAGTTATATATATACACATGTCTAAAGTACACAGGGTATTATTTAAGTGTATAGTACCTTATCCTTTTTACCCATTGGTCATAATTGCTAGGGAAAATTTTACCCATTGGATAATAGAGTAAGTCTTGCCAACAAGTACTAGAATCTACTAAATAAATCACTTCCTAGATTTTCCATGTGATGATATACTTTTATATATATATAGATATATGTACCTTATAGATTTGTTGCCCTAGATTTCCTAAGTACACTAGTACTATATTATACTAAGAACATGTGCTCATGAGAATAGTTTATTAGGAAATCTTGATACTTGAAAATCTACTTAGATTGCATAGGACATACTTATATATATATATATATATATATATATAATACTACAAAGTACACATGCGCACATTTGATTATTTTAATAGAAAAATCTTAATACTTGAAATCTACTGGATTATATAGTACCTTAAGTACATTCTTATATTTATATATTAGTTGTACATAGAAGTGTATATATGTGTGTGTGTGTGTGTGTGTACTAGTAAGAGAGAGAGAGATAGAGAGAGAGAAAGAGTGGGAGAGATTTGCATTGTACCTTGACATGATCTTCTTCATCCTTTCAATCCATGGTTCTATACTTCTTCAAGCAAAATCTATGTACCATTGTCCTTATATGTACAAATTACTACTAAATCTTTGTACAAACCCTCCTTTCTTCCACCAATCTTTCCAAAATCCTTCCAAGATCAAATCCAAGATGCCAAATCTAAATATCAAGCCTAGAACTAGGTAGAAGGGTGCAAGTAACCCCATGATCTTCAATCAAAGCTTGACAAAACAAGAAAAAAAAATCAAAGATATACAGAGAGAGAGAGAGAGAGAGAAGTTGGATGTGCGAGAGAGAGAGAGGGCATGCCTTGGCCTATAAATAGCATGCTCATTCAAGCTTAAACTCACACCTTCACTCCTTTGCTCTCACTTCTCTCTAGAAACCATTTTCATTTTCTAGACAGCCTACTGCTCTTCACAAATCCTCATTTTTATCCTACTTAAAATAGTTGTTAGAACCAACTCCCTTCAGGAAAGTTGTAGAGCACTTCGAGACCTTCAAGTTAGACTCAAGAACCATCCCAATCGGTCAAGAAATGACAAAGATATTGACATCTGAAATTCAGTAAAAATCTCGGATTTCTAGTTTCAGACAGCATACTGTCTCTTCCTTTATCACCATTTTTCTCCTACCTAAAGTAGTTTCTATGATCAATTTCCTTCATAAAAGTTGTGGAGCACTTCTAGATCTTCAATTTCAACCCAAGAACGATCATATTCGGCCAAATATTAACCGAGTTACTGCCATCCAAAGTCTGGTCCAAATTTGTGAATTTCACCACCCGTAGAATTTTCCAACTAGCTTATTCGGCCCCAACTAGTTTCAGATCAAGGTAGATCAATCTTAACCTCTATCTCTAACTATATATTGTATGATTGTGTAGATTTTCCCCTATCTACTACTCCTAAGTATATGTAGAGAAATCTTACCCCTACCTCTAAGTATATGTAGATTAATCTCTACTCATTTTCCCTAATATAACTTTAGTTATGTTTGCTTATGATAAGGCAAATTAAAGTATAGAGATCATGACTAGAAGTTAGCTCATTTCTTACAATGTTTGGATATTTAGTATACTTGTTTGGCTAATTGTGGAAATAACATGTTGAAGAAACGATTTTTTACTTCAATAAACATCTGTTGTTTTGAACTTCCCACAAAAGAGGATAGAACGGATTCTTAAAGATAAGAAATTAATGCTTAATTCGTATTTTGATCCTAAGGATGGTGATGAGCTTGTTTATATGTTTACTTGCATTACTTGTGGTTGTTTGATGAGCATAAGTGGTATCCACTCCAAAGGCGTCCGTACATGTGGCGTTATGCTTTACGTTGAGATTTGCATGATTAAGTAATATAGAGCTGAATGATTTTACTACTTTAGTTTCAAGATTACAATGAATGATTTGTGTGTATTTATGTGAAAAGTCCTACCGCGGAGTCTATGCATGAAAATGAGACACGAAAATCGAGAAAGTAGAAACATGACACCTAGGGTGTGTTAAAAGACAAGGTGTGTTTTGAAACCACAATGTGGCTGGACTTGCCCATTGTGTGGTGTGCGTGTGTAAAAGAAAGATTTGTGAAAAGCCCAATGAGAACTCGGACTGGCGGAATCATTGTGGGGATACTCGGGAACCCAGAGCGGCGGAACCGAGGGATGAATTGTGGTTTGGTTATCCGTGGAGAGGAGCCAATGCAATTGTTTTAATGATTTTTGAAAACCCAAATGGGAACCCAGAGCGGCGGAACTATTGTGGGATACTCGGGAACCCAGAGCGGCAGAACCGAGGGTTTTGAATTGTGAATTGGTTATCCATGAAAAAGAGCCAATGCCAAATTCAATATTTTGTGTGTCAATGGGAACCCAGTGCGGCAAAACCATTGTGAGGATACTCGGGAGACCGGGATGGCGGAACCGAGGATGGGTGTGTTAGAAATGATTTTTGAAATGTTGATTTGTTAAAGTGGAAAGGAGACACAGTCTACGATGAGTCGCATAGGAGAAACTCAGATATCACAGACACCAACGATAGATTAAAGAATGTGGATGTATCATTGTTGTTATCTTTATCGAATATGCATGTCCTGTTCATGACTTTGCATGCTATATCTGTGATCTGTTATGTGTAAGTTATGGGTTAATGGGTTTAGGATTTTTTTGTTGAGCTCTTGTAGCTCATGGTTCTTGTTCGGCAACCTTGTTCTTGTTCCTTCGTATTTTTGGGAGCAGCCATCTCCTTATCGAAATCTGGTCTCTCGTACCTGTCCCTGTGATGTTTTCTGGTCTTCCCCTCCTCAGAGGTACGACTCAGGCTTCTGCTCCTTCTTTTTTGTGAAGAAGCCCTTTTCCTTCTTGGAGTGGGGCTCCTGCTCTTGCTCCTTCTTTTTCGTGAAGGAACCCTCTTGTTGTTGTGGGCTCCCGCGCCCGAAATGAGCGCTTCGCTCGAAGAGTCGCCACCCGGATTTTTGAGATGGATGATCCGAGAAACCGAGGAGTCGTTTGAAAAAGGCTTTTGGTCTAGCGAAAACGTTGAGATGTTGGGTTGGGGAGCCACGTTACGAATGGGGAAGGTTTTTCTTTAAAAAGCACCCCACTCGCCCGGTAGAACCGGTCTTTACTTGATGTTTTCCAAAAGGGGATTTTCAATATCGTTCGAAATATCAAACTCTTTCAATAAATCACGTAGTGGGGAAGGGACATGGGAAATAGATCACATTGAGGTGCATGTGGTGCTATATGTACGGTGGTGATAAAAATGATGTAAGCAAGAAGAACAAACAACACTTAGCAGGCTGCTCGGACCCCAGCGACTGTTCACGGCACCTTGAGCTGCCGTGTGAGGCACCTCAACGTGCCGTGCGTGGTACCTGCTTTCCTGTCAGGCTATTGCAGACTCTCGAAATATTGTTTAACCCACTGCTTTCTTTATATGCCTTTTTGAAAACTCATCAGAAGGCCTACGGCAGTCAGATCACCCCAAAAGGAACGATCCCTTTCTCAAAAACATGTTTTTAAAGTTGTTTTGACATATTTGGTCGTGCGGGTTGATCTTGTAAAAGCTTTTAAAAGTGCCAAAGCATGGCTTGTAGATATGGTCTTATTTTAAGAGATATGAAAGCAGCAAACAAAAGATGCAGATAACCACAAAAGATAAAAACTCAGATCCGAGCAGCCTGCTCACAGTAGCACCAATGTGTAAGATGCCGTGCGCCGAGAGTCAAGGTGCCGTGCGTCTGCTAAGCAAGCCGCGCGGCTCCCCAACCTCAGCACAGTGTTGGTTTTGTTTTCTGAAAAATGAGTTTTTTTTTTTGGTCAGGATCTAACCAAAATGGGGGTTAGATCTTCTGACAGAAAAGCCCCCTCAGGACCAAGATGGAGTCTAGTCCGAGGAAACTAGTTTATACCTTTGGTCTTGAGCTTGATCAAGGATCTTTAAGGCAAGGGTGTGGATGGATCGTCACGGATGTAAATAGAAGAGGTTGAATGAAACAAAGGGAGTGTGGGTGTGAGTGAGGGTTAGGTATTTTGGGTGGTGAGACTTTGAAGTTAATGAAAGATCAACTTCAATGATGAGAAGAGGGTGAGTGGAAGCACTTAAAGAAGGTCCTTTGGGAAAGACATCCTTTAAAGCTTGGAAATGGAGGTGGGAGTAAAGAAGTGGGTGTAGAAACTTAAAGAGAGAAAGTAGAGTGAGAAAGCCAAAATGAAGGTAAGAGAAAGACAAGAGAAAAGCCAAGAGAGGACTCAAAAGAAGGGCTAAGAGGGACCCCTTTCCCTTGAGTGGAGGGGTTAATTTATAGGCAAATGGCCAAGGATTTTGAATTCAAATGGTGGAGGTATTTTCAGGCGGGCCGTAGTGCATTTTTGGTGAGCCACCATCACCGTGACTCAAACTGGCGTGGTCGATAGCTTTCTGAGCCAGTCAGCTTTTTGCTCAAGGTGCCATGCGGTTTAAGTGTGCCGCGCACGGCTACCCTTGAATTTTCAAGGTGCCGTGCGCTCTAGTCTTGCTCCGCACGGCTCCTCTTCCTTCGGTCCAGGGCTCTTTTGGGCTTCATTTGGGCTTTATCTGGGCTTTTCAGGTTTTTGGTTCTCTTTGGGTTTAGGTAAATCCTTTTTCAAGCTCGCAAAGGAATTGTTTCCTCTATTTCATCATCGGGGTGAACAAAGACCCTCCGAGGTCCGGATTGGGGTGTCTACAGTAGTCCCTCTTTAACGTAACTGGGATACCATTAGTTTGGTACGAGTGACGCTTAAAGAATAGGCATCCCAATCCGTTGCTCTAGCGCCTTTGAACAGAGACAAAAAGAAAAATGCAAGTAAATAACAATGGTGGTCGCGCTCGGGGAGCTGCCTACGTACCCCGTTATAGGGATCAGACCAGCGTAGTTCGATTGGGACACTGCAATGCGAGAAAACCAATCTCGGAGAACAAACTCATGCAAAAGCGTGCTTGCGGTGCCGTGTGCCATGCAAAGTGTTTGAAAGACCCGAGGTGAGCCCTTGGGAGGCGGAAATCGAGGCGAGAAGAGACGTTAGGCCCGCTGGGCTGTGGCTCGGGAGACGAAGAGTCGTTGAGACGTTAGGAACCCTCGGAGGGCGAAAGTTGACTTTTGAACTCTTGAGAATTTTTGAGACGAGCCCTCGGAGGGCGAAAATTGACTTTTGAATTTTGGAGACGAGCCCTCGGAAGGCGAAAATTGACTTTTGAATTTTTGAGTTTTTGAGACGAACCCTCGGAGGGCGAAAATTGACTTTTGAATTTTAGAATTTTTGAGACGAGCCCTCGGAGGGCGAAAATTGTCTTTTGAATATTTGAGAATTTTTGAGACGAGTCCTCGGAGGGCGAAAATTGACTTTTGAATTTTAGAATTTTTGAGACGAGCCCCCGGAGGGCGAAAATTGACTTTTGAATTTTTGAGAATTTTTGAGAATTTTTGAGACGAGCCCTCGGAGGGCGAAAATTGACTTTTGATTTTTAGAATTTTTTGAGACGAGCCCTCGGAGGGGGAAAATTGTCTTTTGAATTTTTGAGAATTTTTGAGACGAGCCCTCGGAGGGCGAAAATTGACTTTTGAATTTTAGAATTTTTTAAGACGAGCCCTCGGAGGGCGAAAATTGTCTTTTGAATATTTGAGAATTTTTGAGATGAGTCCTCGGAGGGCGAAAATTGACTTTTGAATTTTTGAGACGTCAGACTAAAAATCCAGAGATCGGTCACGGCGAGTCCCGAGTATCGAGAAAAAGGCGAATACGGCGAATTCCCAAGGGATTAAATGGTGTTGTAACCAATGCACGATATTCTAAGAGACCTTTTCTGCAAAACGGCTGAGGATTGAGATTCCAAGAGGATTTAGGTGGCTGACTGGATCAATTCTCGAGGCACGGCAATTAATCTTCTGAGCCAGGGTGCCGTGCGGGCAAAATCAGAGACGCACGGCACCTCGATCTTCTAGGCGCCCCTTCGATTTTCGAGAACAGTTGAAAGCTTTGAGGGTGCCCATTAATGCAGGCGTGCCCTTTCGTCGGCCGGGACGTCTTTATAAGTATAGGGGTGCCACATTCCATGCACCACCAACAAAACATCTCCAAATTCCTCGCCTCCCTCAACGCATATTCTCATCATGGCAAACGACGACTTGGCAGCCCGGGTGATCTCCTTGGAGGCCGAGATGGCCTTTTTTCGGGGGGAGATCGAACAACTCAACGAGCAGATTGCGCGATTGATTTCCACCATCCGCACCCTTCGCCACGCCGTGTCCAACCTGCAGGACGTCGCCTTTGACCAACTAGACAACAAAGACGACCCGGATTCCGTTCTCGGGTGCGAGTCAGAGGAGTCCACAGAAGATTCCGAGGGCAACCCCAACGGGTCCGATGACGGGGTGAGCGATTGAGGCCGGGGTTGAGAGAAGGAAGAAGGGGAAAAGAGGGCAGTAGGCCAGTAGTTGTTTTTGTCGTTTTTGTTCTCCTTTCTCTCCTTTTTTTTTTCTTTGAATGTAATGGTAAGATCCCGGGGGAAACCCCGGATTTTATTTAATGAAAGGCCCATTTTCCTCCTCCATTCTGTTGCATCTATCTCTTGATTCTGGATTAAATAGAACATGAAAATGCCACGAACTGTTCTCAAGAATCAAACTGTTGAAAGAATCATCATGCCGTGCGCAGCCAATTAAGGACGCACGGTAACGTAAACTGAGGGCACTGTATTTTCGTCCAGGGTGCCGTGAGACCAGTCCATTGTGCCGTGCGGCCAGGCTTGCTGCAAACCCGGTCCAGAATTGATTTCCAAGCGAACCGGTTCGAGGGGTATATATAAATACGCGAGGTGTACACAGTACACATCGCACGTTCAAATTTCCCTCTCTCTCGGTCTCTGCTGTCTCTCTCTCTCCCACGGCTATAATCTCTCTCTCTCTCGGTCATCTCTCTCTCGATCATCTCTCTCTCTCTTGCTACTCTCTCTCGATCATCTCTCTCTCTCTCCCTACTCTCTCTCGAGAGATGCGCCGGGTGATGGTACGGCATCTCGGGTCGAGGCTGCCTCGTCTCTTGCCCTTCCTGGGGCTGACGTGATAGTTAGGGGTGAGCCAGAGACTCCAAGGGCCTCGGTACAACCGGCATTGGCCGAAGGGGCCGCTGCCCAGGTGGACGGCAGTAGTGGTGGCGACGGTGGTGGTGCGGTGTTGGCTGGGTACGGCCAGGAGACAGAGACTCCGGGTGCAATGGAGTCAAGGAGTGACGTTGGGGTTTCGGGCCGGTAGGAGGTGGCGGCCAGCGTTGTGGAGAGGACCACGGAGGGTTATGGTGGTGGCGGTTTAGACTCGGTGGTAGAGGAGACGGAGGCTTCTCCCGTGAGAGAGCCTCGGCCTGACTTGGGGAAAGCCCCCATCGTTGAGGACGAGCTGGTGGTGGAGCCGGGGGCGGAGCCGGTAGTGGAGGATACGCCGCCCTTGTTCGTGGGCAGTGGTGCAGGCACAGGGTCGTCACGCCCCGTAGGTATGGGTGACTACTTGGCGACGGCGTCCATGGAGGACGTGTTAGAGTTGGTGCAGGGGTACCCTGGGTTGGCGGACGCTTTACTGGCGGCCCGTGAGGCGGATCTTCAGGCCGGGTTTAGGACCGGGGGTGTTAGAGAGCCGGAGGCTGAGGGGAGGCGAGCTGAGGAGGCCGGGGTGATGGCCCCTCACGCCACCGTGGTGGTCGAGGCGACATCGGGCGTTGTGGGCGAGGCTCCTACGACGAGGCGGCCTCGTGCCCTTTCAAAGACGTGGTGGTGCCTTCACTTTTCGACCCTTACACTCCGAGGAGGCCGACTTACGACGAGGCTCTGGTTTTGAGGGACCCTCAGCGGCACCTTTCTTTGCGACGAGACGAGGTATACTTTAAATATCTGTATTTCAAGTTCCAATGCACCGTATTTCCATTTCATTGCATCTAAGTACACCACTGTATGGTATGCCATGCCTGTTCATTGAATATTGTTGATTTGTTGCAACAGGCGATCTCGCTCTCGTGCTATGGAGGCTCGGCAGCTGTGCCGACATTCTGGGAGCGATTGCCCGAGGCCTCGCGAGAGATAGTGAGGCAGGCAGGCTTCGGGGAGTTTGTAGGGGTGCTGGCGAGGGGCGTGTGCAACGACCGCCCGGTAGTGAGGGCTTTGGCTGAGAGGTGGTGGGACACGACGAACACCCTCCACTTCTCTTTTGGTGAGCTGACCGTGACGCCGTTGGACTTTGCGGCGATCACCGGTCTCAGGGTCGGAGGTGACCCTATCCCTTTTGACGCTGCCACAGGGAGGCAGGCGGCATTCCAGCGAGCGATGCTGGGGCACGAGCTGAGGGCGGAGGGTGATGACGCGAAGTACGCCCAGCTCTTGAGGTTTTGGACGGAGAGGCTCCTGCCTGACAGGGTGGAGGAGGAGCAGATGGCGAGGTGCTTCTTGTTGTACTTACTCAGTGCGTCTCTGTTTCCCAACAGGCGCAATCGGGTACACCTTTCGCTTCTCCCAGCCTTGAGGGACGTCGGGGAGATCGCTCGCTTCGACTGGGGACGTGGTACGCCTTCATGGGCTCTTTGTCTCGCGGAGCAGGAGTGAGCCTCGGAGGCTACTGGAGGGTCTGGGAGGTATATTTCATTTCCTTTCTTATGAACAGTTAGCTTTCCATTTGTATCCATTCAACGTATATCCTGTGCTAACTTTCCATGTCTTGAATTACAGCTTTGGACGTACGAGGTGATAGGGATGTACCCTCCTGAGACCACGTGTCTCGACGACACCATACTTCCCCGAGCCTTACGCTGGTCGACAGAGTATAAGGGCGTGAAGAGGGGAAGAGGCAAGCTGGATGCCTTCCGCCTGTACCTGGACGAGCTGCGTTCTGATCAGGTATCAAAGTACTTTCATTTCTATTGCTTGTTTCCATTCAAACAGCGCTTTGATATTGCTTATTCTTGATGACAGGTCCACTGGCGGGTGTGGGACCGCTTCGAGATCCCCTACGTCGCGCAGAGTAGGGTGGTCGCTAGGGCGGGTGCTTCTCGAGTCCCCTTACTGCTGGGCAATGGTACTTGGGTGACCGAGTGTCACGCCAGCCGAGGTCGGACGCTGAGTCCCTGGCCACTTCCGTGCAGTGCAGGACGGACCAAGATATCGCGAGGGAGGTCGAGCGTTCACACGCCGGACTCGAATTGGAGCCGTTCTTCGAGGCGCCGGTCTTGCCGCCGACCACGCTGAGTATCGTGTTCTCGCACTGGCGGCGTGTCCTACGTGTCCACCCCTCCGGTGCCGGAGGAGGAAGGAGAAGGAAGAGGAAGGGTTATGGAGCCAGTGGAGGAGGCGGAGGTCGCGGTGGCAGAGGTCGCGGCGAGGGCGCAGTTCGAAGCGCGCTAGCCTCCCCTGCCCTTCTTGGGCAGTGGACGTGACGACCCCTCAGGGAGTCCCTGGTTCGGTCGCGGTGCCACGCCCTCCTGTTGAGGCTCAGGGTTCCTTGCTCAGGTATAACATGTTTTCAATCTTTTGTACATTTGCTCTGCTTGCATATTCTGATCAATTCCCTTCATTGCAGGCTCCTCCAGGGTACGTGAAGGAGATGGCGGAGGCCATGATGGGCCTGGAGCAGCTGGTGAGGCAGTACGCCATGGGCCACCCTCCAGAGGTGTTGCCTCGCATTGGCGGAGCGATGGTATGTTCTGGAACTTCAGTCATTTGCTTTACTTCTACCGCTTATATTATGATTATGATGCAAATGTCATATGAATGCTTATACCATTGCAGGCCAGAGGAGGGGCTACACGAGGGTTGCGGCGGAAGTCCGTCCGCCCGATAGCACGACAGGTCTCCTCTGCCGGCTAACGAGAGGAGCCGGCGTCGAAGAGGACACGACGCTCTATAGGGGCCGAGGACGAGCCTATCGACGTCTCCGAGGACGATACACCCGAGCCCACAGACGTCGACCTGGAGGCTACCTCTAGAGGCACTGTGCCCAGGGCGACTGGCACTCCCGAGGCGAGTAGTTCTCCAGCGATGGAGGAGGTCTCTAAGGAGGACGAGGAGGAGAGCGAGGACGAGGACGAGGACGAGAGTTGAGCTCCTCCTTTGTTTTGTGCTTTTGCCGGAGCCTGTGTGCTTCTCTTTGTAGGGCGCCTGTTTGCCCTTGGTAGATAGGACATTGATCATTGGGCCATTGTGCCCCTTTTTGTACTTCGATTCATGGACACCTTTGGATTGATACAGAGATTTTGTTCTTTCATTGTTTATGTCATTCAATTTCCTTTTGTTTGCACGAAGAAAACTGAATAACCAAAACATTAACCGAACTGTGCAACTAGTCGCTGAGTTGAATGTGAGGTTTGTGAGGAGGGACAATTAACAGTCGAAGTATATTGACAGTGGAATAGAAATCAAAGAAGGCAAACAAACCGTTGTAAAGTAGACTCCGCATTCAAGATTTTATATAGACACCTTTACAACAGACCCCAGACATGAATATGAGACAATAATGACCTTTGAATCTTGCTATGATGCTTGGAAATTCTATTTTGCCTCTGGAATATGCTTGAAAAGTAGGAAAATGTTGACTCTAACATGTGGCATTTTCGAGTTTCGATTTTGGACACGGACCGAAACTTGGATTAAGTCACTTTAGACCGTTATGATCTGTAGGACTTGAAAGAACGGCTTAGAATGACCCAAAACGGATTTTGATACGTTGACATGGCTTAAGGAACGGACTTTATCGAGTTTTCGTGCCACGACGGCGAATCCCGAGAATTATCTTGAAACAAAACATCCCTGAAGTCCTAGATACCCGTTAGAGTGTGTTTAGATGCTGGTTGGTGCTTTGCGGGGCCTTGATTCCATCATGATGTGTTGCTGTCAAAAACTGCAGAAATGCAGACTCAACCTGCCGTGCGTAGGCCCCAACTTGCCGTGCGGGCAAGAATCCTGAACACGGTACCCTGATCGACCTGCCGTGGTATTTTTCCGGTTCCAACATGCCGTGCGACCAATCAAGGTGCCGCGCGAGGCACTTTTCCTGACAGATTCCAGTTTTGCTGTTTTCCAAGACAGATTGCTCGGGGGTTGAGTTTTGACCCATGCAATGGCATTTCTGAGCCAATGCATGTCTGTTTTAAATCTTTTAGGACTTGACCAAGCTTTTCCCTATGTTGGACTCATGGAAAACTTGCACTTTTGAAACCCGAGGCTCTTTGAAAGTTGAAGTTGTCCTTCTACCTCTCCTATAAATTCAGGCTCTTTCATTCTATATTCTCCACACCTCATCCAACTCTTGTCCTCTTTCTTTGCTTCTTGAAATGGCTCTTTCTCTTACCGGTTCACTTCGTCCATGGTTGGCTTCGATGGAAGGTGTCGATTGGCTCAACTTCCGAGCTCACGGTCTCTACTCCATGAGGTACCTCCGCAACATCCGCCTTCGCCCCGAACTTTTGAGGGCAGCCGTGAGCTTCTGGGATCCGGAGGTTCACGTGTTTCGGTTTGGCGATCAGGAGCTCTATCCCACTGTCGAGGAGTTCCGTGCGTACCTCAAGGACTTTGGTTCAGGGGAGGTCATCATTCCTCCTGTGCGCGAGAGCGCTTACAGGGTCTTGGCTGCGGCCCTTGGGTTGGGTGATGGTGCTGCTCGCTACTTGGTTAGGAATGGCCATCTTAATGTCATGCGCCTTATCGAGCTATTTTCTCCTCCTGGCGATCTTGGAGACATGACTTATCAGACTCGACGCATGACTGCTCTCTGCATGTGCCTGCTTGCGGCCTATCTCTTAGTTCCTTCTGCCGGTCATGTTAGTTCGGCGCTGGTCAGCGTTGCTGTTCAGGTAGAGGCTCGAAAGGACGTGATTCCGATGGTTTTGGCCGAGACATTGATTGGTTTGGACAAGGTTCGTTCTGGAGGGACCGAGACTTTCGGTGGTAGCCCCCTTCTCTTACAGGTTGGCTTCTCACTCAGCTCTCCTTTTTCGGGTTTTTCTCACGTTCTCATTTTACCTCAACACTCAGCTTGGCTTTCTACGGTTTCTTACTTGTTTTCTCTCTTCCCACAGATTTGGCTTTGTGACAAGGTGAATGTGCTGACCATCCTCCTCGCAATTGGTCATATGAGGCGAGGTTACTGTCTCGATGCTTCGAGTTTGAGGACAAGAGCAGGTCGAGTGGGTCGACTTCCTCAGCGCCGGTGAGCGGAGACTATTGCTTGGAGGTGCCGATGGTTGGATCTTCCTCCCATGACAAAGGCACTACATGGGCCCTCGGTGGGTCGTCCTTGCTGGTTTAGGAGCTTTTACCTTCTACATCCCTTATCGCATCCAAAGTCAACTCGGTTTGAGGCAGGAAGCCCCTGCCGAGGTTCTCGAGGATGTGGTTCGCCTCTCTTCACCATTCGGTTCTTTGCCACTACCGGCGCTTTTGGATGACACGCGAGGTGACCGACGCACATCCTTATCCTTCTGGATGCGCGGGAGTTATCGAAAGTGGCTTATGAGGACATCGCAATGAGGGTCGGAGCCCAAGGAAACTGACTCGATCCTACTTCCCTGACCGTTGAATAAATTGTGGACCCTCTTCTCATTATGTTGTATTTCTTTTGGTTTTGAAAGCTTTGCTCAACCTTATGTAGCAGAAGTAATCGTGTTAATAAAAGCGAGTCTTGGAGGGTTTCCCCCTTCTCGACTTTTGTTTTTCAAACCTTCTCAACCTGGATCTTTATTTTGATGGATTGTGACCGGGTCTCAATATGAGACTGCCTACGTATCCTCCTGGCGAAGGAATCAGGTCATGACGTAGTTCAGGGTAGGGTTCGCTCTGGTTTTAACACTCTCCTTTTGGGCTCTAACTTTTGCCTAGAACCGCCCTTTCGGGTTTTCGGTCTAGCGAGCTCATTTATTGTATGCCTTAACTTTTGCCTAGGATGCGCTGACGGGTTTTCATCCTAGCAGGCTTTGCTCTAATTTTTGCCTAGGACTGCCCGCCCTTGCGGTTTTCAGCCTAGCGAGCTTCTCTCAGGGGTAATAGCGCTTTAATTGATCCAAGTTGACCAAGGTTGAGAATTCATTTCCGTCCAAGTCGATGAGTTGCGTAGCCCCTCCGGAAAGGATAGTCTTGATAATGTACGGCCCGGACCACTTTGGTCGAAACTTTCCTCGTGGGTCGTAAACCGGAGCCCGGATTTCCTTCAAAACCATGTCACATTCTACCAAGTTCCTGGGTTTCACTTTCTTGTTGAATGCCCGTGCAATCCTTCGTTGGTACCCTTGGATGTGGTAAAGAGCCCTTAACCGGCGTTCATCGAATAGCATAAGTTCTTCGAATCGATTGCTCAACCATTCTGCCTCTTGGATTTCACATTCAATCATGGTTCGAAGAGATGGGACTTCCAATTCGATGGGGAGCACCGCTTCCATTCCGTAAACCAAAGAGTAGGGGGTTGCTCCCGTTGGTGTTCGCACAGACGTGCGATACCCCCACAGAGCCAGGGGTAGTTGTTCATGCCAGTCCCTTGCGGATTGAATGGTCTTCTCCAGAATGGCTTTGATTGTCTTATTGGCGGCCTCCACGACGCCATTAGTCTGTGGCCGATAAGTCGTCGATTTGTGCACTTGAATTTGGAACTCATCCAAAACTTCCCGGGCTCGTCCTTTGAAATGAACCCCATTATCGGATACGAAAGCTTGGGGGACCCCGTATCGGTAAACGACATTTTGCTTGATGAAATGTGCAACTTGAACCGCAGTCAAAGTGGCATAGGAAGCAGCTTCTACCTATTTTGTGAAATAATCGACGGCTACTAAAATGAACTTGTGACCATTGGATGCTGCCGGCACTATCCTTCCGATGACGTCAATTCCCCATGTCGAGAAAGGACATGGTGATGTCATTTGTTGCAACTCATGTGGCGGGACATGCGTGAGATTAGCATGAATTTGGCACCTTCTACACCTTCGCACATATTCCACACATTCCGTTTCCATGGTGGTCCAGAAGTATCCTTGCCTGAGGATTTTCTTAGCGAGCATTATACCATTCATGTGAGGGCCACATACACCTTCGTGGACTTCCTCCATTACCCTCTTCGCATCTTCCCCATGGACGCATAACTTGTGCGTACCGCAGTGTGATCTTCGGTATAGATTCCCTCCACAGATAATGTATTGAGCCGCCATCTTCTGGAGAGCGATTCGGTCCTTCTTGCTTGCTCCCATGGGGTACTCTCCTCTTTCTACATATCTCCAAATATCGAAGTACCATGGCTGACCATCATCGGGTTCTTCGATTGTCATGACATGCTGGTAGACTGGAGTATCCCTCTGTTCTATCACAATCGGTCTTAACTTTATGCCAATAGGGATCTCGACCATTGATGCCAACGTTGCCAAAGCGTCTGCGAATTGATTTTTGAATCTCGGGACATGAGTGAAAGTTACCCTGGTGAAGTGGGGGATGAGATCTTCGAGATCGTGGTGATATGGCTTTAGTTTTTCTTCCTTGACTTTCCAATCACCATTTGCCTGGGACACGACCAAGTTCGAATCTCCCACGACTTCCAGTTTTTCTATGCCGATCTCAATGGCTGCCTCCATACCCACGATGCAAGCCTCGTACTCTGCCTGATTATTGGTGACTTCGAAGTTAAGCTTGAATGCCAACGGGATGTGCGATCCATCGGGCGAGATGAGCAATACACCGATTCCAAATCCTTTCTGGTTGGCTGCTCCATCAAAGTACAACTGCCAAATGTCCTCGGCTACCGTCATTATGTCTTCGTCGGGGAAATTGAATTCGGCATCCTCCCCTCCCTTAACTGGGCAATCGGCCAGGAATTCTGCGACAGCTCTTCCTTTCACATACTTTAATTCAAATTCAGCGAGCATCAGCAACCATTGCGCCATTCTTCCTGTGAGGGCTGGTTTTTCGAATAGATATTTTAGGGGATCCATCCGAGATATCAGCCTCACCGGATATGCGAGCATGTAATGTCTCAACTTCCTGGAAGCCCATACAAGTGCCCAGCATGTCTTTTCCAGGGGAGTGTACCGCTCTTCGGGTCCAACCATCTTTTTACTAAGGTAGTAAACAGCCCTTTCCACCCCATCATCTCCTTCCTGCGCCAACATGCATCCCATTGAGGATGGAGTGACTGACAGGTATAGGATCAAAGGTTTTCCTGTTACGGGCGGCGTTAATACCGGTGGCTTGTTTAGGTAGGCCTTGATGGCTTCGAATGCTTTCTGGCACCTATCATCCCAAACGAATGGCACTCCTTTCTTGAGCAAACGGAATAGGGGTTCGCAAGTCGAGGTCAGCTTTGCAATGAATCGACTGATGAATTGCACCTTGCCGAGGAAACTCCTTACATCCTTCTCAGATCTTGGCGGTTCCATTTCTAGGATGGCTTTAATTTTCGATGGATCGACTTCGATGCCTCGGGTGGTGATCATGAACCCAAGCATCTTCCCTGCAGTGACTCCGAACGTGCATTTGGCGGGGTTGAGCCGCATCTTGTACTTCCTGATTCTTTCGAAAAACTTCCTGAGCGCGGGTAGATGTCCTTCTCGCTCTTTGACTTTAACAATCATATCGTCAACATAGACCTCTACCTCTTTATGAATCATGTCATGTAGCAATGCCGTGGCGGCCCGCTGGTAAGTAGATCCGGCGTTCTTTAGTCCGAAGGGCATGACTCGATAACAATATGTCCCCCACTCAGTGATGAACGTGGTTTTTTCCCGATCCTCTGGAGCCATAAGGATTTGATTGTACCCCGAAAGCCATCCATGAAAGAGAGTAGGGCATGACTGGCAGTATTATCAACTAACACATCAATGTGCGGTAGCGGGAAGTCATCTTTTGGGCTGGCTTTGTTGAGATCCCTGAAATCGACGCAGACCCTTATTTTCCCATCCTTCTTTGGTACTGGGACGATGTTTGCAACCCACTGAGGGTATTCAGTTACCATTAAAAACCCAACGTTAATCTGTTTAGTGACTTCTTCCTTTATCTTAAGCACCCAGTCAGGTCTCATGCGCCTTAGTTTCTGTTTTACTGGTTTTGCATCGGGATAAAGGGGAATCCGGTGTTTCACGATTTCAGGATCGATTCCTGGCATATCTTCGTGTGACCATGCAAATACATCTTCGAATTCTTTGAGCAGGTTTACAAGGGCTTCGCACTCTTCAGCGGATAGCGCGGAACCGATCTGGATCACCCGGGGACTCCCTTCATCTCTCAAATTTATTAAAACGATTTCTTCTTTTACAGGTTGAGCATGCCTTTCATCTTCCCTGTCGATTAGGGATCGAATTTCTTTGGGGATGTCCCCATCGAAACCAATCTCTTCATCACCAGGGTCGACGCAATTTATTTCAAAGTCAGGGAAGTAAGCAGAATCAGATTCATTTATTTCATTATTAACGGAGGCCTCGGGGGCACCATACACACTGGTGGATTCGAACTCGAACTACAGACTCTGAGAGTTTGGGCCAAGAGGCACCAACTCGGACTCAGCAGACTCAGAAGACTCAGAAGACTTAACAGATTCAAGTTCAGACTCAGATTCAGACTCAGACTCATGGTGAGTTGCACTCGGTATGAAGGTCCAGTTCTCGCATTCTCCAGCAGCATCCATGATGAGCAAAGTCGGATCCTCAGGGGTATCTTGTTCCATCATCAGCACTTCCGCTTCCGCAGCTGTACCCATTGATTCGTCTTCCCTAAACAGAGTTGCGAGACTACCCATGGCAAAGACCTCAATCCAGTCGGGGAGCTTTTTCTGCTTTTCCACAACCTCAGCTTCTTCATCACTATCTGGCCAGACATCGTTGGCGAATATCTCAAACCCTGGCAGGAAGGTATTGGTCTCCTCGTCCCAAAACGGTTCCGGCTGTCCCTGATAAATCTGCTTTGCTTCTTCTTTGACAAAGTAGTCCTCCAGCCTGTTCCCCCTTTTCACTTTGTTTTTACTTGAGGGTGAGTAACCAAGGCCAGTTGTGCGCATCAGAGTGCCCTGAGCTTCAAACTTTGCAGGGCCTTGGAGGTTCTTTCCCAGTCCCAATCCTGGCATGTAGGACATTTTCTTCATAATCTTGATGGCAACATTGCTAATAATGAAGTCATCATCGATCCTAACTGAATAGATAGACTGAGAGGTATCTAGAGAGAAGCCTCCCAAAGCGATATCTTCTTCTCCGTGTTGAATTTCCAAGAGTGGGGCATTGTCCTCAACAGGGATATAAATCCCAGAGTCTCCGTGGATAGTGAGCATTTCCGTTTCTAGTCCCAACCGAATTTTCTGATGGAGCGTAGAGGGTACAGCCATGATGTCCGGCCGATGTAGCCAAGGCCTTCCCAATAGCAGATTGAAAGAGGCAGGGATATTCACCACGTGGAATTCTACGTCCGTCTGATATGGCCCGAAGGTTATAGGAATCATGAGAGTCCCAACCACGTCTCTCCGAGTGTTGTCATACGCTCGGACCTTGACCTCTGACGGGGAAAAGTCCTTATTCTTGTATCCCAAACAGTAAGCAACACGGAGTGGACAGACATTAATCGCTGATCTATTATCGACCAAGATTGCTGGAACTGACTTGCCATGGCACTTCAAGGTGATGTGCAGCGGACGATTGTGATCAGTTCCTTCGGCGGGTAAGTCTCGATCAGTAAAGGTGATGGCATGTTTGATAGGTATGGTTTTGATCAGAGCCACAAGCTCATCGGGAGTTATAGCGGAAGGAACCTTTAGCTGAGAGAGTGCTTGGATGAGGCCTTCACGATGGCGTGTGGAATGGACCAGCACATCCCAAACAGACATCTTGGCATGGGTTTGCTCCAGTTGGCGCTTAATCATCCCTTCGGGGTTCTTTTCAGGTCGGGAAGGCTCCTTAGCCGGTGGGTCAAAGGGTCAAAAGGTGCTCTTGACCGGAGTGGTAAAGGGATCAGAGGGTTCTGCGGTTGCAGGGTTAGAAGGTTCCCCAACTTGGAGGTTCGGAGGTTGATGAACACGGCCGCTTCTGGTTAGATGATCAATCTGACGGTACTTCGATTCCTCACTCCATAGGTCGGCCAGGGCTTTATGCTTGTTTCCAGTAGTTGTATCTTGTAGATTAGCGGCCAGATCGGCGATAACTAGATCATCCCACAGATCTTCGGGTGTCCACTTTTCAGCCTCCATCATGGCTTTGTTAACAGTCCATTCTTCGTTTCCCACTTTTACGTTAATCACTTCAGTATTGGCCCACAAATTTGCTGGTTCATCCTCCCATAAGTTTATCATGGTAATTTCGGCGTCTTTCGGGAAAGTGACTGATGGCTCAGATTCAGCTCCGTCCACGAGGTAGTCCATTGGGTCAAACCCGTTGCTAGCAACTTCCTCCTCGAACCCAGGAAGGTTTGGGTACGGGGTGAGGTTCACATTGTCATACAGATTGTTGACGACAAAGTCATTAAAATGAGAGAAATCTGGGCGGAGCGGGGCGAGTTTCGGCCAGTTGTACATCACTCTCTCAGGTGGGTATCCAAGCTGGTATTCTTCTCCGATTAGTGTCGGCATGGAGAAGGTATCCAATGGGTCATTCCATGCCAAAAGCTGATACTCATCCGGGGTCGGGTCCCATTCCCATTCAGGTACATCTTGGAAGACCGGGTATTCTTCCCCTTGATTTTCGAATAGTGCACCCAAAGAGAATCCATCAAGAGGATCTGCCTGGATATTTTGCCAATCAACCTCCCATCCAGCCTCAAACAAAGGTTCGTCGTTTCTTTGGAAATTGGCAGCTTCAAATTCTTCCCAGTCGGCAATCAGTTCTCCCCACGTGTCTTCCCATTCCCAGGTAGAATGGAAGGCAATATCTCTGGGAATTCCACCAACAGGCATTGGTTCAGCATCAGGGAATAGGGTAGAATCAGTTTTTGGGAGACTTGGGTCTTCGGCTAGGGTGATTTGGTTAATACGAAAGGGGGGGTTATGCTGCGGCAGGGGGTTTGAGATGGTGTTTGGTTTATCTGTGGGAGGAGCATCGACAACCTTATTGTCAATGAGGTTTTGGATTTCATGACGGAGGCGGATGCAGTTGTCAGTGGTATGGCCAGGCATTTGGTGGAAGTCATAGTAGACGTTTTGGTTTAGGTTTGGTGGAATGGTTTGTGGTGGCGGAAGAGGTTTCAGCACCCAATTTTCGTGAGTTTCTTAAGGAGAGTGGATCTTGGAGTGCTGAATTGGGTGAAGGTTCGGCCTGGGATTTGGCTTTTCGGAAATCTGGTTAACTTCTACAGTTGTGGATGAGGTTCCTGCCTGATTGGCATTCCCGAAGAGAACATTGCTGTTTCCTGAATACGCCCGTTTGGATTTGGACCCGGACCCTGATTCTTTCTTCTCCAAAGTTCCGTCCCGCAGAGCCTCCTCTACAGCCAATCCAGAATCATAAAAAGTTTCAAAATTTGGGGCAGCCTGAGAAAGAACCATGTATGGTGCGAAAGAGCTTGGCAAGTTCTTGGTTATTATCCGTATTTGTTCTTTTAGGTCAGGTTTATTCTGCATCTGGGCTGCCTTTGCCCTCCAACGCTTCACAAAGTCAGCAAAGCTTTCCTTCTCACCCATCTTAGTACTTTCCAATTCTCTCGTGGTCATCTTCAGGTCAACATTGAAGTCATATTGAGCCACGAAAGCTGTCCCGATGTCTTCCCAAGTCCTCTTCTTGGATGGTTCGAGAGAGAGGAACCATTGCAGAGCTGGACCAGACAAGGACTCGTGGAAGAGTTGGGCCATGGCTTCTCCTTCGATGCCGCGCATAGTGAGGGACCCGACATATCCCTGAAGATGTGCTCTTGGGTCGCCGGTTCCATCGAATTTTGTAAAGTCCACTCCTTTGAACTTTTCTGGCAGCTTGGCATTTGGAAGAGGCATAGTTTCCTCATGTCAATTTCTCCTTTTCCAAGTCGCTTGGTTTCCTGGACAGATTCCTCCAATTTGCCGATCTTATCCATGATAGCGGCCAAGTTGGGGTCAACTACTGGTACCTCAACTTTAGGTGGTTGCTCAGATTGCAGGGAAGTCTTGATTAGGAGCTTGTCAGTGATTTCCTGCATGCTTTCCATTATCATATTCATGTCATTTTTCATAGAGACTACGGCGGCCTTAAGCTGTGCGTCAACATCGGCGAGGGATTGCTTAAACTGAACATCCATGTTGGCCACGTTCTGCCTGAGTTCTTCCATTCCGTCTTCCTGATCAGCCATAGGTAAGGGATTTTTGGTCGGGACTAAGACTACAGATTCTTCTACCACAGGTTCTTCCCCTTCTTTAATTTGGACCTCAACCAGCGGGGGTCCTTCCAGGGTGTCTACGCGAATTGGGTACAGCCTCTTTTCTTCTCAGGCGATCAATGTTGGCAGCACTGGCAACAAGTCAAAAGGGAGCAACTCATGACCAATCCAAATGCTCGCCCTACTTCTACCCATCTCCCAGAAATAAGGCCTAAGACCTACCGTGGTTCAAATCTCACTTAAGACGTTTGTACAGAAGATTTCCGATAGTCTGGGTAGGTGCTGTCAGGCAGGTTAAATTCCGAACGGGTCGGAATCAGAGCCAATCTCCTTACCATGACCATCCGAGACAGAGCAATATGACTACCGGAATCCAGATACGCACGCACTTAAGGTTAGACGTAAACCAAGGGAGCCGTTCGGGCACGGCGAACACCGGAGGTATCCAAACTCCATAGATTTACGGTCTCCTAGACCGCCCTAGTGGACTTACCGTGGCCCAAATCTCACTTAAGACGTTCGTACAGAAGATTTCTGATAGTCCGGGTAGGTGCTGTCAGGCAGGTTAAATTCCGAACGGGTCGGAACCAGAGCCAATCTCCTTACCATGACCATCCGAGACAGAGCAATATGACTACCGAAATCCAGATACGCACGCACTTAAGGTTAGACCCAAACCAAGGGAGCCGTTCGGGCACGGCAAACACCGGAGGTATCGCAAACTCCATGGATTTACAGTCTCCTAGACCGACCGGAGGGTCCTAAAGAATTCTAAGGGAGCCTATTCCTCTAGCCCACAAGATGCAATGGTGCATGAATGATACGTGTGTACAGGAATAAAAAGCACATAAGCAAGATATAACACACAAGTCCTAACCGTAGGTTCCTGTCCTAGTTGGGAAGGTTCTATGGCTTTGTACAAGTGCAAAGGCTGGTTTTGGTCTCAAAAGGGTTCCCCGGACTAGAGCCAAGATATACTACCCCGTGTCGAGTGTATTGCAAGACAACGGTCGAACAGCACGATGGCTCATCATAGTCGAGGGTTGCTAGGCATCCCGAGAGAGCTTGTCACCGGTAAACCGGGCAAGATAGCCGAGACACGCCAGAATGAGGCTTGTGCTTGAGTGCTGTACAGGATAAAAGAGCTTAACATTCCGAAAGCATTTGAAAATTCCCCCTTTAGAAAACACCTTTCAAGTTTGGCCCTCTTGATCATCCAATACTTTTATACATTTTTTTTTTTTTAAAAAGTATTGGATAAGTCTCTCCCCAGCAGAGTCGCCACTGTGGGCTCCCGCGCCCGAAATGAGCGCTTCGCTCGAAGAGTCGCCACCCGGATTTTTGAGATGGATGATCCGAGAAACCGAGGAGTCGTTTGAAAAAGGCTTTTGGTCTAGCGAAAATGTTGAGATGTTGGGTTCGGGAGCCACGTTACGAATGGGGAAGGTTTTTCTTTAAAAAGCACCCCACTCGCCTGGTAGAACCGGTCTTTACTTGATGTTTTCCAAAAGGGGATTTTCAATATCGTTCGGAATATCAAACTCTTTCAATAAATCACGTAGTGGGGAAGGGACATGGGAAATAGATCACATTGAGGTGCATGTGGTGCTATATGTACAGTGGTGATAAAAATGATGTAAGCAAGAAGAACAAACAACACTTAGCAGGCTGCTCGGACCCCAGCGACTGTTCACGGCACCTTGAGCTGCCGTGCGAAGCACCTCAATGTGCCGTGCGTGGTACCTGCTTTCCTGTCAGGCTATTGCAGACTCTCGAAATATTGTTTAACCCACTGCTTTCTTTATATGCCTTTTTGAAAACTCATCAGAAGGCCTACGGCAGTCAGATCACCCCAAAAGGAACGATCCCTTTCTCAAAAACATGTTTTTAAAGTTGTTTTGACATATTTGGTCGTGCGGGTTGATCTTGTAAAAGCTTTTAAAAGTGCCAAAGCATGGCTTGTAGATATGGTCTTATTTTAAGAGATATGAAAGCAGCAAACAAAAGATGCAGATAACCACAAAAGATAAAAACTCAGATCCGAGCAGCCTGCTCACAGTAGCACCAATGTGTAAGATGCCGTGCGCCGAGAGTCAAGGTGCCGTGTGTCTGCTAAGCAAGCCGCGCGGCTCCCCAACCTCAGCACAGTGTTGGTTTTGTTTTCTGGAAAATGAGTTTTGTCAAAATCTAACCAAAAAGGGGGTTAGATCTTCTGACAGAAAAACCCCCTCAGGACCAAGATGGAGTCTAGTCCGAGGAAACTAGTTTATACCTTTGGTCTTGAGCTTGATCAAGGATCTTTGAGGCAAGGGTGTGGATGGATCGTCACGGATGTAAATAGAAGAGGTTGAATGAAACAAAGGGAGTGTGGGTGTGAGTGAGGGTTAGGTATTTTGGGTGGTGAGACTTTGAAGTTAATGAAAGATCAACTTCAATGATGAGAAGAGGGTGAGTGGAAGCACTTAAAGAAGGTCCTTTGGGAAAGACATCCTTTAAAGCTTGGACATGGAGGTGGGAGTAAAGAAGTGGGTGTAGAAACTTAGAGAGAGAAAGTAGAGTGAGAAAGCCAAAATGAAGGTAAGAGAAAGACAAGAGAAAAGCCAAGAGAGGACTCAAAAGAAGGGCTAAGAGGGACCCCTTTCCCTTGAGTGGAGGGGTTAATTTATAGGCAAATGGCCAAGGATTTTGAATTCAAATGGTGGAGGTATTTTCTGGGCGGGCCAGAAGTGCATTTTCGGCTGAGCCAGTCATCAGCTGTGGCTCAAACTAGCGTGGCCGACAGCTTTCTGAGCCAGTCAGCTTTTTGCTCAAGGTGCCGTGCGGTTTAAGTGTGCCGCGCACGGCTACCCTTGAATTTTCAAGGTGCCGTGCGCTCCAGTCTTGCTCCGCACGGCTCCTCTTCCTTCGGTCCAGGGCTCTTTTGGGCTTCATTTGGGCTTTATCTGGGCTTTATCTGGGCTTTTCAGGTTTTTGGTTCTCTTTGGGTTTAGGTAAATCCTTTTTCAAGCTCGCAAAGGAATTGTTTCCTCTATTTCATCATCGGGGTGAACAAAGACCCTCTGAGGTCCGGATTGGGGTGTCTACAGTTGTGCACAACCAAAGCCAGTTTGTCTCCCCTGGAGTTTCTTCGTGAAAGTCCAGAATCTTCCGGATGTTCTCATATCCGTTGCAATTCTTGAATCTCATATTCTCGTCTCTTAATCAGACGAGCATACTCCTCAATTTCCTGTCTCTTCCTGTTGAGGATATCCTCGTTATTGTGCACACTCCTCGAGTGCGCGACCAACTCCCTCCTTCGATGGGACTTACTCATTCTCGTTGATTCTGTGGCTGTCCTTCCCTCTCTGTTCTTGGAGTTTCAATGGATAACTAGGGGCGACCCTTGCTCGTGGTCCTCCTGTTGTGCCCGCCATTGAGCTTTCTTGGAGGATCTGGTGGGCACTTATCGCCTCCCTCACCTAGTTGGTTTTTAGGATCGAGCGGTGTTTTTGGATCTTCTTCCACCATGGTTGTTTTTTCAAAGGGATCTCTTTTATTTCCCACAGACAGTGCCATTGTAAGTGCAAAAAAACGAAAGAGGCTTTAAACAGCACAAGAGGGCAACGGCTACTCGTGACTTCTCATTGGAACCCTAGCACGTCGTCGGAAACCTTATCTGCAAAATAGACAAGGGGTGAGCGCACCTTTGCCTCTCATGGCAAAGGCCCTCCGATGCCTAAGTTAGTATCTCGTACTAGCAGAAAACCCTAATTGTCAGTACGAATATGTGAGAATGCAATGTATTGCGCACGATTTACCTCTAGGTTTGCCTCATATTTATAGATTCTCATATGCTTGTTGTCCAAGTATCCTTGTTGCCCTAGGTTTCCTACCTCGTATAGGAAACCCAGAATATCGTGGATTCTCGTTTCCTTATCAGTTCATTGCGTTAGTCCTCTTAGGACTCTCATTCCATTGCTGGCTGAACTTCCCATTCCGTTGGGTATCTTTTCCAGATCCTATTTTATCAAGACCCTGTTTCCTTTACGGGATACCATTACTTCTAGAACCTTCTGGAGCATTCCCTACGCCTAGGGTTGCTTCTCCCAGAATTCCTCTCCTGTTCAGCATTCTCATCACCGGACAGACTACTTGGACCAGTGACCTCACAGGTCACTGTTCCTTTCCCAGTCTCCTGGTCCAACAACTCCTCATGTTTATTGGACCATGACTTTGTACAGATTCCCTGGACCAAAGACTTCTCATGTCACTGGTACATATCGCTGTTTCATCGTATTGCATGGCGGCTATTCCTATCATATTTATTCCATGGCCCCACGTACCAGGTGTTTGGGCCACAATGGCACATGTTTGGGAATACCTCCCTACAGCTGTGAGCAGATACTTGATTCCCCCGAGTGTTTTTGGCATTTTTCCAAGGATATCAAAGCCCCAGACCGCGAACAGCGATGGACTAGTCATCATCTTAAGAGGGAAGGCAGGTTGATGAATGTAGGATGCTTGCATCCGGCACCAAACATAGCTGTAGACACCCCAATTTGGACTTTTCAAATTTCCTTAATTTGTGGGCCGGAGGCTCCCCGATGATGAACTTGGATTAAAACAAGCCCTGGACTATTCAGGACAATGCTTCTTGTAGGACTTTAAAAGGGAAAATGAAATGTCAAAATAAGTCCCAAGCGCTCAGGAGCGTTCCTAAGCGCTCAAGACAGTTTTTCAAAACCAGGGGTGACTCACTCTTGAGCGCTCGAGAGTAACACTCCCCAGCACTCGAGAACACTCCCGAGTGCTCGAGACCTCTGTGTTGCCCAATGGGTGATGAAGCTTCCCCACTTCCCATGCAACCCATCATTACAGCCGTTAGAGCTGGTTCAAACTTCAGACAACACTCAGCCTTAGTCAGAGGGGAGGTCAGGCCTGAAGATTTTTCAATAAAGATTTGATTCCAAATTTCATTTTCGAAAAATTAGACTATAGGTTATGTTGCCTATATAAAGCCTCACTTCAGCTCAAAACAGGCACAAAATCTCTCTCTCTAAAAACTCTCTGACTGTTCAAAGAAAACCAGCTTTCATTCCTTTGGAAAAACTTGATTTTCAAAAGCAAAGCAACCAAGAATCAAAACATGAAGAAGATGGAGGAAGTTCAAAGCATTATTAGTCACTGATCTTTTGAAGTTTTCTTTTCTCATTCACCTCTCAAAGCTTTTCAAGGAGCAAAGTTCTAATCTAAAAGGTGGAAACTGTCTACTTTAGTGTCAAACAAAAAAGGGTTGTTTTCCTTTCTGAGGGAGGCATCCCAGCCCACCCCAGTCTTTAATACTGGGAGTGTGGTGGGAGGACCTTAGTGTAAAAACAAGAGCAAAGAGGCATAAAGGTGTTTTCTGTGCTAAGCTTACTGGAAGCACTCCCGAGCACTCGGGACTACTCCTGAGCGCTGGAGAATGCCTCCAGTCTCATTTTCCTTCTTTTGGGCATTCAAGTGGACATGCAAGGGGAGTGAAACATGTTTTCAAACAGATTAACTCTTTTGGGGTGTGTTGGTGCAGACGATCTTCCTTTTTCAAAGAAAAATAAAGAAGATTATTTTCATTTAAGGGCATGCAAAAGAGTTTTGGTTCAAAATTTAAAAGGAGAAATTTTCATACGTTAAATATACAAGATCTGGTGTACCAGCATACTACAATGAGGGTATTGGTTGATTGAAATCAGTCCTGGGGTGTAGATCACTCCCAAGCGCTCGAGATCGCTTCCAAGCGCTCGGGAGTGTCTGCATGTCACTCCACCCCATTTTTCTTCCAGTTTGATTCTTATACTGCCTTTGGATGTCCATGCATGTGTCCCTTTATCTCTTAGAACTATAAACTCATTTTTAGGGAGGCAAAGATGCACGGCTTGGAAGAATGGGGTCTGATCCCATTTCACTAAGTCCTCTGTTGAGCTTGTAACATGCTTAAGATTATTCCAGTTTACATTTTTAGTGTTGTATCTTGTTGCACTAACATGATTTGCAGGCTGAGCATGTAATACTCCCAAGCACTCGGGAGTGCTCCCGAGCGCTCGAGAGTGAGATCAGTGACAGGGCTTCAGCTTCTGTCATTTTGCATTTCTTTACCATCTTTCATTATCCTCTGTACATATGCACATGCATGCACCCCTTATGTGATAATATTGTGGATACCTGCTACTTGTTTAATGAAACAAAATCTTTTGAAAAATCCCACAAATGTTTAGTAGAGACCGATTTCAAATCGGGCGAGGGGGGTGCCGTAAAACCCTTCCCCCGTCGTAACGTGGCTTCCGAACCCTTTTCAAATCTCTGGTTTTCAATTCAAAAATCAATTTTCAATCAAAACGCTTTCTCGGGTGGCGAACCATAAATCCGGGTGGCAACTCCTCAAATTTTTCGAATCAAAACAATGTATTTCGGGCCGCCCCGATCCACCCGGGGCTTTGGTAGCCCACAATAGCACTTCACGTATTCCTTCGATTGTTTGACCATCTTAAGCCACCAATAGCCTTGTGTCAATGCTTTGTGGGCAAGTGTTTGTCCACCCATATATGCCCCACAACTACCAAAATGAAGCTCATCTAAGACGCATTCCACTTAATCCTCATGAACGACACGCAAGTCAGGGCCCGTGAATGTTCGCCTATACAAGTTATCGTTCGGATCAAGGAAGTAATTAGCAGCTTGGCATTGGAACTTGTGGGCTTCACACCTGTTCGGAGGAAGAACTTAGTTCTTAAGGTAGGCTACTATTGGATCCATCTGGCTCAGACTAAGAGTAATTACCAATACCAAACAAACGATGGGCTCAAAGCTTGGTGATTCCACTTCATTAAAAACAATCGTGCGACTGCCCGAGGTCAGGTATACTGAAGCCAGACCTGCCAAGGCATCTACATGAGCGTTATGTTCCCGAGCGATCCATTCTACTTCCACACGATTAAATCGTTTAAGAAGGGTCAGAACATGACTAACATAAGCATTCATGCGCTCGTCCCTGGCTTGGTAATCATTGTTAAGGTGGCCCACGATCAGCCGAGAGTCACAAAAAATGTGGACCGAGTCGACATCCATCCGAAGGCCAAGTTGTAGACCAGTGATGAGTGCTTTGTACTCGGCTTCATTATTCGTTGCAGGATAACCGATTGAGACCACACTCTCGTGAGCAGTTCCACTCAGAGAAAAGAGGACAATCCCAGCCCCAACTCCATTAACGTTCGAAGCCCCATCAATTGTCATCCTCCAAGCATCTCCCGAAAAGAGCTTCCATTCTTTCTTAGGCTTCCTACTACCCAAGGTAAATCGAGTACCTAGGGACTCAGGGGGAGGATTGCTCCACTCAACAAGGGCTTCTTTGTCAGCAATTCGAGCTTCTTCCGCAGCAACCACCAAGGTGTTGGCCTCGTCTTTCAAACTAGGAGTGAGTTCAGCAAAGAAGTCGACTAAAGCCTGGCCCTTGATGGTAGTTTGGGGCTCAAACTGGATGTCGTAATTGGCAAGGTCTTGAGAGAACTTCAAGATCCTACTCGACGAATTAGTCTTCCAAAGTACAACCTAAAGAGGAAACTCAGTGAAGACCACAATCCTATGGCAATGAAAGTAAGGCAAAAGGCTTGTTTTAGCTGAGACGAGAGCCAGTGCCAATTTTGCCAAAGGCAGATACGTTGTTTAAGAGTTCGTCATCATTTTGCTCGAATAAAAAATCGGCAAGTGCTCCATCCCTTCCTTTTGAACGAGCGTAGCACTCAAGGCATGATCTAAGACAGCAAGATAGAGGAAGAGATCTTCGTCGAGCAAGGGTGTAACGAGGAGCGGAGTATGGGTGAGGTATTCCTTTAAAGATTGCAAAGCCATCTCACATTCCTCAGTCCACACGAACCTACGTCGACTAGTCTTGATCGCTTGGAAGAAGTGTCGGCAAAGATCTCCCAAATGTCAGATAAAATGATTCAATGCGGCCACCATCCCTGTGAGTCGTTGCACTTCTTTGATTGTCATTGGAGTTTGGAGTTTCTATACGGCTGAGAGTTGCATTGGGTCGGCTTCTACCTTCGGTGGCTTACCATGTACCGCAAGAATTTTCCCGATCCAACACCAAACGCACACTTCTCGGCATTCAGACGAAGCTTATGTTCCTTCAAAATGGCAAAGATTTCGGCCAAGTCCCGAAGGTGGTCTACACTGAGCTTACTCTTGTAGACCATATCGTCAACGTATGCTTCCATTGTTTTCCCGAGCTTGGAGAGAAACATTTTGGTTACTGCTCATTGAAAGGTAGCTCCAATGTTTTTCAATCCGAATTGAACAACGTTATAACAATATGTTCCGCATAGAAAGATGAATGTCATTTTCTTTTAATCGTCCTCCGCCAAGGCAATCTGGTGGTAACCTCGGTATGCATCCATAAAACTCAGTCGTTCGTATCCCACGGTTGCATCCACCATATGTTCAATCCGAGGGAGAGGCAAGTGATCCATCGGGCAAGCATCATTGAGATTTGTGTAGTCGATGCAAACCCTTAGCTTTCCATTCATTTTTGGGACAACAATGGGATTTGCTAGCCAAGTGGGATACAAGATCTCTCGAATAGCCCCAGCCTTCAGTAGCAGATCCACTTCTGTCATCACTGCCTCCACATGTAATGCAGCCGAATGACAAACCTTCTGAACAATTGGTCTCCGGCTTGGATCGACGTTAAGAGAATGAGAGGCAAACGAGGGATCTATGCCCGGCATTTCTTGTAGGGTCCAAGCAAATACTTCAATATTTTCCTTGAGGAAATTAAACATCTCAATACGCTTGGTCTCATCCAAAGAACTGCCGACGAGAAATATCATCCTCCATCTTCGGTAATTGGCATCCTCATAAGCTCTTCGATTGTGAAGCTCGTAGTAGAAGATCTTGAGCTCTCAGCGCGAATGACGCTTGCTAACCGTGGACGAGAAGTTGTGGGCTGGACCCTTAGGGTGTGCTCTAGCAACTCGAAGATGGTTCGACGTTTGGAAGCTATTGGTTCGAAAGTTGGTGCT
Source organism: Rhododendron molle (assembly GCA_025413875.1). Taxonomy (NCBI): domain Eukaryota; kingdom Viridiplantae; phylum Streptophyta; class Magnoliopsida; order Ericales; family Ericaceae; genus Rhododendron; species Rhododendron molle. Next base: position 27,434,793 of record CM046389.1, read on the forward strand.
TGGCTTGATTTCCTACTTCGTTTGTGTGCCTTCTTCGAACGGCTTGGTTCTGCAGGGTGGTCGTGGGTAGGTGTGATGACCATGCCACCATCCCAATCTTTGAGCTATTGCTAGAGTAAGGTTATGACCGTCACTTTGCGCTTTTGTTCTGCCAAGGCGATATCTAGCTCGGTGGGAGGGAATGAAAGTTGATGAGAAACTGGCAGAACGGTCCTCGCAGCTTGTCTGGGTTCGAGATTAAAGTTCTTCGGCCCTAGAGTTGGAAGGCGTTGAGTCATATCCTTAGGTGAGGAAGAAAGGAAGAGAAGGGAGCAGATGATCTAGAGTTGAAATCAGGCCCACTTTGTGTTAGGGAAAAACATATGCCGTCCCCAGTAGAGTCGCCAATTGTGGGGGGCTAATTTAACCTTGAACCTTCTAAATCCTTTCTTCTCATTGTTGAATCGTTGTGGAATGATATCATACTTCGTGTACCTACGGACCGTAAGGTGGTGTTCCTCCAGGAAGAAGCTCCGACTATCAAGTCAATATGTGAAGGAAGAAGAAGAAGTATAGTAAGAAATATTGCTAGGAGAAAGAAAAGTGTAGTTGAGAGAGTTTTAGACCTTTTCCCACGAAGGGGTACTCATCTATTTATAGGCACAAGTTTGGAGTGTTGAACAAGGTGAAATGCCTTGCACGCGCGACACTACGCTCGGATGACGTCACGTGTCAAAGGCATTTAATGAACGCCGCCCTTCCAGGATTGCAAAGCCACATTAGTCAATGCCAGAGATGTCAACTCGGTTATAGAGAGGGCACCATGCCTACTATTGGGTTTATCAACGAAAGCTTCCAGAACGCTCCACAACAACCACTTCTGAGGGAACCTCCCGAGTGAACATGTCTCTGAGTAACTTCAATCCCTCCAAGCATAGACTGCGTCCGCCAAGTAACAAAAAGTCCACTGAACGAGAGAACTTTACCAAGTGAAAGAAAGAGTTACCGAGCGACGTAGTAGCCCATCGTTCGGTTAAACAACTAAGGCTCAAGAAGACGCCTATGGCCCGTTTATCATTCGAGAAAGGTGTAATATGACGTGTCAACAAGCAATCTAACTTACAAACAAACTGAGACAACTGATCGAATGATTGGTTCACATGGTCACCCCTCCGAACTCTTTGAACCTTCGGATATTTTGGCCCACTACACACGCTAGTATATTTGTGGGTGCCACCGTGCCATGCTTATTCTCAGTTGTTTGATTTTCTTGTTGTTAATCCTTTATACTGTTGATCATGAATATATGTTCCCATTTCGTCAATTTGCAGTTGAAACTTGATCATTTTATACACAGGTATTGTTCATGTCTTGATGAAAATGTTGGTCTAGCACCTGATGTCATATGAATATGAGTTTAGTGTTATGAAGTGATGATTGGATGATTGCATAGTGATGATGTCATGGATTACATCATCACCCTTTCCTTACCTTGGAAGAAAATGGCTGAGGCGGTTAGCGGCGGTGATTTTATCACCCCTTTATTACACATTAGGTCCTTCAAGTCTTTGTTTACTACAAGGTTAGTCCCTAGCCCACTCTCTATAAATAGGGACTTCAGTTATCAGTTTTATAAATTCAAAAAACTGCAGAGATACTATTGAAAAGGAGTGAAAGTGAGGCTATGGGAAATACTTCAATAATATTCTGTTAGTCCAGAACACTAACCTCTCTCTCTCTCTTGATAGTTCTTGAAGTAACTATCTTTTCATATATATTGTGTTCTCTAGTTCTTGTTCTTTATTTTATAACACGTTATCAGCATGACTCTAGCCAGCTGAGATAAAGGTATGTGAGATAATTATTGTATTATCTTTCACTTCTTAATGTTATGTATATAGCAAGATACATGGAAGAGAATGGTTTCCACGTTCCCCTGCTATTTTATTTATTATACTATTTTCATAATGGGACAACATGGAAGAGAATGGTTTCCACCTTCCCCTGCTATTTTATTTATTATACTATTTTCATAATGGGACAACATGGAAGAGTATGGTGTCCACCTTCCCCCGTTTTTCATGTGTGATATCGTTCACATGAATACCTAAAGTATTCACTAAAATTCAAATACTTGAAGTATTTATGAAACACCCAAAGTGTTTATTGTCAATTGAATACCTAAGTATTTTCATTTCTGAATACCAGCAGTATTCGTTAGCCAAACTACCAGGAGTACTTTTGACTGAGAAAATTGATACTTGAAGTATCCTACTTATTGCCACAAAGTGGATAGGTCTGTGGTATTGAATCCACCATGCTGTTTTGAACCCGTGGCCCTCTTAAAGAGAGCATGATTCATGTGATTTAGAAAAATAACGGATTTGTAAGGGGTAACCGGATTAGATATTTTTGTTATCTGTTTGCTTTATAGCAATGCAATATGAGTCTGACAAATTTACACCTTTTATTCATGATAAATCCAGTAGATTTATTATGTTCATTTCAATGGATCTAAAGATCATAAATAAATCCAACAGATTTATTATTTTTGTTGATCCAGAAAATCATATTAATCCTTAAGATTAATTATGGATTCATATTTAATCTCGAAGATTAAATATTTGAATAATATGCAGAAGTTCCTGTTTGATCTGGTAGATCAATTATAGAGAAATAATTAATTCAGAAGATTAAACATTTAGAATTTTGCATGAGGTTGATTTAAACGAATCGTTGTTCTTTTAGAATAATCAATCTATTATTATACATAATTGTATATGTTACTATTCATATTTATGTTTACTGGTCATCATCACTATTCATCACTGTAGCAAATGAGAAAAAGTGGATGGGTCCCTTTTGATTAGTCCGCCACACTACTTGAACCCGTGACCTCCCTAATGGAAGCCCCAAACCCTAGCTACTAAGCTAACCCTAGTGACTAAGTTACATAGAATGAATTTATATATTTATAATGGGCCATATTGGGTCAGTGCATCTATACGTATGAACAATGTCATACAGATGAATAATGATGTACTTATGAACAGTGCTATATGTGAATAGTACTATATGGATGAATAGTGCTAAATAGTATTTTTACTATTTATGAATAGTTTCAAATAGTATTATTACTATTCATGTCCGATTCTTTAAAAGGCACGATTTTGTTTTCTTTCCATTTTTAAGGCGGAATTTTCACACCTCTAATATGCTCCTATAGTAGCATTTAGTTAGCAGGATATTCTGTATTTATTAAATTGTGTTTTATGATTGAAAAGAATAAAGAGCCCTTACTGAAAAATCACAAATTTCGTTCAATTTGTTCTATACCATTCCCAGAAGCAAATGGAGTGAATTTCAATGAGTTATTTCCTGAAGCAAATGAAATCTCATGTAATGGGCAGTTCTCAGAAGCGAACAGTCATGAGTAGTTCCCAAAAGTGATGAAGTCTCATTTTTGAGGCTGAAATCATGACCATGGGCCTTACGTAACAAATTTCCCGGACGGAATATTCATGGCAAGAATCCTAAATCACTCTACCTGAGGTAGAATAAGCCTGAAGCTTGAAAGATAAAGGGAAGATTTCGTAGGATAAATCTCTCAAGGATACTAAAGTCTCTAAAAGAACTAATTGTGTTGCCTATTGAAATAAATGTTGTGATTAACAATACACCTCAGTTTAAAAGATCAAGAAGAACTCTATTTAGAGAATTGTCGTAGTGAAATTATGATTAAAGGCAAAAATGCATATTTGTATATTACTCTTGTATCCAGTTGGAAGCTGATACTAGAAGATCGACATGCGTTCTTATTATGAGTTATATCATACGAGAATAAAAAAAAAGATTGAATCATGTCTGGTGATGCACCAGAAGTGCAACAACCTGAAGTTGTTTATATAAACAATTATGATGCATTGAATTTTTCTAATGGGCGAAGGGGAGGAATACAATTTTCTTCCTTCCTATGTGTCCTATTAGGCGCCATTTCCCCCCATTTTCAAATTTTAAACTCTTCTCCTCCTTCCACACTTCTTCTCCTCTCTATATATTCAACCACTCAATTCATATCTCTCCATCTCTCTCTCTCTCTCTCTCTCTCTCTCTCTGTTTTCATTTTCTGAAAGCCGCTTCAAATCCTATCTTTACAAAATCAAATAATGGTGGACTACCCACAAGGTTTACCATATGAGTTTTGGGAAAGAGAGATAGAACGAGTGGAGATGAGTATATTTTTCCGTTGTCTACGGCTGTGGCTTTTCAGCTTCATTTTGATATGTTCGTTACTTTCTTTAAGAATGCCACCATGGTTTGGGTTGAATGTGAGTTTGAGCATTCTGTGGAAATAGATTCTTATTTTGGTTATCGCTCTTGCTGCCATTATCCAAGAGTATGAAAATCGATGGCATAAAACTTTCTATGAGGGGAGATATAATGATACGGGGAAGGTGAGTCTTGGTAATGGACAACGGAGAAATAGAGAAATCCACTATTTTGATTTTCTTTTACTTTATGTAATGCTTGAAGGTTGAGTGAATAAAAATCGTTGTAATATCAAAAACCAAATATCTCCACCAAGTTTGAAAATTTCATAGCACTGCCTCTTTTGTCATTGGCAATTTTACAAGGTTAACTTCTTTGGCTCCCAAATGGGACAATGCTATATAGGGCCATGCCATTCTACCTACTGCATTTCTAATAACGCATATAATTAAATGCTCACCATTACTATTCGTTTTCAGTCAACAATCCAACATTAACCACCTGAAGCTTTTTGGTTGTATTATTCTCGTCTTGGCTATCTTGAGCCATTATCATATGATATCTTAAAGGAACATTTTGAGGATTGTAATTTCAATGAAACAGTTTTTGTGGCATTAGGGGGAGAAAACTCTCAGTATGAAGTTTGACTTGAAGTCACTTGGAATATCTCGACTTTATCTTGTAATAGTCAATGTGAACGTGAAGTTCAAAGGATCATTCATTTATTGAGTATTACAAATCAAATGCCTAACGCATTCACTAACATAAAAGGAATAACAAAGTCTCATACATTTGCTGTTAACATCCCATAAAGAATAGAGGTCCCTGTTGGATGAGTCGCTGACAAAACAACAAATGAGTTCAAGACATGCCAGAAGCATGTGAGACTTGTCAGTGTTACGGGTAAAAATCCCTGAAAAGGAAAAATTCCAAGGTGGAGAATGTGGTGCTCCTGAAGAAGCCAAATTCAGTGCTCTTGAAGAGATCTAGCTAAAAACTGTAAATACTCCTATAGAAGTGAAACCCATATTTCCTCTAGAAAAGGGATCTCTTGAACAGAATTCTCCTGAAAAACTATCCCCTGAAGAGGACCAGGTACTTGAAAACAATGAGATCTCAATACACTACATAAATTAAGAAGTATGGGATAGAAACAAAATCGTTGTAGATAACATATTCTAGTTCGAAGTTGCTCTGGACATTACCAGAAGTAATGGAGAAATCATTACCAAAAGTAATTAATGATGAAAATGAACCACAATCCGTGGGAGAATGTCGACATAGAAATAATTGACCAATGTGGAAAGAAGCAACACAAGCAAAGTTGAACTCTCTTGCAAAACGAGAAGTTTTTGGACTTGTAATATGAGTCCCTGAAGGATAGGGAATGCCTAAAGTGTATTATTCAAAACCTAGAAGTGTTTATTTTGTCAAGATAAAAGTTCATTATACGAATTGAGGCAATCCAAATGCATGTGGTACGTCATCTCAATGGATATTTATTGAAAGAAGTATATCAGAATGATCCAATTTGTCCATGCGTTTTTTTATTTGAAAAGCAGAAATCGGATTTGTCGTCATTACGATTTATGTTGATGATCTAAAGCTTGTTGGAACTCCAAAAGTGTTTATCAAAATCGTTGTATATTTGGAAAGGAAATTTGGGATGAAAGATCTTGGCAAAACAAAATTTTGCATCGACTTGCAAATCGAGCACTTGCGAAGATAAGATTTTAGTCCATCAGAACATATACAGAAAAAGTCCAGAAGCACTTTTACATGGATAAAGTTTATCTTTTGAGCACTCCAATGGTTGTTCGATCACTTGAAGTGAACAAGGATCCCTTTTGTCCTCAAGAAAATGGTCAACCACCACTTGGTCCTGAAGAACCATACATAAGTGGAATCAGTGCTCTTATGTATCTTGCCAATTGCACATAGTCCAATATTGCCTTCTCCGTCAATTGATTGGCCAGGTACTGTTCGTGTCCCACCAAAAGGTATTGGAATGGAATTAAGCTTATTCTACACTATCCATAAGGCACAATGAACATGGACTTACTTTATCCAAACGGCTCAAAGCCAGAGCTAGTTGGAAATGCAGATGCTGGTTATCTATCTGATCCACACAAAGCTCGATCACAAACAGGGTAAATCTTTACCTATGGTTGCACTGCTATATCAGGACATTCGGTAAAGCAAACATTGTCTGCCACATCCTCCAATCATCTTGAGATTCTAGCAATTCATGAAGCAAGCTGGGAATCTATATGGTTGAGGTCCATGATACAACATATCAAAAAGAGAAGTGGATTATCTTCAATCAAAGATAGCCCAACAACATTATATGAAGATAAAATCACACAAATCAAGGATGGCTATATCAAGGGTGACAGGACAAAGCACATCTCTCCTAAATTCTTTTGTTCACATGAGCTTCAGAAGAATGGAGACATTGGTGTCCAACAGATACGTTCTAATGACAATTTGGCGGACTTGTTTACCAAGGCATTAACAACTGCAACGTTTAGGAAACTTGTTCATGATATTAGGATGCGGCTGCTCAAAGATTTACCATCCACCATTGAGGGGGAGATAATGACCTGAAGTCCATTTGTCGATTACACTCTTTTTCCTTCGTCTAAGGTTTTTTCCCACTGGGTTTTCCTTGGCAAGTTTTTAATGAGGCAATCTGTTAGCATTTACCCTTATTGACGTGAAGTTCATTTGTCGATTGTACTCTTTTTCCTTCGTCTAAGGTTTTTTCCCACTGGGTTTCCCTTAGCAAGGTTTTAATGAGGCAATCTATAGGTATTTACCCCCTTATAAGAAACACAAGAATAATGTACTCTTTTATCCTTCATCAATGATTTTTCCCACTGGGTTTTCCTTGGCAAGGTTTTAACGAGGCATCTTATTAGTACATGATCATCCGACCAAGGGAGAGTATTGTGAAGTGATGATTGGATGATTGCATAGTGATGATGTCATGGATGACATCATCACCCTTTCCTTACCTTGGAAGAAAATGGCTGAGGCGGTGCTTTTATCATCCTTTTATTACACATTAGGTCCCTTAAGTCTTTGTTTACTACAAAGTTAGTCCCTAGCTCATTCTTTATAAATAGGGACTTCAGTTATCAGTTTTATAAATCATCCTTTTATTACACATTAGGTCCCTTAAGTCTTTGTTTACTACAAAGTTAGTCCCTAGCTCATTCTTTATAAATAGGGACTTCAGTTATCAGTTTTATAAATTCAGAAAACCACAGAGATACTATTATGAAGGAGTGAAAGTGAGGCTATGGGAAATACATCAATATTATTGTACTAGTCCATAAGACTAACCTCCCTCTCTTGATAGTTCCTGAAGCAACTATTTTTTCATATATATTATGTTCTCTAGTTCTTGTTCTTTATTTTTATAACATTTAGCAACTTATTTGTAGACACCCCAATCTAGGCTTCCAGATTAGTTTACTTATGGTTTCTGATTCCCCGATGATGAAACGGATCAAGAACACCCCGGGAATGTCGAGTGTTTGAGCTTTGACTGTTTGCAAAACCCTTGAACTTAACCTAATCCTATGCCACTTCAAAAAGCCAAAAACCCTAATGGCACGCGTTGGTTGAGAACCAGTGTGCGCGGGTCAAATTGACATGTGTTGGTCAATAGTCAAGGCTTGGCCTTTGACAAGCACGTGTGTTGGTTTGACTCGCACGCGCAAGTTTAGGACTTGCGCACGCGGGTCAAGCTGACAGGTGTGGTCAATAGTCAAAGCTTAACCATTGATCCACGCGCGCCAGGGCAGCACCAGCGCGCGTGCCGGAGCGCAACCCACGCGTACCGGTCCAAGCTGTCCCCATCACCTCTATGGGTTGGTAGGCTTAACCACCAAGCAACCTGAGTCAGACCTCGTGGACTGGCTGAGCTCCTCTCTTTGCATCACCTTACTTCCACCAACCCTTGTTTGGTTCGTTTTATCTCCTCCATAGACCATTTCCACCACTTTCCCTATAAATACCCCCCATGGTTCTTCCATTAAAAGGGTTCTAAGATTTCAAAAGGTTAAAAAATCCTAACCCTAATACCAAGCAACAAGCCACCTTGTTTCTACCACTCAAAAGTATCCAACCTCAACTCAACTCAACTCGAATCTCAAATACTCTTTCAAACCCAAAACCAAAGGTATAGCATACCTACTATTTTATGTTCTGATCCCTGAGGGGGGCTGGTAGGGTCAAGGCTGGTAATCAATACCATGCCATGGCCCTAAAGCTGGCAAGGTTTCAAAAATCGTCGTGGTAGGAACCAGCGCGCATGGATCTGCCTCTAGCGCGCGCCACTCTGTGGTCGCGCGCGCAGATCTGTGTGGAGATTAGTGTCCTATTATTTTATGCCTTACTATGTATATAGATCACTGTTAAGCATGTAAAAAACCAGTTCACTGCTTTCCCTTATTAGAAATGCTAGCTGTAGTTCAATAAGCTTACCTGCTACTGTGGGGTACCCCTGGGATCTTTCTAGATATATCCCAGAACCCAGAAACATGTAAACCAAACACTGGTCAAATGGTTCAGACCCGCACGCGGTAGTCTATCTCCGCCCAATGGCTGGCCTTGCATGGGTAACAAGGCCCTTGGCCATTATTTTATCCCCACACTTTGTTAGTTTTTAGGGCTTTTAGCCTTTAAATTGTATATTATGCTGCCTATAAACTGCTTGGTTTGTCCTGAGTGTGCACTGGTCCTTCCAGAGCACAGAGGGTTTGAAAATAAGAGCTGTGGGCTTAGGCTTACTGGTGCGCGCAAGTCTTGTAGTAGCGCGCACAGGTTTGGTCAGTATGTAGTGACTTGATCAGTGCATGCTGGTTTCTTCCTGCGCACGACACTCCAAAACAGTGCCTTCCAGTCTATTTAAACTCCCACAGCAGTCTGTTTAAACTCCCACAGCAGTCTGTTTTCATCCTATACTAACTGCTCATCCATGCTATTCAATCACATCCAACAAAATGTTACAGTCTTAATCCCCGATTAATTGTTTCATCGCCCTAATTGGCTAAAAATCGATTAATAAAAGAAGAATCACAACATTTTCCCAAAATGCCTAAGTAGAGACTGATCTCGGGATTGGGCGAGAGGTGTGCCTTAAAACCCTTCCCCACTCGTAACCTGGCTCCCGAACCCAGATATGGTTATGACGGATTGGTTTCTTTCACTTTTTTAAAATCAAATAGCTCGGCAGGTGCTTCGAAATATGGTTCCTTGGGTGTCGGACCTTCAAACCCAAGTGGCGACTCTATATTCCGAGCACTTGCATCCGCGCTCGCGCTCCCTTGATCCGGGCCCTTGCTTCAAGAAAGGAACGGAATCCTTTTCCAGGCATGCTGCCCACAGTGGCGACTCTACTGGGGATCATCGAACCAATATTAATCCATACTTAGAGTTTAATACATTTGTGAACAATTCTTTAAAAGTTTGTCAAATCGGTGAGCTTCACGATGTTGAAGGTTGGAATGATGATTTAACAGGACCCCGCATCCGGCCAATCTAATCTGGGACTTTTTCAATTGTTCACTTACGTAGTTTCCTCTAAAGATGGACTAAATAAAGTGAGCCAAATTTGAAAAGGCATTTTGCGATTTTGTGATTCTTTTTCTTCTTAAATCAATTTTTAGCATTTCTCATTTGCATCGATGTGGGATAGCCTTGTTGGATCGTTTTGGCAATCCGGCATGGTTTACCGGAGCCCGAGGACCCTGAATGACCAACAACCTTCGACGATGATGGGTCAATCTATCGTTCGACTGTTGCTTTGCAAAAAATGCGGGCAACAGGAGGTATATCTGTGGCCTTAGTCCAAGGAACCTGTTACAAGCCGAAACCGGCCTTTGCATATATAGAGCACTAGAACTCTCCAAACTAGGACAGGTACCTACAGGGTAAGATCTATTTGCATCTAACCCCGTAACGGTCTATGTGTTACTGCTTTCCCTATCGCATGTACTGTACATGCATTATTCTGCATAAGAGCATGCTTAAGGTGGTTCTTTTTTTCGAGTTTGTCTTGCGCTGTCTAAGACGTTGTTGGACCCGATAATGAGTCCTTCATTCTTTCGAATGTTCGTTGTCAATCGCAAAGTCCTTAGTTCAATGAGACTTTGAGAAATCAAAATTTGCTAAATCCTCGGCTCATGTCTGGTTAAGGATTCAACCGACAATAAGGAACAACGAAGTCCTAATGCCGTGTCACTGGCGCCACCCAGATTGAAGTGCGTTGTCACTATACACTGCGGCGTGCAAGGTTAAGGTGCCATGTCATCAATACCAAGTTGTTCCAAGTTTAAAGTTGAACCTTCAAATGGGACTAGTCGAAGATTTAGTCTATCTTGACATCTTTTAGGATCTGTCGATCTACTCAGAGACACATCGCCGAAAAGAATTCTGAGGATTCCGGCCACGTCTAAAATGCGTGAGGCAAACTCGTCTCTGGAACTATACATGCATGTTATTTTGCACAGGAGCATGTTTAGGGCGGCTTCTAGGTTGTCTCTCGCTTTCGAGTCTGTCTTATGCTTCTTAGGATGCTGCTAGACCGATGAAGAGTCGTGCATCTCGATGGTGCACGTTGTTAATTTTTCAAAAGTCCTTAGATCAGCGAGACTTTGAGAAATCAAAATTTACTAAATCCTTGGCTCCTGCCCGATTGAGGATTCAACTGAAAATGAGGAACCACAAAGTATTGATGCCGTGACACTGGTATCATTCAGGTTACAAGTGCCTCATCACTTACAACCACCCCAGCTAAAGCGTGATGTCGCTAACACCACCCCGATTAAGGTGTCACGCCATCAATACCGAGTGGTTTCAAATTCAAAGTTAAAGCCTCAAATGGGACTAATCAAAGACTTAGTCTGTTGTGACGTCTCTTAAGATCAATTTGATCTATTCAAAGGATACACCCTCGAAAAGAAATCTGAGGATTTTTGGCAGCGTCCGAACATCGTGAGACGAGCTCGTCTCTAGTTCTAGAGTCTAGGAGGACACTAATGACGATGACCTGTGCATTTTTTTTCTTTTAATTCTTTCAATAAACAGCTGAAGGGACATCACTGAGCTTTCACATTACTTTACTGTCCAAAGCTTTGGGCCACTGCACCGTCGAAAAAAAAAGTTGCTGAAAAGAAGAGCCAAACCTGCTTGGGAACATCTGCCAGGGCTATTATACCTACGCTTCCAAGGTCATATCACATTCCTCATTCATCAATCCAGAATGGCAGCACAAATGGAGCTGGTTGAGCTCAAGAAAGCTGTAGAGGAATTGGGTCACAAGATGGACAAACAAATGGTTATAGTCCAGGGACTGATTGGCCTCTTTACCTCCACAGCCCCGCAATCGGATATGGGGCTAGTCAAAGAACCTTCTCAAGCCTACCACCCTTCAACGGTCGGAATCAAGCTGTGCTCAAGAGACATGTTCAAAGACTTGGCTAAATTCCATGAGGTCAGGACTCACCCAAAGGAGGATGCTGATTCCTTGTTCAAAGTCAATGCCAAAGGGGAGGACATGCTTAGTGATGAAGTCAACCTTAAAGGCAAAAGAGTTCATCCTGTTGACAGTATGACGCAGTGCAGTTCCAAAGCAAGCAAACGTTCCACCTTGGACCCTCAAAGCTTCCGGGCCCGAACCCAACCTCGGAGTTTCTCTGTATTCGAGGCATCTCTATCCGCTATGATGGAAAAGCTCATCAAATCTGGGCATCTCAAATCTTTGACCCCCAACTCTTCCTCCCAAAGTCCTATCTACTGGTTGCAACCCTAACGCCTATTAAGTTTTCCATCAAATGCCTGGCCATCTCACTGATACCTGCTTCCGCCTTCGACATGAGATCCAAGATCTCAGCGATAACGGCACCGTTCAAACTCCACCCTTATCAAAGCCCAATGTCATATCCAACTCCCTGCCTCAACATAATTCTAACCCATTTGTTAGCCAGATATCCCTCATCTCCACTCAAATCAACCTGAGCTCCACTATATTCAATCCTAGCCACTATATCATTCCCGAAAATCGACCCAAACCCATCGTATCCATACAGTCCGGGCCGGACGACAGCCTGCTGGCTGCTGTTCGTGCAATTGGGACTTTCTCTGCCAACACCTGGATTGACAGTGATGAGGGGCTTACAAAGGAGAGGACCGATTGGCTGAGGACCATTGATCAAAGAAGCACCAAGTAGGTTTGGTCGAAGAAGCTGAGGAAGCCGAAGTGCTGTTGCTTTGCCCTGAAGCCCACTGGATCCTACCTCTTTTATGGAAGCTATACGTAGCTTTTTAAATTTTGCATTTTCAAAATCGCATCTAGTTTGCATTGGCGATATGTCTGAGTTTGACACGGAGTCTTTTGCGTTTGTCTAAGTCTAGCTCTGAGTCAGAGTTTGTGCCTCTTGGCCCTCTAAGACATAGCTTTTGTTTCAAGTTTTGAGTCTGCTGTACTTGGCAAACCCGAGGGTTTTATGATATGCTTTATCTTACTTCTAAGTAATTTGCTGGCTTTTATATAAACTGTGTTGACTCTGGTGACGAAGAGTTCGATGGGATCATCCCAAAGAAATGTGTTCTCTCGCCGAAAGAGAAGACAAAAGGCATGCTCAGCCTGTTAAAAGAAGAAGTAATTTCAATAAACTTGAAAGATGAAGTAAACCCCCGAATGGCTCAAAATTGGTTCAAAGCTGTCAACAGAGGAGCATTGCGCCCGGTCAGATAGGCTAAAAGAATTCATCGATGTCTTGGCATCATCTCACAAGGACACGCCTAGCGTTGATCCTGAGATAAATAAGAGTCAAATCCCATACTACCGGGTGCCAGTCCAGAAAAAGAAGCAGAAGACTTCGGGCCTTGTGCCGTGTTCAAAGCAATAACAGCGGTGTTCCGCTAAGCACAAATGAGAAAGTGTAAAAACGGCCCGGAGCCTTCATTATCAAAGCCATTTTATCTGGGGCTATGGCCAAAGATCATCGGTCTCGACGGCAACAAATTCAATACCTTGGTCAACCTAGATCAATCCAAAAGCTACTTTTCCCTAAGAGAAGCTCGTTGGGCTGAAAACCCCAAGGGTGGGCAGTTCCAAGCAAAAGTTAAAGCAGCCTGCTAGACCGAAAACCTATGAAGGGGGTCTAGGCAAAAGTAATAAGCAATTGTTGAAAGCCTGCTAGGCCAAAAACCTATGAAGGGAGTCTAGCCATATCATCAACGACGATCAGCCATATCGTCCGTCTTAGTCATTCAGCGACAATCAGCCATATCGTATGTTTCCAATCCACAACAACAATCAGCATATCGTCTGATGGTCTGTTCATCTACAACTAATTATTCCCCAGGAGAGTCCGCCATGGCCTGTCCCGAACAACCACCTTCAGTCTAGCCAAAAGCGCATCTTCCAGCAACTTTATTGCTCTGTCTCGAATGGTCTTTGATAAAGAGATTGGCTCTGATTCCCAATAGATAAAATTCAACGTACCTGACACGATCTACCCGTGTTTGTTGGAATGCTTTGTGCCGAAGATAGCTTGATCCCTAGCAACTACGGCGTGCCCCGTCCACATCTGCAGCGATAGCTTGTCATATCCAAATTCGATCAACAAGCGGTGATGCAATCGTTCACTTCTACTTCCATCCCAAGCAATGGACCGTCTGTCCATTTCTCCAATCAGGTTCCTTAAGTTTACAAGTCTACTTCGCTAGTATTCTTTGTTCTGCATTGCCTTGAGGGGTGTCTAGAAATCTTTGACGTTGCTTGTACCAAGTCAATGGTGCTCCAAGTGCCGTCAAAAAGAGGCTACTGTAGACACCCCAATTTGGGCTTCCAGATTAGTTTACTTACAGTTTCTAATTCCCCGATGATGAAACGGATTAAGAACACCCCAGGAATGTCGAGTGTTTGAGTTTTGAGTGTTTGCAAAACCCGTGAACTTAACCTAATCCTAAGCCACTTCAAAGAGCCAAAAACCCTAATGGCACGAGTTGGTTGAGAACTAGTGTGCGCGGGTCAAATTGATAGGTGTTGATCAACAGTCAAGGCTTAGCCTTAGACCAGCACGTGTGTTGGTTTGACTCACGCGCGGGTTTATGACTTGCGCGAACGGGTCAAGCTACCAAGTGTGGCCAACAATCAAAGCTTGACCATTAACCCACGCACACCAAGGCGCCACCAGCGCGCCCATCCAAGCTGTCCCCATCACCTTTATGGGTTGGTAGGCTTAACCACCAAGCAACCTCAGCCAGACCTCGTGGACTGGCTGAGCTCCTTACTTTGCATCATCTACCTTCCACCAACCCTTGTTCGATAGGTTGTATCTCCTGTATATACCATTTCCACCACTTTCCCTATAAATACCTCACATGGTTCTTCCATTAAAAGGGTTCCAAGATTTCAAAAGTTAAAAAAATCCTAACCCTAATACCAAGCAACAAGCCACCTTGTTTATACCACTCAAAAGTATCCAACCTCAACTCAACTCGAAGCTCAAATACTCTTTCAAACCTAAAACCAAAGGTATATCATACCTACTGTTTTCTGTTCTGATCCTTGAGGGGGGCTGGCAGGGTCAAGGCTGGTAATCAATACCATGCCATGGCCCTAAAGCTGGCAAGGTTTCAAAAATCGTCATGGTAGAAACCAGCGCGCGCGGATCTGCCTCTAGAGCGCGCCACTTTGTGGTCGTATGCGTAGATCCGTGTGGGGATTTGTGTCCTACTGTTTTATGCCTTACTATGCATATAGATCACTGTGCTGTCTCACTCAATCTCGCAAGGTCGCTTAGCTACAGGCAGCTCCTTCAGCTTCTAGCGAGGAAGCCTCAGTCTCTTTGTTGTTCAGAAACAAAGAAGCATGTAAATAACCAGTTTACTGCTTTCCCTTATTAGAAATGCTAGCTATAGTTCAATATGCTTACTTGCTGCTGTGGGGTACCCCTGGGATCTTTCTGGATATATCCCAGAACCCATAAACATGTAAACCAAACACTGGTTAAATGGTACAGACCCCCGCGCGCCAGAGCACAATACGTGCGCGCCAGTCTGTCTCCGACCAGTGGCTGGCCTTGCATGGGGTAACTTGGCCCTTGTCTATTATTTTATCCCCACACTATTTATGGGGTGCTTTGTTAGTTTTTAGGGCTTTTAGCCTTTAAATTGTATATTATGCTGCCTGTAAACTGCTTGGTTTGTCCTGAGTGTGCACTGGTCCTTCCAGAGCCCAAAGGGTTTGAAAATAAGAGTTGTGGGCTTAGGCTTACTGGCACGCGCAGGTTTGGTCAGCATGCAGTGACTTGATCAGTGCATGCTAGTTTCTTCCTATGCACGATACTCCAAAACAGTGCCTTTTAGTCTGATTAAACTCCCACAACAGTTTGTTTTCATCCTATACTAACTGCTCATCCATGCTATTTAATCACATCCTACAAAATGTTACAGTCATAATCCCTGATTAACTGTTTCCCCGCCCTAATTGGCTAAAAATCGATTAATAAAAGAAGAATCACAACATTTTCACAAAATGTCAAGTAGAGACCAATCTCCAGATTGGGCGAGAGGGGTGCCTTTAAACCCTTCCCCTCTCGCAACCTGGCTCCCGAACCCAGATATAGTTATGGTAGGCTAATTTCCTTCACTTTTTCAAAATCAAAATAGCGCGGCCGGTGCTTCAAAATACGGTTTCTTGGGTGTCGGACCTTCAAACTCGAGTGGCGACTCTGTATTGTAAGCGCTTGCATCCGCCCGCGCACTCCCTCGATCCGAGCCCTTGCTTTAGGAAAGGAATGGAATCCTTTTCCAGGGCATGCTGCCCACATTATTTTTTTATTTTTTTTAAAGAACAGGAGTCTAGCAACTGATCAAAAGCTTTTAGCCAAGAATGTCAAAGCCACCACCCCACAACTAAACCACTAATTGGACCCACCCACAGTGCATAAACCTCCGGGCAACCAGAAGCAAACCACCGCCCCGACCAGCTTGGTAAATCATGGTACCACCACAGAAAGGAGTAGAAACCCTACCTAGCATGGTACCACTTTGGAGAGGAGTCGAACCCTACCCAAATTTAGGCAAAGCCCTTCCCCTTCCGTTGGGGCAATCCTAAGGGTGATCATTTTCTTTTCCTTGTTAGCGTGAAATACTGAAATCACCCTTCTTTATTCATTGACAAAATCAACAATAAGTCTACACCCACGGCTCTACTTCATTGCTCCACCCACCGTTGCAGACGTGGTGTGGGACCACACCTCTGTTTCTAAAAAAAATGCCACTAGTAATGCCACTCCTAAAATATATAATGTCATCCCCCAAATTGATAACCGCACTTCCCTTTAGGAGTGGCGATATAAATTTGGGGAGTGGCATTATAAATTCCCAAAAATAATGTAGCAAAAGGAAAGAATGAAATCACAGTCGTCTAGTTCAAACAGAGATATATATATATATATATATATATATAGAGAGAGAGAGAGAGAGAGAGAGAGAGAGGAGGAGGAGGAGGAGGAGGACAAGGGACCCAGACAACGCGACCAAAGGCAACCCCCATAACCACCGTTCACCAACACCATCCCCGGTGACCACCCCTTCATGAAAATTGCAAAAATCGATGCTCCACCCCTTTGCGAAAATTGCAACAATCGATGCACAACCGACGTAGAACTTCGCAACCACTGACGACAAACCCACCACTTCTCTCTCTCTCTCTCTCTCTCTCTCTCTCTCTCTCTCTCTCTCTCTCTCTCTCTCTCCATATATCTAATATGCTAGAATTTGTTCAAACCCTAAAATTAGGTTTTCATATTTAAAGTGAAATTGGGGATTTTGTTTAACTGAACCTTCTCTTTTATTGGATATCTATTTGCTTGATTTTGTTGTTATAGATGGGTACGATGTCGAATGCCATAAAAAACTTAATTGAAACCCTCCCTAACACTAATTAGTTTTAGGAGAGATAGTGGAAAAGCAGCCCGACAAGTGGTATTAGAGTGGGTTGCTCGTAATATTAGGGTTTATTCCTAGAGCGGATCTTCTTCTTTTTTTTTTAATTTACTATTATGGAGGATTCACCAAGAGAAGGCAATTTTATAATCAAACCTTCGATTTTTGATAGCTCTAAATATGTAGCATGTTCATCTATGTTTTCTAGTGCGAATAGCGCTAAATTCTATTGTGAGAATATAAATGATATTTTTTGCAAGGTTGAGAAAAATGAAGCTAATGATTCCGACAAGTTGTATCAGAACCAGGAAGTTATGGGTTTGATTTGCAGGAGCATCATCATGATGGAGGGATTGTTGGACCTAGAGTGCTCCCATAGATTTGGTTACACTATACTACTCCCTCAGACCGCTCTAAAAACATACTTGCGGGTGCAATGTCGAATGCCATAAAAGACTTAATTGAAGCCCTCCCTAATTGATTTTAAGAGAGATGGTGGAAAAGCGGTCTGACAGCTTGGTTGCCGATAAATGTTGGAATTGGAAAATCGATGCTGGAATGTGCAGTTCTTATGCTAGAAACAACTTTTGTAACTACTGTAATTAAATTTGAAGTGTTGAACCTGTTGCGGCTGTAATTATCTAATGGGCCGAACATTATGGCTCGGACCACCAAGATCAGCCAAGTCGCAGACAGGGCTCTTAGGCTCAGCTCTGGGCTAGGCCATGACAGTTATAAGTCGACGATTAGGGGTCATCCCCTCATGATCGCCGTGGGGCTCGACTAAGCTGTTGGACTCTTAGGTTTGGCCATGGCCAAGCCCGAGCAGAAGATGTCCTCATATTCTCCTACTTTGGAACTCCTTGCCGAGACTAGTACTCGAGCCCTTGGGCTTAACCGCACTTTGGGAGGCCAGCGCAGTCTTGCGTGAGTAACTGCTTTGCGCTAGGGTGACGTGTGTGACATCACGCTCGGCAGTTACGCTAAAGGATAATGATGAGCGCACATGGGGGTGTCAGCTCACACTCAGAATGGTTACCAAACCGTATTTGTGACGTCACATGTGTTGTCCAGCTGACGCGTGCACGGCATGACGATGAAGCCCTAAAGAAGTACATGCTATCTTCTCCACTTAAACCCTAGTCCATTCCTACTAGCTCTGCACTGTTCACTCTCACACTGGAGGACCGTTCCAGAGTTCCTCCGGTGTGGCCTTTTAGTCATGCCTCCTTGTGCAGGTCAGGTGAAGGGCTAGGTGAACCATTCATCGTAACTAGAACCTCAAAGGGAGTTAATATTTCTGAACCATCCATCCTAATTGTCATGCTTCTATTATTATCCCAAGCCTACAAAACTTGTGCATTTGTATGTACCTGTGTAGTTAACCTTGTGCATTTGTATGTGCCAGTATAGTTAACGGAAGAAATTCAGAAGACAGATTTGGGGAAAAAAGAGAGGACAAAGTTCTCTTTCAAGCCAATAGAATTCTCTCCACGTATAATCCCAAGCGAATGAGCCCGTGCCTATGCTACTCGCGAAAAAATCGCTCGTAATCCTTTGGGATGCCCGCAAATCAAACTTAAGAGCATGACTACGGGCTTATGATCAGAACTGTAAAAAAACAAAAATCCAAAGCAAACACAAAAGAAAAATAGGTATAGAAATGAAGTCACAAATACAATTTGTCAAAGTTGCTTTTTGCTTGGGACACAAAAAAACAAATACAGTAGTTATTTCTCATCAAAGAGGGAATGAATAAAGATTTTGATTTTTCATCCCATCCTGTCACGCTTTCGATTTTCACATAAATAAATAAAGCTTTCAAAAAGGAGAAACTCGCATTTACTTAGCATAATACCTAAAAGAGTCCATAGGTCCTATAAGTTCAACTTACAAATCCAACTTCAAAGTTTCAAAGATTACATCAGTGGCACTCCGTCTCAAATTTACTCAAGTACAAGTGCGAATAAGTTTAGAGGATACAAATGTTTCAGTCAAAAAAGAAATACGTAGAAATTAGTTACAAACGTATCTTTAATCAAAAGGTCACTATAATGATGATCAAGTAACTGCACAAAGTTAGCTTCCAAAAGTGTTCTTCTTCGTCCAAGCACTCATATGCATGCGGCTATTGTCTGGTGTTTGTACCTAAAAATGATGAAGGGTTGAGCTACATTAGCTCAGTAGAAAAATCTTCTACCAAATCTACATGCAAATGCGACAACTAGTGTGGAGGAATGAGATGTTTGATGAATACAGTCCAGTCCGAGGTAAAGCTACCAACTCACAATTCAATCAAGGTAACAATGGATGTACATTCAACATACTCAAGCAATTTCCAATATAAAAAATTGGTGGGAGGTCCACTATAGCATATTTGTAACTTACTAAGTCCACTTCTAAATTTTATAACCCATCTAGTCCACTAATATAGTTATATAATCTAATAACTCCAATTTACTTAAAAAGAGATATTTTTCAAGACCAAAAAACCCTCCTATATAATATATAGAGAGAAAACCCTAAATCACAAAATAGATCTAAGCCTCCCCTCTCCCCCTCTCCCTCTCCTCCCCTCCCCTGGTGAACCGTCCGCCTAGAAAAAGAATAAGGACGAGGACGCATGCCCCGAGTCCGATGGCGATGCAAGTCCATTTCCTAGAGCTCTTATGGTACACCCTTGCTTCCTGGAGCTGCTCGGTCCCTCGTCTAACGAACGAGCTCACATGCGCCACGTGGCTCTCTATGTTGTTTAGTTGTTGCCCTTGCGCCTCCACCAGCGCCCCCATGTCCAGGAACACCTGGTGGAGCTCCATCAAGTTCTTCTCGATCTCCTTCACCGCGTATCTTGATCTGTATCTTGATCTCTTTGATTTTTAAGGTTATAGTCTATTTCTTGCACTAATCTTGAACGAATTTGGATTTTCAACTTGTTGTGTGGAATTTGTAGTTTCAGTCAATTATATAACGTTATTCCGCTTTTTCGTAAACGTGCTTTAAAGTTGGTTTGTCTATTGTATTAAAAAGGTTGATCCAGTCTTTTATTTGTTTTACTAGAGAGAAATCTAGAGTAGTTAAAACAAAAAATATAATATTTTAAGAAGATTGATCCGGTCTTTTGTTTGTACCGTGTCCGGTTATCATCAGATTTGGAGGTTTTTGAATAAATACATAGGGTTATATGTGTGTTTTTCCTAGGGTTAGAGATCTAAAATTTTTTGAATAAATATATAATGTTATATTTGTGCTTTTCATCAATCACTTATTGATTTGGTCCGCGTTGCGGCCTCTCAAAAACACATATGAATATATCCATATATGATTATATATGATTATATGAGAATATTTGTGACCATATGTACATATATATATGAGCTTGTGTTGATATAAAAAAAAATATTTCAATTTGCATAGAGAACATATAACGTTGTATATGAGATTTTGTCTTGTAAAACTCAAAAAAAAGAAAGAGAGGAAGTAATAACGTTATATGTTCTTTTATTGAATAGCGTGACATCTCAAAAGCACATATGGATATATCCATATATTATCAGAAGTAAGTCGAAGAGGCCATTGCGCGGACCAATTCAATAAGTGATAGACAACGGAGCATATAACGTTATATGTGAACTTCTGTCATGTGTAATATGTGCTTTTCTTAGGGTTAGACATATAATAATATATCTTGTTTTTGAGATATATTAATGTTATTTATGTTGTTTTGAATATGTATATATGTAGATATAGAGGTTATGGGAAAGCTATTCGGAGGCAGAAAATCACAAATTTTGAAGGATTCGATGAAGATTTTGATGAAGAAATGGTGAAAAAATGAAGCTCGACCCCCTGTGGCCTCATCAACATTCAACTTGGGACTCAATGCGCGACTGAAAACAATGATAATAGTGGCATAATATGTGAACATATAATGTTATTTTTTGAGATATATAATATTGTTGGAAAGATATGATGTTGTTTTGAGAACGTATAATTTTATATGTCATGTTTTGTGAGACTTAGAGCTACAGAAACTCAAATATATTGTTATATATTCTGTTTTTTTGTGAGATTTAGAACTATAGGGGCTCACATATAATGTTATATGTTCTGTTCTATTTTTTTTGAGATTCAGAGTTACAGAAGCTCAAATATAATGTTATATGTTCTGTTTTTTTTTTGGCGATATTTAGATATTCAAAAACTCAAATATAATGTTATATGTTTTATATGAACCAGTATATAACGTTAAAGACTAAAAAAAAAAACTAAAAAGAAATGTTACATGTTAGAAAATTTTTGTCACACATATAATGTTGTATGTTAGGAAATTTTTATAACTCATATAACGTTAAAAAATCAATACAAGAAAAATAGGAAAAAATAAAAAGAGAAATTTGTCACATATATAACGTTAAATGTTAAGTGTAGCGGGTTCAATAAAAAAAATAGAGAAAAATGAAAAAAAATACGTTTTTTGTTACACATATAACGTTATATGTGGTGTGATGGCAGCAGCGACGGTGGTGGCAGTGGCTTGATTGCAACAAAAACAAAAAAAAATGAAAAATATATATTTTCGCGTTAGCCAAACAAGGCCCTTGTTTCTTAGGTGGGGTATTTTTGTCATTAAAATTATTAGTGGACCTAGTGGGTTATGAAACTTAAAAGTGGACTAGATGGGTTTGGAAAGTGCTATAGTGGACTTATGAAAAATTCTCCCCTTCCAATATCTCAAGTAAACTTTGAAATTCCGAAACACAAGTGATACCAACATTCATTACAATTCAACCATCATATTTCACACCCAATTGTATTTCCACCCCTTGCGTTACAGTACAACCCAATCCTTAAGTTACTGTGAATCAACTCACTTGAGTCTCCGTATTCCCACCTCTTGCATTACAAGACCCCTCAATTCCATTTCCGTACACACACAAACAAGACCAATTCAATATCTATAGTAAATGCATTCTTTCATTCACAAACCATCACTCAATTTCATGCAAACATCATAAACAAGTCACAATTATCCACAGACTCACAATCAAGTGCATAAGAGACATTTTGATATAGTTTTTAATCAAATAACCTCCTAATTTTTCAATAATGAGAGTCCAACGGAACGAGGATGGGCTAGATTAACCAAGGGAATTCAAATAGCGATGCTTGAAAGAGGTTTAGAGGTGTCAAGGAGGTGTTAGAAGTGATCGGGGGTCAACACAATAAAGTTAGGGTCAAAATGGTTCAAATCGGTCTAGAGAACATGGGGATCGATCCCCCAAAACAAGGGGATTGATCCCCAGGCACTTTCAGCTGCGATTTTTAGATTTTCCAAGAATGGAATCCCAACAATAAACAACAAACTAGGGCACAATCAAGGCATAAAATCAACTCATTAACACATAGAGAAGGGGAAGAAGTCCCTACCTCGAGTCAGATCGAAACCCAAGCAATTTGAACAATCCCTGGTTCCAAGAATTTTGAAATCAACCGAAAGCTTCTCTCTAAGCTTCATCCAACGAGATACGAGTCCGAGGTTGCGTACAAGAGGTGAAATGAAAGAGGGATCTTTATAGGTTTTGAGTGATTGAGTGAGATTTTTTGTGTGTGTGTGTGTGTGAGAGAGAGAGAGAGAGAGAGAGAGAGAGAGGGAGGGAGCCGTGTGGGTAGAGAGATGAGGAGATGAGATATTTTGATCTCCTACACACACCCACCTATTTATACTAGCACATATATCAATCACACAATCACCCTTCTACTAACAATCACTCTTCTACTAACAATTTCATCACTTTAAACCCCAAATAAAATTGCCACAACACTTTTTCATATTTTCCTCAATTTCGGACATTCATATAACATTTCAATAATTAAAATTTATACGGGTCTCTACACATCTCATCTCATTCCCATTTCTCTTTCGTTCAACAAATCTAATAGCTAGACCTAGCAAACAACAATAAACAGGAAGGATAATAACAATGAATGTTATTTTTCCATTCTTAGAAGTTGAATCTATTCCAAATTCGAATTACAGCCAAAACAATGAACAAATCAAACACAACTGTTCAAATCCCACGATCAGGACATTTGAACCCGGCGAGCAAAATCTAGCAAACCATCTCCAGAAACGCCATTTGAACCCAGCGAGCAAAGTTTAGCAAATCGTCTCCAAAAACGCCATTTGAACCCAAAAAATACATATAGAACGAACAAATCAATCAGTTTTCAAAACATAATACATGGATACCATGGACAAATCTAAAAATTCCAGATGGGATATAACAAACTGAAAGAAGTGAAATTGGCAAACAAATATGTAGCCATAATTAATTCCAGATGGTATGTAACAAACTTAAGCAAAATCTTTTGTCATTCTCACCTAGTATACAATCCCTCCTTCCAAAATTAGTGTGTTTAGAGAGGCCTTACGTTGGCAAGAAGCTAAGCACCATAACAAGCCTAAGTTAAACTTCCTACGAAGAAATAAATGTCAGAACTCAGAAGCATCACATGGTTAGAGCAAACATTTAAAAGCCCCGCCCAACCCTGTTTTATTTTGTTTCCAGCATTCACAACAAAAACGCACATTACATCTCCCCACAACAAAAGATGCACAACTAAAATGGGAAGCCTGAGAGCCCTATAATAATCTATTGATTCGCCTTTCAAAAAAAAAAAAATTATATTGATTCCAAGTCCCTACCACATACCAAACAGCAGAATTATACCTTCCCCTAACCCTGTGTTAAATATAGAAATTCCAGCATTCACTCATTAAAAAATTGCATAATTCACATCTCCCCTGCAAAAAGACAGATATATACACCTAGCAACTATCTTTACTCTCACTAATGTTTATGAACAAGCAGGAATGGAGGAGTTGCTGAAGACCTCACCCTCCTCTCCATCTCCATGAAAGATTGCATCCTCATCCTCATCTAAAATAAACTCATCTTTCATAAACAGGCCCAGACGTTCCAATGGACTACCGAATCCAAACCCCTCAATCGGTCCCACTACCGATTCAGCCCCCAATTCGCCGGCAAGCCGATTGTTGGATAGAGATAACCCACTAAGCATCTCAAGATCCTTCAAGATCTCCAGGTTATTATTGATCTCAACAGTCCTCTCAATCTGCATTTTGGGGAATCTAAGATGGTAAATCTTCCTTTCCATTATACCGATTAAGACTGCGTTGGGATCAAGGGCGTTTGGATAATGAAAAAGAAACTAAAAAGCAAATGGATCCAAAAGCTCATGGCGGTTTGGATCCTTCGACCTTTTCATTTCCTTGTCTACATCATTGACCCCAACACAGCCTAAGTGAACAAAGATAAGGAAAAATATAGACCTTCTGGAGTGCAAGTCTGGCAGCTTCTCTTTCTCTCTCCCGCTGCATTTTCAATTCAGCTTCTGCTCTGATTCGTGAGGCAGTTTCAGCAGCTTTGATTTGGGCTTCTATCCTCGCTGCCTCTACAACAAAGAAAATTTTCAACCACCTTAGAAAACAATTATGGGAGAACTAACTTTATTAAAGAGTTAAACACCATCTTGGAGGTCAGAGTGGTTTTCTTTTCTTTCTCTGTCTTCCACAGTAGTTTCACCTCATTCTTATTTTCCTTCTTGTTATTTTTTCAATAAATTTGCACGCTCATAATACTTCGACAAATTATACCGATAAAGAATAGGAAAATAATAGGGGCAACTTAATTTTTCGATGCGACAATGCTTGAAAACCAAATCCAGTGACATAGTTTATTTTTCAGAGAAAAGTCTCAAGGCATGAAAAGATGACATTTAATCCATAAATATACATGTCCCTCTCATATTCGTTATTAATTCCATATTCCATAGGATCAAAGACTATTTCAATATTAGTTGGTGTTTTTTATTTAAACTTATCTTCTTGGTTTATTTTTGTATGTTTTTTTTTTCCCATACTAATCCGCTTTGGTAAATTTTGATTCTGTATTGTATGGCATGATTTTTCCATTTTTGCACCATTAATCTAGACCTATTTATCTGAGACCAATTGTATTGATAATGAACTCTTAGCAACTAATTTTGGGCTTGTATAATCACCATCAATTGCCAAGAAAGCAAAAATCAAATCGCTCCGCATACCAGCAAGACAGACAAATTTATGGCCCTGCTAACAAAAATCTATGCAAAATCAAGGACATCACCTTCAAGTTGCTGCCTTTCAAGTCTCTCCTTTTCTTTCTGCAGCTTAACAGGATCAATTTTGTCAACCTAAACAAAATGCCCGTGTTTATCACTCACCTTGCACACTCAAAACACCATACAACTTCCAACCAACAACTAGAGTTAATTATTCCAGAAATTAAAAGACCTTACATGATCTAGGAGTGTCTTATGTTTTGCCTTGAAGATGGTGTCAGCAAAACGGCTCTTCAGCATTGCAGCACGGAGTGCCTTCTTAGGTGATAGTTGGATGTCAATAGTAGGAGTCCATTCTAAACCCACAAAAGCAAACAACAATTGTGGAAACCCTTAAGAATTGAGATTATAAATTGAGAAGCGGAAAAATATTCAGTACTACTGGTAGAAAACTAACCTTCCCCACAAGCGGGAGTGGTACCTAAAGTTGTCAGTTGTGGGCTAGAACTGCCATGTTCTTTGTGCATAGCACCTACATCATCTTCACATCATTGCAAGAGCATATTCAGATAACTCATGAAAAAGTGAAAATAAAACATCATACAAAGTGGAAAACATCCTCACCATGAGACTCTGGATCTGATTTGCCCATTCGGGATGCCGAGAGGCTTTGCACCTCGTTCTGAACGTATTTACACAAAAATTTAACTACACTTTACTCTCATGCAAATCGTAAAAACAAAATGCATGAGAGGAGCAAGAACAAGTATACCTTCCTGGAAGAATCAACACAATCTTGTCCCAGTGATCTTTCCGATGATATATCTGAACCAAATAAATAAGTAAATGAAATGGTTTGACAACTAGAAACATGGGTAGAGAACAGGGGCTGAGCCAAATATCTTCACTAAGAGCAAAAAATTTACACTCAACCATATCATTAACTCTTTGCTTTTCTGTATGAAACCTTGCCCAAGATAGGTACTTGTTCATTTTATTGGTAACCAAAACACGAAATATCTGGTTGAACTAAATTAGGACGACCGTTCAAGAAATAAGTTAAAACTCAAAGTTTTTAGAGACAAATTTACTAAGCATACTATGAATACTCAAATTTATACAGCATATTAAGAAAATTGGGGGTGGGGGGCCAAAGGCCAAAGCTCCCACTGGCGCCCTTACCTCCGCCCCTGGCAGAGAAGAAACATGAGAACAAAATCAACTAACCACTTGAGGATGCGCGAGCAGGATCACTTTGAAGGCTGCATTGGCATCTCATAGTGCCACATGAACCACATTTGGAGGCACATGAACCACATTTGGAGGCAACTGAGTGTTGTTGGTTGACAGTAGCAGAACCAGAAACACTTCTATAACCACTATCAGTAGTGCCTAGAAGACACATTGCCAATTAGCTCCCACAAAGAGCCATAAAACATAGTCATAAACTATACTCTGCCACTTCATACCTCTGTGGACAATCTTCCCTAACGATTTTCGGCAGCTGTTTTCCTCCTTTTTAGCAGAGCCAGCCTGTGCAAGATATACAAATGTCAAAAATATGGCATACAAGAGCACAAACTCCAGTTAAAATTGAGATTAAACAATCACAACAACAAATGGTGTACGCATATTGAACATTGTCTTCATGGGAGCTTAATGAGGACATCTGATGTATATCCCATCAGAATAACTTACTCTGGCAGGTTTTGGGACCAAGAAGCTCCTTATACTTCTTTTCAATTCCAGTAAGGTTTTGTCATCAAATGCATCAATGTCTATCTCCACTCTTCCATCTCTTTGCCAGTTCAAACCACATTTTTTAAGCAAACCTTGGAGGTGTGGTGATATCTTCTCCCTTGACAATTCCAGCAGCTGTTTTCTCAACTTTTCCTTTTCCTCGGCTGAAATCAACAGTTTGGGCGACAAGTTAACATGCAGGTTGTATTTTTTATGCCCAGGATCATCGGTATCCTTTTCACTAGCTGATTTACCCTCCTGCTCCACATTTGTGTGCTCACGATTCCATCTTGCCTCAAAACAATTCCACCTTGTATTGAAAGTACTATTGAGTTGCTCAGCCATGTGATAAACATCACTATAAGGAGGATTGTACACCATGGCATTGGAAAATGTCAGCCACACATCAGCAGCAAACTCTTCAACATTGGAATAAGTATTCTTCTCCAATTTTGTTTTTATTGTTCCCAAATCCATGGGGTCAGAGATTATAGAGTGGTAATCAGGAATGTTCAATTTCACTGGATCAACTGGGTGATTAAAAACCCACCCAGCAGGATGCATCATCAATTGCTTCAAAATAATAGAACACTGACGTGACGCACTACGATCCATCTTCCGTCGCTTCTCCTTTTGACCATCTGTCACCAATGTAAGCTTACGCTTATGAGAGCAGGATTTCACCTTTAAGTTATCAGCATCAGTGTACACTTTTGCATTGCCAGGTGAAGCAATCACTGACTTGTCTGATTTAATCACTAACTTCTTTTTTCCGTTTGCTGGAGTGCCAGGACCTAATTTATATGATTCTGTTCCAGGATCAGCTTCAATACGTTTTAAGGGAATTCTGATCTTCAACTTCTGCATTACCCCATCTTCAGAAGTAACCATAGTTGGAAGCTGCAAAACCTGAAGAGGAGCGACCTCCAGATTTCCAGATTGGCTTCCTGACACCAAAACCACTGAACTCTTATGCAAGCACAGATGTAGCAAAGTGCCTGCTTTGGATGTTACTCAAAAAGAGCTAGTATGAGCCTATGGTGGAAGAAGGAAATTCACAAAGAAGAGCAAATACTGTGCGATAAATATCGAAATCAGTTAGAACCAAAAAAACCATCCCTAACTGCAGGATTCGACAAATAAGACAGTCTCATGTTCTGATAAGTACTTTCTACATCTAACAGCCTACGATTTTCTCTTTCTACGCAGGGAGAGACAAAGTGATAAACACACCCATTTCAATGAAAGGAATCAATTAGTAATATTATGTAATCGTCAATAGTTGAAACTAATGCACTTCCAGAGCATGGCAAATAGTTGGTTAAAAACAAAGAGAAGCAAGCAGAAGATGCTTCAAATCGCCATCAGTAATTCTTTAACCAATCAGTGATGATATATTGACTATGAAAAACTATCTCTCCGCATGTCTGGCAATACATAGCAGATAAGACTCGAGAAGTGCTTCAATCACTAGGTAATCATTTCAGTTTTTTCTTGTCCGATTTCACAGCCTCTTTTTTTAAATCTGAATTTTTTTTAGCACTCACCATTAGTTAGAAGAGAGTTTGCCTAAACAACTGACCTTATAAAACCCAATTAAGAAATTAAGATATTTCCTGTTTCAAATTTCAAGATTTTTGCTTCAATCACAATTGTAAGTAACACGATGTTGCTAAAATCAATAATTTCTATTGTAACGTCTAATCAATAGTTGAGTCTTCCACCCAAAGAATTGAATGGGGATGGAAATCTATGAACATTAGAAAGTTACTAAGAAAATCACCAGTGACCAGACTTCACATGACAAATAAAGAAACCAAACCAAAAACCATGTTACAGATACAAGCAACCCTAAAGTTAAAAAAAATCAAGTTTAATCAACCAAAGTAGAAAAGTTCAACGAGGCAAGAAAAAGGGCGTAAGCCAAAGGCTGATGAATGCGAAACCCTAAAAATCGATCTGAAACTAAAATCAGAATTTCTTTCCAATACATGTCCCAATAGACTTTAGTATAAATCATTCTTACAATAAGCACGATTAGTAAGAAAATATTAGAACAAATAAATTAGTGTTTGGAGCAGAAGAAGTTACCGAGATCAGTAGTACACCGAAAAGGCCTCGACTTGTCGAATGGTAAACCCTAGAAGACCGCGTACATAGAACATGACTGAGAGAGAGAGAGAGAGAGCAGTCTCCGCCGCAGGGGAAAGAGGGTTTTGAGGGTCGAGGGAGCGAGAGCAGGTTTTGGTTTTGGTTTTGGGGGAGTTTGTTCGGTGAAGAGTGTGAGGGGGTGTGGGGGGTGGGGTTTTTGTTTACGAGTCGTTTCGCTGTGTTGCCGACTTGGAGGGAAGATCCTTATTCACACACAAAGATACTTCCGCCACCCACCTTCTCTTCATACCAATTTTAGAGTCAATATTCTCTAACCACACAAATACACAAACTTTCATATCAAACATAGTTTGTATAATTGTGTGATAGTAGCATAGTTGTTTTAGAATTTTAGGGCATGCTTGATTTTAATCCAAGTTATTTATCTCGTATCGAACAGCGTACCGTTCCTTTATTATTGGGATGATACATATCGATACCGACAATACCCTTTCAGATTTAGTTGAAAGATTGGAACACACACACACACACATATATATATATATTTAATTGAGCTGATTTTTTGCAAGCCTATACAAAAAATTATTTAAAGTTAATAAACATTTCAGGTTTTTCACATCAGAAAGTCTAAGGGTATAGCAGTCGTACAGTAGCCTGCTGTACAGCAGCGGGTACAGACCCTGTTTGCGTCCGTCTTGGATCCCGCAAAAACGATCGGAGCCGCTCATGTTGTTCAAAATACTTTGTTTATGGTCCCCGTAAAAAATCACCTCAATCCGATATCGGGAAGGGTTCACCTAAATTTTGAAGTGAATTTGGATGATTTGTAAACCCTTTCCGATATCGGATTGAGGTGATTTTTTACAATGACCATAAACGAAGTATTTTGAACAAAATGAGCCGCTCTGATTGTCTTTGCGGGACCCGAGATGGGCGCAAACGGGGTCTATACCCGCTGCTGTACCCTTAGCAGCTCTCCTTTCACATACAAAAATTCTAACAGCAGGGACAATTTGCAGAGACCTACGCAGAGACAAACGCGTTTGGCCCCATTTCGGATCCCAAAAAAATCTAGAAAAATATCCATAAATTTTTTAATATTATTTTATGGGACCCTGTAAAAAATCAAATCCTGCTCCTTACGAATCCAAAAGTAATACTTATCGATATCCGCAGGAGCTGATTTTTTACAGGATCCCATAAAATAATATTCAAAAATTTATGAATATTTTTCTAGATTTTTTTGGAACCCGAAATGGGACCAAACGCGTTTATTTCTACATGAGCCTCTGCAAATTGTCTTTGCTTACAACAGAGCTGGACCTAAAAGTAGGCCTCAAACCTTGTCGGTACATTATTGGTACTCTAATTGCCACTAGCATTTTCGTACTTGTCCATTTGTTTGCTTGGGGTTGTACATGACTTTTCTTGATAATTGTCTTGGGATAATACACGTCTGTGGGCTCCCGCGCCCGAAAAGCGCTAACTCGAAGAGTCGCCACCCGGATTTTTGAGATGGATGATCCGAGAAACCGAGAGTTTGATTTGAAAAAGAAAGGCTTTTGGTCTAGCGAAAACGTTGAGATTTTGGATCCGGGAGCCACGTTACGAACGGGGAAGGTTTTGTTGAAAAAGCACCCCGCTCGCCCGGTAAAACCGGTCTCTACTAAGCATTTTAAATGGGGGATTTAATACCATTTGAAAAACTTAACTTTAAAACATATACGGGGAAGGGACACGGGATAAAATATAACACATTGGCGTGCTTGTGGTGCGAACTGTACAATATGAAATGGATGAACAATATACAGAAAGTGAAATAACAACATCATAACAGACTGTCAATACCACAAGAGGTGCCGCGCGATACACCGGATGCATCGCACGGTACAACCAAAGTACCATGCGGTTCACCTGTCTGCACATTCCAGGATCAGTTTGCTTTTACATGATAGAACAACCCATAGGTCCGCAAAATAGTTTGTTATATTTTCCGAATCTTTGAAAAATGATTTATGAGACCCATTTGTTTATCTTATCATGTAAAATAATGTTAAAAGCTTTTTGGAATATTGAAAGAACTCATGAAGTATAAAAAAGGACTTTTAACATGAAACTTGAATCTAGAATGTACCCGCACGATCTTTAAGCAATATTAGTCAAAATATGAAAAGAAAATGCAAAAAATAAAAGAAAAAGAAAAGAAAAGAAAGACTTTGAATGTAAAGCTCGTTTGAGACCCAAGTTCGGTATAGAAAGACCGAGAAGGGTCTCGATCGGTTCCCCTCAAGGCTAAATGTGGTTTAGCCCAAAGAAATGGATTTATATCTTTTGATCGAAGCTTGGATGTGCTTGAAGGTGGAGGAATGGAAGTTGATTTGGATTGAAATTGAAAGATTTGAGAGCAAATGGGTGTAGAGAGAGAGAGAGATGTGTATAGTGGTGGTGGGTGTAAGAAGTTGTAGAGAGAGAATCAAAAGAGAGTATTTTTAGAGAGAGAGAGTGAGAGCCAAAAAAATGGCATAGTAACTTTACTTGGAGTTAAAGGGGTATTTCTCAACTAGAAAGGGGGTGTATTTATAGGCAAAAAGATACTTGGAGAGCACCCAAAGAATGAACAAAACGTGAAAAATGTATTCTGCCCAATCTGCTGACGCGCATGGGAATCTGTCAGACGCTCCTCCTGAATGCCGCGCGATGGACTGATTTTTGAATTGAAATGCCGTGCGGTGGAGTGATTTTTAAAATTTTCTAAGGTGCCGTGCGCCCTTTTGAAGTGCCGCGCGGTTTGTGAGTTAGCACAGCACATCGAACTTTGCGAGGGCACCCCGGACACTCCCAAAATCGGATTTGGACGCGGTTCGAAGCGTTGGAAAGCTCGTCGAGTCCTCTTTCTAACCCAATTGGTTTCACTCAAAGACATTTTATACATTGAAACGTGTGCCCATTTTACCCTCAGTGTGTCATAGAAAAAGTTGTTTTTGACAAGGTAAACACATTTTTCTCTTTTGCAATTGAACAGGGGGCCACCCTACATGGTTGAAAAGGGGTTTTCTTGAGGTTAAAGAAGGAGTAGCAAAGGAGAAGCAAAGGAGCAATAATCCAAGTCTCGAAGGTATATTTTTCCTTACTTCATCATTGGGGAAACTTAAAGATTATTCGGAAATCCAGATTGGGGTGTCTACAGTAGTCCCTCTTTAACGGAACTTATGTACCATTGCTTGGTGTAAGTGACGTTAAAGATTAGACATCCCAATCCATCGCTCCAAAGTCTTTAAGTTAAATGCAAGAATGCAATAAAGGTGGTCGCGCTCATGGAGCTGCCTACGTACCCCGTTGTAGGGATCAGACCGGCGTAGTTCCATTGGGACAATGCAAGTAAAGCGAGTCCCGGGGGACGAAAATCATGCATTAAACTTGAGAAGATTGAATGCCGGTGGTGTCGTATGTCATTCAAAAAGTGCAATAAAACTCATAACGAACCCTCGGGAGGTGAAAAATGCATCTTGAATTTTGAATTTTTGAGACAAGCCCTCGGGAGGCGGAAATTGAATTTTGAATTTTTGAGACGAGCCCTCGGGAGGCGAAAATTGAATTTTGAATTTTTGAGACGAGCTCTCAGGAGGCGAAAATTGAATTTCAAATTTTTGAGACGAGCCCTCGGGAGGCGAAAATTGAATTTCAAATTTTTGAGACGAGCCCTCGGGAGGCGAAATTTGAATTTTGAATTTTTGAGACGAGCCCTCGGGAGGCGAAATTTGAATTTCGAATTTTTGAGAGGAGCCCTCGGGAGGCGAAAATTGAATTTCGAATTTTTGAGACGAGCCCTCGGGAGGCGAAAATTGAATTTTGAATTTTTGAGAAGAGCCCTCGGGAGGCGAAAATTGAATTTTGAATTTTTTAGACGAGCCCTCAAGAGGTAAAAATTGAATTTTGAATTTTTGAGACGAGCCCTCGGGAGGCGAAAATTGAAAATTGAATTTTGAATTTTTGAGACGAGCTCTCGGGAGGCGAAAATTGAATTTTGAATTCTTGAGACGAGCCCTCGGGAGGCAAAAATTGAATTTTAAATTTTGAAAGAGACTTTGAGTTTAAATAGCTTGAATTTTGAAAGGGGCTTGACTTTGAAAAGCTTGAATTTTGAAAGAGATTTTGAGTTTGAATAGCTTGAATTTTGAAACAGATTTGAATTTTGACTTGCTTGAATTTTGAGGGAGACTTGAATTTTTAAATTTTCAAAGAGACTTTGAGTTTGAATAGCTTGAATTTGGAGGGAGACTTGAATTTTGAAAGACTTGAATTTTTGGAAGAGACTTGAAATTGAATAACTTGAATTTTGAAAAAGACTTGAATTTTTGAAAGAGACTTGAATTTTTGGAAGAGACTTGAAATTGAATAAGTTGAATTTTGAAGGAGACTTGAATTTTTGAAAGAGACTTGAATTTGAATAGCTTGAATTTTGAAGACCTTGAATTTGAAAGGGACTTGAATTTTGAAAAGTTTGAATTTTGAAAAATACTTTGAGTTTGAATAGCTTGAATTTTGAAAGAGACTTGAATTTTTGAAAGAAACTTGAATTTGAATAACTTGAATTTTAAAAGAGACTTGAATTTTTGAAAGAGACTTGAATTTAAATAGTTTGAATTTTAAAAGAGACTTGAATTTTGAAAGAGACTTGAATTTTGAAGAGCTTGAAAAGAGACTTGAATTTGAAGAACTTGAAAAGAGACTTGAATTTGAAGAACTTGAATTTAACGTTCGATTGAGACAATACATGAATGATGATGCAAATTGATATGTCAATGAATGTCACGTAAGCATGCAAAATCAATGCAAGTATGACAAAAGTAAGTCCCGGAGAACGAGTGCTAGACAAAGTGAAGTCCCAGAGGACAAAGTGAAGTCCCAGAGGACAAAGTGCAGTCCCAGAGGATGAAATGCTAGACAGAGTACAAGTCCCGGAGGACGAAGTGCTAAATATAGTGTAGTCCCCAGAGGACAAAGTGTTAGACACTGTGAAGTCCCAGAGGACGAAGTGCAAATAGAGTGCAAGTACTAGAGGACAAAGTGCTGATTGAGTGCAAGTCCCGGAGGACAAAGTGCTAGACTAAGTGAAGTCTCAGAGGACAAAGTGCTGATAGAGTGCGAGTCCCGGAGGACAAAGTGCTAGACTAAGTGAAGTCTCAGAGAACAAAGTGCTGATAGAGTGCGAGTCCCGGAGGACAAAGTGCTAGACTAAGTGAAGTCTCAGAGGACAAAGTGCTCATAGAGTGCGAGTCCCGGAGGACGAAATGCTACTCGAGAGACTAAAAGGCTTCTAGGTCGGTTATACCATAGCTTGGGAGAAACTACATGCTTAAAAGACCGTGGATTGATCTTGGAATTGACTCTTGAACAATCATTCGAGATTTGCCTATGACACCGGACGACAATGATGACGATATTCCTTGAAAAATAGGGGATGTGTCTGAGCACCCTATTTGCTTTACTGTCTTTGGCCAGTGGACCAGTATTCTCAGGAGCTTTGAATTTGGGTTGGATTTCGTGCCGGATTTAAACTGGTGTTTGTCTTTGGCCGAGGTTCGAATCTTGGATTTGCTTTGTCCGGTAGACGACATTGAGCCGATGTACCCCAGTGAGTAACGACCTCCAGTCCTGATAGTTTTGACAAGCAGTTGTCCAAGCACAATCTAGGCTATGGTTTTGCTCGGGTATTAACACTCTCCTTTTGCGCTCTAAATTTTGCCTAGTACCGCCCTTTCGGGTTTTCGGTCTAGCGAGCTCTTTTGATTAACTGCCTTAACTTTTGCCTAGGCCGCCCTTGCGGGTTTTCAACCTAGCAGGCTTTTGCTCTAATTTTTGCTTGGGTCTACCCGCCCTTGCGGTTTTCAGCCCAACGAGCTTCTCTCAGGGGTGGTATTCTTCCATGCGTTGAAATGATTTCCACGAGTCGAGAATTGACCAAACCAGGATGACTCTTTTGACTTTTGGCAAAAGGGGTGGATTTTGATAAGACTACGTTGACGCAAATGAGGGAGAGAAAGACGAAGTGACTTTCGAATGGTGCCCCTGATTGGACGAAGAGTTTGACTATTTTGAAATGGTCGACATGCCCAGGTTCTTGGAATTCTCCTTTTGGAATTTCAAAATTATTTTACTCCATCAATTGATTTTCATTCAAATCTTTCGATTTTGTTAAAACAAGAAAGTTTTTGTCATGAACCGTGCCCCAGGTTGTTGATGATGGCCCATGGATCAAAAATGTCCCAGTCTGGTTTTTTGCTTTGGGCAATGCTTTGACTTTTCTCCATGTATTGATTTTCGATCATGCCTCTTAACGCCTAAGGTTCTTGCTATCAAGTTGCGCTTTCCAATCTGAAAGGACTTTTTGAGTTGTAATATGGGCCATGGTTTGGGCTTAACAAAGAAAGGACAATTGGCTCAAAAATTTCACTTTCTTTTTGGGTTTTCAAAGCTAAGCAGCTATCTTTGAACTTTTTGTGCCCATTTGCTTTGATGAGCATTTTCTCTTGATTTCTCATGCCTTCAATGCCTTTCAGTGTGTTTAACACTTTCATCATTTTGATACTTTGAATCTTGATGTGTCTGGCATTTTCACTCTTTTGATGCTTTGAATTAATATTTCTTCTTGCACTTTTATTTTGCATTTCACCCCGATACGGGGGATAGCTGGCTAGCTGGGGTTCAAAGAATTTGATTGAGGCTCAAAAGGGGCTATCAAAAGATATATCTTTATGCGTAGGATGAAAGAAACGATGGCATTTCTTCATTTTGGATTGCGCAACCTAACAACTAAATCCTAGATGCTCAATTGAGAGGCTTTTGTTTGCATGCTCTAACTTTTGCCTAGGTCAGATTTTGAAGTTTTGACCTAGCGAGCCTTTTCAGAGTCACGACATTGCTTCTTGGAATGGATATGGCATTGGGAAGTGGTCCCTTGAAATCCTTCTTCTTTCCTAAGGCGAGGGTTCAATAAAAAATCATCTCATGTTTTAAATTGATTATCATGATTTTCAACTGATGGTGGAAAATAATTTCAAAATCCCGAGTTTATTACGGAGATGTGACTTTCAAAGGACAGCGACTGACTCAAAAGACCATGACCGAACATTGGGATTGACTCGAATACTCGTGACCGGGCCTCAGGGTGAGATCCTGCAAAGGAATCAGGTCACAACGTAGTTCAGGCACACGAAACTGACACTTTTTTTTTTTTGACTCTTACAGACTTAAGATTGAAAACACACAGACACAACAGTGAAAGCACGAAAGACTCAAGGTACAAACTGACTCAGACATAAAGATGGTTATTTAGAGGACAAGGACTTAGAGCTTGAAAACTCCCAGACTCGTGGAAGATCGGACCGTTGCATGGCTCTTGATGGTTTACCCTTCTTTGCTGAAGACGGCGGCATTGATGTAAGGATTGCGCTTGGACATGATGTCTAGCTATAGTTGAGGAGGTGCCTCAATGACCTTGTTGTCGATGAGGTCTTGGATTTTGTGACGGAGACGGTAACACTTATCGGTAACATGGTCGGGCATCTGGTGAAAGGAGCAGAAGGCATTCGGGTCATGGTAGGCTGGAAGCTTTTGGGGTAGAGGAGTTGGAAGAAGCGGCTTGATGAGACCGGCTTTGAGGAGTTGTTCATAGATTGTGGATAGGGGTGTGCTGAATTGGGTGAAGGTGCGAGTTGGTTTATCAGCTATCTGGTTTATTTCGAGGGGTTTGGCATTTGAGGAGTTCCCGACGTGGAAGGTATTGTTGTTTTCGAAAAGGACTTCACCATTGTCAGGATGGTGTCCCTTGCCTTTTAAGATGGGTTCTTTCTTCTCGAGAGTACCATCCCTAAGTGCTTCCTCAACAGCCAATCCAGAATCGTAGAAAGTCTCGAAATTCGGAGAGGCCTGTGAGAGGATCATGTAAGGTGCGAAGGCATTGGGCAAGTTCTTCGTTATAATCCGAATCTGTTCTTTCAGATCTGGCTTATTCTGCATTTGGGCGGCCTTGGCTCTCCACCTTTTTACATAGTCAGCAAAACTCTCATTTTCGCCCATTTTTGTATTCTCAAGTTCTCGGGTGGTCATTTTCAGCTCAACGTTGAAGTCGTATTGGGACACAAAAGTCATTCCAATGTCCTCCCATGTCTTTTTCTTCGAAGGTGCCAAGGAAAGGAACCATTGCAGCGCTGGACCTGACAGAGATTCGTGAAACAGCTGTGCCATGGCTTCCTTTTCAATTCCCCACATGGTGAGAGAACCAACATACCCCTGAAGGTGTGCCTTTGGATCTCCGGTGCCGTCGAATTTTGCAAAGTCCACGCCTTTGAACTTTTCTGGTAGTTTAACGTTTGGGAATAAGCACAACTTGCTCATGTCAATTTCTCCCTTCCCAAGCCGCTTGATTTCTTGAACAGACTCCTCTAGCTTACTAATTTTGGCGATGAGGGCAGCCAGGTTAGGGTCTGCTACTGGTGTTTCTTCTTTGGGTTGTTCGGGCTGTGGAGGTGACCTAGTCTGAAGCTTATCGCTGATTTCTTGCATACTTTCCATTATCATGAGCATGTCATTTTGCATGGAGGTAACAGAAGCCTCGAGTTGCGCGTTGACATTGGCGATGGATTGCTTAAGCTGAGTATCCAAAGCCGCCATGTTCTGCCTGAGTTCTTCTATTTCATTCCTTTGCCCCGCCATTTCAGATATCACCGTCGGTAACTGAGCTTCTTTTTACGGACGGTTTCGATTGGGTGACGTCCTTCGACAAACGTTTCAGAACTTTCAGTAAAGCAAAAAGGTGACTCAAATTCAGCCCGAGAATCATGCCCATGCAATGTCGTTGGCATCGTCTACATCCTAAGACCTGCCTCAACTCCAAATCTCACTTAGGATATGATTGTACCAAGGGTTTCAGCAGCCACGGGTAAGTCGTGTCAGGCAGGTTAAATTCCGAATGCTTCGGAATCAGAGCCAATCTCCTTATCTTGACCATCCGAGACAAAGCAATAAGGTTGCCGAAACCTAGATACAAGCACATCCTAGGGCTAGATCCAGACCAGAAGGGCCGTTCGGGCACGGCGAACACCGGAGGTATCTCATACTCCATAGATTTAAGGTCTCCTAGACCGACAGAAAATGGTTTTAAAAAAAAGTTGTCTCGATCCTCAGAGTTTCTTTTGACAATATATCCTTTATAAACAACGAAACTTAAGAGATATCAAAACAAACTAAGTCTTCATTCATTTTTTTCTTTTTTCAAAGGTTCAATTTTTGTTTTTGAAATGACGTGGTAAAAATGACGCGGCATTATAACCAGGTGGCGTGAGCGACGTGGCGCTATTAGCCTAAACGGTGTAAGTATCACGGCATTATTACTTTAGTCATTCCATTTTTTTTGGTATTTGACTATTTGATTGAAAAATGTATCGAAAACTTAGTAAGAATTGATTTCCCTCAAACGCGTCATTTTAAGGATTAATTAGTATTAAGCAACGTGCGTCCCATGGGGTACGACTCTTCATCGGGTGTTAGCAACTTTCTAAAGACCGTGGAACCTAGAATTATTCTAAAAGACAAATTAGCCTACCGGTTTGTGTGGGGCTTGTCCTCTAGCCTGCATGAGTGCGTGATGAATGCATGGTGTGCATGAGGCATGACAATATAAGATGAACACGTAAGCAGGATATAGCACATAAGTCCTAACCATGGGTTCCTGTCCTAATTGGGATGGTTCTATGGCTATATACAAGTGCAAAGGCCGGTTTTGGTCTCAAAAGGGTTCCCCGGACTAGAGCCAAGATGTACTACCCCATGTCAAGTGTATTACAAGACAAAGGTCGAACAGCACGATGGCCCATCATAGTCGAGGGTTGCTAGGCATCCCGGGAGAGCTTGTCACCGGTAAACCGGGCAAGATAGCCGAAACACACTAGCGAGGCTTGTGCGGTGCATAGTGTAAAAAAAAAAGTTAAGATTTTCAAATGATTTTAAAATCTCCAAGAAAAATGCTTTTCAAACTTGACCCTCTTCATTATTCAATACTTTTTGTTCCTTTTTTTTTTTTGAAAAAAAAAAATCTTTCCCTTTTCTTTTTTTTTTAAAAAAAAGGCACAAGTAAAGTATTGAATAAAGATCCCCAGCAGAGTCGCCACTGTGCGCTCCCGCGCCCGAAAAGCGCTAACTCGAAGAGTCGCCACCCGGATTTTTGAGATGGATGATCCGAGAAACCGAGAGTTTGATTTGAAAAAGAAAGGCTTTTGGTCTAGCGAAAACGTTGAGATTTTAGATCCGGGAGCCACGTTACGAACGGGAAAGGTTTTGTTGAAAAAGCACCCCGCTCGCCCGGTAAAACCGGTCTCTACTAAGCATTTTAAATGGGGGATTTAATACCATTTGAAAAACTTAACTTTAAAACATATACGGGGAAGGGACACGGGATAAAATATAACACATTGGCGTGCTTGTGGTGCGAATTGTACAGTATGAAATGGATGAGCAATGTACAGGAAATGAAATAACAACATCATAACAGACTGTCAATACCACAAGAGGTGCCGCGCGATACACCGGATGCATCACACGGTACAACCAAAGTACCGTGCGGTACACCTATCTGCACATTCCAGAATCAGTTTGCTTTTACATGATAGAACAACCCATAGGTCCGCAAAATAGTTTGTTATATTTTCCGAATCTTTGAAAAATGATTTATGAGACCCATTTGTTTATCTTATCATGTAAAATAATGTTAAAAGCTTTTTGGAATATTGAAAGAACTCATGAAGTAAAAAAAAGGACTTTTAACATGAAACTTGAATCTAGAATGTACCCGCACGATCTTTAAGCAATATTAGTCAAAATATGAAAAGAAAATGCAAAAAAGAAAAGAAAAAGAAAAGAAAAGAAAGATTTTGAATGTAAACCTCGTTTGAGACCCAAGCTCGGTATAGAAAGACCGAGAAGGGTCTCGATCGGCTCCCTTCAAGGCTAAATGTGGTTTAGCCCAAAGAAATGGATTTATATCTTTTGATCGAAGCTTGGATGTGCTTGAAGGTGGAGGAATGAAAGTTGATTTGGATTGAACTTGAAAGATTTGAGAGCAAATGGGTGTAGAGAGAGAGAGATGTGTATAGTGGTGGTGGGTGTAAGAAGTTGTAGAGAGAGAATCAAAAGAGAGTATTTTTAGAGAGAGAGAGTGAGAGCCAAAAAAATGGCATAGTAACTTTACTTGGAGTTGAAGGGGTACTTTTCAACTAGAGAGGTGGTGTATTTATAGGCAAAAGGATACTTGGAGAGCACCCAAAGAATGAAAAAAACGTGAAAAATGTATTCTGCCCAATCTGATGAGACGCATGGGAATCTGTCAGACGCTCCTCCTGAATGCCGCACGATGGAGTGATTTTTGAATTGAAATGCCGTGCGGTGGAGTGATTTTTAAAATTTTCTAAGGTGCCGTGCGCCCTTTTGAAGTACCGCGCGGTTTGTGAGTTAGCACAGCACACCGAACTTTGCGAGGGCGCCCCGGACACTCCCGAACTCGGATTTGGACGCGGTTCAAAGCGTTGGAAAGCTCGTCGAGTCCTCTTTCTAACCCATTTGGTTTCACTCAAAGACATTTTATACATTGAAACGTGTGCCCATTTTACCCTCAGTGTGTCATAGAAAAAGTTGTTTTTGACAAGGTAAACACATTTTTCTCTTTTGCAATTGAACCGGGGGCCACTCTACATGGTTGAAAAGGGGTTTTCTTGAGGTTAAAGAAGGAGTAGCAAAGGAGAAGCAAAGGAGCAATAATCTAAGTCTCGAAGGTATATTTTTCCTTATTTCATCATTGGGGAAACTTAAAGATTATTCGGAAATCCAGATTGGGGTGTCTACAACGTCTTTTAACAAAAGTCAAATCATGGTTAATTTTATCGTTAGAGCATCCCATTGAAATAAGCAAATGGGTATGGATAAGTAAATTTAACAACAATACTCAAAAAATATTCTACATTGTAATAAGCAAAGTTACAAGTCTTTTAACAAATAACTAAATTCTACTCATTCCATAACCAAACTTAACAACTTTTACCAATAATCAAATTCAATAACTCAATAACTCAAAAATACTCCATATTGGAATCGTCTCATCGAGACAAATAATTTGATGTAGTCGGGTACATGATTGGAACTCGTTTGCGATTGGACAAATGTGCATTGTGTATTGTAGGTATTTTTTTGGTTATGAATGCAAAAATAACTAATGTAGAGGTAGAGGTTGTTAAGTTTGATTATGGACTAAATGGATAATCAAATGTTGACATGGCACATTTTGGTTATCGATTTTGATTATTACCATTGCGGATGCTCTTACTTTTTGGGAAAATCACGGGACAGTGGAAGGAGGTCAGGGTTTATTACCACCTGATGGTCTCCAGTCTCCAAATCACCACTCTCATGACATAAGCAAAATTATTCACCAAAAGATGGTATGGCAAGTTGAATTGACAAGTATACCCTCCCTTATCCACAAGCGCCTATGAGGAAGCTTGCACAAAAATGTGGCTTACATTTTGGTAGTTCTGGATGAAAGGGCTCATGAATTTAACTAGTATGTGCCTCAGTTGGTCGGTTTGGGGTATTTAAGTAATTTCAAGCTAAAAATGGTGGACTATAGACACTATTTAGATTATTTACGAATTAGTGGATTTTTGGACTTTTTTGAGAATTTTTTCTCTATACACTATTTTGTCTGCTGGACTAGAGGGCTTTTTCGTAAAATTGTCGGCCCATCCCATTTTTCCAACGGAAATTCCATCGGGATAAATGGATCGGATCTTAGGGGTGCTTGTCTCTCCAAAGCAAATAGTTGCCATTTGGGAGCAAGGAAGCAAATGCAAGGCATTTAAACTCATGATGATCACCGATCGGCGAGAAAGAGATGATGAAAACAAAATAGTGGGTTTTGCCTTCCTCTCTCTGAAATGAAATCGCCGATTCTTTTCTTTAGGCATATTCGATTCCTTCTATTGCAGCGGCCCCGGCGTGCAATCGCGGCGATAAAGATGATCGATCGGCCGGGATTCTCAGCGCCTTTATTTAGAGAGGGAGAGAAGGATTGATTTATACTTTCTTGCTTAAGAAAGTAGGTTTAGAGAGAGAATCAAGTCATTGCATTAAGGTCGAATTTTGCCGATTTTTTCAAAGCGGTTTACATATAAAGCTTGGATTTTGCTGCCCTAACATTATTTCCTGTTAAGAAAATTTGTCTCATATGCAGTTAATATATTCTTTGAGATGTCAGGTATGGAGTTCGAAGCCTAATTATTTCCGCTCATGGTGGTACTTGATACCATTTTAATGAATTTCGTGATCGCCTTCCTGAAATGATGAATGCCTTGTTTGAATTATGTAGGGGTTCGAATTATCGGGATCAGGACCAAGGCTCTGGTTAGGCTCCTCCTCTCGTGGCTCCGTGCTTTCGCCACTGGGACCTGCAACAAGTCACTAGGGCTTGGATAGCCCAGTGACCCTCCGACGATCAAGTTAGATCTCAGGGGGAAGTGTATAGGTCTACGGTTAGGGTAAAATAGCATACCTCTCTCAGGTGAGTATCTCTTTGTATTTATAGATCTAGGGTTGTTTGGCCTTCAAGCTAGCGCATGATGGGCACGCTTAGGTAACTGCCCCAGGTGACATCATGGATGACAAAGGGATGAAGCGATTACGCAGCACATGGGAAGGAACATCCCCAATGATTACGCCTGCAGCACGATCCATACGGGTCCCGCGTGGCATAACAACTTTCCACAGATTCCCTCGGGAATGTCGGGAGCAGTGACCAAGTTACTGACAGCAGCACGGCATGCGAAGACCTGAATCCTAGCATAATACCGAGCAGGGCACCTAGGAGTAAAACCTACACACGGCCTCGGATCAAGGTTCCTCAAGTGTCGGAGTCACGTAGCATGGCTAGGTTACCGAGCTTGTAACCGAGGCCGCCACAATAGCCCCTCAACCTGCCGGAGCGCAACACCTTCTTCAACTCTGGGGAGTTGATTCTTCTCGTGAACCGACGCTCCCTGGGCTTCCGTTATCCTAGGCGCCGAGGAGTGAATTGGCTTTGGTAATTGCCGGGTAGCCAACCCCAGCCCTCGAAGCCACATGTCAACCATCGCCGAAGCGCCGGAGTCAAAAAAGCTGTCTCGGCATGTGATATGTCAAGTGATTGGTATGAACCGTCCTATCATGGTCACGTGTCAGAATATGAATGGCTCGGTTAACGGTGCCTCTGATCCCGGTACAGACTGTTGGTTTG
The DNA here is from genome assembly GCA_025413875.1 of Rhododendron molle. Lineage (NCBI taxonomy): Eukaryota > Viridiplantae > Streptophyta > Magnoliopsida > Ericales > Ericaceae > Rhododendron > Rhododendron molle. The sequence continues at coordinate 27,478,306 of CM046389.1, forward strand.
CCGACCGTTCGATGGAGACGCGTGTCGCAAATCCAACGGCTTGGTGCACAACGCTTCGTTTCCCGCCACCGCCGTGACCTTCAACCTTTGATTGAGTTTTGGAGCTATTTGAGAGTAGATCTTTGCACGAAAATCAGGTATGTTGATCTCTAGATCATAATCTCCAAGTTCTGGTAGTTTCTTCAAGTTTTTCGTTGATTTTGTCGAATATTCGTTGATTTTGATCTCTAGATCTTAATCTCCAAATTCTGGTAGTTTCTTTGCGGCATCGCTGGCGTTCTCCGCCGTTGCTCTTGAAATTGAAGAAGCCCAGACTCTTCCCGAGGCCCGCCCCTAACCTAGGTGCATAGAAATCAGTTTGAGGCCTGAGGGGCTCCTCCCAAGGGGGAATGCCCATAAATATCCGAGACCTAGAGACACCGAAGAGTGATGACCATTCCATCCCGAGCGTCAGGACCTCTTGCTTTCCCCGAATCACATAGCTAATGGGTTTTTGCACATTCTTGTCTTTGTTTAGGAAGGGGCGGATGGTCGTTGAACTCTCTTCAGACAACTCAAGTAGTTTTGAGTTCTCTTTTGCCGAGTTCGAAGCAATTCGCGAGGAAATTTGCACCCGAGCATTGTACCGGACTCCATTGGACTACATCAAACCCAGCATTCCGTTGAGAGCCCCCTGTCAAGTGACTACCTTCGATCCAAATATGACAGAGGCCCCGAGCACCTCAAACCAAGGCCCGGGACCCTTCGCAAATTCTCTCGAGGAGGTACGGGGGCGAAAAAGACCGATGAGGCCATGTCCTTTCCTGGGCCAGTACTTCAATGGTACGCCGGCGGCCTACGCTGAGTTCAAGAGGGTCTTCAGCATTCCTCCGAACATCGAGATTCGGTTGCTTCAGGATACCGACCCCAAGAACCTTCCACACCGTCAGGGGGATCTAATCTTTCCCTTGATGGCCATCACTGAGGGGGGAGTCAGATTCCCCCTCCACCAGTTTGTTCGATGGGTGCTCTAGACCCTTACCCTCACGTCCTCCCGGCTCACGGTAAACTCCTATCGAATCATCACCAGCATTATAGAGCTGAGGAGGTAGTACAACCTGACCTTCAGGCTTGAAGAGCTCTTCGGGGTGTATCTAGTGGGGATCAACCGAGAGTGTGGTCGGCACTACCTGTCGTGCAGGACGGAGCACGATACTTTTCTGATAGACCGTCTACCAGACTCCGAGGAGTGGGCAGGCATCTACGTCGCGGTCTCCGGGAACTTTATGTTCGGTCCCGGGGAGAGCGTGGACACCGCCACCACAGTTCAGTTCGAGCCCGGGGCCCCTGGTCGGTAAACGCAGTCTTTGGTATTTATGATGCATATTTTCATTATCCCTTGCGTTTATACTAACTACCTTTCCCTTTTGGTGTTTTCTTGCAGTCGAGGAAGTCGTCCACGACCTTCGGGAGAGATCCTCACAGGCTTGAGTCGCAGCCGCCTACGCCATCCCCATCACCAGTCGGTATGCCCCTGAGCTGCTCGGGTACAAACCGACGTACACGAGTTATTTGAAGAAAAGACCCAAGCAACAGGGCGCTCCGAGGGCTGGACGAGGGAGTGGATGGGGACAAGGCAGCGAAGCAGGAAGAGGGGGAGGAAGCGAAGGAAGCACGCTTGATACCGAGGGTAGCAACTCCGGGCCCCGAGGCGTTCTTCGCGAGGAAATTGACAAGGAGACCCCGGAAAGAACCGTATTAAGTGAGGAGATGGCCGGGCCTGGAACTCGAGAGGTGCAGAATCTTAGGCGCTAGAGACCAAGGGGCCAAGGCAGGGGTGCTGCCCCTGTCAGTACACCGGGCGCCGGGACCTCGGGAGTGACCCTAGCTTCTTCTCTGGGGTCTCTAGAGAAGAGGGCTCGGCACGAGGAAGGAGGCGGTGACTGAAGCAAAGAAAAAGAGCCGATCATCATTAAGGGGGAACAAGAAGGGGGAAGGGTAGAGAGACCCGCCGATGGGGAAGAGGGGAGCTGGGTCCATCCCCGGGAGCTCCCATGGGCTCCCGAGTTCCGTCATTACACTGGTCGGGTGATCAGTCATGCTGACAACGTCAAGAACCTCGGTGTGGCCTACGGTATGCTCCAAGGCTGCATTCTTCCTCGGGATGCCGAAGCTGTTGACGGCCTTACTGAGGACCTGACCGCAGAGATCACGCAAGCCCTTTTTTTTGGTAAACTTATTGTTGCTCTGTTCCTTATTCCCCTCGGTCAGATTTTCATACTTGTAAAAATTCTCTCTTCCATCCTGTGTTGGCAGGTTGGCGCTCAGGCTCTTGTGGTTAATCGCCGATGCAAAGCCCGGGAGCAGGAGATCGAGGAGCTGAAGAAGGCCCTGGCCCAGAGGGAGGATGACTTGAAGATGGCTAGGGAGACATGTGATCTGTACCTGGCGGATTTCTAGAAGTGCGACCGGGACAGGGAGCTTGTCGAAGGCCAGGCGACCAAAGCAGAGCAAGATGCCAGCACCTTGAGAGCCACCCGAGCCATGGAGGTTGAGTTTGTAAGGAACCGAGGCTACGACGAGGGCTGGGATGCAGCTGGAGTTGAGTATAAGAAGCAGGTCCGGGAGATTGAAGCCAAGCTGCACTGGGACCGCTTCTTGGATGGGATTTGGTACGACCACTAGACCTTGCTAGGCAAGCTCAGCCTCCCCGAGGACTCTGAGCTCCAGGTAATGCCCGAGGCGCCTCCGGAGGAGCTCGTCCTGGCCGAAAAAGAAGATGAAGAGATGCAAACGCGGAAGTGGATCCGAATGCCCCGGCTCCCGGGCACAATCCCGAAGCCACTGTTGCAGCTTCCAAGGGCCACGCCGACCCCAACACTCATGCTCCGAACTAGTTAGGATGATTCCCCTTTGATACTTAGGATTTTTTCTGCTTTATTGTTTGACTGGACGCCTCCGAACATTTGGAGTTTGCCGTTCCAGAGTTTGTAAATGCTTTTCCGGAGTGACAGACGCCGAACTTCTGGCCGAAGTCTGATCACTTATAATAATTAAGCTAGGATTTTGACTTTCCACTGCACTGCAGTTGATTATGTGAATGCTTTTTCTTTCTCCGAACATTGTTTTGTCTTTGAGATGTATGGCTTTGTAATTATAGCCGAAGGGTACCGTTGCCCCTGGTTTGGTTAATCTTTGGGGAATAAGCCAGAGTTTAACCAAAGCAGAAATCGAGGTGCTCTAAAAGACTTAGAAAAACGTCTGAGAAATGGAATGCTATGGAAGCCCCAACGTCGGGTAAGTTGTTGCTGGCAAAAGCCATTGTTTGACCGAAGCGTTAAAACGCTTGTAGTGTGATAGGGGGAGGCTGAGTGAATTAAGCCGAAGCGAGTGGTGAGCAATTTTTGAGTTTTGGGTGCCCCCGCTTCGGTTTTGTTTGCCTCGGCTACCTCGGAATCCAGTGGAAATATAAACTTACGGTAAAGCTGCTTAGGGGATTAGGGCTAGGGTCCCGAAGGGGGAATGGCATTGGCCAGTACTTCGGTACGTAGCGAATCCGAGCGGCGAATGACTTATTTGTGGGTCGGAATAAGGGGCTCGGAGGGAATACTGAGTGTCCTTGAAGCGAGTTAACCGAAAGTCAAAAAACGACCGAGAAGGCCAAGGTGACTTGGTGGGAGTTCTATCCGAGGGGTTTACCCGGGGAGGACAGAGTCCCTGAAGTCAAGATAAAACGGTCCAAATCGAAATGAACCGAGTGGCAAAAATAGATGACGGTAATATTCTTGACAATGATACGAAAAAAGAGATTCTCATTGAAATTGAAGTAGAACATGCCATTACATAGGTACTCATAAGCATAACCTGGAAAAGCAAAAACTAGGAAAAAGTGGATAGGCCCTCGAACGCCGAAGCTTGGCTAGCCATAGAACTTCTTGAGGTTGTTGGCATTCCAAGTCTTGGCAATTGGAGAACCGTCCAGCTTCTCCAGCTTGTAATTCCCCGAGCCTAGGTGTTTTAGGACTTGGAAGGGACCCTCCCAGTTGGGCATCAGCTTTCTCTTCTTGGATTTCTCTATCACTTTTTTCCAAACGAGGTCATCAGGCTTGAAAGACCGAAGGCGGACGCTTCGGTTGTAACCCTTGGCGACCTCCTGCTGATATGAGGCAAGTTTGATCCTGGCACTCTCACGCTCCTCCTCGGCCAAATCGAGGTCCGCAGCGATGGTATCATTGTTGACTTCTTCATCAAAATTCTTGGTACGGATCGTGAGAAGACCGACCTGGAGAGGAATGACAGCCTCCATGCCGAAGGCCAAGGAGAAGGGGGTACGGCCCGTGGAGCGCCTGGGAGTTGTTTGGTAGCTCCAGAGGACTCTTGGTAACTCTTCGGCCCATTTGCCCCGGCGAGATTCGAGTCGGTGCTTTAGTCCGGAGGAGATGGCCTTGTTGGCGGCTTCGGCCTGTCCATTGCCCTGGGGATATCCCGGGGTGGATGTGTCCCATTTGATGCCATACTCGTCTAAAAGAGCCCGGTACCTCTGTCCGGTGAACTGCTTCCCGTTGTCGGTAATGATGGCAAAGGGTACACCGAAGCGAGAGATGATGTTACGCCAAACAAATCGAATGACGTCGGTTTCTTCGATGGTAACCAAGGGTTCGGCCTCGACCCATTTGGAGAAGTAGTCAGTAGTGGTTAAGAGGAACTTGAATCCACCGGGGGCAACTGGAAGTTTACCGACAATAACCATGCCCCACTGCGAGAACGGGCATGGGCTGGTGAGAAGGCTAAGGTCCCAAGCCGGCTGATGGATTATGGGGGCGAACATCTGGCACTTCCGACAATGCTTGACGTACTCTTCAGAATCCTTTTTCATTGTTGGCCACCAATACCCCTAAGTAATGGCTCGGTGTACGAGCGAGCGTCCGCCGGAGTGACAACCGCTGTCGCCAGCATGGAGCTCTTCGATGATGCCAAGCACTTGGTGGGGGTGGGCAACCAGCAAGTAGGGGCCGGTGAATGACCTTCGGTAAAGCTTACCGTTGGGATTGAGCCAGAAAAGAGCAGCCTTATTGCGAAGTCAGTGGGCTTCCTTCTTATCGGCAGGGAAGATGTCGTCCTTCAAATAACCGATGATCTCATCCATCCAGCTCAGGCCGAATTCTATGTTAAGAACCTCGTGGGTTAATACTTCGAGTTTGAAACTGGGTTTGTCGATGGAGCTGAAGGAGATAGAGCGATGTTCCGAAACAGCACAGTACCAAAAACAATACATTGCTATTCCCTGTCAAAATTATTAACAAGTGATGAATCAGCTTTGTCTTTGGCCCCGACCTGTTCCTGCAAAGACAACGTAAAAGCTTAAGTCACCGGTGTGGTGGCGTGCCAACCACCCTCCGATGCCTAAGTCAGTAAAGAATATGATATTTGGTGAGAGAATTGGGACTTATGAGCGTTAATTTGGACGTACCTTAGCTGAAGCCCTACCGTTACATTTATAGGCATTTCGTCGGAGGTTGAGTCCTAATAGGACTATGTTCCGGGGATTTAGTGTTTATCCGAACGGTGATCGTGGAGTCCTGCCTTAGCTAGGACTCCATACTCACCTCATCTTGGCCAGGATTCATTATCCTTTATTGGTCGTGATCATCTTTAGGATCGTCGTGTATATCTTATCTACACTTCCTCCTTTATCCCACGGGAGATATCTCTCACAGGGATAAGCATGCTTCGTGAGCGTTACTCATCCAGCTCTGGATGGGCTTCTAGTTGATCCTTAGATCGTGGTCTAGCTTCGGATGACGGAGCTGGATCTTTGACTTTAGCTCAGCTCCGTCTTGCAGACCGGGCTGGCTTACTTAATGTACTTCCTAATGGTGGCAAGCGAAGCTGACAGTATTACTCCTCAGCCCCGCTTTTTTCTCCAGGCTGGACTCTTCAGGACTTTCCTACTTATCAGGTGCATATGATACACACCCAAATAAGAGACATGGAGGTTGGGAACATATACTAATGCTGCATGGCGGTTACCGCTTTTTACTTTTGTGGGCAGTTTTAAATGCATGGGTCGCTTTGTGGGCCAGGTGTCTAAATCCCGACTCCCCTAGCGCCAGAAGGTGGACGACGAGGATCGAGGAGCCTTTCTCGGGATTAATGCTGATCGTCTAGGCTTCTTATTGCTTTTGATCCTCTCTTCTTTATAGAAGCATCAGAGTTCACCCAGACGATCTTTGCTGTGAGATTTTTCTGTGGTTCCTCCTCCGCCATTGTGTTTAGTGCCCATCCCCTATAGGTACGTCTGGTTCTTCTTGTTGTTGTTCTTCTCTTACACTGGATTCTCCATCCGGCGTAGAAATCTCAGACCCAACGTGGGTCGCTCCCGGGGAGTTTATTTGTGCTAGGTTAATCGGCTTTTCCTGTATCAACTTACATTCCCCTGTTATTGAGGGTTTCGCACCTTACTCCCTTGTTCTTCAAAATAGGGTTTACCGAGAGCTCTTTTACCTTTCAGTGCGTCTTTACCCCAAATTTCTGGTAGGATCCCTAATGTCCGAGGGTTTCATAAACTTTTCTTCGATTCTTCAAGGCGAGGAGTCGATGGCAGAAGAGAAGAGTTCTCTACGTCGGAGTAGTATTATTAGGGTCTCGCCTGACTAGGGTCAGTCGAGCAACGTTAAACCCGCATCGCCGCCTGCACCTTTATTAAGGGGTCCGCACCGGGTCCCTACTTTCTCGGCCTCTACCATTCCCTCCACAATCACGAATGAAGAACTGGCCGTTCTTAGGGTTAGGTATTCTATTCCACCATCCGTTTCTCTTCGGAAACCCTCTGGGACCTAACGAGCGTGCTCCTTCTTTGAGAATGAGGCTTGCCTCTATGTTGGGGCTTTAGAGGGAGGCTTGAGGCTTCCTTTTCCAACCGTGGTGAGGGATATTTTGAGCTTTCTTGGCTTGGCCCCTGGCCAAATCCTCCCCAATTCCTGGCGTCTCCTAATTGGTTGTGCGGCACTGTGGGGGGCGATGTCGGATGGCCAGATTACATTGACAAAGGGGCCCTTTCTCAACCAGTTTTCTGTTAAGGCGTCTCCTAATTGGTTGTGCGGCACTGTGGGTGGTATTATTTTGCGAAGAGAGCAGGTGAGGGGGAGCTAGTTATGGAGCTCCCTTCAGCGAGTAAGAACTGGAAAGACAAGTTCTTTTTCGTTGGAGGTGACGGTCGAGAACTTCCAAATTGGGAGGTTGGATCGTATGTCCCTCGGATCCCCAGTAGGTGGGGGGTCCCCATCTCCAATTGTAAGCTGCTTGTTTTTCTTTGATCCTGTTGCTTTTATGAACTTCATTCATATCTTGATGAATTCCTCCTTACTTTTGTAGCCAGAGGAACATTCCCATTGAGCCCTGCCTTAGAAGCGGAGCTGCAGCAAGGCAGGAGCCACTCGGTTCATACTTGGGATCTACTTGTGACTCCGGAGTCGTTTGCTACTTACCTCCTGGGCCCAGAGACTACCTGTGAGGCCTTAGCACTTTTAAGAGGTAGTTTCTCTTTCTTGCTTGGCTCCATATTTTTAACTGACGTTTTATTGCTTCTTTCTTTTCTTTTCAGAAAAAGAAAGCGAAGACGAAGCCATGACACCTAAAATGGACAAAGCCTTGTTGGCCCAACTGAAAGCTGAGAGGGCCAAGCAAACACTTGGGGCCGTAGCCACGAAAAGGAAGAGTTCCCGTCTGCAGAAGGAGTTATGTGTGGATAGCTTTCTGGAAGCTGATCTTTCTGTCATTCCTTTTATTGACTTAGTGGTTGAGCCGCCTGTTGAGGGGGAACATGAGAAGTCGAAAGGAAAAGGGAAGAGTGGCGCTGTGGTGGGCACTCCACCAACCAAAAAGGCGAAAATTTCCGTTGGCTCTTCTACATTGGGCAACTTCCAGTACGCTTTAGAGCGTGCTTCCGGGTTGTTGAGCGCAGCTGATGAGGATTCAATGGCGGAGATGTCTCTCCAGTCAGTGGGGGAGCACATGCTGGTCGAGCAAGCCATGGTATTCCCCTTCTTCCCGTTTTTGTCAACTTGAATACTTGTTATTTTCTCACTGACCCTTTTCTTCCTCTACTACAGGCTATGGCTCGTGGCCGTTACCTTGCTTCCCAAAGCCATAGCTTGGGGAAGCAGGTGGTCACCCTTACTGAAGCCAACCTCCAACTCACAAAGCAAGGTGCTTCTATGGCTGCGGAGCTGCGGAAGGTGACAAATGAGAGAGACGCGACTCTTAAGTCGAAAAGGGGCTTGGAGGAAGAAAGGGACACAGCCGTGGCTACTGCTCAGAGTTTGGAGCAGAAGATTTCTGAAATGAGCAAGGAGCTGGAGAAGCAAAAGGTTGTGGGCATGGGGATGCTAGAAAAGGTGAAGAATGCTCGTAAGGAAGCTATCGGACTCTTCCTTCAGTCTCCAGAGTACCGTCAAGACGTCACCCAGCAATACTTTGATGGGTTTGAAGCCATGAGGAGTCAGGCGGCCGCTGCTTTCCCAAATTTGGATTTTTCCAAGTTTGAGGTTGACGATGAAGAGGGGCCCTCATGCTTTGACGGGGGACAGAAAGGAGAGGATGAAGCTGATGATGCTGTATCCAAGGACATATCCATCCCGAGCTCTTCCCTTGCATCCCTCCTCCAGACTCCAGGAAAGGTTTCCCTTGACACCCCAATCCTTGCTGGAATATCTCCTGGCCCATCATCTGGTGACAGGCAGACAATTGATAACACCCTCCTGGGCCTTTGATTGGCCCATAAAAACATTTGATTTGCTGGGTCTTGTAATTGACACTTTTCAATACTTTCGTACTTTTGTGCTAGCTTAGGAGTGGCCTGTTAGTTTGGCCTTGACTCCTGTTTGGATGATTTTTGAAGCTTTGCTTTATCGACGGACAAGGATGATCTCTTTGAGGTCACGTTTCTTGGGAGCCCTGTAAGGGCTTTTAGCTTAATGACATGGCAGGTGCTGAATTTTAGCCAAAAGCATGCTTTAAGCCAAATTTTATTGCAATTTTGATGCATATTTTAACTGCATGCTAATTTCTGCTTTTATCACAGTTTGGCCAAATACTTGTATTTGGCCTATTCTGAATTTTCCATTGCATAGCTGTGCTACGTTTGTTTGAAAAATTGTTCGCTTGAACAATTTAACCATGAGGTCGGAAATTTTCCTTAGCCTCTTCTTATGCATAGTTATACTATATCTAAGCCTGGAATATATTTCTCAAGCTTATTATACTATGCCTGTTACTCCCCTAAGTGTGTTAAGGGCTTGCGTCCAAGCCATTGAGACACTTATTGATACGTCCCGTGGGGTATTAAGTGGGTGAGTGGTGATTCCGTAGATAAAGTAGTCGTGCTACAGATATTGAGCTTGGCAATTTGTCCGGAGCTCTATGGTTTGCGAAGGCGTGCTACGTCTTTTGAGCTTGGGGATTTCTCCTGAGCTGTTTAATGTGCATAGCCGTACTACGTCTTTTGAGCTTGGGGATTTCCCCTGGGCTTTGTAATGTGCATAGCCTTGCTACGTCTATTGAGGAGGTGACATTTCCACTCCCCCAAGTATATAATTGGTTTAATTTCCAAAAAATTAATACACTTACTTGAATTTCCATAGGGTATTCTTTAGGTCTACCAAATAGCACTGTAAAGTATTACAGCTTAGCAAGACGCGTGAGGTTTGCTTTGGGATAAGGACCGTGCATTTCCAAAAGGCGTTCGTTTCAACTACTCGAGATGACTGGGATTGTAACTACCCATTACTCTAAGCGGTTGAGATGGCCATTTTAAGTGCGATTTTTAATGGTGATCATGCTGATTGGCTTAGCAAGCGGTTAATGAACCGTCCCCTTATGCTATAAATGCCAACAGTTCGTGTTTAACCACTCCCCATTCCACACTTCTACTTCACAATGGCAAACAGCGAAGAAATCTACAAGTTATGTCAAGAATTGCAGAGTTTGAAGGTCGCCGTGGCTGGCCTTACGGCCAAAATGGAGGCCATGACGGAGTCAGTCTCCGTCATGGAGAAGACGGTCCGCATGGTGCTGATAGCCAACTGGGAACAGTTGGCAGCTTTTCAAGGGCAGCCACCACCGCCAGTTCCTTCCCCTCCAAGGGAGGGTAGTAGTGATTAGGTTGCGACTTCGTGGGCTTTGTCCACGAAGTCTTTTATGTAATGGGTATCCACATCTCTTTAGAGGTGTGGATTGAATAAATAAAATTTAAGAATTTTATTTTTGTCGTTGTATCTTTTCTTTATCATGCATACAGGAAACATAAACCATATCATGCTTCAACAGGAAATAAACTCAAACAACTGTCCCCCGTAGGGAGTTTATTGGCCTCTAGGGCTAGATAAAAGAAAGCATAGCCTTAAAACAACTCAAGTACTAGAGCTTTATTTAAACGAAGAGTTCTCTAAAAACAGCTTCGATTTCCTAAAAACAGAAATAAAGGAAAATTGACAAGCACCTACTTGTAATATTTCTTGAGGTGCTCTGCGTTCCACGAATTTGGTAACTCCTTTCCCCTTAGGGTCGTAAGTTTGTATGCTCCGGCTTTGATATGATGCAGGACCTGGTAAGGTCCTTCCCAATTCGGGCCAAGTTTGCCCACCTTTTTCCCCGTGGGGTCAACTTTCCTTAGAACTAAGTCACCAGCCTGAAAATCCCTAGGCTTAACTTGCTCCTCATGATACTTGATCATTCTTTGTTGGTAGACTGCTACTTTGGCCATGGCTGTATCCCTTCTTTCTTCCAAGAGATCCAGCTCGGCCCTGAGGTCTTCCAGGTTTTTCTGCTGGTCCATGCTGGCCGTTCTGTAGTTGAGGAGTTCAACCTCAATTGGAACTACAGCTTCAGCCCCAAATGCAAGAGAATATCGAGTTTCTCCTGTTGCAGTTCGGGGCGTTGTACGGTATGCCTATAGCACATTGTAGAGCTCGTCTGGCCATGCACCTTTGGCTTCTCGCAGCCTCTTCTTAATTCCTTTCTTGATGGTTCGGTTTGTTACTTCCACTTGGCCGTTGGCTTTCGGATGAGCTTTGGATGCAAAGTGCACATGTATTCCCTTGGAAACACAGTACTCTTTGAACTGGGCATTGTCAAATTGCTTTCCCCTATCTATAACTATCACTCGTGGCAAACCAAAACGGCTAATAATGAATTTCCACAGAAAATCAATTGTTACCTCTGCTGTAATTGTGGCCAATGCCTTGGCTTCGACCCATTTTGTAAAGTAGTCTACAGCTATGATGGCATGCTGGACCTGTCCTGCTGCCATCGGAAGTGGGCCAATTAGATCTACTCCCCATTGGGCGAATGGCTATGGCCTTTTCATTGGGGTTAAAACCGTAGGTGGCCCATGAATGATGTTTGCGAAGAGTTGACACTTCTCACACTTCTGAACCATCAAGTTGCAATCTTTCTGCATGGTTGGCCAATAATATCCCAACCTGAGAAGCTTACAAGCTAGCATCCGGCCTCCTTGGTGGTCCCCACATACGCCTTGGTGTACTTCCTCCATAGCTCGTGTGGATTCTGCTACTGTTAGGCATCTCAGGTATGGTAGCGAGAAGCTTCTCCTGTACAACACATCTCCCATCATCAGGTATTTTGCAGCTCTAATCCTGAGCTACCTAGCTTTGACCTTGTCATCTGGTAACGTCCCATTCGTTATATAATCGACTATAGGAGTAGTCCATGAGTTGCTGTAGTCGATGGCTTGTACTTGTGGACCTGGGGCGAAGATACTGGGGAGCTCTAAATATCGGACTGGGGCATTCCGTGGAATAGTCTCTTCCCTGGCCGTGGCCAACTTTGACAGGTAATCTGCTTCAACGTTATCTTCCCTGGGGATTTTGACAATGTTAAAACTTTGGAATGTTGCAACCAGGGACTTTACTTTGTCCAGATACTTCTGCATTACTTCTTCTTTCACAGTGTACTCCCCTAGGACTTGTCCCACGACTAACTGCGAATCACTCTTGGCTAGCACATGGCTAGCACCCACGGCCTTGGCCAATTCCAGTCCCACGACGAGGGCTTCATATTCCGCCTCGTTATTGGTTGCCTTAAACTCAAACCTAAGGGCATAGCTCAGGCGTTGCCCTTTTGGGGATGTTAAGATCAAACCAGCTCCGCTTGCCTCCCTGGTCGTTGATCCGTCAACCTGGAGAATCCATGGCTTGGGATCCTCTTTGGGATGCTCCTCTGGTTCCGGATACGTATACTCTGCTAAAAAGTCTGCCAGCACTTGTGCCTTGATGGCAGTCCGAGGCTTGTACTCTATGTCGAACTCGCCAAGCTCTATTGACCATTGGATTAACCGGCCTGATGTCTCTGGGCAATGGAGAACCCTTCGAAGTGGCTGGTCTGTGAGCACTTTGATGGGGTGAGCTTGGAAGTAGGGCCGTAGCCTTCTGGCTGCTATCACCATTGCAAAAGCTATCTTCTCAGCTCTAGGATACCGCAGCTCAGCTCCTCTTAGCGCCCTGCTGGTGTAATACACTGGGAGCTGCGTCCCCTGTTCCTCCCTTATCAGGACGGCACTGACGGCGTGGGGAGAAACAACAAGGTATAGGAAGAGATCCTCTCCATCTTGTGTTCTGCTTTGCAGCGGGGGTGAAACAAGGTACTCCTTCAATTGATTGAAAGCTGCTTCTTCGGCTGCAGTCCATTCAAAGGCTTTTTTCAAAACCTTGAAGAACATTTGGCACTTATCTATAGCTCGTGAGATGAACCTGCTCAGGGCTGCTACGCGTCCTGTTAGCTTCTGGACCTCCTTAATGTTCTGGGGCGAGCGCATGGTGAGGATAGCCTGGATCTTCTCAGGGTTGGCCTCAATACCTCTTTGAGACACCATGAAGCCCAAGAATTTTCCTGAGGAAATCCCGAATGCGCATTTTGTTGAGTTGAGCTTCATTTGGTATTTCCTGAGGACTTGGAAGGTTTCCTCCAGATCTGCCACATGGTGTAGTGCCTTGGCACTTTTGACCAGCATGTTGTCTACATACACCTCTACATTGCGCCCAATTTGGTGTTTAAACATTTTGTTGACCAGCCTTTGATATGTCGCGCCGGCGTTCTTAAGACCGAAGGGCATCACTTTATAACAGTAGAGCCCCCTGTCGGTGATGAACGGCGTCTTTTCTTGATCTTGCTTAAGCATTTGGATCTGAGTGTACCCTGAAAATGCGTCCATGAAGCTTAGGAGTTCATGCCCTGCCGTAGAGTCTACCAGGGAATCAATCCTTGGAAGCGGAAAACTATCCTTTGGACATGCTTTATTGAGATCGGTAAAGTCAATGCACATTCTCCATTTGCCATTGGCTTTCCTTACCATAACCACATTTGCTAGCCAGTCGGGGTAGAGAACCTCTCGGATGGATCCTGCTTGGACGAGCTTGTCTACTTCCTTAGCTGCAGCTTCGTTCCGCTCCGGAGCAAAGACTCTTTTCTTCTGCATAACTGGACGAACCGTGGGATCCACATTTAACTTATGGGTTATGACCCTTGGGTCAATTCCCGGGATGTCCTCGTGGGACCATGCAAACACATCCCTGTTCTTCCTTAGAAATTGCAACAGCTCCGTCCTTGCTACTGAGCTCAGTCCTGCTTCGATTCTCACTGTCTTGCCAGGTTGGCCAGGCTCTAGGAACTCTTCTATGAGCTCTTCCACAGGTTCTCCTTGTTGAAGCTTTTCTTCATCTCGAGTGTCGAGGCTTTCTATAGTCATGGTAACGTTAGCACCTCTGAGTGAGGTGACATAACACTCCCGTGCTGCCTTCTGATCTCCTTTTACACATGCTATCCCTGCTGGCGTTGGGAACTTTATCATCAAGTGACATGTGGAGATTATTGCCCCGAGTGTTATCTGGCTTCCTTCCTCTCCCATGGTGACAGGTAGGGCTATTTGGCCAACAGGGTAAACGGGCGTACCTGCGAATCCCACCAGGGGTGAGGTCATAGGCCTTAGCCTTTCTCTTCCAACCTTGAGTTGATCATAAGCATGGAGATACAAGATGTCGGCAGAGCTTCCGCTGTCTATCAGCACCCTTCGGGTGAGGTAGTTGGCCACGACAACGGTGATAACTAAGGGGTCATCGTGAGGAACCTGAACCCCCTTGGCATCTTCTTCTTAGAAAATTATGGGTATTTCCTCCGTCTTTTGGAACTTGTTTGGACGGCCAACCGTGTTAACTTCCAAGTATTCCTCTGTCCTTAATTTCCTCAGGTGAGCCTTCCTGGCATTGCTGGATTCTCCTCCTCCAGCGAACCCTCCATGGATGACCTTGATCTCTCCTATGGGAGCCGATCGAGGTGCAGCATTATCTCTTCCGTCTTTGTTTGTATCATCCCGCCTGGGTTGTTTCTGGTACTTCTTTGATATAAAACGCTGAAGTCTCCCTCTCTGAATCAACTCCTCGATTTGCTGCTTTAGATCTATGCAATCATCCGTGTTGTGACCGTGGTCCTTATGGAATCTGCAGTATTTGTCCTTAGCTCTTTTGCTTGGATCGGACCTCAACTTTCCAGGCCACTTAATGTCTGGATCGTCTTGGAGGTTGCGGAGGATTTGCTCTGCCATAGCGATGAGCGGAGTGAACTGTTTGTACCGGCCTTGGGGCGGTCCTCCTCCCCTTTTAGGGGATGTTCTTGAATCTACCTTCTTATTCTTCGGTTCTCCTCTCGTTCTGCGGGTGGAGTCTTTTCTCTTTCTATCAGGTGGTGGGAATTCTCCAACCTATGATGGCCCTGCTTGGGGATCGAAGCCATCACGGGGTACACCTTGCGTAAACAGCTTCCTCGGCGTTCATGTGCTTCTGTGCTCTGAGCATGAGCTCCGCCAGGGTCTTGGGGGGTTCCTGAGATAAAAGGTATAGGAACTGTCCTGGGTACAACCCGGCTATGTACGCAGTTATGCTCACGCTGTCATCAGCTTCGTCTATCTGGACCACCTCCTTGTTAAACCTAGTGGTGAAGTCTCTCAATGATTCCCATCGTCCTTGTTTCATCGTCAGAAGATGTGTTGCTGGTTTGCCGTAGCGTTGGCCAGCAATGAAGTAGCTTACAAAGCTCGTGCTAAGCTCCTTGAAACTATGTATACTCCCAGGATGGAGCTTATTAAACCATGCTCGGGCACTTCCTTTGAGGGTAACTGGAAAAGCTCGACACATGACTTCGTCAGGGACTGCTTGCAGGTGCATCAGGGACTTGTACGTTCCCAAGTGATCTAACGGGTCTGTGGAGCCATTGAATGTTTCCAACTGAGGCATCTTGAATTTCCTTGGAAGGGGGCGCCCCATGACCTCGGACGTGAAAGGTGAATCGGTATTTTGCACCAGCTCTTCCACCGTAGCCGGAGTTTGTGCCTTGACTTGCTTCATTAGCCCTTCAATCTGATTCTGCATCTTGAGAATCACCCCTAGCTCACGGGACGATTTTTCCAGGGGGGCTTGCTATTCCTCTTTCGGTTTTGGCTTTCCTCCTCACTGGACTCGCTTTCTTCTCTGTGATTCTCTTCCTCATGTTGGCTGTGTCGTAAGTTCAGGATGCTGGGTTCGGAGATCTGCAGGCACAAAGCTGCGTTCTCCTGCATCGCGTTCTGTAACCCTTGGGTTAGTGTTTTGATTTGCTCCTGCATTTGAGCGAATGCTTCTGGAGTAATCTGGTCGCCTCCCATCTTACTTGCCCCGGCGGCGTTGGCCGCTTCTGCTGCTTTAGCTGCTTCTGCTGCCTTGGCAGCCTTCTCCGCGACGGCAGCGGCCTTGGCGGCTCTAACCGCGGCGGCGGTCTTGGTGGCGTCGTCGACGCCCGTTTGCGGGGGGTCTGAAGCCATCGTTGTTCTGCTAGATCGGGTATCCACCATGCAAAACTATTCACCGTGAAGGAAAAAGTCGTTTCCCACAGACGGCGCCAGCTGATGAATCAGCTTTGTCTTTGCGTGGGCAGCATGCCCTGGAATTTTCGGATTCCAAAGCGAGCCTCCGGGAATTTCGTTTCCCAGAGCAAGGGCCCGATAGATCGAGGGAGCGCGAGCGGAGAAGCAGGCGCTCGCAAAATACAGAGTCGCCACCTGGGTTTGAAGGTCCGTCACCGAAGGAACCGTATTTCGAAGCACCTGCCGCGCTATTTGATTTGAAAAAGTGAAGGAACCAGTCCGTCATAACCATATCTGGGTTCGGGAGCCAGGTTACGAGAGGGGAAGGTTTTTAAGGCCCCTCTCGCCCAATCCGGAGATCGGTCTCTACTTAGGCATTTTGTGAAAGTATTCGTGATTCGTTTTCTTCTTTAACCAATTTTAAGCCAATTAGGGCGGGGGAACAATTAATCGGGGTTTTAAAACTGTAACAAGTTTGCAAGATGTGAAAAATGGCGGATGGATGGAATAATAAAGAGTAGGATGAATTCCAACCCCTTGATGAAAAATAAACCCAACAGCAACTGAAATTGGTGTACCACACATGACCACCTTTGCATGCATGAATCTACATATATGCAAAGAGGACCGTCATGTGCGACACCCATTCACTCAGCGAGGTTTTCCCTCACCACAAGGTTGAATTCCACCCCGCCAGGCTCTGGAAGGACCGATTGCACACCAGGAGACAAACCAAGCGGTTTATAGTATTGTAAGTAAATGATTACTATAAATTATTACAAAACGCAAGAGCCAAATTAATTGAAGTGCAACCCCTAAGCAGTGGGGGTGTCAAAGCAGGGGCAAAGGTCAAGCTGCTCATGCAAGGACAATCACTTTGGAATCAAGAGGTCCCTCGCGAGACAGTGAATCTCTCGCGCGAGTGTCCTGACTGGACTTCCAGGAATTGCTTTGCATACTCTGGGCTCTGGTACATGTCCAGAAACAACCCAGGAGCATTCCAACAAAGTAAATAAGCAATAAAAGTCTAGTCTATTTGTTTTAACATGCAAAACAGTGATCTAAAAGGCTTACAAAGCTGTAAAATAAATAACAACATGAAAAACAAGAAAACCCAGCATCCCCAAACCCCACGAGGACTGTCGCGCGAGACAGTGGACTGTCGCGCGCGTATGTGAGTCACTCGCGCGAGGGTATGCTTGAACCAATTTCTTGTAACTCTGCTGACTTTAGGACCAGAACTGGTATTGATTACCAATCCTGGCCCTGACAGCCCCCCTCAGGGATCAAAACAGTAAGCTTTAATAGGTGTTTATACCTTTGCTTGGAAGGTTTTGGAAAGGTTTGAACAAATTGAGAAGCTTGTGATGGAAAATGGAGTGAAGAAAGGTATAGGATATGAGCTAGAGTTGAGAGCCTTTGTGCTTGCAAGGATTCTCAATCTCCCAAACTTTCCAAGTTGGTGAATTTTTGTGACTTAGTGTGTCCTTTTCAAAGGAAGAACAAGGGGGGTACTTATAGGGGAAGCCAAGGGCCAAAGGTGGTGGCAAACACCCCTTAGGACCAAACTTGGTGACTAAGCTTGGTGAAAAGGTGATGGGAAGGGTTGTGTGAGGGTGTGTTCCCAAGGCACCTTTGCATAACCCTGTGGAAAAAGCGGGGTTAAGCGACCACAGCCCCCACGGCAAGCAACCAAGTGGTGGCAAAGGTGAAAAGGGACGACCTAGGACCGTCGCGCGGCGGAGTGTGTCGCGCGAGTGTTCCACTGTCGCGCGTGGGTCAACGATCAAATGTTTGACTTTGACCACACTGAACAAAGAGGACACTCGCGAGGAGTGACTTCCACGCCGCGAGGTCGGGCGGCGCACTCCGAGTTGACTCGATTTTTATTTTTCTTTTAAAAGGGTTAAAAGGGTTCAAAAAAGGGGGTCCGCACACACCGAGCTCAAACCTTTCCAACCTTAAGATTTCTGATCCGGTTCATCATCGGGAAACAAGAAACCGTAAAACGATCGGGAGATTCAGATTGGGGTGTCTACAGTAGTCCCCCTTTGACGGCACGCGGAGCACCATTGACTGGTACGGGTAACGTCAAAGGTTTCTAGACACCCACCAAATCCACCCAAAAGCCGATTTAATGGAAAAAGTGCGCAAGTATGTAAAAATACCGTGCACCGAAGAATGATTTGACGGATAGATCGTCGTTGATCGAATGTGGACGGATGGATCGTCGCTGATTCGGAGTTGGACGGATAGATCGTCGCTGATTTGAAATAGGACGGATAGATCGTCGCTGTTTTGAAATGTGGACGGATAGATCGTCGCTGTTTTGAAATTGAATGGATAGATCGTCGCTGATCGAATGCGGACGGATAGATCGTCGCTGATTCGGAGTTGGACGGATAGATCGTCGCTGATCGAATGCGGACGGATAGGTCATCGCTGATTCGGAGTTGGACGGATAGATCGTCGCTGATTTGAAATAGGACGGATAGATCGTCGCCGCTTTTGAAATGTGGACGGATAGATAAATCGTCATTTGTTTGAGTTGGGCCGGATAGATCGTCTGATCGAATGCGGACGGATAGATCATCGCCTGATTCGGAGTTGGGCGGATAGATCGTCGTTGATTTGAATTAGGACGGATAGATCGTCATTGTTTTGAAATGTGGACGGATAGATCGTCACGATTCGGAGTTAGACGGATAGATCGCCGCCGATTGACAATTGGAGATCGTCGCTGATTTGAAATTGGACGGATAGATCGTCGCTGATTCGGAGTTGGACGGATAGATCGTCGCTGATTGACGGTTAGATCGTCGTTGGTTTGAATGTGGACGGATAGATCGCCGTCGATGGATTTGACAGGACTGGCTGCCATGAAGGCGGACGGGAAGATCAATGTGCTGATTGATCAAACCGCTGGGGAACTTTGACAGGATCGGCTGTCGTGAATGCGGACGGGAAGATCAATGTGCTGATTGATCAAACCGCTGGGGAACTTTGACAGGACCGGCTGTCGTGAATGCGGACGAGAAGATCAATGTGCTGATTGATCAAACCGCTGGGGAACTTTGACAGGATCGGCTGTCGTTGAAACGGCTCCGCAGGATAGCATCCTTTGGTTTACGAACCGAGAATTGGACAGGAGAGATTTCCATCGCATCCGCTGACCAATGATAACAAAACCGCAGGAGATCGCATCGCATCCTTCGGCAAACCAAATCGAGAGTTAGGGAGATTTCCATCACATCCACTAACCAACGATAACAAAACCGCAGGAGATTGCATCGCATCCTTCGGCAAACCAAATCGAGAGTTAGGGAGATTTCCATCGCATCCACTAACCAACGATAACAAAACCGCAGGAGATTGCATCGCATCCTTCGGCAAACCAAATCGAGAGTTAGGAAGATTTCCATCGCATCCACTAACCAACGATAACAAAACCGCAGGAGATTGCATCGCATCCTTCGGCAGACCAAATCGAGAGTTAGCCATGCTGGACCATCTTACTGCTTCAACATTTAATATACACAATATGCAATGATGTATACGAAATTGAAAATGCAGATGCAAGCTAAGGGCGCTCCTAGGAGGACAACGACGCCTAAGGACTACCATCGAGCCTCATTACTGTACTTGTCAGTTACTTCTGAGATGCGCACCCAGATAGATAGACGCTGAATGGGCTGGCATGCCCCAGTTGACGAATTTGGGCTTGTGTGCCCTCTCTTCAATGCTTGGGCGGACGTGCCCTAGAAATGCTTTGTTTGGCCTTGGGCCGAGATACCCTTGCTCTGCTTATGAGATTTCCACGGCTAGTGGATTAGAGGAGCTAGGGTAGCACATGTAAAATTGCACTTTCTAGCCGCTAATATCTAATTTGCATTGACGGTGACCTGAATTGACCTGAGACATGCGCACATGTCTGAGACTCGCCTAGCTCAAGCGAAAAGGGAGAAAGAGTCCTATGGTACAATGCGAACCCTTAGGCACATAGAACATGATGAAATTTTGGGCATTCTTGGGCCAAAACTCACAACATTCTTAAACAGGTGAAACTGACACTTACGAAAGTGAAAAAGGTACAAAGACCTGTACAAACAAAACCGAGCAAAGCATCCCGATATTACAATTGATTGAAAAACTAGAAAAATGCCGCAAAGATGGACATAAGACGCAAAAGATGACTCATATAGGCCCGGACTGAAACTGACACCCCCATGCGGTCACATTAAGTCCATATGACTTGCATGGTATGACAAGACTAGGCAAAAGCCCTTGGAACGTCATTCGAGGGCAGTAGCAGGCTACCGCTGGAGTTGAAAAAGCACGCACGCGAGGCTGCAGCTGCTCATACCAGACCTCACTGAACTTAGAATAAACTGTGAGCCATTAGGCTTCTAGCATTTCGTTCTGTTTTTGATGCTTCAAATATTTTAAGACTTATGCTCAGCCTGTAAATTTGAAGAAGCATTTTGCAATAAAATTGAAAGGCAAAGATTTTCCCCCTTCTGATTCCTTCATCGCAGCTTGATCTTCGATCCTCTTCGACCTTTGATGTGTACTAAAATGTCAACCATGGATCCAATTGATAGATTTGTGACCGAGTCTCAAAGAGAGACTGCCTACGTATCCCAAGCTAGGGAATCAGGTCAAAACGTAGTTCAGGCTAAGGGTTAACTCTCGAGTATTTACCTCTTCTTTTGCGCTCTAACTTTTGCCTAGTACCGCCCATTCGGGTCTTCGGTCTAGCGAGCTTTCGAATATTGCCTATCACTTTTGCCTAGACCCCCTTCATAGGTTTTCGGGCTAGCAGGCTGCTCTTACTTTTGCTTGGAACTGCCCACCCTCGGGGTTTTCAGCCCAACGAGCTTCTCTCAGGGAAAAGTTGCTTTTGAATTGATCCAGGTTGACCATGGTATTGAATTTGTTGCCGTCAAGGTCATCGATCTTTGACCACAGCCCCAAATAGAATGACTTTAATGACATAGAGTCAAAAGTGCTTCAGTTGACATGCCTTACTCCGGGCCGTTTTGTGCATTTTCTCATTTGTACTCGGCGGAACGCCACTGTTGTTGCTTTTGAACATGGTATGAGGCCCGGAGCCTTCTTGAGCTTCTGTTTTCTGGATTGGCACCCGGTAGCAGGAGGATTTGATACTTCTTTTTCTCAGGATCAACGCCAGGTGCGTCTTTTGTGAGACCACGCCAAGACGTCGATGAATTCTTGAGCCTGTTTGACTAGGCGCAATGCTCCTTTGGGGCACTGTTTGGACCAACTTTGAACCTTTCAGGAGGTTATACTTGTCTTTCAAGTTTATTGAAAATTACTTCTTCTTTTAATAGGCTGAGCATGCCTTTTATCTTCCCTTTCGGCGAGGGAACACATTTCCTGGGGATGATCCCATCGAAATCTATCCCTCCGTCGCCAGGGTCGACACAGTTTATTCAAAAGCCAACGAAGTACTAAGAAACAAGACAATGCATATCATAAAAACCCTCGGGGTTTGCCAAGTACAGCAGACTCAAGACTTGAAACAAAAGCTACGACGTGGAGGGCCAAGAGGCACGAACTCCGACTCAGAGCTAGTTTTTAGACAAACGCAAAAGACTCTGTGTCAGACTCAGACATATCGCCAATGCAAACTAGACGCGGTTTTGAAAACGCAATATTTAAAAAGCTACCCATAGCTTTTACAAAAGAGGTAGAATCCAGCGGGCGTTAAGTAACAGCACTTCGGCTTCCTTTGGCTTCTCGACCAAACCTACTCGATGCTCCTTTGATCAATGGACCTCAGCTAGTCAATCTTCTCATTTGTAAGCCCCTCATCACTATCAAACCAGATGTCGGCAGTGAAAACCTCTATTGCCCAACTTACAGCCATCATGTTAACCTCCGGCTTGGACGGGGTGGATACGATGGGTTTGGGTTGATTACTGGGATGATATAGTGGCTAGGGTTGAATATGGTGGAGTTCGGGTTGATTCGAGTGGAGCTGATAGATACCTGACCAACCAGAGGGTCAGACCCGTGTTGAGGCAAGGAGTTGGAAATAATGTTGGGCTTTGGCGGAACTTGGACCATGCCATCATCAATAAGATCTTGAATCTCATGTCGAAGACGATAGCACTTGTCAGTGTGATGGCCAGGCATTTGGTGGAAGGCACAGAAGAGGTTAGGATTATAACCAGCAGGTAAGACTTTGGGAGGGGAAGTTGGGGTCAAAGGTTTGAGATGCCCAGACTTGACAAGTTTCTCCATCACCGCGGATAGAGATGCCTCAAAAGCAGAGAAACTCCGAGGTTGGGTTCGGGCCCGTAGCTTTGGGTGTTCTGAACCTGATTGACATCGGTTGTATGATTAGGGGAAGCGGCAGCGTTATCCCCACTTGTAGCCATGCATTGGCATAATTGCTACCGCCAAACAATGTGCTTGTTTCCCGAGTAAGCCTTCGACTTTGGTTTATGAGGATTGGAAGAAAAAGACTCCTCTTGGCAAAATCCCACTTTGCGGCGCATCCTCGATGGCTACGGATTCAAAGAAAGTCTCGAAGTTGGCGGATGCTTGAACCAGACACGAGATGCTTAGCATAGTCGAGATGCAGGTTAGGGGAGATAATGCGGAGTTGATCCCTCTCGCTGGGGCGTTCATCATTAAAGCGGCTTTGGCTCTCCACCTTTTAACAAAATCCGCAAAGGACTCTTTGGCTTCCATCTTCGTGGATTCTAACTCTCGAATAGTCATCTTGAGCTGGAGTTGTAGTTGTATTGAGCAATGAAGGCAGCCCCAATGTCTTCCCAAGTCTTTCTCTTGGAAATGTCGAGCGACGAAAACCAGTGGAAGGCAGGCCAGAGAGAGTTTGAGGGAAAAGCTGAGACATGGCCTCACTTTCTACTTTGAGTAGCTTCATGGCGGCATGATAGCCATAGAGATGAGTCTTGGGATCACCGCTCCCATCGAACTTGACCAAGTCAGGCATTTTGAATTTGTCTGGCAGTTTAGCATTAGGGTACAGGCAAAGACGATCCAAGTCTATTCCGCCCGTGCTGATCTTTTCAGATTTGGTGACGGATTCCTCTAGCTTTGCCATCTTGGCCATAAGAGCAGCTATGTCAGGGTTTTGAACAAGTTCCCTACCCGCAAGATTTGGGTTTGCAGCAAGCGCACGAGCCTTCCTAGGGTTGGGCTGAACAATGAGACGCCCCTCGTGATTCGGATCTGGGACCAAGACAGGCTGCTCCTGGTCGTCCTCATCGTCCTCGCCTTCCTCTTCGAGTGGAGGTGGAAGACGAGTGTTGATAAGGTCATTGAGACGAGTGATGTTAGCATCGGTTTGGATGGCCTTTTGCTGCATCGCAGTGATACTGTTCTGGAGGTTCATGAGCATGTCTTCCAGAGAAAGTGGTTGAACCTCTGGCTGACCTGACATGGTAGGTGATTCAGAAGTGATGCTGGTTGCCCTTCCTGTATAACCGGTGGTGACCCTGACTGTAGAGCAGCCAATAAAGAGCGCGGAGAGCCTTCCGTTGTGACTGATTGGGATTGTAACCTGACCAACCTTTGACTCGGATTCTGAAGACGTTCCCAAGTAGGTTTGGCTCTTCCTTTCGGTACTCTCTTGCTCGGTGCAATGGCTATGAACTAGACAGTAAAATAAGTGAAAGCTCAGTGGTGTTCCTACAGCAATTAGAATGCAATGCACACATCGTTGTCGGTGTCAACCCTAGACTCTAAAACTAGAGACGATTCTGTCTCATGATGTTCAGACGCTGCCAAAATCCTCAGATTTCTTTTCGAGGGTGTATCCTTTGAAAGGATCAAACTGATCCTAAGAGATGTCAAAACAGACTAAGTCTTCGACTAGTACCTTTTGAAGTTTCAACTTTGAACTTGGAACAACTCGGTATTGATGGCGTGATACCTTTACCGGGGTGGCTTCAGCGACAACGCGCGTTAGCCGAGCGGTGTACGTGCTTAGCACGATAACCAAAATGACATCAATATCACGACATCAATACTTTGTGGTTCCTTATCTTTGGTTGAATCTTCAACCGGGCATGAGCCAAGGATTTAATAAAGTTTGATTTCTCGAAGTCTCGCTGACCTAAGGACTTTAAGAATTAACAACATGCACCATCGAGATGCACGACTCTTCATTGGGTCTAGCAGCGTCCAAATTAGCATAAGACAGACTCGAAAGCGAGTGACAACCTAGAAGCCGCCCTAAACATGCTCTTATGCAAAATAACATGTATGTATGTACAGTTCCAGAGACAAGTTTGCCTCACAAGTTTCAGACGTTGCCAGAATCCTCAGAATTCTTTTCGGCGATTTGTCCTTGAGTAGATCGACAGATCCTAAAAGATGTCAAAATAGACTAAATCTTCGATTAGTCCTTTTTGAAGATTCAACTTTGAATTAGAAACAACTCAGCATTGATGACATGGCACCTTAACCTCGAACAACGTGGTGTATAGTGACAACG
The DNA here is from genome assembly GCA_025413875.1 of Rhododendron molle. Lineage (NCBI taxonomy): Eukaryota > Viridiplantae > Streptophyta > Magnoliopsida > Ericales > Ericaceae > Rhododendron > Rhododendron molle. Next base: position 27,502,683 of record CM046389.1, read on the forward strand.
CACTTCAACCTGGGTGGCGCCAGTGACACGGCATCAATACTTTGTTGTTCCTAATTGTCGGTTGAATCCTCAATTAGGCATGAGCTGAGGATTTAGCAAATTTTGATTTCTCAAAGTCTCATTGAACTAAGGACTTTGAAATGACAACGAACACTCAACAGAATGAATGACTCCTCATCGGGTCCAACAACGTCTTAGACAGCGTAAGACAAACTCGAAAGAAAGAACTGCCCTAAGCATGCTCCTATGCAAAACAGTATATGTACAGTGCATATGATAGGGGCACAAAAGGAACGAAATCCTTTTTCCAAGTGCATGCTGCCCACACAGGTAACTGTCCTAGTTTGGAGAGTTCTAATGCTTTGTATATGCAAAGGCCGGTTTTGGTTAGTAATAGGTTCCTCGGACTAGGGCCACAGATATACCTCCCGTTGCCCGCGATATCGCTGAGCAACAGTCAAACGGTAGCATGACCCATCATCGTCGAAGGTTGTTGGTCATTCGGGGTCCCCGGGCTCCGGTAAGTGCCGGATTGCCAAAACGATCCAACGAGGCTTATCCCACATCGATGCACATGAAATGCTAGAAATTGAGGAAGAAGAAGAAGAATCACAAAATCACAAAAATGCCTTTTCAAGCTCGGCTCACTTTATTTAGTCCATCTTTAGAGTAAACTACGTAAGTGAATAATCGAAAAAGTCCCAGATCAGATTGGCCGGACACGAGGTCCTGTTAAATCACCAATCTAACCTTCGGCAGCGCAAAGCTCACCGTTTTGACAGACTTTTAAGGGATTGTTCATAAGCGTATTAAACTCTAAGTCTGAATAAATATTGGTTCGATTTATCCCCAGCAGAGTCGCCATCAGGCGCATGCCCTGGAATTTTCTGATTCCAAAGCGAGCCTCCGGATCGTTTCCCGGAGCAAAGGCCCGATAGATCGAGGGAGCGCGAGCGAAGAAGCAGCGCTCGTAAATACTGAGTCGCCACCTGGGTTTTGAAGGTCCGTCACCCAAGGAACCGTATTTCGAAGCACCTGCCGCGCTATTTGATTTGAAAAAGTGAAGGAACCAGTCCGTCATAACCATATCTGGGTTCGGGAGCCAGGTTACGAGAGGGGAAGGTTTTTAAGGCACCCCTCTCGCCCAATCCGGAGATCGGTCTCTACTTAGGCATTTTGTGAAAGTATTCGTGATTCGTTTTCTTCTTTAACCAATTTTAAGCCAATTAGGGCGGGGGAACAGTTAATCGGGGTTTTAAAACTGTAACAAGTTTGCAAGATGTGAAAAATGGCGGATGGATGGAATAATAAAGAGTAGAATGAATTCCAACCCCTTGATGAAAAATAAACCCAACAGTAACTGGAATTGGTGTACCATACATGACAGCCACCTTTGCATGCATGAATCTACATATATGCAAAGAGGACCGTCGCGCGAGACACCCATTCACTCGCGCGAGGGTTTTTCCCTCACCACAAGTTGAATTCCACCCCCTTCTGGGCTCTGGAAGGACCAGTGCACACCCAGGAGACAAACCAAGCAGTTTATATTGACTGTAAGTAAATGATTACTATAAATTATTACAAAACATGAGCCAAATTAATTGAAGTGCAACCCCTAAACAGTGGGGGTGTCAAAACAGGGGCAAAAGTCAAGCTGCTCATGCAAGGGCAATCACTGGAATCAAGAGGTCCCTCGCGCGAGACAGTGAATCTCTCGCGCGAGTGTCCTGGACTTCCAAGAATTGCTTTGCATACTCTGGTCTCTGGTACATGTCCAGAAACAACCCAGGAGCATTCCAACAAAGTAAATAAGCAATAAAAGTCTAGTCTATTTGTTTTAACATGCAAAACAGTGATCTAAAAGGCTTACAAAGCTGTAAAATAAATAACAACATGAAAAACAAGAAAACCCAGCATCCCCAAACCACACGAGGACTCGCGCGAGGCAAGGTGTCGCGCAGCAGATGTGAGTCACTCGCGGTATGCTTGAACCAATTTCTTGTAACTCTCGACTTTAGGACCAGAATCGTATTGATTACCAATCCTCGCCCCGACACCTCAGGATCAAAACAAGATGCTTGTAAGGTGTTTATACCTTTGCTTGGAAGGTTTTGGAAAGGTTTGAACAAATTGAGAAGCTTGTGATGGAAAATGGAGTGAAGAAAGGTATAGGATATGAGCTAGAGTTGAGAGCCTTTGTGCTTGCAAGGATTCTCAATCTCCCAAACTTTCCAAGTTGGTGAATTTTTGTGACTTAGTGTGTCCTTTTCAAAGGAAGAACAAGGGGGGTACTTATAGGGGAAGCCAAGGGCCAAAGGTGGTGGCAAACACCCCCTTAGGACCAAACTTGGTGACTAAGCTTGGTGAAAAGGTGATGGGAAGGGTTGTGTGAGGGTGTGTTCCCAAGGCCTGCACTGTACAGTACCCTGTGGAGAAAAACGGGGTTAAGCAGCCCTGTAGCCCCCCTGGCAAGCAACCAAGTGGCTGGCAAAAGGTGAAAGGGACAGCCTAGGACCGTCGCGCGAGAAACTGAGTGTGTCGCGCGAGTGTTCCACCTGTCGCGCGTGGGTCAACAGTCAAATGTTTGACTTTGACCACACCTGGACAAAGAGGACACTCGCGCGAGGGAGTGACTTCCACGCGCGAGGGTCAAGGGCAGACCCAGAGTTGACTGATTTTTATTTTTCTTTTTAAAAGGGTTAAAAGGGTTCAAAAAAAGGGGGGGTCCGCACACACCGAGCTCAAACCTTTCCAACCTTAAGACTGCTTTTCGATCCGGTTCATCATCGGGGAAACAAGAAACCGTAAAACGATCGGGAGATTCAGATTGGGGTGTCTACACTTTGGCCCCGACCTGTTCCTGCAAAGACAACGTAAAAGCTTAAGTCACCGGTGTGGTGGCGTGCCAACCACCCTCCGATGCCTAAGTCAGTAAAGAATATGATATTTGGTGAGAGAATTGGGACTTATGAGCGTTAATTTGGACGTACCTTAGCTGAAGCCCTACCGTTACATTTATAGGCATTTCGTCGGAGGTTGAGTCCTAATAGGACTACGTTCCGGGGATTTATTGTTTATCCGAACGGTGATCGTGGAGTCCTGCCTTAGCTAGGACTCCATACTCACCTCATCTTGGCCGGGATTCATTATCCTTTATTGGTTGTGATCATCTTTAGGATCGTCGTGTATATCTTATCTACACTTCCTCCTTTATCCCACGGGGGATATCTCTCACAGGGATAAGCATGCTTCGTGAGCGTTACTCATCTAGCTTTGGATGGGCTTCTAGCCTGATCCTTAGATCGTGGTCTAGCTTCGGATGACGGAGCTGGATCTTTGACTTTAGCTCAGCTCCGTCTTGCGGACCGGGCTGGCTTACTTAATGTACTTCCTAATGGTGGCAAGCAAAGCTGACAGTATTACTCCTCAGCCTCGCTTCTTTCTCCAGGCTGGACTCTTCAGGTCTTTCCTACTTATCACTGGGAATATGTTCGATGCGAATGGCCTTAAAGCTTTTGATGAGCCGGACGGCGGAGCTGAGGTAGGCGCGCATTCGGTCGTCCCGAGCTTTGTATTCTTCGGAGAGCTATTTGACTACCAGCCGAGAGTCATTGTAGATTACAAGCTCCTCGATACCTAGGGCTTCGGCGGTCTTGAGTCCGGAGATAAGTGCTTCGTACTCGGCCTCGTTGTTGGAGGCTAGGAAGTTGATGGAGAGGGAGCTTTCATGCAGGACGCAGGAAGGAAAGAGGAGCACAATCCCAGCCCCGGCACCTCGGCTGTAAGATGCGCCGTCGACATACATTTTCCACACATCACCGTGGAAGAGCTTCCAGGCGGTGCTCGAATTGGCCAGGAGGACGGCTTCGGGACTGGGGGGGCGGGGTTGAAGCTAGGACGTCGGCTGGAGTGAGTTCGGCGATGAAGTCGGCAAGGACCTGCGCTTTGTTATCCGAGGTTGGAAGTGGATTTCGTAATTCACGAGCTCGACGGCCCACTGGGAAATTCGGTTGGAGAGGTCCCCTAATAAGTAGGAAATAACCTCCCAAGGTCAGCCCAGACCAAGAAGCATAGCTCAACACGAAGAGCCATGTAGGGGACCTAGTGACATGGAGCTTAGCTTGAAGAATACCGAGCTCAGCTCACTAGGTGCGCTCGACAAGTATGACGAACCGCCAGCTAGACTTACGAGACACCCCATGCGAGTGGTTCGTACAGCCTAAAGGACTAAGAGAAGTCGGATTCTTATTCCCCTTCAAGAATATCCAAGGCCTTATCTCATCCCAAAGGATGAGGCTGCGAATCCCAAGGGATAACCATGAGAGACCCATCCACGAAGGGAACTTATGGAGTAGCCACAAGCCGTATCTCCTCATAAGAGGTCAAGATAAGAGGTCAAGATATGGTCCACAAAGGATAACCACAGAGATCTGTCCACCGTAGGGACTCTGGTTTTGGGTTCATTATTACCCGGAATTAGAAATAACTAAAAATTAGGTGCACATTGTCGCGAAAAGAAATTTCATTTAATCTGCCAGGATTACATGAATGAAATTTGCATAATTACAAGAGGGGGGGAAAAGAAAAACAACAAAAGGGAAATACTAACTCCTACTGGCAGTTGATCGAGAGCAAATTAGGCCTTCGAAGGGCCTGGGTGCTAAGTAGCAGCCTTCTTGTTCTCGAAATAGTGTGGGAAGGACCAAGTGACAAGGCCGTGGAACTTGTTCCAAGCAAATTGGAGAAACTTCAGCTCCATCTTCCTCATGTCTTCCTTGGCATCAGATTCCAGTTTCTTCTCCAGAAGTGGCCTAAAACTAAGCACCAGAGCCTTGGCTTTCTTTTGAAGCTTAGCTTCTTTGGCAGGGCACTTCATTTGTCTTCGTTTGAAGCACCTTCGAAGCTTCTTGTCAGCATGGGCGGGCACCACTTCGAAAGACTCAGATTGGAAGCTTTGGATCTGGTGGTTAAGCTTCTCAATCCTGTCTTTGACCAAAGCATAGTCCTGCAGATCTTGGTCAAAGCAGTAGGCTGCTGCATTTGCTTCGAGCCATGCTCTGATCACTGGCAGGAAGTCCAAGAAGCAGTGGACCTGATAGGATACCGTGGAGGGGATAGTGCACATGAGGATTGTTTCACAAGCCCATTTAAAATTAGTCAATGGGACTTGTTCTTCCAGGATAGAGATATCTAGGAAGGAGAAAGCAGCAAGGAGTTGAAGGGCTTTGCCTTTATCAGATGGATAAATGGGAAAGCCATAATACCATTGGAAATGAGGAGGGTTGATGGCAAGGTTGGATACCTCATTAAACCAATCAGTTTCTTCTGGAAGGGGAGCCAATTTGGTTGACTCTTCGAAACCGTCAGGAAAGTGAGGGGTTTTCACCTCGTTAAGCCAGAGGGCTCTCTGAGATTGGGCCATGCGTTTGAAGTCACAATTGGGGGCTGGCCCAAGGTAGTTTTCCTCTTGTTTCAAGTAGGGAGCGTACTTGAGAGAGGAGTAGATGGATTCTAGCATGCCCATGTGAATGGTGTCATTACTAGTTAGGGGCAAGAATTGACTTGCGAACAGAGTTCGAAAGTGGTGAAACCTGTTAGGAGTCGGGTCAGGCTGGTTGAACTTGACCAGAATAGTATCCTGATGGGTATGGATAGGTTTGTCCTCCCAGGCACCCCAGTTAGAGCCATTGGTCGAGTTCGAACGGGTCAGGGCAGATTCCCAACCCGTAGGCGAAGGGACAGGAGTGCAGAAGGTTCGGTCAGAAAGAATTTTTCCTGCCAACAATTGAGGAGAGTTTGGAGGAGATGTGTGAGACGAAAGAGATTGTTGGTCAAGGGTATCAAGAACGAGATTGATTTCTGGGAGAGAGTCCATGACTGGAAGAACTTTTAAACAAAAATAGATTATGCTTCGAAGAGGGTTAAGGGGTTTTGTGGTTTGTTAAACCCTAACTCTGATCACTATTTATGGAAGAATTAATGCAGCTTTCTTCGAGAAGCTCAAGGGACGTGCATGAAAGCAGACTCTTCCCATGACTCCATGCATCCGTGTTCTCAGGAGACGTGGGCAGATACATGCACCATTAACACTTATTTAATTACCTTAAATAAGATGTTAATGCGGGGGGCGTGTTTACATTCTAAAATATGCCACCCAATGAGAAAATTACACGTGGCGTCAAACAATGCTTTGGCCTATCAGAACATATCCCATTTTGGCCCGAGATACATGGAATCATAGGGTTAATGGCGATATTATTTTAGTACTAAACGGTATCGTTTTGATGGGAAACGGCAGCGTTTGGGCCTCAATTAAGGGTAATTTAATGGTAATTAAGTTTAGCCGATTGATTACTTATTAAAACTCATCCAATGATGATTAATCCCTCTACTCATGAGAAGTTAAGCAGGGAATCATTTACAAAGCCAGGCGTGGTGCAATTACCCACGTTGCACAAAAACAGGAAGCCCACAACCAAGAAAAACAGCCATGATCGGCATTAGCAAACGTGGAGAGAGAAGAATTTTGAGGAAGCGGGTCCAAGTAACCGTTCGAAGGCTCCACTCAACCATTTTTCAAGGAGTCATGGGCAGTTCGAAGTAGAACGTGGCTATTAATTGAAGACGTGGAATTCGAAAGCAGGCTCGGCGTCTATAAATAAGAGAAGAAGATGAAGGAAAAACCCCCGACAAAATCTCATCCACTGACAACTCATACTCAATATGATTGCTCAGGGATTTATCTTAGTTTAGGACTTAGTTAGTTTACTTTGTAAGTTGAAGGCTTGTTTGCATGTAAGACTACTTTCGATTAAATTCAAGTTTCTTATTTCTTCCAGTCTTTCTCTTACCAAAGATTAATCGTTTATAAGCCCTCTTTGATTAAATTCAGTGTGCTTATATTTCTGCTTAGTCTTAGAAAAAACCAAGAGTATTTGTGCACAAATTTGCCTTCGATTTAATTCAGGTTTGTTTGTGTTCGATCGTCTCGATTGGTTATAAGTGCTCTTTGATTAAATTCAGCGTGCTCATATTTGTTTCGTTGGTTTTAGTGAGGTCTTAAGAGTGTTTGTATACAAACTTACCTTTGATTAGATTCAGGTTCGTTTGTGTTCAATCATCTTTTTTGATCTGAAGCCAGTCCTTAGTCTTGGTTTGACATTTTAAGGGAAAATCCTCTTAGTTGAGGTAATTGAACCGATAACACAGTTGCCTGATATAAATTAGTTGTTTCAAATCACATTGAAAAGAATAATTTCATTCGTGAAGTTAGTTCTTTTCTGGCACGCCCGCACACAGTCTTTTTCCTTTGATTGAACTAATTCACCCCCAAACAGACGTACAATCCAAACATGGGAAATCATTTTAATTATTCTTACACACAAAATCAATTTCCTATACATATAGGTGGGCATCCTCTGCATTCACATGATGATCAATTTTTCTCGAATTTTAGCCATTCTACTGAGTCATACCCTACACAGTCATAGTCTTCTCAGTCTCAGCCTTTTTATGCTCCTACTTCTGGGTCTCAACTAACACCGCAACAGTCATCCTTAGAGGACACTCTCAAAACATTCATGGCTGAAATTGAAAATAGCACTCTCATGACTACTCAATCCATAGCAGAGATTAATCATTTTCAGACTCAAGCCTTTTCGAAATTAGAAAATCAATTGGAGCAATTGGCTAATCGAATGAGGGAGATTGAGGAAGAGGACATTTATAGTGGATCTATAGTTAATCCAAACTGGCAGGTTGTCGCAAGTGACACCACTTACTCTTCTGATGAGCAGGAACATAGTGAATCTACTCTCACACTTGAGTCTAGTGTAATTGATGAGCCAGTGAGTATGTCAGTGGAGAAAATTTTAGCAGAGTCAGAAAAAGATAATGTATGTTTGGGTCAAGGGACTTTCACCGAGTCAAATCATGAGGACTTAGATCACTTTACGAGTAATTGCAATATTGATGAGATTGAACAAATTCGCACATTGGTAGACTTTGCTACATGGTCGAGTATTGATCAGTGGATATCTAAAGGGGTTAGTCCTCCACATTCTTTGTCACCACTACACCCGTTTGTTATGGAGTCACCGGACTGTGAGCTGAAATCTTTATCACATAAGCCTATAGATCGATTTTTGGAGCCAATGGAGGATAATCAAATCGGCATTCATAGTCGTTGTGACCAAGCTGGTGCATGGAGTAAAGTTGACCACCGTAGAGATAATAGTAGTGTGGAATGGGATTTTGTTTTTGGAACTGAAACTCCCAAACATACTCATAAAATTTTGATACAAACCCTAATTCTCAGTAGGTGTGGAACGTATAGCCAAGAATTGCATACCTTTGCCTCTAGGTTTACCTCATATTTATAGACCCACATATGCTTGCTGTCCAAGACATCTCGTTGCCCTAGTTTCCTTTCTCGTACAAGAAACCCAGAATATCAGGGATCTTCGTTCCCTTAACCGTGTATTACCTTACAGACCATTTAGGAACTCTTTCCTTAACTGGCCATTCATCCCACTCCCGTTGGGTATCTTCTCCAGATCTCTTTTCCTTACTGGGTATTTGCCATTTCCGGACTTTTCTGGAGCATCTCCCCAAATGCTGCTCCTGTTCGGCCGTCTCGTTGCCGAACAGCCCATCTGGGCCAATGATTTCTCATATCACTGGTCCCCCTACCATGCGACTGGTCCAATAACTTCCCTTGCTCTTTGGACCATACCACTGCTCGGGTATCTTGGACCTGGGACCTCTCATGTCTCCGGTCCTTATTGTCGTTCACCGTACTGCACAGCAGATGCTCCGATTATATTTATTCTGGGCCCCGCGTACCGTGTGTTTGGGCCACTTTTTGTACCTGTTCGGGATTACCTTCCTACAATGGCTCCCCAGCTTTACTCATTATTTTCTCTTAATATGACGAGCAAAGCTTCTGAACACTGAGCAAGGTTCTTGTCCTTTGTTCCTGCACCCTGTTTCTCGTACTTGGTGCAAACTTCATCATTAGTCCAGGCCATACGTCTCATCGTTTGGTTTGGACAGGCTTTTCCAGCTACTACCTCTACACGCGGCATGCTTTGTATTGCCTGTATTAAATGCAAGCAAACGTTTCGGGGAACGGAGCGCCCCAAACGGCGTCTGGGGTGACGTTTCTCATACGTCACCCCCTTTGCTGGGGTATACTTGGGTTTTCATCCCAATTTCAAACCCATTTTCTCTCTCTTAGTTCCCTCTGCAGAAAGAACGCTCGAGTGCTCCTGCCATTGAAGCTTTGTTCACCATCTCAGGGTCTCCTTCTTCTCTGATTCTAGGGTTCTCGTCCACTAATTCGTAAGTCTTCATTTACCCCTTCTCTCCATTTCTTTCTTAGGTCTAGGGTTTTCCCAGTCAATTTAGGATCTCCGTCTTTCACTTAGATAGCCTACACCCACGTTCTTCGTCATGGGTAGGTCTCATAGGCACTGCGACACCCCACAGACAATGGCTGATTTTAGATCTCGCTGTGAGATCCCCGACAACGTAGCCACTACATTGGCCCCTGAAAACGCCATCCGTGAGTGTTTTGACAATGACACCCTGCACATCCCTGTCGTCGCCGTCGTCGAGGGCAGCGTCAGGTTTCCTCTGGCACCGTTGCTCCGCCAGGTTTTGTCCCATTATAGATTATCCCCTATGCAGGTGTCTACCAATTTCTTTAGGGTTGTCACGGGCATCAACGCCCTTAATCAAATGCTGGGCACGTCCCTGGGTTTGCATGACATTCACCACCTATATAGCATTTCACGAACCAAGGACGCCTTGACCTACTATCTCAAAAGTAGGGACTCCAGAAAAAGGCTCGTGCTTGAACTGCCTGATTCTGCCCGAGGAGATGATGACGACTTCCTCATCATCACAGGGAATTTTGAGCCCAGAGATAAGGACGGTAGAGTCATCGGCTTTCACGCACCCCACAGATTTGGCACTCCACGTTAGTCCTTTTTCTCGTAGAACTCTATTGCCGAGCAAAATTTCGTTTTGCATCGCCTTTTTCGTTTTACTGACTGCTAATTTTTCTCGTATTTTGCAGCCACAAACGGCAACCAGGGGCATGCCATCATCACCCCTCAGGTGCACGTCGCTGACATCAACCGTGCTCTTGCCTTCAACGGGCAGGGTACGTGCCTGGCTAGCCGAGCAAGAGCGGCGCAGGTCCTCCTCAGCTACCGAGCATCATACGGCGGGTTCATTGACCGGAGAATCCGAGCAGTAGACGACCCTCTCATCCTAGATCTTCCTGCTCAACAACCCGAGCAACAAGAGGAGAGGCGTTCTCGGACCCCTCCGCTTCCCAACGAGCCCATTCAACTCGCCGAAGAAGCTTCCACATCTTCGAGTGGTTATTCTCCCTCTCCTCCTCAGGAAATGGACCAGCCAATTAACCTTAGCAGCCTCCTCAACATCCCAGGGGCTGGCCGTGGAAGAGGCCGCGGCACATCTCGTGGCCGTGGACGCTCTCAGAGCCCGGCGCCGTCTCATGGCCGCCGTGGATCAACCTAGCCAGACGTCCCCTCAGGCTTTTCCCCCGAGGAAATTAAGGTCAGCCACAGGGACAAACGCCAACGGCTAGAAGACTCTTCAGTCGAACAGTCTCCTTCTCAACTCACAGCACCTCCAACCCCCCTCTAGGCTCCTCAATTTACTCATGGCGGACGTCCAGTCACTATTCGTGATAGTGTGGAGTCTAAAGGCACTGCACTTGCACTGTCCCAAGCGTTCATGCTTCCTAGGGACATGCAAAAAGTGATCGCCAGCTCCCCGGACAACCTCCTCGGCTCGTTCACGAGCCACAGTGCTAAGGTAAAGACATCCTGCTTTTAACGTAAATCATGCATCTTTATCTTTGCCTAATGCTACTTTTGTGTTTAAAATCTCCAAGCAATGCAGAAGATGGTGGCCATGGCACAAAAACTTGGCCAGTCTGAGCCCCAACGTGCCAGATTGGCAAGTGAGAACGCCAAGCTGCAAAATACCATCATCAGGCTGGAGAGAGAGAGGAACCAGGCTTGGGGGACTGTGGATGAGCTAAGGGGCAAGCTGGAGGGAGCCGAAGATAATCTGAGCCAAACTCTCACGGAGCTGGAGGTGAGCAAGAACGAGACCAAGGCTGCCTATCAACAGGGCTACAATGAGGGAATCCGTGTGGCCACTGAGAGCTATACGGATCAGATGCCTGGAATCCAGGGTCAAGTGTTTGAGGCTGGCTGGTTGGCCTGCCTCAGAAAGTCTGGCACAGTTGAGTCTTCAACTCTCTGGATGGAGATTGACCTTCCAAGCACCATGGCCGTTGCCGAGGAACAGGAGGAGGTAGAAGAAGAAGACAATGTGGAGGGTTAGTCAAACGCACAAGTTGTCGAGCAAACAGGGATTAACACTGCTACTAAAGATGGCACCAACCCTGGCCAGAAAGAAGCCAGTGGTGGTGCTCCTGAATCGACCCCGGTGGTGGGAGACGCGACTGCCCCAGCTTCTCCTCCCACTGTTCCAACTTCTCCTGTCATCCAAGACCTGGCGAACGAAGAGTAAGTTGGACTCTTCGTAGTGATAACAATTGGAACTTTCAATCATCTTTCGCTAGCCCTACGTGGCCATTGGTATTGCCCTGCGTGGCACTGATACACTTTCAAATACTTTAACTCTGGTTTTTTGGCCCTTCGTGGCATTTTGATTGTCTCTGGTGGCCCTATTTGGCCTGTACAATTTTTGTTTGGCCCTTTGTAGCCTTTCTTCAATGCAGGTGGCCGTCCCATGGCCAGAATTTTATGTGCTAAGTGTCTTATTAGCTTTAGGCATATTCACGTATGCTCCCCAGGTCTCATTGTAGACACCCCAATCCGGATCACCCGATAGTTTTACGGTTTCTTGTTTCCCAGATGATGAACCAGATCGAAAAGCAGTCTTGAGGTTGGAAAGGTTTGAGCTTGGTGTGTGCGGAACCCCCTTTGAACCCTTTGAACCCTTATACCAAGAAAATAGAAATCAGTCAACCCTGGGTCTGGAGTTAACCGTCGCGCGAGGGAGTCACTGCCTCGCGCGAGGGTCCACTTTGCCAGGTGTGGTCAAAGTCAAACATTTGACTGTTGATCCACGCACGACAGGTGGCACCCTCGCGCGACACTCTCAGTCTCTCACGCGAGGGTCTGGCGATCCACTTTCACCTTTTGCAGACCACTTGGTTGCTTGCCGGAGGAACTGCATTTCTTGAACCCGTTTTCTCCACAGTCTTGTCTGATGTGCTTTGGGAACACACACTCACACAACCCTTCCCATCACCTTTCCACCAAGCTTAGCCACCAAGTTTGGTCCTAAGGGGGTGTTTGTCACCACCTTTGGCCCTTGGCTTCTCCTATAAATACCCCCCTTGTTCTTCCATTTAAAAGGACACAAAAAAATTCACTAACTTTGAAAGTTTAGGGAATTGAGAACTCTTGCAAGCACAAAGGCTCTCAACCCTAGCTCACTTCCCATACATTTCCTTACTCCATTTTCCATCACAAGCTTCTCCAACTTATTCAAACATTTCCAAAACCTTCCAAGCAAAGGTATAAACACCATTTCTGCTTACTGTTTTGATCCCTGAGGGGGGCTGTCAGGACCAGGATTGGTAATCAATACCAGTTCTGGTCCTAAGGTCAGCAGGGTTACAAGCAACTGATTCAAGCATTCCCTCGCGCGAGTGACTCACTCTCACGCGCGACAGTCCACTGTCTCGCGCGACAGTCCTCGTGGGGTTTGGGGATGCTACTTTTCCTTGTTTTATCATGTTATTATTGGTTTTACAGTATTTCAGGCCTTTTAGCTCACTGTGGTGCATGATAAAACATATAGCTTAGCTTTCTGTGCTTATTTCTTCTGCTGGAATGCTTCTGGGTTGCCTCTGGACGTGTACCAGAGCCCAGAGCATGCAAAGCAATTCCTGGAAGTCCAGTCAGGACTCTCGCGCGAGGGTCTCACTGTCTCGCGCGAGGGTCCTCCTGATTCCAGTGATTGCCCTTGCATGAGCAACTTGACCCTTGGTCTCTGATTTAATACCCCCACTGTTTAGGGGTTGCATTTCCTTTCACTTGGCTCCTGTTTGTAATAATTTGTAAATAATCATTTACTTTCAGTCTATATAAATTGCTTGGTTTGCCTCCTGGGTGTGCACTGGTCCTTCCAGAGCCCAGGAGAGGATTAAATTCAACCTGTGGTGAAACAGGACCCTCGCGCGAGTGAGTGAGTGTGTCGCGCGACAGTCTGCTTTGCATGCACTTTGATCCATGCATGCAAAGGTGGCCATGGTGTATGGCACATTCATTTCCTGGGCAGCCTGGTTCTTGTCTCACCAGGGGGTTGGATTTTACCCTATTTTCATTTATTCCATCCATCCATGCCATTTTTAAATCACATCTTGCAAATCGTGTTACAGTTTTAATCCCCGATTAACTGTTCCCCCGCCCTAATTGGCTTAAAATTGATTAAAGAAGAAAGCGAATCACAAATATTTTCACAAAATGCCTAAGTAGAGACCGATCTCCGGATTGGGCGAGAGGGGTGCCTTAAACCCTTCCCCTCTCGTAACCTGGCTCCCGAACCCAGATATGGTTATGACGGACTGGTTCCTTCACTCTTTCAAATCAAATGGCACGGCAGGTGCTTCAAAATACGGTTCCTTGGGTGACGGACCTTCAAACCCAGGTGGCGACTCTGTGTTTTGCGAGCGCCTGCTTCTCCGCTCGCGCTCCCTCAATCTATCGGGCCACTTTGGCAAAAACGGGGAACGGAATCCTCCATTTTCCAAGGGCATGCTGCCCACACTCATCGTGCCTATTGATGATTTTAGTTGTATTCTTGTTCACACCGTTGCAGGTTTCTCGTACTTAGAGTAATGCTAGTTGCATTCGTAGCTTGTCTACCAGTACATGCACTCATATGTATTTAGGGTCTGTTCGTACCCGAGCAAGCTTTTAACCATGTTCACGTACGAGCTCAAGGTTTGTTCGTACCCGAGCAGCCTTCGAACTCAGATATTGCTGCATGTTCACGCATGCAGCCCATTTGCTTCGTGCTTGGAAACTTTCCCCAGTATATTCGTACTTAGGTCACCCAAATGTACTCGTATTCGGCCATAGTAATCCTGAGTTCGTTCGTACTCTGTACACTCGTATAAGTAAACAAGTTTATTCGTACTTGGAGACAACGTGCATAGTCTCTCGTGCGTGCTGGGTGTATTCGTACCCGAGCAAATGGTTAAGTTTATTCGTACTTTAGGATATCCAAACGTATTCATGCTTAGGGACAGTGTGCATAATCTCGTATGCATTCTGGGTATATTTGTACTCAAGCAAACGGTCAAGTATATTTGTACTTGACAAAATTCTGGGTATATTCGTACTTGGTAAAATTCTGGGTGTATTCGTACCCGAGCAGACGGTCAAGTATATTCGTACTTGGTAAAATTCTGGGTGTATTCGTAACCGAGCAAACAGTCAAGTATATTCATACTTGGTAAAATTTGAAACATTCGAAATTTCATTTAACCCTATATCTCTCCTGCCCAATACGAAGTGAGAACTAAGGACATAGCTTGACTTCGTATTTAAAGCATAATAAAAGAAAAACTCGTAAAAAACAACGTTTGTGTTACCAAAATCTGGGAATTTTATCCATAATTTGAAAAACTTAAGGGGGCGTTACGCGTACCCCTTGCAACTAATAAAAGCAAACAGAAGGGAATTTTATTCGTAATTCCCACACAATCACGATGTGCATCTAAAACAGAATAAAAATGAAATCGAAGTTCTTTACACGTAGAACTTCCTCAGGTTGTGAACATTCCAGGGCCTTGGTATCGGGTTCCCGTCCAGGTCTGCCATTCGATAAGCCCCAATGCCCACAACCTCGGTAACTCGATATGGGCCCTCCCAATTGGCCCCTAACTTGCCCTCATTGGCCACCTTGGTGTTGCCGAGCACCTTTCGTAGCACAAGGTCTCCAACACCAAACTCTCGTGGGTGGACATGCATGTTGTAACTTTTCATCAATTGCTCCTGGTACGAAGCCAGGTGCACCAGAGCTCGTTCTCTCCTCTCCTCGGCGAGGTCCAGCTCAATTTCCAGGGCTCTGTCATTGCCCCCACTCTCCACCAATGTGGTCCTGTTGGTCGGCAAGCCAACCTCCAATGGAATCACAGCCTCTGTTCCATATGCTAGCGAGTAGGGGGTCTCTCCCGTAGACCTCCTAGGAGTTGTTCGGTGCGCCCACAGGACCAGTGGCAATTCGTCGGGCCACTTGGCTTTTGCTTTGTCCAACCTTTTCTTGATCCCGTCAAGTATAGTCTTATTGGACGCCTCTGCCTGCCCATTGCTCTGAGGGTAGGCTGGTGTGGAGTAGTAGTTCCTTATTCCATACTGGGCACAAAAAGCTTTGAACTTTTTCTGGAACTGCGACCCATTATCAGTGATCAGAGAATAAGGAATCCCAAATCGAGTGATGAAGCTCCTCCACACGAACCTTTCTATCATAGGTTCTGTGATCTTTGCCAGTGGTTCTGCTTCTATCCACTTGGTAAAATAGTCCGTTGCTACCAACAGAAACTTCCTGTTCCCAGTTGCCTTGTGGAGTGGACCCACGATGTCCATTCCCCATTGCGCAAATGGCCAAGGGCTTGTCAAGGGCACCAGATCTTCGGCTGGCATTCGGATCATGGGCGAGAACTTCTGACACTTCTCACAAATCTTCACGTACACCTTTGCATCTTCTTGCATGTGTGACCACCAGTAACCCTGGGTGATTGCACGGTGAGCAATGGATCTCCCACCTGCATGACTTCCGCATGTTCCCTCGTGTATCTCGTGGAGGAATTTCTGCACCATCTCGGGATGCACACAAAGCAGGTACGGTCCCGCGAAGGACTTCCTGTACAATTTCCCTTCTGGTGATAGCCAAAACCTTGCAGATTTCATCTTTATCTTGTGAGCCTCCTTTTTATCTGTGGGGAGTGTCCCATCTCATAGGAACTCCACTATTGGATCTATCCAACTTGGTCCTTGGTTCACGTCCAAGACCAATTCCACGCTCTTATGAATGCTCGGTTCAGCAAGATAATCCACCGCTACCTTTCTCCTGAACTCTGTTGGCACAACCGCTGCCAACCAAGCTAGCAAGTCAGCGTGGGCGTTCTGCCCAGAGCTTATCTGCTCAATGTGTACCTTCTCAAAGGTGTCGAGCAAATCTTTGGCTGCCTCCACGTAGGCTGCCATCTTCTCATTCCGGGCCTCATACTCCCCGGACATCTGATTCACCACAAGTTATGAATCACAGAATACTCGAATTCTCTTAACTTTCAAGGTCTTCATGCTTCGTAATCCTGCCAAGAGTGCCTCGTACTCCACCACGTTGTTTGACGCACTGAAACCCAGGCGCAGGGACAACTCGATCATAACTCATTCAGGAGGGAAAAGCACCACCCCAATTCCAGATCAGATGTTGCATGCGGATCCATCAACAAAAAGCTTCCATTCCAAAGGGTCCTGCTTGGCAGATGCCCTTCGCCTCTTGGCTGATGGCTCGACCAACTGCTCTTTTCTCGTACGAGGCAGTGGAGCCACTGTGCGAGAGAACTCTGCCACGAAGTCTGCCAGAACTTGCCCTTTGACTGCCGTACGCGGCTGATAATCAATATCATACTGGCTCAATTCCACCGACCACGTTGATATTCGTCCCAAGAAATCGGCCTTTCGAAGCAACGACTTCAACGGAAACTCTGTGTAAACCACAACTTTGTGACTTTGGAAGTAATGAGGCAACTTCCTGGCCGCCGTCCTCAGTGCCAGGACCCATTTTTCAAGGGGCAGATATCTCGTCTCTGCATCCAGTAGCGTCTTGCTCACGTAATAGACAGGGATTTGCTCGGGTCCTTTGTTCCTCAGTAAGCCGCACTTACAGCATGTTCAGAGACTGCTAAGTATAAGGTCAAGATCTCACTTGGCTCAGGAGTGGACAGAAGAGGGGCTGCCGCCAAGTAGTTCTTCAGGTCTTGGAATGCCCGCTCACACTCTGCTCCCCACTCGTAACCCTCTTTTTTCTTCAACAATTGAAAGAAAGGTCTACACTTGTCGCTAGACCGACTAATGAACCTGTTAAGAGCTGTAGCCATACCCGTCAATCACTGGACCTCCTTCGTGGTCCTGGGACACTGGAGCTTTTGCAAAGCTATTATTTGATCGGGATTTGCCTCTATCCCTCTTATGGTCACCAGGTGACCCAAGAATTTCCCAGAACTTACTCCAAATGCACATTTCAAGGCGTTGAGCTTCAGCTTGTACTCCCTTAACATCTCAAAAGCTTCCTTCAAATCAGCGATGTGGTCCCGTTTCTCCTTACTCTTGACCACCATATCGTCTATGTATATCTCCATGGTCCTGCCGAGCAATTTCTTCAGCATAATCGTTGCTAGTCTCTGGTAAGTTGCTCCAGCATTCCTCAGACCAAAGGGCATAACACTGTAACAGTACAGCCCTCATGGTGTGATAAAGGACGTCTTCTCCTGATCGAGGCCGTACATGGCTATCTGGTGATATCCTCGATAAGCGTCGAGAAAACTCATATGCCCATACCCAGCTGTTGCATCTAGCAACTGATCTATCCTGGGCAGGGCAAAATTGTCTTTCGGAAAAGCCTTGTTTAGATCTGTGAAATCGACGCAAACTCGCCATTTCCCATTCTTCTTTTTCACCACCACCGTGTTGGATAACCACTCGGGGTAGTACACCTCTCGTATCGCCTTTGCCTCAAGCAAACGGTCGACTTCCTCGATAACAGCATCCACATGCTGTACAGCAGATCTTCTTTTCTTCTGCATTACAGGTTTGTGTTGTGGGTCTACATTCAGGTGGTGGCAAATCACGTTTGCATCCACCCCAGGCATCTCCTCGGGCACCCAAGCAAACACATCAACTTGCTCTTTGAGAAACTTCACCAACTCTTCCTCTTTTTCTTTGCACAGGTTTTCCCCAATCAGGAAATACCTTTCAGGATCATTCTCGTTGATCTAGACTTTCTTCAATCCTTCAATCACTTTCTCGGCTGGATTCCCTCCGACATCCTCGATGGTCGGCTGGTTGGTAACCTCGACTGTTTGCACCAACTGTGCCTTGCGTGCCTTCTTGATTATGGAAACCAAGCACTATTGGGCTGTCTTTTGGTTCCCCCTTATTCTCTCGATACCATTGGACCCTGGAAACTTTACCATCTGATGGTAGGTGGAGGAAACTGCCCTCATCTTATGTAACCAATTCCTTCCTATAATCGCGTTATAGGAAGATGGCACGTCCACCACCAAAAAGTCAGTCCTCAGCACTACTGTCCCTGCCCGAACAGGGAGGGTCACCTTGCCCAATGGCCAGACTGCCCTTGCACTAAACCCGACCAACGGAGTTACCGACTGTACCAAGTCCGCCTGTGCCAACCCCAATTTCTTGAATGCGTCGTAATAGAGCACCTCGGTGCAACTTCCTGAATCTACCAGGATCCTCTCCATGTCATATTCCCCAATTCGTAGGGTTATGACCAGAGCATCATTGTGTGGCACCTGGACACCTCCCAGGTCCTCGTTCGTGAAGACTATGCCCTCGTCGCATCCTTCCGCTTCACGTCCTCGTTTCTTTCCCAATCGCATCACATGCTGGTCGCGTTTTACCTGTCTCTGGAGCAGCCTCACCTTATTTCTTGTATAAGGTGTGGCCAATCCATGTATCATATGGATCACGCCCCTTGGACTTTGCTCGTAATCCAGCTCCATCGCTTTCTTGGCATGCTTGTGCTCCTCTTGGATGAACTCCTTCAAATATTCACGTGAGACCAGGTCATCAAGGTGCTGCTTGAACATCTCGCAGTCCTCCGTCATGTGACCCCAGTCCTTGTGGTAACTGTAGTGCTGACTCCTAGCCGTTCTTGCATCTTTATCACCCTCCAGCCTTGGAGGCCACTTAAAGTACGGACGAATCTTAATTCGATAAAGAATCCGATAAATCAGTTCTTTCCAGACCGTCGTTACTGAGAAGAAAGACTTTGGGTCTGGGGCATGGTTCTCCCTGTACGACTCCTTCTTAGTCTGCCCATGCTCCTTCCTCTCTTTGTAAGTCTTGGGATCTGACTTATCCGCCCTCTTTGCAGAGCCCTTGGCTTGCTCGGCTCCCAACTTACCGTCTTCCCGTAGTATGTCATCTTCATTCCTGGTGTGCTGCTCAATTCGTTCCATCAGCTTCGCCAATGTGCTCCCTGGACTCATGTTCAGGGACTTTCGTAGCTCCCCCCGAACAGGCAACCCAGTTTTAAACATTGCTATAGCATACTCCTCGCTGCAACTTTCATTCTCATTAAAAGTCTCCCAATACTTCTTGGCGTAGTCTCTGATCGGCTCATTCTCTCCTTGTTTCATAATTGAGAGACTCTCAAAAGTTTTGGGTGGCTTCCTGCTCGTCAGGAACCGAGCAATGAATTCCTCGGCCAACTGTCTCCATCCTCGTATGGTGTTCGGCCCCAACTTATGGAACCAAGGTAGGACCACCTTTCCCAAACTAGATGGGAACATCTTGCACATGATCGCGTCATCGCCGTCATGCATAAACATCGCCTACTGGTAATGTTGTATATGAGCCACCGAATCTGCATTGGTCTCGTACAGGATAAACGTCCCGTGTTTCACCCTGCTTGGCAACCTTGCGTCCTGCAATCTCTTTGCAAAAGGAGAAGTCGCTATGTTGCTAAGGGCCTTCCGTGCTGCTTCTCGTGCAGACATGGTTCCCTCTTCTGGCAGCTTTGCAGCCCGGGCGTCATTCCTCTCCCAGTCGGAATCAGGTCTCTCGTACCTGTCCCTGTGGTGTTTTTTGGTCCCTCCTTCCTCGGGGGTAGAGCTTCTGCTCCTGCTTCTCCTTTTTCATGGAGAAGCCCTCAGTCGTTTTGAAGTGAGACTCCTGCTCCTCCTTTTTCGTGAAGAAGCTCTCTTGTACTCCACCACAGCCAGCCTTTCTCCTCTGGACTTTCTTTATGAAATCCTAAATTCTCTGGGATGTTCTCGTATCATTTGCAGTTGCTGAATCTCGTATTCTCGCCTCCTAATCAAGCGAGCATACTCCTCTATTTCCTGTGTCTTTTTGTCCAGGATGTCCTCCCTGCTGTGCACACTTTTCGAACATGCAACTGATTCTCTCCCATGGCGGGACTTACTCCTTCTCGTGGATTCTGTGGCCGTCCTTCCTTCTTTGTTCTTGGAATCGCCACGGATAGTCAATGGGCGGTCCTTGCTTGTAGTCCTCCTTGCATGCGCACCGTCGGACTTCCTCGGAGGGTCGGGTGGGGACTTGTTGCCTCCCGCCCTCAGTTGATTGTTGGGAAAAGTGGGGTTTTTGGATCTTCTTCCACCATGGTCGCTTTTTCAAAGGGATCTCTTTCGTTTCCCACAGACGGCGCCAATTGTAAGTGCAGGAAAACGGAAAGGTCTTCGACAGTACTAGAATCCGACTGCCACTTCTTACTCCTCGCCAGAACCCTAGCACACCGCCGGAGTTCAACCTGTAAAACAGACAAGGGGTGAGCGCACCTTTGCCTTCTCGTAGCAAAGGCCCTCCGATGCTAAAGTTAGTATCTCGTACTAGTGTAAACCCTAATTCTCTGTAGGTGTGGAACGTATAGCCAAGAATTGCATACCTTTGCTTCTAGGTTTACCTCATATTTATAGACCCACATATGCTTGCTGTCCAAGCCATCTCGTTGCCCTAGTTTCCTTTCTCGTACAGGAAACCCAGAATATCAGGGATCTTCGTTCTCTTAACTGTGTATTACCTTACAGACCATTTAGGAACTCTTTCCTTAACTGGCCATTCATCCCACTCTTGTTGGGTATCTTCTCCAGATCTCTTTTCCTTACTGGGTATTTGCCATTTTCGAACTTTTCTGGAGCGTCTCCCCAGAATGCTGCTCCTGTTCGGCCCTCTCGTTGTCGAACAGCCCATCTGGGCCAATGATTTCTCATATCACTGGTCCCCCTACCATGCGATTGGTCCAATAACTTCCCTTGCTCTTTGGACCGTACCACTGCTTGGGTATCTTGGACCTGGTACCCCTCATGTCTTCGGTCCTTATTGCCGTTCACCGTACTGCACAGCGGATGCTTTGATTATATATATTCTGGGCCCCGCGTACCACGTGTTCGGGACACTTTTTGTACCTATTTGGGATTACCTCCCTACACAGGGGAAAGCACCGCTGGCTACTAGAGAGTCTGGGAGGTAAAATAACATAGCATAACTTCTATTGCACTTGCATTACTTGTTTACCATTTACTATAGCTTGCTTGCATACATATTTGCATGATATCCCGTGACTGACACATGCACATGCTTGAATTTGAACAGCTTTGGGCTTATGAAATCCTGCGGATGTATCCGCCGCATTGCAAGTGCCCTGACTTGAGCACTCTCCCCCGTGCACTGATATGGAGTAAGAAAAACATGGGGCCGAAGGAAGGTAAAGGCAGCCTCAACGCCTATAGACTGTACTTAGACGAACTCAGGGCCTCACAGGTATACCATAAAATCCTCACATTCAACACATGCACTTCTTTCCCTTGCTTTAATGCTCTCGCTGATCAATTGTGTTTCCATTGTTTGTTGACCTGTGTGCAGATCAATTGGAACCCATGGAGGGTTGCAGGAGCAGAGCCTGAGTACTTGGTCAGGAGCAGAGCCATTACTGCCTGCAGGGTGCTACTCGAGTCGGCCTTTGGTTGGCAGTGGTACTTTGGAGACCGGGTGTCATGCCAGTCACTTGGCTATACAGCATTCCAGGTGCCAGGGCCGCTTCCGCCCCGAGCCTCACACACGAGCACCTACACTCGAGCTGAGCTGGAGAGGTTCACGCGACCTGACACAGAGCTGACACGTTACCTGCGCCCGGAGATGGACTATGCAGAGTACCAGAGAGACTGCTTGGCTAGGCCACTGGGTATTCGGGCTTTCAGAGACGTGCGGAGTCAGGCACGTGGAGCCGCTGAGGAGAGGAGAGCTGCTGGAGAAAGGTCGAGAGGCAGCGAAGGCCGTGTTAGGCACCATGCAGGTGTACCTGTGAGAGGCGGACCCCCAGAGATGTCATGGATAGTTCCAGTTGTGGATGCACAGGGAAATCCAGCAGAAATACACCTGGTGCCTGCCAGACTCGAGCCAGCGCCTGTGACTATTCCGGTATGATCCTTGTTTATATTACGATACATGCATCATCATTGAATAGCTTGATGATACAGAATTGCCTTTGCAGGTGCCCAACGAGTGGGTGAACAAAGCCATTCGCCGCATGCTGGCGTTGGAGAATGTGGTTAGGAAAGCAGCCAGTGGCTTTCCATTAGAGTTGCGCTATCCAGCACCGTCTCCCCCACGACGTCAGCGAGCTGCTGCCAAGAAGACTCAGGTATACAACGATACATTCCTACTTTCGATACTTAATGATGCACTTCTGCTTTCAATACATATGTTTTGGTAGTCTTTTGGTAGAATGTACCTGATGAATCAGCTTTGTATCTGGCCCCAACCTGTTCCTACAAAGACAACGTGAGAAATAAAGTCACCGGTGTGGTGGCGTGCCGACCACCCTCCGATGCCTAAGTCAGTAGAGAATATGATCTTATTGGGAGAATAGAGGTTCACAGGTGTTAATTGGTCGTACCTTAGCTGAGACTCTACCGTCACTTTTGTAGGCATTTTGTGGGAGGTTGAGTCCTAGTTGGACTGTGTTCCGGAAATCCTTTGGTTATCCGAATGGTGATCGTGGAGCCCTGCCTTAGCTAGGACTCCATACTCACCTAATGTGGCCGGGGATCACTATCCATTGTTGGCCGTGGTTATCTTTGGGATCATCATATGTACCTTATCCATATGTTCTCCTTTATCCCATGAGGGATAAACCCAATGGGAATAAGCTTTATGCATGAGCATTGCTTGTCCAGCCCTGGCTGGACTTCTAGGCTGATCCTTGGATCGTGGCCCAGCTCGTCTGGCGGAGCTGGACCTTGGGCTTCAGCTCAGCTCCGTCCAGAGGACCAAGCTGGCTTACTTGCTGTCCTTCCTGAAGGTGGGGGGCGAAGGTGATGGCTTTACTCCCCAGCTTCGCTTCTTTCTCCTGGCTGGGCTATTTAGGTTTTCCCTACTTATCAGTACCTGTATCCAAACATTTGATATATACAATATGCACAATATATATTAATGCTTTACATGATATGACAATGCAGACACAGGGACGGGCGACTTCTAGGAGTAAAAGGACACGGTCGCCTCCACAGAAGAAGCTAGCAGCTAGGACAACTGCACCACCAGTTGCATCACAGCGACAGACCAGGAGCTCGCAGGCAGTTGCTGCAAGCAAAGAGGCAGCCAAACAGGCCGTGGTACGTGCTGAGGAGCAATTCCGGATCACAGTGTGCAAGAGACCAGCACCGAAGGAGCAGCGAGCCCAAAAGAAGCCCAAGCTGGTTCTGCTTCCGACCTCCGAGGATGAAGAGGAAGATGATGGAGAAGAGGAGGAAGATGAGGAAGAAGGAGAAGAGGAGGAGGAGCACTCATCCGCCCGCAGCGATTCCGACGACTCAGTTGATGATCCGGCGTACAAGGATGATCCCAAGGAGAGAGCTGACGATGATGACGATGATGGTGATGATGACGGTGGCGACACTGGCCTGAAGGACTGGTTCGGAGGTGAGGACTGAGGTTCATAGCAGAGCCTCTTTTATTTTCTGCATTTAGCTTTACTTTTGAGGCCTGCGTGCCCAAGTAGGTAGATGGAGGGCAGGTGTGCCCTAGTACTGAGACTGATATGGATTTTGGAGGCCTGCGCGCCTTTTTGATGGATGGGCGGATGTGCCCAAACTACTTTTGATGGTTTTGCCTGGCAGACGTGCCACAGATACAGCAGTTCCCTTTTATTTTGATATTTGGATTTGGATAGCGTATGGTTTTATCATAAAAGTTGCATTTTCATGGTTTATTGATTCTTATCATGGATAAAGAAAATAAAACCAACCACTAAAACCGAACTTGCATTGATAACTCACTGAGACCATACACAGACACACGAATATGTAAAGATATGACCAGCTTGAAAGAAAACAGAAAACATCCCTAGGACACAGCCAGGATACGAGGATATGGGAAATATAATGAAATTTTAGGCGTTAATAGGCCAAAATTCAAAATACTTCGATTCGGAACAAACCGACACTTCTGCAAGGTCGAACGCATATGACATGACTTGTACAAGTTGACGGAATGAAGAAAGACCCTTCGAAATGAGATTTACACCAAAAAGTGTCTACAAGACACAAAAAGGGACACGCGATGCAAAAACATGACTCAATTATGTCCCGGACTGAAATCGACACCTCCATACAGTCACATAAGGCCTATATGACCTGTATGACCTGAAAGAACTTGACGAAAATGCATAGAACGAGTTTTGACCTCTCGAAACCTTGATTTTCGCTTGAAACGGGCTGCCGAGGGTCCGAAATCTTCGTTAAGCGCGACATTTCGAATTCGATGCTTGCATACAGTCACATGTACCCATTATGACTTGTTGGAACCAACCAAGTTGCCAAAATCCCTCTAGAACGAAAGATGACCAAAACTGATCAGTAGCTGCCAGAATTTGCCAAAACTGCAGACAAACCATCGGGCAACGGTTTGGAATAGTCGCGCGAGCGTTCTTTCTCGCGCGATGGTTCTTGAAAGCTCGCACGAGGGTTTGTCCCTGCCAGGCTACCCTTTTTTGACCAAACCAACTTTTGAAGGCACCAGAGGCCCTGTCATCGCGCAACAATTCCAAACCCTCGCGCGAGTGTTTGTTCCCACCACAGGATGGATTTTGATCCCTTTCTGGGCTCTGGAAGGACCAGTACTCACCCAGGGGCAAACCAAACAGTTTAATATGTACTGGAAAGTAAATAATTGTTACAAACAGAGTGAATGGAATTGAAACACAACCCCTAAACAATGGGGGTGAATAAACAGAGGCTTGAGCCTTAGCTGCCATGCAAGGGCCATTACTTGAAAGTAAAGAACCATCGCACGTGTGTTTAGAACCCTCGCTCGAGTGTTTTTGACTGGGCTTTCAGGAATTGCTTTGCATGCCTGGGGTTCTGAAACATACTCAGAAACATCCCAAGGGCATTCCAAACTAAATAAGACAACAAACTAAGCTAAACCATGGCTTTTTCATGCAGCACAGTGATCTAAAAGCCTAAACATGCCTCAAAACAGTAAGAACTATGTACGGAACACAAAGATCAGGATACCCTTCCCCATGTGGCTCATCATCACACAGACACGAAGTGTCGTGCAAGTTTTTGGAACCATCGCGCGATGGCTCCTGCTCCACTGCTTCATGTAACTTTGCTGACTTTAGGGCCAGGACTGGTATTGATTACCAGCCTTGGCCTTGTCAGCCCCCCTCAGGGATCAGAACAGAAAGCAGGTAAATGTTTATACCTTTGCTTGAGTTGTTTTGAATTGGTTTGAACAAGGTGGTGTAGCTTGGAAAATGAGTGTATGTAGAACACAAGAGTGAGAGGATTGCAAGAGTGGTTGGGGTTTTTAAGCCTTTTTTGCTTGATATTTTGTAACCCTTAGCTTTGGAAGCATGGGGGGATATATATAGGCCAAAGGGAGGCCAAGGGGCGGTGGCAAACAAGGCCCAAACATCAGCCAACAAGGCTGGCCAGCCAAGAGCTTGGTGGAGAAGGTGGCCAACAAGGTGGGGGGTGATTACATTGGGGCATGCCAACCACGCAGTTACCAATAGCTGTTTTGGAGGAAAACGCGGTTCTACTGCCCCATAGACCCCCTGATGATCACAAAATCCAGTTGGGAAATGGTGATGGGGACAGGAGAGAACCGTCGCGCGAGGGTTCCAAACACACGCGCGATGGTTCAAAAGGTCACGCGAGGGTCAACAGTCAACAGTCAACAGTTTGACTTTGACCCACACCTGGAACACAACCCGCGCGCGAGGATTTCAAACGCATGTGCGACGGTCAAGCCCTGCTCAGGGTTTCGACTTAGGGTTTCTGAGGTTCAAAAGGTTTAGGAAGGGTTCCGAACACTCCAAGCTCAAACCATTCCAATCTCAAGTCTGTTTCGACCTAATTCATCATCGGGGAAACAAGAAACCGTAAAATGATCAGGAGATCCAGATTGGGGTGTCTACAAATCCTAATTTTAAAGTCCAACAAATGCAAAAGGGATATTCAAGGGTTAGCAAAAGGAATGAGGTTGGGAGATTTTCCATTAATTGTAGGTCAGGAGAATAAGTATGACAATCTTTGCAACTTGTATGTTCGTAATAGTGATTTAATAGTTTAATGGGTGCCCGAAATGGTTGCTTTAATAGTTTAATATGATTTCAGATTGGGAAAGACTACAATACACACCCCTTATTTGGGTGTGTATCATATGCACCCTCCAAAATGTTATGAATTGTTGAGAAAATGTTACGAATCATATTGCTAAAAAGTTACGAATCGTATAAAGGTTACGAAATACACCAAAACGTTATGAATCATAATGAAAATGTTACGAATCGTGCAGACTGGCCGACGGCTAGCTTGAATCTGCCTGCTGAGGATGTATACCTAACAGAGGATAACAGATTCATAAAACCAAGGATGCCTCCCTACTTCGGGCGTTGGAGTTCGATAAGTAGCCGCTGTCTCAAAGAAAACTTACGACAATTTGGAATTCGATTACCTGAGCCTTAGTAGTAGACCAACAGGAACTTGGACGAACAGGCAAAGGAGCTTTCCAGGGAAAAAAACACCGGCGGGTTGTCCCGGCGGTTATCCCGTTGTGCGCAAGGATTCTTTTGAGCAGCGGCGGAGGCGGGAGCGCGGGTAACTCAGATGGGAGCGGAAGAAACAAGAAGGCTGTCGTTGGAGGTACGGCCAAAGTGCATTCAGGAGCTACGCTAGTAAGTTCGTCTGGCCTCCGCGGTACTAAATGGAACAACAACCGTTTAGTTCAAATTAGGGAAGTGGTGGACCCCTATGCCGCACGCGTTGATATACTATACCTCGGCTCCATACGAAAGGAACGGGGGACTTGGGAGACAGAGAACGAGGAGGATACTCTCTTTGTTCCGAAATCTCCCATTCCCCTTTCGGTGGAATGAAGCAAAATCCCTATAACCTAATAATGCACTGGAGGCCGGGGCACACGCGATGCGTGTGCAAATCGTATTTTCATAATATTTGTGAAAATTTGATCAAACAATAAGTGGGAGGGCATTTTTACGAAAACATTGTGAAAATCTGACTTGCACATGTATCGCGTGTGCCTCGGCCTCTAGTATTTGTTATTAGCAAATATGCACGTTAGGTAGAAGGCATCATTCCAAAGTAAGAATAGGTTCAGCGATTTAAAGATTGTACACTGATGTTTTGTCTTCATTAAAACAACAATTTTGCCTTAATTATCATCTCTTGTAATTAGCTTTTGTTGTTATGGACGGGCGAAATTAACATAATCTATCAACATAACTAAAAGAAAACATACATAATGGTAGCAATAAATATGGAAAAAAATATCCAAACTGAATAGTAACAAAAAAAGAAACAACTCTTGGTACGATAATGCTAAATTTTGAAAATGAGTTATGATGATAGTCTCATACTCATATCTAAACTATTAAAGCACGATGAACTCCTAAAACAAAATAAATGAACTCCTAAAACAAAATAAATTGACAAATTCAAATAATTGGATAGCATGCAACTCTAAATGCTGTAGAGTTATAGTTCATCAAATTCCAATCTTCGCTTCGCTACCTGCAAAAGGAACACATAAGAACATTTAATCGTTCGTTGGTGTATGATTTGTATTGAAGAAAAAACAAACTGAACAGGTAACAAACTATTTTTTCTTAAAAAATATATATTATTACTTTTTGCCGAGGTTTTTTTCCCTGCTTCTCCTCTTGTTTTGTAAATTGTTGCTCCACTTTGTCCAAAGCTTCTGAACATATGACATCAGTCTCAATCTCCATAAGCATAGCTCCCAATGCTCTCATATCCATGAAATTTAGTTTCAAGTTTTTGAAGATCGTTGCTTTAGGCCATGTGGGCGGAAGGTTATTAATTATAGCCTGAACCAAATTATCAATATTTGCTTTGCAGCCTTTTTTCCTTAGACTATAAAATTGGTTTTCTTTATTTAGAATGTGCGCTCTCACAGTTGAGTCTGGCATCATTGGCCCTTGCTCAAACTCCATCCACAAATAGTGGACATTATGCTCGTCTTCCATCAAAGCATTCATCAAATGTGTAGCATTTTCTATGACATGTCTTTGAAATATTATTCGCTTCACATGCATCCAGCTTGATGATAGAGGTCTACTATTTTTCCTATATGGTATTGTTCACTTATATTTTCTCCAACATTTTGCAAGGCTTGACATGCCTCTATTTTCTGTCGGATAAAATTTTCAACTAGTAAGCCCTCCCTCTGATGTTTGGATTCAAAATCGTAGATTTCATTCAACATATCTAAGTGATCATTACGACGCAAACATGGAGGAGGCCTCATGAAAACCTGCATAAAATGTTATATATACAATCATTTGAACCTAAAAGTTCTAAAGCGAAACAATTTATGACCTATATAAGTTTAAAAACTTAATTAGAATCTCTGTAGGGGTAAAAAAGGTGTTCATAATCACATACCGGTTCAACCTCTCCATAAATCGTATCTTTCATTTCAAGATTTTAAAAAAAGAAGAGCAACAACACCAACTTGCATGCGTATATAACAAATTATCTTTAAAATGTGGAAGGGAAAGAAAATAGAAGTCATAAGCATCATACTTTATTTTTTTTCTTTTCCATTGGAACCACTTGGCTGCTCGTTTTCCTTGTCTTTTGTGGTTGCTCTTTGTCTTTGTTATGCCATTTCTCCTTGCCTTCGATTTTCCTTTTAATAATTGAATAGGCGAAAATATTGGTTACAAAAATAATGTTGTCAACAGCCCCTTAATGAGAGTGATTGGATAGAGTTCAAAAGGAGGCTGTAAGCTATTCAATAGAAATGATGAGTAACAGAATATGAGAATTTGTCCATTTTCACACACACAGAAAAAGAATATGAAAATTTTCTAGGATAAAATGGTGTCTTAAAACTAAGAGAATTTTTAACACTGATATGAGTCTAGAAATTTGCATCCAGACTCGTAAAAGATATCATCTGCATATTGTTGAATATATAGCAATTTCAATTTCTCAAAACAGATAGGTTTGTTGTAAGCTTCAAAAAAAAAAAAGAAAGAAAAAAGGAAATTCATTTATGAATATAAACAGAAAAATGGACTCACAACCTTCCGAAAATGAAGTGGCACAACTTCTTTAGAACCACTGCATTTAGCCGGAGTTACTTTGCATGCGTCTGCTTGGTGAATATCATTAACCTGTACCAAAGCACCAAATAGGATATCAACGAAAGAAGTTGAATGCCTTTGACCATATAAACTGAAGCATACCACCATTTAAAGCATCACATGCCAGATTGTAAACAGGTTTGTGTTTGATTAAATTTATTAACACATATAGATATACTATGATCCACGGCCATTGTGGCTTTTGTTAGGTTTTTTCCCTGCTTGACTGTGTGCCCAATTGGCCCAAGTCATTACTTTCAAGATTGAACATAAATTGGCCTCCTCAAACTGGGGAAAATTACATAAAAGGACAAAGCTCAAGAATAAGAGATGGAGAACCTATCAGGAAAAGATGATCAGCTTATGGTTATCATGGAATATTTGACCTCAAAGATGATAGTTGGATTTTAGAAGCAACTTAGCATTTGGAGCAGGAATTTTCCTCTTTCGGTTGCTTTCTATAATTTGTTTGCTAATACGGGCCATAGCAAGTAGAATACTTTGGCAAGGTATTGAATTTTCCTCATCATGTCTGTTGAATAGCGTTTTAAACTCTATCCAATCACTCTCATTGCTACTCTAATGTTGTGAGCAGCCCCCATTCTAAATTACAGCAAGAACACAACAACAAACTACCTACATGTATTTCTCCCAAAATAGCAACTAAAAAGTTATCAAACACCGGATTCCACCTATACAAAAGTTCCTAATCAAACTTCATCTCGAATTACTTCACATTAGCATTCTTTGATAGCCATCCAAGGCATCCATTTTCCCAAAAAAAAAAAAAAAGAAGTGTGGCGTAATCGTAATTCTACTTGTGTTCCATCTTAGGAAGATGACAAAAAGAGACGTGTTCCATCTCAGGAAGATGACAAAAAGAGACATGAAATTCTCATATCCTAGATATTCAAAACACTGTTATTAACCATAGTCCCTTCTCTTCTATTGGGCATTTTCTACCACTTTCACTCCCCAAACAATGCAACCGTTGAAAGAACAAACACCATATTGTTTTACAACAGTAATCAATTATGTAAAAAACAGAGCTGAAAGATACCAAATAGTAGATAATCTATTCTAATATAACACCTGGTATCCCTTACATGAACACATTAGAAATCTCTGTTGCACAAAATTTACACACAATTAAAAGAATAGAGAAAATAAGGTGAAAAGATAAAAATAACAACCTCCAGAGTTGCTCCAGCAGCCCTAACAGTTGCTACAGCAATTGATATTTCAACAGCAGTTAAAGGATCCAAAGGGTGGTGGGTTTGTGCCATTAACATAACTGGGAGCCCTGTTTGTGCCAAAAAAAAAAACAATTATTCTAGACCTGACAAACACCAAAACAATTCAAACATTCAATAAGCAAGAAGCAAAGTTGTTACACTATTCAGAAATAGATTCATGGTCATAAACTGATGAATAAAATAGGCGAATTAAATTCTTAGCTACATTAAACATGGAGACAGAAGATTAAAAGTCCCTCTTCTTGTTTAGTTAAATTGAGTCTTTGTTATGCTTGGATTACCGGATTGTTTTTGATAACACAATTCTGTAGTTCAATATATACTAAATAATAGCAAAACTACACGCATTTGAGAATCAATTCGATTTCACTCAAACTTCTGCATCAATTTCAAACCGCAGATGAAAATTAGGATTATTTTTGTCGCAGAGTTATTCCTTAATATTGGAAGAATATGTAACTGCTTACACATAAGCATCAATGAGCACTAAAGTATTTGACATCCCGACCCCAATTGTCATTGCCAACACCACCACTCTTCCTCTGTTGCCACCATCCACACCTCTGCCACTCCTCATCCACCATGGCACACCCTTTTGCACAATACCATCACTCCACCACCGCACCATCATCACCACAACTCCACCTCTGCCAATGCTAACACGATAACGAACACTACCCCTCCAAAACAATCACCACATCTCTGTCACTACTGAACACCACCAAGACGTCAGTGCCACAATATATGTATTAAAAGCAAGAAAATCAAGAACCTCAGAAGTCAGTTTCTTTGCATTGTGTTGAATTTTTAATTCAAATATTGTTTTTCATATTAGTTAAACATTAAATATTCCTCAGATTTCATTTTTTCACTTTTCCATCCATCATCCTTCATCTTCTTTCCTCCTCTACCAACCAACCACTCAGCAAGGATACTGACCATACCAAATCAAGTCCGTTCATCTATAATTCCTTCTTTTCACAGACAATAAAACTTTCATTTTTTTCCTACATGCCATCAGCTCGATAGCTTTCATGATCGGAACACTTCCCAGAATTCGGCTAAACCTTCTAACCCAAAATTTCTTAAACCGTGAAAATGCTACACTCTCTTTAGGTAGTTAAAGGGTAAGCTGAAAGTAAATTTTGACAGAAGAAGACATTAATACAAACACCTGGTAGTCAATAGAGAGAAAGAGAGAGTACCCTTAATTTTCAAAACTCTCTTCACCACAGGTATGAACTTCCGAATCTGAAATAGGAAATAAGAACATCCTGAAGGTCTAAGTAGAACAAAAAAATCTGCAAAACCCATACTCAAAATCTGCACAATCTGCAGGAAGGCAGTGAGACATGAAATTGATGGTTCATACATTGAATCGAACAATATGGGTGCTTACCGATTGAGGCAACGATGGTGGTTTGGGGTGCTGACACAAAAACTGAAATCAGCAGCAACGAAAGTAGCAGAGGTGACTTCAGCCGGGATTTATGGGAGCATTACGAACCAATTTCTATCCCCCGCAATAACTTTTAGCAGAAATTGGAAGACGGAAGTAGCAGATTTTGGAAGCGGGTGGTTCGGGTTACCTTGCGAACTTTAACAGAACCGGACCTTGATGTGGATGGATTACGAACTCTCTATCACGTACCAAAACAGCGACAAATTCCTGCGATGGAGTGATACTATGAGGATCGAGTATCACCCTCAATTCCACGGTGCAAAAGCTCGGATTGCTCTTTAATGGCAGAGAGAGAACTATCGAAGAGAGAGAGTTTCCCAGAACTCTATTTATTTATTTTTTTGTATACCTCTGGTGTATATTATTGTGTATATCTTTATGAACATCCTGCAGGAAATAAATATTAGAGAGAGAGCATCCTAGATGCTTTAGAAGTCTTCTAATCCTAAGAGATTAGAATTACTTCAACTTCTCCTATCTTATCTCCAAGATGAGATAGGACTCTCTAATGAATGGGTCATCGGGTCATGCCCACATTTGCGACCCAATTTGGTCCCAGACCGGCCCAAATTCTAACATCTCCCACTCGTCCATGCATGGGCATGACAAGTTGTATCAATCTCTCTTCCATCTACCCAACTAAGAAGCAAACTCATACGCGCTAATGAACCGTGCGATCGCTGGAGCACCTGCAAGTGGGAGCTCTACACTAGAAGCTCTGTAAAAGCCAGCATAGAGGCATCAACCCATAAGAGTGTCTCATGTACCCTGAATCCATTTAGTTACACCAACCGAGCATCTTTAATCCTTCCAAAAAGCATGCTTGACCCCCCATAATCATGCACTCTATATTCACACCCAATCGCCTCCCAATCGAGCAACCTGAGTTGTCGACAATGAATATATTGCAAGGGTGTACTACTAAATGATCCTCTTTTCGCTCTCATGCCATTTCATTTTAACCTTGCTGCTTTCCCAGACATGCTCCATGGGACCCTGACATTTCGTGGTTTTAGGTAGTCAAGCTAGAGTAGCAACACAAAGCCTCTACTACATGACATAGTCAAAAATCAAAGAGCACATTTAATATATATGCAGTCACCTTATCTAAATGACTGCTTAGACTCACACAGTGAGGAAACAAGAATCCATTCACTCACCTCTAAAATAAATGATCGCCAAGCACATGTAGTATGAATACAAGCTACGGTGGAGTTACTTTTCCAAAAAGCGACGTCATACTCCCAAACACCGTACAGACCTTAGTCTAGTCATTACCTAGCGCCCAACCTGAGTTCTCAGATAGCAAGCCATCATGTCGCTATACGAGTCCTCACATCTGGCTAACAAAGACAGGTTAATCTCAAGATAGGGGGGACTATCTGAAATTGGTCTCTTGCTAATAGACCTTATCTTGGTTCCAACCAAGGCGACATATGGTGGGTATGTCTAATTCTTCTTATCAGACTATATCACAGGTCCAACCTGTATATCTTACTACCCATCTGTCTCATCTTCGCTCGCTATCTCAAGCGCCGAAGGCGATTGCTCGTGTGAGTGAGCCAATCTAACCTGCTGACATCAATCTTTAAATTCTGTACGTGTTGTTCAACAAACAATTGTCCAAATTGCAACAATAATAAACTAATATTAAGTGCACAAATGGCATAAATATCCCACAAATTTGAAAGAAGTGATTAATAAATTAATAAATAAAACACACCTATCATCATCTACGCAGTCCTAAAGCCTTATCATAAGTCTTAAAAGCCCCCTTAGCAATGGGCTTAGACAAAGGGCATGCAACAATGCGACTCGTAGCTACGTGTTTTATAATCACTTTCTTTTTGCGCAACAATATCTTTGACCCAACAAGGCATAGATTCACACTTTGGAAGCAAAGCATATAATTAGCAATCCACCAGAGATATCCTAATATCCTCTCGACTGTTTGCTAACGATCATGACCAAGATTGAACCAATAACTACTTATAAGCTGCCAATGGTATTTGAATAGGGTACGTGGGCCATCAGTTCCAATTCTTTAGGAGTTTTAGGTTCCATATTAAGCCCCTAAGTCCCGCCTTTAACAATAGAAGTGTCTATGAGTTTGCAGCTTTGTCTCCAGAATCGTTCTAAAAACATTCTTAAAGAAAGAATCTTCCTAGAAGGATCCCTTAAGATCTCAACTCTGAGCACATAACTTGCTTTGCCCATTCCTTCATCTCATAAGTGAAGGATAACCACAACTTTGTGGTGACATCATCTCCTAGTCATTCCAGCCAACTATAATGTCATCAACATAGAATAACAATATGAAGAAACTATTTTTGGACCGTCTCATCATATGCATGCAATGGCCATCATTGATCATCGTAAACCCAAAAGGCTCGATGAAATCTCAGGTACCACTGCCTGAATGATTGTTTTAGGCAATAGATAGACTGTTGGAGCTTACGAACTCTACGCTCCTAGCCTTCTGCCTTAACGTCCACCTCAAATAGTTCCAAGGCTAGAATAAAGCGACTAGGGTGTAACCCTTCGCAACTCAACGAGTCTTATTGCTTAATTAGTATGGAATCATTTACTTCGCGTTTGATCTTAAGAAACCATTTGTTCCCAATGATCTTACACCTAAGAGGAAGGTCAACCAAGTCCCAGACAAGGTTTATCTTCATCAACTCCATTTCATTTTACATTGCAGCTATCCATTCCTACTAGCAGGCAATAAATGAATTCCTCCCACTGTTTTGGGCTCTCCTTCATCGCCAGGAGCAATCATGGAAACTCCCCCTCAATCTCAAACAGACAACGAGGGATTATTCAATGTTTGCTTCTATGCCTAAGAGGATCTTGGGAATCCATATCCATTAGATCTAATCCATGATTAAGCAAGGCGCTCCAACTATCACCAGGAGGTAGGAGAATTTCTTCCCCATTCTCAACTGGACAATTTGGTGCGCCTCTCGTTGGATTCTCTTTCTTGTAGAGTTCTACATCTTTACTAACCTCTCATTTGCTAGGGAAATCCTCCTCGAGGAATCCACATCTTTTGACTCAATTTCAGCCACAAATGTCTAATGAATAGGCTATAATGGAACAAATGCCCTTATGGTTTTTTTGAATGATTTTCTAATTGCTTTTCTTGTTGGGCAATGGTCACAAATGGGCAGGTTGACTAACAAATCCCCCTCTTGCCCAATGTGACCTAATCTAGAATGCCATTTAACAGAATCAACATCAACATAAGATGTAACAAAGCAAATAGAATCACTAGCATTATTATTAAAATAAATAACATCTAGTATCATCAAACCATCCAAAACCATAACAAATTGTATCCAAATCAATCATCACTAAGCTACTCTCAAATAGAAGTAAAAACCTAGACCCATCATGCTAATGACTAATAACAAGTTTCATCAAATTCCTGGAGCATAAAGTACTTCATGAAAAAACTAAGTGCGCCCATGTCGCATGTCCAGCTTGCCAACGCCCAGCACTAACACACTAGACTTGTTTCCCATGTAAATTCTTTGGCTGCCAACTGGAATTCGGAGATACTCCACAAACCTATCTTGTTTCCTCGCTACATGGTTGGTTGCTCCTGAGTCTACAACCCACGAATGAGGAGAATAAGCAACTAAACCTTGACATGTTCCAAAACAGTCAATACGAGAAACAAAAAATATGAAGTACCTTCTTAGGCTCAGTGCACTAACAAGCAAAGTGTCCCAACTTGTCACAGTAAAAACACCCTTTTCTGGCCTTGTTTTTGTTACCACTCTTCTTCTTGCCTTTATTGCGCTTAAAAGAACCAGCGCCAATAGGGTTAAGGCCTATAACAGCTCCTTTCTTAGGGGCGCATTTAGCATTCCTTCGCTGGCACCCAGACCTGCGAAGGACAGTCTCAACTATGATGCATGAATCATCTAGCTCTATTGCGCTTAAAAGAACTAGCGCCAATAGGGTTCAGGCCTATAGCAGCTCCTTTCTTAAGGGCGCATTTAGCATTCCTTCGCTGGCACCCAGACCTGTGAAGGACAGTCTCAACTATGATGCATGAACCATCTAGCTCAGCTGCCTCTTGGCGCTTAGCCTTCATGAACCCTGATTTACATTCATCATCACATTTCAAGTTTGAGACCATTTTAGTCAATAAGTCGATATCATATTTCTGTTTGATAGCTTCCCATAGCTTATGAGCAGTCTCATAGTACTCAAACTCACATATCAAATCGTTGTGCATGCTACGTACCATAGTAAGTCGCGCACACTGATCTTTGTTGAACCATTTTTCAAAGGCCTCAAGATCACGAAGATACTGTGGTGAGTCACTACGTTTTGGCTCAATCATCTCATGGTCGAGGGTCTCCAAGACCTCTAGCTCATTGAGGAGAAATTGGATCTCATAGCGCCAAATATTATAGTTGTCGCTTTTCAATTTCTCAACCTGGATCAAATCAGCTACAACTTTCTTAGCTTCCATTTCAACTCTATCATAGAAATGCGCATGGGATTATTAATAACAACACAACACAGAATTATTTTGCAGCAAGAATCTAAATTAGAAATAATAATACCATACATGTCGCAAGATCGAAAACTCGCAAAGCTTATAATCATCTCCTGCGTCTCTAAGTATTTTATTATTACAATTTAATTTAATTCATGTGCAAAATTTCAGTTTTCGGGAAAAACATATATAAGTATTTTCTCTACCGAACAACCTCCCACTCGATATGGCATATCACAAGCATGAAATAAAATTATTTATAGTGCATAACACAATTTATGCATTAAAAATTATATTTCATGCT
This sequence comes from Rhododendron molle, assembly GCA_025413875.1. Taxonomy (NCBI): domain Eukaryota; kingdom Viridiplantae; phylum Streptophyta; class Magnoliopsida; order Ericales; family Ericaceae; genus Rhododendron; species Rhododendron molle. The sequence continues at coordinate 27,539,720 of CM046389.1, forward strand.
ATCAAAATGAATAATTTAAACATTGAACAATGCCAAAAATTATCCAAACATGCCACATACAACATGTAAAATCGTCCAAAATATTAAACATGTTGTTTTCAATATTTTTAACATTTCCAGTTGCTCACATGCAATTATTGTCAATTTTCAGGATTTATTCTAATTCTGCAAGAATAAATAACAAGTGGAAAATGCCAAATAATATCAACATGTACTGAAAAAATAGACAACCAACACCAATGAATAGGTAGTGAATCCAAGAGGTTGAATCCAAAAATTTATAATTTTCCTGATTTTTATTCTAATTTTCCCAAATTATCAACAGATAGAAAATATAGAATAAAAACAACGCATACTGAAAAATTATGCCAACCACTCCTATAAATTTGTTCTGATTCCAGGAGGTTAAATCTGAAAATTTATAATTTTCCAGAATTTTATTCTAATTTTTATGATTAAACAACGAACAGAAAATATAGAATAAAAAAACATGCTCACTGGAATATTACACCTCATACCCCAAACAATGGGAAACAGTAGCAGAATATGCTTCCAAAAATTTGGCTCCCAACGGAGGAGGCGCGCATCCCCACTCTCTCTTATAAACCGAGTCAAAAATTTCATTTTTCTTGTATTTAAATTTTTGAAAAATAATTTCATTTCAGAAAAATAAAATAAATACATAGAAATAATTTCCATACGACGTCGGTACAGTGAGGGGTGAATCTCACTCTCTCTCGGTTGAGAGTGAGATTGTGCAGAATCTGCACTTCATCTTCTCCAAAACATGCCCAAACTAGGGTTTGCCGTAACTTTTGATCCATAACTCCAAATCAAGCTTATAATATACAGTTGAAAAGCTAGAAAAAAGAGCTACACAATGATACAAGTCCCGTATGTTAAATCAAAACACAGAAAAAACACTGTCCAGTCAAAGTTTCGGAAAAACCAACTAGGGTTTGATTTTTCTCACAAACGGTTTATCCAATAAACATGAAACTTTCCAGATATGATCTACATGTTATGGACTACGTTCTGGTAAAATTTGAAGCAATTCCGAGAACTTTTGAAAAATCATGTTTTTCGGACCCATATCCGGCATACACGAAAATCAGTCAACACGTACGCGTAAAACATGATACATATGGCTATTCAAGTACTAAAGAGCACGAAAACATTCAACTAAGGCTCTGATACCAATGTTAGACATATGTATAACCATAGTGCGGAAGCGGGTGGTTCGGGTTACCTTGCGAACTTTAACCGAACCGGACCTTGATGTGGATGGATTACGAACTCTCTATCACATACCAAAACAGCGACAAATTCCTACGATGGAGAGATACTATGAGGATCGAGTATCACCCTCAATTCCACGGTGCAAAAGCTTGGATTGCTCTTTAATGGCAGAGAGAGAACTATCGAAGAGAGAGAGTTTCACAGAACTCTATTTATTTTTTTTTGTATACCTCTGGTGTATATTATTGTGTATATCTTTATGAATATCCTGCAGAAAATAAATATTAGAGAGAGAGCATCCTAGATGCTTTAGAAGTCTTCTAATCCTAAGAGATTAGAATTACTTCAACTTCTCCTATCTTATCTCCAAGATGAGATAGGACTCTCTAATGAATGGGTCACCGGGTCATGCCCACATGGGAGACCCAATTTGGTCCCGGACCGGCCCAAATTCCAACAGGCCATATTGCAGCTAACTCTGACTTTCGTTACACTCGTGATGATCGTAAATCTTTGTCCAACTTTGCAGGAGCACCAAGGGTGAGACCGAAACTGCCCCTACTCTGCCTCTTGTCCTTTGTCCCCTTCCTTCTTTGTATTGGTCTTTGTCTTTAGTAGCTGAGGCAGTAAGGAATTTTGGGAAAGTGCCCAACTGGTCTTCACCAACCCACTGCCGAAATGCTCTTGCTTGGGTTAGCTCTTAAGTGTTCAATTTGACAAACTTTTCTGAGTCCACTTATTTCTTAGTCAAGGCTTCTCTTTGTGGTCTGTGATGGTTCTAGCCCCGTGAGCCTCTCCGAACCAAATCGGCCTCTTTCTTGTTGTTGCGGGTGTATGGTACTATGGCCTTTTGATAAGCACCCAATAACGTAGTTCTTGGTGCTTTAAGTCCGTTAGTTTACCGCTTTTATTTAGAATAAAATGCCGTTTTAGGCGATATTGCACGTAAGGTAGTTTCTTTCGTTTTGTAGGTAAACCATTGAATAAAGCATGGTTTAGAAGCTTGGAGCAAGCGTGGAGGTGTCCAAGACCCAAGTGACGATGAATGAAGCGATCGAAGCCCGAAAACGAAGAATGAAAGAGCCATCTGGTGGCCGGGGCCATTAGATGCCAGAACGGAGGCCAAAAGCTGAAGAATCAGAGATAAGGAAGGTGGTATCGAGACACCGTGTTGGTTGTATCGATACCAGTTTGCAGGTAGAATCCAGTGGCCTCATAGTCATTGGGTATTATACAACCAACCGAGTAACTACTGCTGTAGACACCCCAATTTGGCCTAACGATTATTTCAAGTCCCACCTTGGGGAACAGTGATTGCTGATTGACTTCTTGTGAACCCATGGACTTATGGTAAGAGCTTTGATCCACTTAAAGGACCCAATCCAAAGCCATATAGCCTTTCAGACAGAAAATACAGAATCCTAGGAGAATCCATCTGTCGGCCATAACATTGATCTTACGGCCTTAACATCATTTCTTCACCCGAGCAACCTGTTGCTTGAAAATCTCCCAAGAGATTAATCCCTCGGCCGCAAGATCTATCCTTTGGCAGCAACATCATTTCCTCGGCCGCCAGATCCTTTCTATGGCCGCCAGATTGTCTATTTTCTAGACTTTGGAACGTTTTGTCGATTGTTTGATCAAACTACGATACCTCCCTGATGCGTTCGGGCTACGCTCAGAGATTACCACAAAGAGTTTGCATTGCATTGCAATTGCAATTGCAATCGTGCGTTTTGATTGGCCAAAGTGAGTCACCAATTGCCTATATAAAGGGGCCTTTGGGCTCCCAAAATATACACAACAAAAAACCACGAAATTCATATACTTACTCACCTTCTCAAGCCACGAAACTCTGCAAAAACATACTCTCAAACCTCCTCTACAAAAACCCTAAACTCCCGAAGGCAGCCACCAATCCGACGATCAAACCCTGAAGTTCAAATCCTAACCCTAGGGCTCTCAAGAAGCAATCAGTCAATCACCCTCAATCCGAAGCAATCAAGCTACTGAGGGATCAAGGTGGTGAGGCCCAACGGCCTCTGGTTTGGTTTATTTACCGTTTTTATGCTTAGTCATAGCGCTTTGATAATCTGCTAACTTTTCTGTCTGGTGTGAGGAAGAACACCGACCGGGGCTTTGATCCCTCGGCCGATACATCAAACCAGGACAATCCCTCGGCCGTGACATCCAATCACCGGCCGCGGGATCCATTCCCCTAGGACTGCTTTGTTTTGTTCGGCTTTCTGACGCATGTTTTACTTATAATCTCGGCTCACCTTATTCAGTGTTAAACGTTTAATTAAACAGACTATGTGTTAGAATTGAATAAAGCAAGTACATGTCTTATGTTGAACAATATTGGGCCAGTCTCGTGGTTGGGCAGAGAGGGGTGCCTAACACCTTCCCCTTACTGTACTTTTTGCTCCCATACCTGGAATCTCTACCTATTTTCCTAGTTTTAAAAAAACTAGGTGGCGACTCTATTTTGATGATAACCGCTATCGTGTGGCGATGTTCCTAGCCATGGGAATATCCACAGTCTTGGTTTATGAAGAAAGCAACCAAACGAGCAAACAACGATCAATCTGAATGGCGATGCCCCACTCCAGGGAGGTGTCTACAATTTTTTGGCGACTCCGTTGGGGACTTGAGAGCCATAACCAGAAAGTTCAACATAAGACTAATACAATCTTTATTTAATTCAATTATCATATGCATCGAGCGGGCAAACCTCGTTGAGTTCACCTGATATCCTAGCCTGTCACGGGCTATGTTAGGGGTTCCAGCAAACTCCACAGTTACTTGTACCTAGTGGTATATCAAAAGGACATCACCCGATTGCCGCCTATGATGGGCAGGCAAAAGGACTGGTGCCCTTTGACAACGGAGCACCCTTGAGACTACCCAAGCCTTTCATGTGTTAGAAAGCCACAGAACTTATCAAAATAAGAAAGGATCCTGCAGGTCAGGAATCTACTTGCATTTTTTTTAGAAGTTCTTCCTCACACCCTATATATGTTGTTTTAATATCGCTTTCTGTGTAGAAGGGTTGGGGCATGAACTAAGAGCCCTAACTCTGAGTCTTTATAGCTAGGCACTGAGGCATGCCATTACTTGCAAGGTATGTTTTTGGCAAGTTAAACACTCCCGCAAAGCATGGATTTCTAGAACAAAATCAAACAGGCCGCCTTGTCAGCAATTGAACTAGGGATTGCTTTAGCAATCTTTGCCTTGCGAGGCTAAAGGAAAGAGGAAGTGTAAAGTAGTAGAGCAGATTATGGATGATTATATGCAAAGTCAAGGATATTATGGATAGAACTCGCAATACTTATTTCTCCATGGATGATTCAGCATGACAAGTGTAGGACTTTGGTTCTTATTTCCAAATCGGCCTAGCAACCCATCTTTCAAAATTCAAAATTTTGAACATGATTACCGCAACGAGCCGGTAAGATTTAGGAGTTTGTCAATGTGCTAGCAAATAATCAAATGGATTTCAATTACCTCAATCACGTTTTGAGAAAGAATCTTCCATTAACCAAGAATTGAAATAACTTTCAAAAACTTTTTGCAATGCCTAGTATAATCCTCAAATGACAAGTTTTTCTGAAACATTCAAATAGCCGTTAGCACAGCGATGGACTCCGAGTCTACTTTCTGTTATAGTCATAAGCTCAACCTTTTCGGTTTGTCTCATAATATAGATTGGCTTGGAAATGGGATCTTAAGTGGCAGCAATGAGTCTTAAGAATCATCCATATCAAAAATGGCTAGCTATCTATAGTATCCGACAAAGTCATGCATACAAATGAATTGCAATGCATGACTCATCCATAATCTGTGTAAGTAGCCGTGGTGCTATATGTACACATATCATTTTGCTTGCCTCTTTCTAACTATGCAGGGGCCAAACCAACAGAGGAGTCCATCCCTCTCATTTCCTTTCTTTGTTCATCACATGCCATTTGGTTGCACCACCATAAAGGGCAGTTTGCATATTAGAAAATGCGCCGCATGGACAATTAGTTTTGGACATCTCAACTTGAGCATGATTAGGTTTCTCCTTCTTTTAGATTTGGAGTTTGATCTCAGATGTGATGGTAATGGCTGACGAAAATGTAAGTGCAGGAAAGCAGAAAGGCCTTCGGCAGCACCAAAATCCAACGGCTACCTCTCACCCCTCGCCGGAACCCTAGCACACCGCCGGAGTTGAACCTGTAAAGGCCCTCCGATGCCAAAGTTAGTATCTCGTACTAGTGAAAACCCTAATTCTCAGTAGGTATGGAATGTATAGCCAAGAATTGCGTACCTTTACCTCTAGGTTTACCTCATCTTTATAGATCCTCATTTGCTTGCTGTCCAAGCCATCAATTGCCTTAAGTTTCCTTTCTCGTATAGGGAACCCAGAATATCAGGGATTCTCATTCCCTTAACTGTATACTTCCTTATAGACCGTTTAGGAATCCATTCCTTAATTGGCCGTTCACCCCATTCCCGTTGGGTATCTTCTCCAGATCTCGTTTCCTTACTGGGTATTACCTTTTCCAGATCCTTCTGGAGCATCACCTGCTGACTACTCCAGAATGCTGCTCCGATTCGGCCTTCTCGTGCCGAACAGCCTATCTGGACCAATGATTTCTCATATCACTGGTCCCTTTATCATGCAACTGGTCCAACAACTTCCCTTGCTCTTTGGATCATACCCCTGCTCGGGTATCTTGGACTTGGGACCTTTCGTGTCTCCGGTCCTTATTGCCGCTTACTATAGTGCACGGCGGATGCTCCGATTATACTTACTCTTGGGCCCCACGTATCATGTGTTCGGGCCACTTTTGTGCTTTGTTCAGGATTACCTCCCTACAATGGCTCCCCAGCTTTACTCGTTGTTTTCTATTAATATGACGAGCAAAGCTTCCGAATTTTGAGCAAAGTTCTCGTCTTTTGCTCCTGCACCCTATTTCTCGTACTTGGTGCAAACTTCATCATTAGTCCAGGCCAAACGTCTCATCGTTTGGTCTGGGCAGGCTTTTCCAACTATCACCTTTACACGCGGCATGCTTTGTACTGCCCGCATTAAATGCGAGCAAATGTTTCGGGGAACGGAACGCCCAAACGGTGTCTGAGGTGACGTTTCTCATACGTCGCCCCATCTGTTAAGGTATAATTGGATTTTCGACCAATATTCAAAACCGCTTTCTCTCTCTAAGTTCCCTCTGCAGAAAGAACACTCGAGTACTCCCGCCATTGAAGCTCTGTTCTCCACCTCAAGGCCCCCTTTCTCTCTGATTTAGGGTTCTCGTCCTCTGATCCGTAAGTCTTTATTCCCCGTTTCTCATCGATTTAGGACTTCCACAGTCACTTTAGGGCTTCTTCGTACCCATCTCTCTCTTAGAAAACCCATACCCACAGTTCTCATTATGGGTAGGTTTCGTAGACATTGTGACACCCCCCAAACGATGGCCGATTTCAGATCTCGTTATGAGATCCCTGACAATGTAGCCACTGCATTGGCCCCTGAAAACGCCATCCGCGAGTGTTTTGACAATGACATCCTGCATATCCCTGTCGTCGCCGTCGTCGAGGGCGGCGTCAGGTTTCCTTTGGCACCACTGCTCCGCCAGGTCCTGTCCCATTACAAATTATCCCCTATGCAGGTGTCTGCCAATTTCTTTAGGGTCATTATGGGCATCAACGCCCTAAACCACATGCTAGGCACATCCCTTGGTTTACACGACATACACCACTTGTATAGTATCTCTAGAACCAAGGATGCCTTGACCTACTATCTCAAAAGTAGGGATTCCAGAAAAAGGCTCGTGCATGAACTGCCTGATTCTGCCCGAGGAGATGACGACGACTTCCTCATCGTCACAGGGAATTTCGAGCCCAGAGACGAGGACGGTAGAATCATCGGCTTTCACGCACCCCACAGATTTGGCACTCCTCGTTAGTCCTTTTTCTCGTAGAACTCTATTGCCGAGCAAAAATTTTGTTTTGCATCGCCTTCTTTGCTATTCTAACTGTTGATTTTTCTCATATTTTGCAGCCACAAACGTCAACCAGGGGCTTGCCATCATCACCCCTCAGGTGCACATTGCTGACATTAACGGTGCTCTTGCCTTCAACGGGCAAGGTACGTGCCTGGCTGGCCGAGCAAGAGCGGCGCAGGTCCTCCTCAGCTACCGAGCATCATACGGTGGGTTCATTGACCGGCAAATCCAAGCAGCAGACGACCCTATAATCCCAGATCCTCCTGCTCAACAACCCGAGCAACAAGAGGAGAGGCTTTCTCGGACCCCTCCGCTTCCCAATGAGCCCATCCAGCTTGTCGAAGAGGCCTCGACATCCTCAAGCGGTTATTCCCCATCTCCCCCTCCCTAGGAAATGGATCAACCCATCAACCTCAGCAACCTGCTCACAATCTCTGCAGGTGGCTGTGGAAGAGGCCGTGGCGCATCTCGTGGCCGCGGACGCTCTCAGAGCTCGGCGCCGTCTCATGGCCGCCGTGGATCAACCTAGCCAGACGTCCCTCCAGGCTTTTCCCCTAAGGAAATCGAAGCCAGCCACAGGGACAAGCGTCAACGGCTGGAAACGTCTGCGGTCGAACAACCTTCACCCCAGCTCTCTACACCCCCAACCCCTGTCTGGGCTCCTCAATTCACACACGGCGGGCGGCCAGTCACCATCCACAACAGTGTTGAGTCCGAGGGGACAGCTCTTGCCCTTTCTCAGGCATTCATGCTCCCTGGGGATATACAAAAGGTGATTGCCAGCTCCCCGAACAACCTCCTCGGCTCATTCATGAGCCACAGTGCTAAGGTAAAGCCGTCATGCTTTTAATGAAAACGTAAATCATGCATCTTCATCTTTGCCTAATGCTACTTCTTTTCTTTATCTCTTTTGTAAAACCTTTAGTCAATACAGAAGATGGTAGCCATGGCATAAAAACTTGGCCAATCTGAGCCTCAACGTGCCAGATTGGCAAGTGAAAATGCCAAGCTGCAAAATACCATCGTTAGGCTGGAGAGAGAGAGAAATCAAGCCCGCGGGCTTGCGGATGAGTTGAGGAACAAGCTGGAAGGGGCCGAGGATAGCTTAAACTAGACTCTCACAGAGTTGGAGACGAGCAAGAATAAGGCCAAGGCTGCCTACCAGCAGGGCTACAACGAGGGGATTCGTGTGGCCACCGAGAGCTACACGGACCAAATGCCCTGGATCCAGGACCAAGTCTTTGAAGTTGGCTGGCTGGCCTGCCTCAAAAAGTTTGGTGCAGCAGAGTCTTCTCCCCTCTGGACGAAGATCGACCTTTCGAGCACCCAGGTCGTTGTCGAGGTACAGGAAGAGATCGTGGAGGAGGAAGATAGCCTTGACAGGGAGCTTAATGCCAACGTCCCCGAACAGCAGAATGCTAGTGTTGATCAATCTGGAGAAGTGACCGATCCTGGCCAAAAGGAAGCCAGTGGCGGTCCGTCTGAAGCAAGCACTGCTGCGGATGGTACAACTGCTCTGGCCTCTGCTACTGCTCCAACCTCTCTTGTCATCCAGGACTTGACAATTGAAGAGTAGGTTGGTTTTCCACTCTTTTGATCGCGACATTTGGAACTCCTGAATTAATTTTTGTTGGCCCTGCGTGGCCGTTGGCATTGCCCTGCGTGGCACCTGATACATATTTACACCCATTAATTCTAGTTTTTGGCCCTTCGTGGCACTTTGATTGTCTCTGGTGGCCTGGTTTGGCCTGAACAATTTTTGCTTGGCCCTTCGTGGCCCTTTTTCAAAGCAGGTGGCCGTCCCATGGCCGGTATTTCATGTGCTAAGTGTCTTCGTACTTAGCTTTATGCATATTCACGTATGCTCTCCAGGTCTCATCTTGCCTGCTGATGATTCAGTAGTTTTCACACTTATACTGTTGCAGGTTTTTCGTACTTTAAAATGATGCTAGAAGCATTCGTAGCTTGTCAAACAATACATGTGCTCATATGTATTTTGGGTTTTTCTTACCCGAGCAAACTGTTAAGTATTTTCGAACTTAGGTACAGCTGCATGTTCACGTACACAACCCAAGTGTTTTGTACCAGTATATTCATACTTAGGTTATCCAAATGTACTCGTATTTGGCCATAGTAATCCTGAGTTTATTCATACTCTGACTGTGTTGTAAGTTCATGTGGGCATGCACCCATGCAAGTAAACAAGTCTATTCGTACTTGGAATTATCCCAAACATATTCGTGTTTGGGGACAGTGTGCATAGTCTCGTATGCACTCTGGGTGTATTCGTACCAGAGCAGATAGGTCAAGTATATTCGTGCTTGGCAAATTCCCAAACATATTCGTGTTTTAGAGCAGTGTGCATAATCTCGTATGCACTCCGGGCCTATTCGTACCCGAGCAAAATGGTCAAGTATATTCGTACTTGGCAAATTCCCAAACATATTCGTGTTTGAGAATAGTGTGCATAATCTCGTATGCACTCCGGGCCTATTCGTACCCGAGCAAAATGGTCAAGTATATTCGTACTTGGCAAAATTTGAAACATTCGAAATTTCACTTACATTCGAAATTTCACTTAGTTACCATATACCTCTGCTCCCCAATACGATGGGAGGACTAAGGAGATAGCCTGACTTCGTATTTAAAACATAATAATAGAAAATATTGTAAAAAGCAACGTTGTGTTATCAGAATCTGGGAATTTTATTCATAATTCAAAAAACTCAAGGGGGCGTTACGCGTACCCCTTGCAACTAACCAAAGCAAACACAAGGGAATTTTATTCGTAATTCCCACACAATCATGATGTGCATCTAAAATAGAATAAAAAACGAAATCGAAGTTCTTTACACGTAGAACTTCCTCAAGTTGTGAACATTCCAGGGCCTTGGTACCGCGTTCCCGTCCAGGTCTGCCAATCGATAAGCCCTAATGCCCACAACTTCTGTAAATCGATATGGGCCCTCCCAATTGGCTCCCAACTTACCCTCGTTGGCCACCTTGGTGTTGCCAAGCACCTTTCGTAGCGCAAGGTCTCCAACACCAAATTCTCGTGGGTGGACATGCTTGTTATAGCTTTTCATCAGCTGCTCCTGGTACGAAGCTAGATGCACTAGAGCTCGTTTTCTCCTCTCCTCAGCGAGATCCAGCTCGATTTCTAGGGCTCTGTCATTGCCCCCACTCTCCACCAATGTGGTCCTATTGGTCGGCAAACCAACTTCCAATGGAATCACAGCCTCTGTTCCATATGTTAGCGAGTAGGGGGTCTCTCCCGTAGACCTCCTAAGAGATGTTCGGTGCGCCCATACGACCAATGGCAATTCGTCGGGCCACTTGCCCTTTGCTTTGTCCAACCTCTTCTTGATCCCGTCAAGTATAGTTTTGGGCTACCACAGCCCCGGGTCGAATCGGGGCGGCCCGAAAGACACCGTTTTTTAATCGAATTGAAAAATTTGAAGAGTCGCCACCCGGATTTATGGTTTGCCACCCGAGAAACCGTTTAATTTGAAAATGATTGATTGAATTTGAAACCAGAGATTTGTTTGAGGGTTCGGAAGCCATGTTACGAGGGGGAAGGGTTTTACGGCACCCCCCTCGCCCGACACGAAGTCGGTCTCTACTAAACATTTGTGGGATTTTTCGAAAACATTTTGTTTCATTAAACAAGTAGCAGGTATCCAGGAGTGTATCAAGTAAAGGGGTGCATGCATGTACATGTATACAAGAGATGATAGAAATGATGAAGAAATGCAAAACAACAGAAAACTGGAATCCTGTCACTGGTGTCACTCTCGAGCGCTCGGGTGTGGTCTCGAGCGCTCGGGACCACTGTCAAGCCATCCTGCAAATTTGGTTAGACATATCCACATACTAACAATTCCAGCAAGACAAAAAGAAATCAAAGTACAGAAATGCTCAGCCAGAAGCTTAAATAGCTAAGAACTGGTCTTAACCATTCAAACTTTGCTTCCTTGCAATTGTAAATAAACCTAACTGGCAAGTATGTACAAATACCAAAAGATAGCAGTGCATGCATGTGCAAAGTGTGCAAGGTGCGATAGAATGATGAAGCAAGTAAACAAAATGAACTGTTACTGGAATCACTCTCGAGCGCTTGGGAGTGGTCCCGAGCGCTCAGGAGTGCTGTCAAGCCATCCTGCAAATTCGGTTAGACATATTCACATGCTAATACTGCCAGCTAAATCACAAGAAATCAAAGTGCATGCATGCTCAGCCAAAGGCTTAAACAGCTAAGAACTGGTCTTAACCATTCAAACCTGGCTTCCTCGCAACTGTAAAGAAACCTAACTGGGCTCTGGAAGGACCAGTACACACCCAGTGTCTACTAAAAACAGAAAATGAAATACATAATGAACAAAATAGGGCTTTAGTGGCAGCATCACTCCTGAGCGCTCAGGAATGGTCCCGAGCGCTCGGGAGTGAACACAGTGCCCAGAAAAAGGTTTGCTTCTTTGTATTCCTCATGCTCTTGTTGCTAAATTAAGATCAAATGAGCTCACAACCAGTATGAGGAACTGGTATGAGCTCCTTGATCCCACTCAGAAGTGGAAAAGCATTGAATAACTTGGAAAAACTAAGTTTATACCTTTTCTTGGCTTGAACTTGACTTCTTGGACTGACTTTGGAGCTTGAAAATGGGTAGAAAATAGTAGGAAAATGGAGTAGATGAACTAGAGATTTGAGGCTTTTGAAGTACTTGAAAATTGTTTGAAACTCTTCTTTGAAAACACAAATTTTGGAAAATATTTGAGAGAGGTTTGAAGACTGAAAATTTCAGAGAATAGCAGAGGGAGAGAGTGATATTTCGTGCCCCATTTCAGCTGGTAATGAAGGGGTATATATAGGGGAGGGAAAATTAGGATTTTGACTTGAAAATCAAATGAAAAATGAAAAGAAAATGGCTTTGGGAGGAGAAAGGCATGATGAGATGCTCTGCTGGCTCAGGCAAGCTTGGGACATGTAGGTTTGAACGTTGAAAGATCTGAAAAGCCTAAAAAGCCATGGTCAAAGCCAAGCTCAACATGCATTGGCCTGTCAGCACTCCCAAGCGCTCTAGAGTGGTCTCAAGCGCTTGGGAGTGTCTGCCCAACTTCAGAAGGGTGCCACGGACACTCCCGATCTCGGTTTTGGGTGTTTTTTGAAGCGTTGGAAAGCTCATTAAGTCCTCTTTCTAACCCAATTGGTTTCATTCAAATATATTTTATGTGCTGAAATGTGTGCCAATTTTACCCTCAGGGTGTCGGGAAAAAGGAATGTTTTGATTTTGGAAAAGTCCAAGAAGTATCGTCCATGTTCGTCCAAGGCCTGTTTTGATTCCATTTCATCATTGGGGAGCCTCAAGGCCACAAATTAAGGATATTTAATAGGTCCAAATTGGGGTGTCTACAATAGTCTTGTTGGACGCCTCTGCCTGCCCATTGCTCTGAGGGTAGGCTGGGGATGAATAGTAGTTCCTTATTCCATATTGGGCACAAAAAGCCTTGAACTTTTTCTGGAACTGCGACCCATTATCAGTGATCAGAGAATAAGGGACCCCAAATCGAGTGATGATGCTCTTCCACACGAACCTTTCTATCATAGGTTCTGTGATCATTGCCAGTGGTTCCGCTTCTATCCACTTGGTAAAATAGTCCGTGGCTAGCAACAGAAACTTCTTGTTCCCAGTTGCCTTGTGGAGTGGACCCACGATGTCCATTCCCCATTCCCCAAACGGCCAATGGCTTGTCAAGGGCACCAGATCCTCGGCTGGTGTTCGGATCATGGGCGAGAACTTCTGACACTTCTCGTAGATTTTTACGTACACCTTCGCATCTTCTTGCATGTGCGGCCACCAGTAACCCTAGGTTATTGCACGGTGGGCAATGGATCTCCCACCTGCATGTCTCCCACATGTTCCCTCGTGTATCTCATGGAGGAATTTATGCACCATCTCAGGATGCACACAAAGCAAGTATGGTCCAGTGAAGGACTTCCTGTACAATTTCCCCTCTGCTGATAACCAAAACCTTGCAGATTTCATCTTTATCTTGTGAGCCTCCTTTTTGTCTGTGGGGAGTGTCCCATCTCGTGGGAACTCCACTATCGGATCCATCCAACTTGGTCTTTGGTTCACGTCCAAAACCAATTCCACACTTCTACCAATGCTCGGCTTAGCAAGATAATCCACTACCACCTTCCTTTTGAACTCTGTTGGCACAGCCGCTGCCAACCAAGCCAGGGAGTCAGCATGGGCGTTCTGCCCAGAGCTTATCTGCTCAATGTGCACCTTTTCAAAGGTATCCAGCAAATCCTTGGCTGCCTCCACGTAGGCTGCCATCTTCTCGTTCCGGGCCTCGTACTCCCTAGATAGCTGATTTGCCACGAGTTGTGAATCACAGAATACTCGGATTCTCTTAACTTTCAAGGTCTTTGCACTTCGTAGTCCTGCCAGGAGTGTAACGCCCCGAATTTTGGGCACGTTAAATAAACATTTTTATTGAATAAATTAAGGAGAGTCTAGCTCATTATTACAACATAATTCTCACAAGAGTACTTTTATTCAACAAAAGAGGGGATAATCTAAGGTTAACTACTGCTCCGCCTCTTCCTCCATCCTTGCAAGCTCCTCGGCTCCGAAGGCCTCCAAGGTGTACTGTTCATGCTGCTCATCTACAAAATCTGACACATTATACCAGCGTCGCCCCCAGTATAATATGTCAGGGTCACCAAAAAGGTAACACCGTGAGCTACAGAAGCTCAATAGAATAATCCAACCCGCTAACCCATAACTTATAACACGAAGGTACATAGGCAATTACACATGCTCATTCAACAACATAATTAACAATGACACATCCGCATTCATTATCTTGCCTACGTTGGTGTCATGCCTTTCTTTGTCTCTCCTACGCGACTCATCGTAAACCGTGTCACCATTTCCAATCAACATTTTGAAAATCATTTCTCATTCTTTTTTACCAACGGGCTACCAAGTCCAGCCACGTTATCAAATCTTGCATTGGCTCCTCTCCGCGGATAACCAAGCCCAATTACCAATGAAGCTACCACGTCCGGCTCCGTTAGCAATCTACACAATGGACTACCAAGTCCGGCCTCATTGCGGTTTTCGCAAGTCTACACAAAGGCTACCAAGTCCGGCATTTATGTAGTTTCAAAAATCCTTTTTATCCATATCAACCACTCCCTAAGTGTCATGTTTCTACTTTCCGGTTCTCGTGTCTCGTAAGCATGCATAGACTCCGCGGCGGGACGAATCACTTTAAAGTAATCTTGAAACTAAACTAGCAAGATCATCCAACTCTATTTAATCATGCTTGTTTACAACCACAAGTAAGGTAAGAAATCATGCGATCAAGTTCACAATCCTTGAAAAGGTCAAAATACGAATACTTCATTTTGAAACAACACTTTATTTTTAAACGAAATCGTAACAACATATGTTTATTGACGAGTTAATCAAGTTGGGAAGATTCTATAAACCATGCATTCAATTATTCTCAAGATCAAAGTAAACTACGTAAAATAAAAGCATACGATCAACTTATCCAAGTATACTACATATTTTTCTATCATGCTCATAAACTATACTTAGGATAAGTAGGTTCGAAGAACTCTACACTAACATAAAATCACGTATACTTAGGAAGAGTAGATCGGAAAAATCTACCTTTCTTCTTGGCGGTAGGAAGACTACGAAAAGATCGATGGGAAGAAAGTCGGCAAACGAACGGAGTAACGGTTTATGATAAGCTTTCGATAGCTTCGAAAGAGAAAGGTTTCTCTCGAAACTAGATCGTAACCTATACTACTACTACTTTAGGATCGAGGTGGTGCTCGTATGGTGGTTTAGTGGCAGAGATGGAAAGAAAACTCAAGAACAAGCCAAGAACATCGAGAACAAGTTATGCTTTCAAGAAAGAAGTTGGAGAATGGAAAGGTCTGAGTTCAAATGAAGAAGTGGCTTGCTATTTATAGGCCAAGAACTCCCTCTCTCTCTCCCTAGCCGAATTTCCCTCTCTCTCTCTATATCTTATTTTTTTATTTCATCCAATCTTGCTTCCTTGCAAGAAACAACCTAAAAACTAGGCATGCAAGGCTAGGATGTGTCCTTTGGATTGGATTATGGAAGACTAGGCAAGCAAATGGGATTTGATTCAAGTATAAAATTAGGGTTTGTACAAGAAGGACTACATTTGATTGTCCTTGGCCATGCTTTCACTTTGAAAGCATATCAAAGAAGGACAAGATGAGCTAAGCAAGGTCAATCAACTTGCACACACATCACACTCTCTCCCTCCCTCTCCATCCGAATCTCTCTCTCTCTCTCAATCTCTCTCTCTCGGCCTCTCTCTCCTCTCTCTCTCTCTCCCTCTCTCTCTCTCTCTCCCACTTGTACTTGTATGGAAGGTGTATATATATACTAATATATATCTATGTACTATGGGTCTTTAATAAAATCCAAGTTTCCAAGTAATTTAGATTTTCTTAATATAATATTGTAATACACACATGTTATATACAATATTATATATATATATATCTATATATATATATGCATACAAGTACATACATATGATATACAAGCCATGTACCACAAAATCTAGCCTAGATATACCACATGCCAATATCTAATAAAGTATTCTACTACTTTCAAAGTTCTATGTATAATAATACTAACCTAAAGTACTAATTGTATTTTAATGGATTTAACACACATGACCAAATCTATTATTTAATTCAAACAAGTACATGATTGTCAAGACTAACTATTATCCAATGGATAATAGTTTCTCTAATGGTTAATAACCAATGGGTAATAATGGCTAGGATTGTAGTCTATCGTCCAATGGTTAATAAAACTCCTAACGGTTATTATCCAACGGTTAATGCTAGAAAGTCTAATATTTGCAATTAAGTACTAAACTAATCTAGTCTCGTACTTAGGAAGATTAACCAAGGTTTACCTATTGACCAATGGTTAAATGAAACTCTAACGCTATTGTCCAATGGTTGATAGCTTAAAGGTTCGAACGGTTCAAAGGTTTAATCTAGGGTTACCGAACTCAAGGGTTTCAAAAGGTTTGTGAATCGAGGCTCATAAGATCCACGGAGGTTTAGGAACGATCGGTGGCTAGGTTTAACGATAGCTAAGTCGAAACGTCGGTTAAAAGCTAGCTAGGGTTGCTAGATAGGGTTTCCAGCCAATAAGTGGGATCTTAGGGTTTCACCCTAGAAATGACAGGAAGATCGGCGGTTAAATGACGTTTAAACCTAATTAAGATTTGGGATCCAATTGATTAGGTTAACGGTCTGTTAGGAATCTAACTCTACTTGTCAGGTAGGATTTCCAGCCAAGGAATGTAATTTAAGGCTTACTACAATTACTAAGTAAATATATATAACTGCTTATGCAGGTACACTTGTCTTTGGAAAATGATCTTATCGACCGGAGCGATAGAATCTAATTTTATGGTTTAGAATCTAATTATGGCTGATTATTAGAATTAAAAGAGAATTATTAAGACAACAAGATTAATTAAAGAATTTCCAATATAACAACGAAATTTTTTTATTCAGTAAAAATCCGAGTTGTTACAACCTATCCCCCTTAAACAATTTCGTCCTCGAAATTAGGCGAATGCTCAAATTCGAACAAGTGAGGGTAGTTGGCCTTCATGGTTTCTTCTCTCTCCTAGGTGGTCTCTCTAGTTCCACGGTTTTTCCACAAGACTCGTACTAGTTTGATGGTCTTGTTCCGGATTGTCTTCTCACTTCGGTCTTGTATCTCTATCGGTTCTTCTTCATACGTTGCGTCTTCCTCGATGTTGATATCTTCCCAGTTGAGAATATGTGTGGGTAATGCGAGATACTTGTGGAGCATTGAAACGTGAAATACGTTATGCACTCTGTCTAACTGCGGCGGCAGTGCTAGGCGATACGCAACCTTCCCGATCTTTTCCACAATGTCGAATGGTCCAATGTAGCGTGGGGATAACTTTCCCTTCTTCCCAAATCTGATAACTCCTTTCTTTGGTCTGATCTTTAGGAACACGTGGTCTCCTACTGCAAAGGTTAACGGTCAGCTTCTCTTATCTGCATAACTCTTCTGTCGGCTTTGTGCGGTTTGAATTCGTTGCCTGATGAGCTTGACCTTTTCTGTGGTATCTCGTACTATGTCAGGTCCAATCAATCCAGTTTCCCCAGCATCTGTCCAACAGACGGGAGATCGGCAGGGTCGACCGTACAGAGCTTCATAGGGTGCCATCCCAATACTTGCTTGATAGCCATTGTTGTAGGCAAAGTCTTCCAATGGTAAGTGCTGTTCCCAATTTCCAGAAAAATCCAAGGCACAGGCCCTTAGCATGTCTTCCAGCGTCTGTATTGTCCGCTCAGTTTGTCGATCCGTTTGCGGGTGAAAGGCCGTACTAAACCTTACGTCAGTCCCTATTGCCTTCTGTAATCGTTTCCAAAAGTGTGACACGAAACGTGGGTCTCTGTCAGATACTATCGAGACAGGTACTCCATGCATGCGTACAATCTCTCGAATATACAGCAAACTTAGCTGTTCTACATTCTCGGTCATCTTGACAGGCAAGAAATGCGCTGATTTGGTGAGTTGGTCCATGATCACCCAGATAGCAGTGTTAGACTTAGCAGATCTCGGTAGTCCGGTCACATAATCCGTAGAAATGTGCTCCCACTTCCATGTCGGAATCGGCAAGGGTTGAAGATCTCCTCCAGGTCTCTGATGTTCAGCTTTGACTTGTTGACATACCAGGCACGTAGATATAAATTGAGCTACGTCCTTCTTCATTCCTTCCCACCAGTATGTCCTTCGCAGGTCATGATACATCTTTGTACCACCAGGGTGTACCGCGAAGTTCGAATGGTGAGCCTCTCGGAGCACTGCTTCTCGCAGGGTTCCAATATTAGGCACAAACACCTTCCCCTTGAATCTCAGGCTGTTGTTCTTCTCGATCATCCATCCAGGTAATGCCTTTCCTTCTCGGATTCGATACCGGATGAATTCGCAGTCTTGCTCGGAGGTTTGGGCGAGCAAAATTTCTCTGTGAAGCGCCGGTTCTACAACGAGAGCGTACAAACGTGTGTTCCCATCTTTTGAGGATGGTCGCAGATTGAACTCGTTGAGAGTGTCCACCATCTCCCATTCCTTGATGGCGGTCTTGACCTTCTGTGCTCTGTCCTTCCGGCTAAGAGCGTCAGCCACCACATTGGCCTTACCGAGGTGGTACTGAAGTGTAAACTTGTAATCCTCTAGATATTCCATCCAGCGGCGCTGTCTCAGATTCAACTCTTTCTGAGTGAAAAGATACTTGAGGCTTTTATGGTCGGTAAAGACTTCGAATTGTTCTCCCCACAGATAGTAACGCCAGGTTTTAAGGGCGAATACTACAGCAGCCAATTCTAAGTCATGGGTAGGGTAGTTCTTCTCATGCGGTCGGAGTTGTCGGGATCCGTAAGCTACAACTTTCCCATTCTGCATCAGCGCATCCCAAACCGTCTCTCGATGCATCGCAGTAGACCATATACTACACCCCGCTCAGGGATGATGAGTATTGGTGCACTGGTCAGCCTTTTCTTCAATTCTGAAAGGATTTCTCGCAAACCTCATTCCAATCGAGCTTTACTCCTTTCTGAGTCAGCCTCGTCATTGGTTTAGCCAGTGTGGAGAAGTCGGGTATGAATCTTCGGTAATACCCAACCAATCCTAGAAAACTCCGGATTTCGAATACGGAGGTTGGTTGTTTCCAGTTCAACACGGCCTCCACCTTGCCTTCATCCACCGCGATTCCGTCTTTAGATACTACATGTCCCAAAAACTTAACCACCTCCAGCCAAAATTTGCATTTACTTGCCTTGGCGTAGAGTTGGTTATCTCGAAGTATTTGTAGTACTATTCGGAGATGTTCTTCGTGCTCCTCCTTATTAGCAGAGTATATCAAGATGTCATCAATGAACACCACTACAAACCTGTCCAAGTAGGGTTGGAAAACTTTGTTCATGAGACACATGAATACTGCCGGAGCGTTGGTCAGTCCGAATGGCATCACCACAAACTCGTAGTGTCCGTATCTGGTGCGGAAGGCTGTCTTGTCAATATCCTCATTTTGGATTCTCAGTTGATGGTAACCTGATCTGAGATCGATTTTAGAGAAGCAAGTTGCTCCTCTTAATTGGTCAAACAGGTCATCGATCCTGGGCAAGGGGTATCGGTTCTTAATTGTGACCTGGTTCAGCTTCCTATAGTCGATACATAAATGAAGCGTTCCCTCTTTCTTCTTCACAAATAATGCAGGTGCTCCCCATGGTGACGTACTTGGCCTGATATACCCTTTGTCCAATAGCTCTTGCAATTGGGTCTTCAGTTCCTTTAGCTCTGCTGGGGCCATACGGTATGGTGCCATCGAGATTGGTGCTGTTCCTGGTTGGAGCTCTATAGAGAAGTCTATCTCTCTCTGAGGAGGTAAGCCAGGAAGTTCCTCCGGAAACACATCGGCGTATTCGCAAACGATGTGGGGTAATCCTAGTTCCTCCCTACCGGTTTCTTCCATTTGGAGACTAGCTAGCCATCCAAGTAGTTGATTCTGCCCCCTAGATCTTTTCGTCGTCGAACTTGTTGTCTGCCTATCCCCCTTAAAACGGAAACGAGTTCCCTCTGGGGTGGAAGCTGTTACTGTCTTCTGATGACAGTCTATGACTACTCTGTGTGCAGATAACCAATCCATTCCTAGGATTATATCGAAATCCGCCATTTCGATCATCCGGAGGTCGCATGTTAGTCGCAAGTTGGCTACTTCTAGCTTGCACCCTCTACACACTAGACTAACGGTTATACTTCCCCCAATGGTGATGCTACCCTCGTACTCATGCTTAGGGGTTCTGTTTCTAGTGCTAAAGCAGTTACGCAGGCAGTAGATATGAATGAATGTGATGCACCAGAGTCAAACAAGGCTTGTACGCAGGTACTATATAATAGTAGCGTACCTTGGATCACAGAGGGATCCGGCTCCTGTTCCTCAGTCTGTAGTGCAAAGATCCGCCCTCTAGTCTCCTGCTGAGTGTTCATGGCCTGCTTCCCTTTGTTTAGCCCATTTGGTTGCGAGGATGGTCCTCCATGGTTCTGCTTCCCAAATCCAGCTTGCCCATTCTGTAGCACCCTCTGGTTTCCGAAGTTCCCATTCCTTTCCTTCTGAGGTTGCAGGCATTGACGACTGTAGTGGCCCATCTGTTGACAGTTGTAGCACTTTACTGTTGACAGATCTCGATTGCCTCTCTGTGGCTGGTTGTGTCCTGGGGTAGCAGTTTTCCACGCTTGGTTGTTTTGGGTCGGGGTAAAGGTCTTAGCGGGGTAGGGTCCTCGATGGTTATTGGATGTTTGGGTACGGATTGGTCCCCCGGTATTGCCCGTTGCCTTCCTCCAGCGGGTTTTGAAGTCTGCTTCTTCACTCTCCAACCGAAGAGCACACTGGACGATGCCGGAATAGGTGGGAAAGGCCTGTGCTACCACGGCCCTTCGAGCAGTTGTCAGTCCCCACTCGAATCTTCTCGCTTTCTTATCCTCAGTTGCTACAGCGTTTGGGGCGTAGCGAGACAGCTCCTCGAACTTTGCCGCATATTGAGTGACAGTCATGCTTCCTTGCTTCAGGTTCATGAATTCTTGCTCCTTGGCCAAGCGAATGGGTGTGGGAAAGTACTTGTCAAGGAACAGGGTTTCAAACTCGTCTAATGTCATGGTGGCTACGGTATGAGTTGTTTCCATCAACTCCCACCAATAACGGGCTTCTCCCTTTAGTTGGTACGTGGCCAGGGCCACGCGATCCCCATTCCGGGTGATCTCCAAGGTGTCCAGGATCACCTTGGTTTCCTTCAGCCATGATTCGGCCACAGTGGGGTTAGGGTCTCCACTGAAGGTTGGGGGTCGGTGTTTGCAGAACTCGTTCATTGCTCGGGTTCGGGTCATAGGTTCATCATCGCGGTTTTGGTTTCGGTGATTGGCGGCCACGAAAGCTTGCATGATCTGGGCTATGCAAGGGTTAGTGTTAGAGGTTTCTCCATTCTCAAATCCCAGTCCACTGCATCGGTTCACCATCTACGAGTAGAAATTTTAAGCGAGGTTTAGTTACTAGAATTAGCACGCAATGAACAAGACAACTAGATTTTTGATTAGAAAATATCATTAGATTACATGCCTAACGGCATCATCAGATACAAAAAAAAAAAAATGAAAGTAAAACAGATAATAATGGCTATGGTGCCGTTGCTACGCCTCGAGCCGCCATTGATCGTTGAAGGCTTGGAATGCACGACGTTCGTATTCTTTTCCGAACGCCGCGAGTGCGACGGCCACCGCGGGAATCCAGTACCAGAAGGTAGTAAGGCGGCCTTGCTTGTCGAACCACCGTGGCATGGCCATGGTAATCACGGCACAGAAGAGGACGAAGGTGAAAGGCAGCAACTGTATTGCTCGAATCATCGAGGTGAGCTCGATTCGCTCCATCTCTCAGAACTGGGCGTCCTCCGGGAATCGTCGTCGGTAGATCGCCATGGCTCGGTTTGATAGTAGTTTGGAGGGGTTAAGATGGTGAGAGGGATGAAGAGATAGGGTGAAGAAATGGGAAGAGGAATGGAGTATATATAGGGCCGGGTGAGGGGTGTAGAGGAGGGAAATGTTTGAATTTGAATTTTGGGGGGAGGTTGAGGGTGGTTTACCGGGGCCCCTTTTTGGGTATGGCCGACGCGCGATTACCGGGCCCCCCTTTTGGGTTATGGCCGACACTTGGCGCTCTCATCAAACTAAAATAAAATGTCTAATGGTAGTGTGCTACAGTACCCATAACAGAGAAGATTTTATAGATAAGCAAAAAGATTATTATCATTTAGCAACTTGCGTCAACTAAAATAATTGTCCTTTATAATAAGGGTTTCATTTACTAAAGTGAAATAGTACACAAAATAAGTTTTCCATAGCTAAGCAAAGGGTTACAAATAGAAGCATCGAGTTCTACCACAAAACAGAAGATAGACCTTTCCCACTACAAAACTAGTAAATATAGGATAGGGTTTCTTAATACAACTGCAGCGATCTCACACATGATCCTAACAGGTTTATTCTACATTACTAATCCTCTCTAAGGCATGTTAATTCCGAACTTCTCCCTTAGCCACATCTTGTGGTTCTTTTCAGCCTCAGTTTCATTTATCTGAAACAGCTCCTGCTCCTGTTTAAGTATTTCCTCCTACGTTAGCACGGGCGGTTCCTCTAACGGTTCGGGGTAGCACGGGAAGAGTTTCATCATGACAGCCTCCCAATCTATGCCGGTCTCCATGTCGGACACCGGAAAGCTAAATGGCTGCTCGAAGTCCTGCACAGGTGGTGCAGGGGCTTGGGTGGGAGGTAGGTACTCGGGGTTTTGAGCTAGTAGGGGTACCTCCCAAATGATGGGGTCTTCATAGAGTTCCATGTCATCCACATGTGGGAGTGTTGGTCCGGTGTACTCGGGTGACAGTAGTGATCGGTAGTTGGCCCTAATTTTTGGGGCGAAAGGTGGGCAACCTCTTTGTGGTACTCTTGACATCTATACAAATGGGAGAGTTCTATATTAGACTTAACGGTACGAAGGGCAGCTATAAGCATGCACATAAATAGTGATTTCACGTAGGAAAGAAATACATATTTTCATTACTTAATCGGATCAAGTACAACATAAATGGCTAATAATAGCCTAGGCTTACTACTACCTTACAAGCCCAACTACTACCAACTTTCTTATTACATTTGCATCACAAGCTTCTTAATGAGCCTAAAAGGTGTTCGGGAATTGGGCCTTATATGGGCCTATGTCAGTCTCAACGGGTGGCGGAGGTACATCGCCGGTATCAGAGGCTATGTCCATGATGTCGGGCACAACCCTTAGCCATCCAGGCTCTTCTTCGTCATCAGATTCACTCTCTCCGTCAGATCCCTCATTTCCCCAAATCTCCATTGGTTCTTCCTCCTCGGGATCTTCTTCGGAATCTTCTTCGGGATCCTCATTCTCGGGAGGTGCTATTGGAACTGGAGCGGGAATGGCTTCAGCTTCGTTCCCCACAACTACAAGTTCTTCATGGAAAAGGGGTGCTATTTGGACGAGGACAGGTATTGCTTCTTCGTCTCCCACCTCCTCCTCATCAGGGAGTGGCAAGGCACCATGCTCTTGATAGTAGTCATAAATGTAGGGAAAGGCGCAAGGGAAGTAGGGGTCTCCTGCTAGTAGGTTGGTCATCGTCCTCAGGGTACCTCTAAGTTGACGGGCTTCGGCTAGTAGGTTGTCTCGATAGTTACTCATCTACAAGGAAAAGTTTTAACCTCGATTAGTAGTGTTTTAAGTCAAGTTTTACTAATGTTAAAGAAACATCGAAATTTCTATGTTCCACATTCGATTCTTGATTTAAGTCATCATCCAATTGTTCGGGAATTCCCAGTTCGGCAGTACTGCCAGTTTCCACCTTACTTCAATCCGAAGATTGTTTTGTCAGAATTCCACCCAATTTGGGACGGTAAACTTAAAAATCAAGTCACGTTTGTGCAACGGTCAACTTATCTTAAAACTAATCTTAAAAGCTACCCATTCTACCCATGGCCGAGATTTTGAACCTAAAGCACTGATACCAAGTTGTAACGCCCCGAATTTTGGGTACGTTAAATAAACATTTTTATTGAATAAATTAAGGAGAGTCTAGCTCATTATTACAACATAATTCTCACAAGAGTACTTTTATTCAACAAAAGAGGGGATAATCTAAGGTTAACTACTGCTCCGCCTCTTCCTCCATCCTTGCAAGCTCCTCGGCTCCGAAGGCCTCCAAGGTGTACTGTTCATGCTGCTCATCTACAAAATCTGACACATTATACCGTCGCGCTTAAAGATAATATGTCAGGGTCACCAAAAAGGTAACACCGTGAGCTACAGAAGCTCAATAGAATAATCCAACCCGCTAACCCATAACTTATAACACGAAGGTACATAGGCAATTACACATGCTCATTCAACAACATAATTAACAATGACACATCCGCATTCATTATCTTGCCTACGTTGGTGTCATGCCTTTCTTTGTCTCTCCTACGCGACTCATCGTAAACCGTGTCACCATTTCCAATCAACATTTTGAAAATCATTTCTCATTCTTTTTTACCAACGGGCTACCAAGTCCAGCCACGTTATCAAATCTTGCATTGGCTCCTCTCCGCGGATAACCAAGCCCAATTACCAATGAAGCTACCACGTCCGGCTCCGTTAGCAATCTACACAATGGACTACCAAGTCCGGCCTCATTGCGGTTTTCGCAAGTCTACACAAAGGCTACCAAGTCCGGCATTTATGTAGTTTCAAAAATCCTTTTTATCCATATCAACCACTCCCTAAGTGTCATGTTTCTACTTTCCGGTTCTCGTGTCTCGTAAGCATGCATAGACTCCACGGCGGGACGAATCACTTTAAAGTAATCTTGAAACTAAACTAGCAAGATCATCCAACTCTATTTAATCATGCTTGTTTACAACCACAAGTAAGGTAAGAAATCATGCGATCAAGTTCACAATCCTTGAAAAGGTCAAAATACGAATACTTCGTTTTGAAACAACACTTTATCTTTAAACGAAATCGTAACAACATATGTTTATTGACGAGTTAATTCAGTTGGGAAGATTCTATAAACCATGCATTAAATTATTCTCAAGATCAAAGTAAACTACGTAAAATAAAAGCATACGATCAATTTATCCAAGTATACTACATATTTTTCTATCATGCTCATAAACTATACTTAGGATAAGTAGGTTCGAAGAACTCTACACTAACATAAAATCACGTATACTTAGGAAGAGTAGATCGGAAAAATCTACCTTTCTTCTTGGCGGTAGGAAGACTACGATAAGATCGATAGGAAGAAAGTCGGCAAACGAACGGAGTAACGGTTTATGATAAGCTTTCGATAGCTTCAAAAGAGAAAGGTTTCTCTCGAAACTAGATCGTAACCTATACTACTACTACTTTAGGATCGAGGTGGTGGTCGTATGGTGGTTTGGTGGCGGAGATGGAAAGAAAACTCAAGAACAAGCCAAGAACATCAAGAACAAGTTATGCTTTCAAGAAAGAAGTTGGAGAATGGAAAGGTGTGAGTTCAAATGAAGAAGTGGCTTGCTATTTATAGGCCAAGAACTCCCTCTCTCTCTCCCTAGCCGAATTTCCCTCTCTCTCTCTTTATCTTATTTTTTTATTTCATCCAATCTTGCTTCCTTGCAAGAAACAACCTAAAAACTAGGCATGCAAGGCTAGGATGTGTCCTTTGGATTGGATTATGGAAGACTAGGCAAGCAAATGGGATTTGATTCAAGTATAAAATTAGGGTTTGTACAAGACGGACTAGATTTGATTGTCCTTGGCCATGCTTTCACTTTGAAAGCATATCAAAGAAGGACAAGATGAGCTAAGCAAGGTCAATCAACTTGCACACACATCACACTCTCTCCCTCCCTCTCCATCCGAATCTCTCTCTCTCTCAATCTCTCTCTCTTGGCCTCTCTCTCCCCTCTCTCTCTCTCCCTCTCTCTCTCTCTCTCTCTCCCACTTGTACTTGTATGGAAGGTGTATATATATACTAATATATATCTATGTACTATGGGTCTTTAATAAAATCCAAGTTTCCAAGTAATTTAGATTTTCTTAATATAATATTGTAATACACACATGTTATATACAATATTATATATATATATATCTATATATATATATATATGCATACAAGTACATACATATGATATACAAGCCATGTACCACAAAATCTAGCCTAGATATACCACATGCCAATATCTAATAAAGTATTCTACTACTTTCAAAGTACTATGTATAATAATACTAACCTAAAGTACTAATTGTATGTTAATGGATTTAACACACATGACCAAATCTATTATTTAATTCAAACAAGTACATGATTGTCAAGACTAACTATTATCCAATGGATAATAGTTTCTCTAATGGTTAATAACCAATGGGTAATAATGGCTAGGATTGTAGTCTATCGTCCAATGGTTAATAAAACTCCTAACGGTTATTATCCCACGGTTAATGCTAGAAAGTCTAATACTTGCAATTAAGTACTAAACTAATCTAATCTCGTACTTAGGAAGATTAACCAAGGTTTACCTATTGACCAATGGTTAAATGAAACTCTAACGCTATTGTCCAATGGTTGATGGCTTAAAGGTTCGAACGGTTCAAAGGTTTAATCTAGGGTTACCGAACTCAAGGGTTTCAAAAGGTTCGTGAATCGAGGCTCATAAGATCCACGGAGGTTTAGGAACGATCGGTGGCTAGGTTTAACGATAGCTAAGTCGAAACGTCGGTTAAAAGCTAGCTAGGGTTGCTAGATAGGGTTTCCAGCCGATAAGTGGGATCTTAGGGTTTCACCCTAGAAATGACAGGAAGATCGGCGGCTAAACGACGTTTAAACCTACTTAAGATTTGGGATCCAAGTGATTAGGTTAACGGTCTGTTAGGAATCTAACTCTACTTGTCAAGTTGGATTTCTAGCCAAGGCATGTAATTTAAGGCTTACTACAATTACTAAGTAAATATATATAACTGCTTATGCAGGTACACTTGTCTTTGGAAAATGATCTTATCGACCGGAGCGATAGAATCTAATTTTATGGTTTTGAATCTAATTATGGCCGATTATTAGAATTAAAAGAGAATTATTAAGACAACAAGATTAATTAAAGAATTTCCAATATAAAAATGAAATTTTTTCATTCAGTAAAAATCCGAGTTGTTACAAGGAGTGCCTCGTACTCTGCCAGATTGTTTGAAGTACTGAAACCCAGGCGCAGGGACAACTCGATCATTACTCCTTTAGGAGGGAAAAGCACCACCCTAATTCCAAATCCGGTGTTGCATGCGGATCCATCAACAAAAAGCTTCCATTCCAAAGGGTCCTGCTCGGCAGATGCCCTTTGCTTCTCGGCTGATGGCTCGACCAACTGTTCCTTTCTCGTATGAGGCAGTTGAGCCATTGTGGGAGAGAACTCTACCACGAAGTCTGCCAGAACTTGCCATTTGACTGCCGTACGCGGCTGATAATCAATATCATACTGGCTCAATTCCACCGACCACGTTGATATTCGTCCCGAGAAATCGACCTTTCGAAGCAACGACTTCAACGGGAACTCTATACAAACCACAACTTTGTGACTTTGGAAGTAATAGGGCAACTTCGTAGCCGTCGTCCTCAGTGCCCGGACCAATTTTTCAAGGGGCAGATATCTCGTCTCTGCATCCAGTAGCATCTTGCTCACGTAATAGACAGGGATTTGCTCGGATCCCTTGCTCCTCAGTAAGACCGCGCTTACAGCATGTTCAGAGACTGCTAAGTACAAGGTCAAGATCTCATAAGGCTCAGGAGTGGACAGAAGCGGGGCTACCGCCAAGTACTTCTTCAGGTCTTGGAATGCCCGCTCACACTCTGCTCCCTATTCGTAACCCTCTCTTTTCTTTAACAACTGAAAGAAAGGTCTACAATTGTCGCTAGACCGACTAATGAACCTGTTAAGAGCTGCAGCCATTCCTGTCAGTCGCTGGACCTCGTTCGTGGTCCTTGGACTCTGGAGCTTTTGTAAAGCCGTTATTTGATCGGGATTTGCCTCTATACCTCTAATGGTCACGAGGTGACCCAGGAACTTCCCAGAACTTACTCCAAACGTACATTTCGAGGCGTTGAGTTTCAGCTTGTACTCCTTCAGTATCTCAAAAGCTTCTTTCACATCAGCGATGTGGTCCCGTTTCTCCTTGCTCTTCACCACCATATCGTCTATGTATACCTCCATGGTTTTATCGAGCAATTTCTTTAGCATAATCGTTGCTAGTCTCTGGTAAGTTGCTCCAGCATTACTCAGACCAAAGGGCATAGCACTGTAACAATATAGCCCTCGTGGTGTGATAAAGGACGTCTTCTCCTGATCGGGGCCGTACATGGCTATCTGGTGATAACCTCGATAAGCGTCGAGAAAACTCATATGCCCATACCCAGCTGTTGCATCCACCAACTGGTCTATCCTGGGCAGGGGAAAACTGTCTTTTGGACACGCCTTGTTTAGATCTGTGAAGTCGACGCAAACTCGCCATTTCCCATTCTTCTTTTTCACCACCACTGTGTTGGATAACCACTCGGAGTAGTACACCTCTCGTATCTCCTTTGCCTCGAGCAAGCGGTCGACTTCTTCGATAACAGCATCCACACGCTGTACAGCAGATCTTCTTTTCTTCTGCATTACAGGTTTGTGTTGTGGGTCCATATTCAGGTGGTGGCAAATCACGTTTGCATCCACCCCAGGCATCTCCTTAGGTACCCAAGCAAACACATCAACGTGCTCTTTGAGAAACTTTACCAACTCTTTCTCTTCTTCTTTGCACAGGTTTTCCCCAATCAGGAAATACCTTTCAGGATCATTCTCATTGATCTGGACTTTCTTCAACCCTTCCACCACTTTCTCGGCCGGATTCCCTCCGACGTCCTCGATGGTCGGCTGGTTGGTAACCTCGACTGTTTGCACCAACTGTGCCTTGGGAGGAGCCTTCTTGATTATGGAAACCAAGCACTGTTGGGCTGTCTTTTGGTTCCCCCTTATTCTCGGGATACCATTGGACCGTGGAAACTTTACCATCTGATGATAGGTAGAGGAAACTGCCCTCATCTTATGTAACCAAGTCCTTCCTATAATCACGTTATAGGAAGATGGCACGTCCACCACTAAAAAGTCGGTTCGCAGCACTACTATCCCTGCCCGAACAGGGAGGGTCACCTTGCCCAATGGCCAGACTGCCCCTGCACTGAACCCGACCGACGGAGTTACCGACTGTACCAAGTTCGCCTGTGCCAACCCCAATTTCTTGAATGCGTCGTAATAGAGCACCTCGGTGCAACTTCCCGAATCTACCAGGATCCTCTCCATGTCATATTCCCCAATTCGTAGGGTTATGACTAGAGCATCATTGTGTGGCACCTGGACTCCTCCCAGGTCCTCATCCGTGAAGACTATGCCCTCGTTGCATCCTTCCGCTTCACGTCCTCGTTTCCTTCCCAACCGCATCACATGCTGGTCGTGTTTTACCTGTCTCTAGAGCAACCTCACCTCATTTCTCATATAAGGTGTGGCCAATCCATGTATCATATGGATCACGCCCCTTGGATTCTGCTCGTAATCCAGCTCCATCGCTTTCTCAGCACCCTTGTGCTCCTTTTGGATGAACTCCTTCAAATATCCATGTGAGACCAGGTCATCAACGTGCTGCTTGAACATCTCGCAGTTCTCCGTCATGTGAGCCCAGTCCTTGTGGTAACTGCAGTGCTGACTCGTAGCCCTTCTTGCATCTTTATCACCCTCTAGCCTTGGAGGCCACTTAAAGTACAGACAATCCTTTATTCAATAAAGAATCCGATAAATCGGTTCCTTCCAGACCGTCGTTACTGAGAAGAAAGACTTTGGGTCTAGGGCATGCTTCTCCCTGTACGACTCCTTCTTAGTCTGCCCATGCTCCTTCCTGTCTTTGTAAGTCTTGGGATCTGACTTATCCGCCCTCTTTGCAGAGCCCTTGGCTTGCTCGGCTCCCAACTTGCCATCTTCCTGTAGTATGTCATCTTCATTCCTGGCGTGCTGCTCAATTCGTTCCATCAGCTTCGCCAATGTACTCACTGGACTTATGTTCAGGGACTTTCGTAACTCTCCCCGAACAGGCAACCCAGTCTTAAACGTTGCTATAGCATACTCCTCGCTGCAACTTTCAATCTCATTGAAAGTCTCCCAATACTTCTTGGCGTAGTCTCTGATCGGCTCATTCTCTCCTTGTTTCATAATTGAGAGACTCTCAAAAGTTTTGGGTGGCTTCCTGCTCGTCAGGAACCGAGCAGCGAATTCCTCGGCCAACTGTCTCCATCCTCGTATGGTGTTCGGCCCCAGCTTATGGAATCAAGACAGGGCCACCTTTCCCAAACTAGATGGGAACATCTTACACATGATCACGTCATCGCCGTCGTGCATGAACATTGCCTGCTGGTAATGTTGTATGTGCGCCACTGGGTCTGCATTGGTCTCGTACAGGATAAATGTCCTGTGTTTAACCCTGCTCGGCAACCTTTTGTCCTGCAATCTCTTTGCAAAAGGAGAAGTCGCTATGTTGCTAAGGGCCTTCCGTGCTGCTTCTCGTGCAGACATGGTTCCCTCTTCTGGCACCTTTGCAGCCAGGGCGTCATTCCTCTCCCAGTCGGAATTAGGTCTCTCGTACCTGTCCCTGTGGTGCTTTCTGGTCCCTCCTTCCTCAGGGGTAGAGCTTCTGCTCCTGCTTCTCCTTTTTTGTGGAGAAGCCCTCAGTCGTTTTGGAGTGAGACTCCTGCTCCTTCTTTTTTGTGAAGAACCTCTCTTGTACTCCGCACAGCCAGCCTTTCTCCTCTGGACTTTCTTCGCGAAAGCCCAGAATCCTCCGGATATTCTCGTATCCGTTGTAGTTGCTAAATCTCGTATTCTCGCCTCCTAATCAGACGAGCATACTCCTCTATTTCCTGTCTCTTTTTGTCCAGGATGTCCTCCCTGCTGTGCACACTTTTCGAACGTGCAACTGATTCTCTCCCATGGCGGGACTTACTCCTTCTCGTGGATTCTATGGTCGTCCTTCCTTCTTTGTTCTTGGAATCGCCACGGACAGTCAATGGGAGGTCCTTGCTTGTAGTCCTTCTTGCATGCCCACCGTCGGGCTTTCTCGGAGGGTCGGGTGGGGACTTGTCGCCTCCCGCACCCAGTTGATTGTTTGGGTCAAGTGGGGTTTCTGGATCTTCTTCCACCATGGTCACTTTTTCAAAGGGATCTCTTTCGTTTCCCACAGACGGCGCCAATTGTAAGTGTAGGAAAACGGAAAGGCCTTCGGCAGCACCAAAATCCAACAGCTACCTCTCACCCCTCGCCGGAACCCTAGCACACCGCCGGAGTTGAACCTGTAAAACAGACAAAGGGTGAGCGCACCTTTGCCTTCTTGTGCCAAAGGCCCTCCGATTCCAAAGTTAGTATCTCGTACTAGTGAAAACCCTAATTCTCAGTAGGTATGGAACGTATAGCCAAGAATTGCGTACCTTTACCTCTAGGTTTACCTCATATTTATAGATCCTCATTTGCTTGCTGTCCAAGCCATCTCGTTGCCTTAAGTTTCCTTACTCTTATAGGGAACCCAGAATATCAGGGATTCTCATTCCCTTAACTGTATACTTCCTTATAGACCGGTTAGGAATCCCTTCCTTAATTGGTCGTTCACCCCATTCCCGTTGGGTATCTTCTGCAGATCTCGTTTCCTTACTGGGTATTACCATTTTCGGATCCTTCTAGAGCGTCACCTGCTGACTACTCCAGAATGTTGCTCCCGTTCGGCCTTCTCGTGCCGAACAGCCTATCTGGACCAATGATTTCTCATATCACTGGTCCCTTTATCATGCAACTGGTCCAACAACTTCCCTTGCTCTTTGGATCATACCCCTACTCGGGTATCTTGGACCTGGGATCTCTCGTGTCTCCGGTCCTTATTGCCGCTTACTGTAGTGCACGGCAGATGCTCCGATTATACTTACTCTTGGGCCCCACATATCACGTGTTCGGGCCACTTTTGTGCTTTGTTTGGGATTACCTCCCTACAGAAAAAATTGAAGTTTTAATTGAAGTTTTGAGTAATGGCAGGTATGTCCATCACGTCTTGGCTTAGATTTTAAAACAATCTTTTCGTACCTAGCTAACTTTCGCCGCCATTTTGGCCCATGTTTTGCTTCTCTTGAAAAATTGATATCAGTTTGCTCATCTTGGTTTCCGGCCAATTGTCGCACTCAGCATGAAATATGTATTCTAGTCTCCTTTGATATGAACTACAAATGGCCTGATTCTCTGTTGGGATACGTAGGCACCTTTTGGTCGGCCACAATTTTGAAAATATTCCCTCCTGTGCTAGTTTGCTGCCATAGAATGCTCATGATAACATCAAACGTTGAAAACAATCTGCAAGAATTTCAAAGTAATCTTATGGCATCTTTTGGAACACAGCATAAACACTTGAATTGTCAAAAGTTCAAAACAAGTTTTTCAAAACTATGACCCGCGTCATTTCTGTTGAGCTAAGAAGGAGTTGACACATCTCTGCACCCTCACAAAGATCACTTGTAAGCAAAACATGTTGTTGAAGATGAAGAGAGGAAAAATGAAGAAAAGAAAAAAAAATGATGATGATGAGCTCGCTAGATTGAAAACCCGAAAGGGCGGTCTAGGCAAAAGTTAGAGCACGAGCAAAGTAGCCATGTCTCCATGCATCTACTGTGTGTCTCAAAGGATTGTCTTCAATCTTAGAAAATTCACTTGGTTAAACATCGAAACCCTTAATTTCTTGGTAAGGACCCTTGACACTTTGTCGTGTGTTTCAAGATGAAGAAAGGCATTCATTTCTCTATCCCAAACACTTATCCTTTGCTAACCACGTTGAACCTCTAGATGATTCCTTTGAAAAGCCTGCTAGGCAGCCATCCCCTACACTGGGGGAAATACAAAAAAAAAATATATAAGGAGGGATGAAAGAAAAAACAATGAAAGAATGAGCACCCCATCCTACGAGGGGCATTTTAAAGAAAACATTTCTTCCAATACATACAAAGGACATTTTTGAAGAAACCAACTCTTTCACACAAAGTGAGGCAAGAGACAACAAGAGTTGATAAAGGTGTTGAAGATGGCTGCTAGCTTTTAAAACCCAAGCGTGAGTAGAAATTAAGTTTGAGCCTTTACATCCGCTTCTTTCTTAAGCCAAAACCCCAAGCCTACATTATGGTCCATAACAAAGTCCTTTCAGATTGGGGAACATGACTTAGTAGCAAGGTCCTAAACACTAGGGGCATCACCAATGTGGGACTTAACACGAAGGGCAAGAATCCTGAAATTTGTATCATCTTGGCCATTCACACAACATGGAGAGTTACGTGAGATTAGGGGCATGACTATGTTTCCCTTTATGCATTTCTCTCAAAAGTATCCAACCTCTTATGTGGGTCTCAGTAGGCACTTATCAATCCAACTCAAGTAAACCAAATCAAGCTCGAAGCAACAAACTCACCTAATTGACTAGAGGCATGGATTTGCAAAATAGTTCTATGTCCTTTGATGATTGAATGACGTGAGTGTGGAACATGGATGGAATGATATGACCTTGAAATCCTCGAGGAAAAACTTTCAAAGATGGTTTTATCCTAAGCATTCTTAACACAGCAAATACAAGCGCAGTCACTTTTTACAAATTTCTGAGGAAATAACATGGGTCTCTCATTTCATGAAGAGAGTAGCAATATGGTCCCTTAACCAAACAATGTTTTCAGTGGTGTCGCTAGGGCATTGCGGTCTTTCAAAACACCTGGCTAGTATAAGCAATAAATGATTATCAATCTCCCTAGGGCAAGGGGAAGCATTTGATCAAATAAATGAAAATTGAGATGTCCAGAATGCATTACGGGTTCACATGCATATCATTATCACCCTGTCTTTTGCATTGATCTTTTGACCCTAGTATTCCATGTGTACATCCATATGTTTGCTTAGCAAAAGTAGTTGTCTTGGTTGCACAAGCTAACCCCAAGTATGAGGTGCTTTTATGCTCAAGCAAGGCAGGTTCATCAAGGCGTCATGGCCATCATCTCTATACAAGGAATAAATGGCAACAAAAGGGATGCACTGTAAAGTCTACCTCCCTGCCAACACGCTTGAAGAAAACTCAGCCTAAGAAGCATCATATCCTGGGGGAACACCTCAACTCTTTCGTGGAATGTTGTCACACAACACTGTCAAGGGCATGCCGAGATCTTTGCCGAACAGAAACATTGCACTCACATTCATGGTTATTTACATCAAATGTTTCTATGCTAGGGGCAATTAGATCATCGTCATCGTGCACAGTTAAGCTAGGGTCAAGCATCCATTGCCTAAGCATGGGGCTTCTATTTCTTCCTGAATGTTTAGTTCAATACGCATATATGTCACGTTGCAAACCATGTGACCCAAAATCGTTCAAGCTCTTGAACTAGGGTTCTTTAAGTATGGTGGTCCTGCCCCTAGCAGTAAGCATAAAAGAACTTTGGCCCGTGGTCAATTCCAAGCCTGTTGCATGTTGTTTTCCTAGCCATTGCTGTTTTCTAAACTATTCAAATGTGGATTGCAGGATTCTCCTGGATTTCGGTCCTTGAACCGACGATACTGGTATCTATAACCGACAAAGCCAAGTCAAAGAGGCTGAAAGATAGCCTCGTAACTAATCTTGAGCAAACTCTACAGTTGGCACCATGTCAACAAGCATTAAAGTGGCTTCACACTTCACATCTCCATAGCTTCTTATTTCGTGCTGTCATCAAGCAAATCCAGCAGCTCTACGCCAACCAACTCAGCGGTTCTATGTCCACAATCATTTAACGGCCTCAGTCACCTAGCAGCCTCATGCTCATCATTCCAACAGTCAGGCTCATTCAGTAGCTCCAAGTAGCCACCTAGCAATACCATGTGCTCCTTGCTCGCCATTTCAGACAGCATCATAACTCAGCAACTCTCTAGTATTCAACTCAGCGGCTCAAACGCCCATGAAAACACCATCTCTGCAAGCATCATACCTCTTGCACCATCAGGTCACTCAGCAGCACCATGTGCTCACTTTTCAAGCCGTTCAACAGTTCTACGCTCATCCCCGTGCTCAAAAGTTCGATGCCCAAGTCACTCAGCAAGCTCCATCGTCATTATCCTAACATCTCCATATCCAGCAGCTTCAAGAACTCCGAGCAACTCTACACTCAGGCCTTGCCATATGCACAGCCTCGCGCTCAGCAGGTCCCATCTCAATAGTGCAGTGCTTACTTTAGCTGCCCCGAGCTCACATCTTGAAGCTAAGCAGCCTCGCCACATCCAGGCCAACAAAACAATCCTACGGCTTCCATTTAATACGTTGAGTGAACAGCCAACAAGAAAAAGCACTTGTATAAAGCTTGCAATGCCTTAGTGCACACTTCAGCCCTTCAGAAGGCATCTAAGTGGCTAAATCCTCCAAAAAGGGCATTCGTGTTGCTAAAGCCCTTCAGAAGGCGTTTATGTTGCTAGCTTCCAGAAAGCATTTGTATGGCTAGCTTCCAGAAAGCGTTCAGCCTCCGGAAGGCACTCCGTTAATGGAGGCGATGGAAATCTCCCAAACAAGGTGAATCACCCCATCAGTCGAGGCGATGGAAACCTTTGAAGACATTAATAGCCGAAGCATTTAACAAACCTTATGGCACTTTGGATCAATAAGTCAACAGAGTCAAAGTGGAATATGGTCAAGAACTAGCCTTGGGGGCATCCCCCAAGCAAATACAGCGTGATCAGAACTAGCCTTGAGGGTACACCCAAGCATGAAGAAGTTCTTTCTCCATAAACAGCAAGCTCGTGACTACTGGTCACTTAACCACGAAAGATTATCAAACTCGAGTTCTTGCTCTGTGTCCACCTGCAACAGTTAAACAACTTCTGCAACTCCATGCACATGCCCACTGCCATCAAGCTACCCAGTGGCTTTACTTCGTATTAGCCATCTCCGCAACTCCTTCAATAGCTCTAAGCTCACTCAGCAGCTCCGAGCTCATTATCTCAGCTATTCCATCTTAGCAATTTCACTGCCTCTCAATAGCCCAACAGCTCTAAGCTCGCCATCACGTACATTCAGCGGCTCTATGCTTGTGCTCACTATCACCAACATCAATAACCATCATTATCTCAGCGGCCCAAGCCCACTATCTTAAGAGGCTCTACGCCAGCCAACTCAACGGCTCCAAGCCCATGACTTAGCAGCTCTACGCTTGCTATCCCAACAATAGGCTCTACGCCTATAACCATCTCATAAGCTCACCCTGCGGCTATATGGCCACATCAGTCAACTCAACGGCTCCACTCAAGCGATCTCAGCTGCTCCAGGCTCGCTATCATTCGGCAGCTCTACACTCGCTACTTCAACTAGCTCCACGCCGTAAACAATCCTCAACAGGCTCTACGCTGCCCCAATTAAGATATCATCAATTCTCAAGCTCTAAGCTTGAATGCTCAATATCTAACATTTTGAATGCTCGAAGCTCTTCGAATGCCCAACCACGGTATACTGGATGCTCAAGTTCTACACTTGAATGCTCAAGCTCTATGCTTGGATGCCCAACCACTGCGTACTGGATGCTCAAAGCCTGTACTTTGAATGCTCGGATTCTGTCGTCCGAATGCTCGAGCTCCACACTTCGAATGCTCAAGTCCAGAACTTGATAGAAGCTCTAAGCTTAAATCAAACACACACGCACGGAACCGTGGACATAAGCATCAATTGCATCACCATTATCACATCGAGTCTGCATCATCATATCTGCTCACATCTAACCACTATCATCATACACACACTCTGCATCTTTCTCTTATTCATGCAACAGGTCAATCCTACAGTCAACCAGCTCTATGCCTCGATTCATCAAATGGCTTAGGTTCCACCCCATATCTTAAAACTAGTGTCCAATTCATCCCCAGTAGATGACATGGATTCCACACCATTACATCAATTCCTTCCAGCTCATTCGCAAGGGTGGGCTACCCTACCGAGTTTCCCTCAGTCAAAGTTAGGATGATCAAGAAAAGCAAACACACCTGCCGTGTACTGATCTACCCCAAAAATACTAAGGATGCTCTCCGCAAAAATATCCCCGGTAGCCTCGCACTCCTTCAATTACCCTTCGCCAAAACCCTAACTCAGCCTAGGCACGTCGCACTACGGCTTTTAAAGCACGAAGGTATGTCTTCTGTCTCTAACCCTCTAAACTTTTTCTTTTTTATTGCCCTCTGAACTACGGTTGGTCTGAATTTCCCCTGTGGAATACGTAGGCAGCCTCCCGGCCCGACCATAACAAAAACCTCTTTCAAAAAACCCTTGGAATAGTAGTTAAACCAAATTGAGTTGCTTTTATAGCTTTGACTCTTACTCAAACAAGTCTCGCGATCCGTCTGAGCTCAGTCAAAGAGGGGAATCTGTAGACACCCCAATTTGGCCTAACGATTATTTCAAGTCCGACCTTGGGGACCATCCCTATGATTGCTGATTGCCTTCTTGTGGTAAGAGCTTTGAGCCACTTAGAGGACCCAATCCAGAGCCATATAGCCTTTCAGAAAGAAAATACAGAATCCTAGGAGAATCCATCTGTCGGCCGTAACATTGATCTCACGGCCTTAACATCGTTTCTTCACCCGAGCAACCTGTTGCTTGAAAATCTCCCTGAGAGATCAATCCCTCGGCCGCAAGATCTATCCTTTGGCCACAACATCATTTCCTCGACCGCTAGATCCTTTCTACGGCTGCCAGATTGTCTATTTTCCAGACTCTGGAACATTCTATCGATTGTTTGATCCAACTATGATACCTCCCCAATGCGTTTGGGCTACGCTCAGAAATTACCATAAAGAGTTTGCATTGCATTGCAATTGCAATTGCAATCATGCATTTTGATTGGCCGGAGTGAGTCACCAATTGCCTATATAAAGGGGCCTTTGGGCTCCGAAAATATACAAAACAAAAAACCATGAAATTCATATACTTACTCACATTCTCAAGCCACAAAACTCTACAGAAACATACTCTCAAACCTCCTTTACAAAAGCCCTAAACTCCTGAAGGCAGCCACCAATCCGACGATCAAACCCCGAAGTTCAAATCCTAACTCTAGGGCTCTCAAGAAGCAATCAGTCAATCA
Organism: Rhododendron molle; assembly: GCA_025413875.1. Taxonomy (NCBI): domain Eukaryota; kingdom Viridiplantae; phylum Streptophyta; class Magnoliopsida; order Ericales; family Ericaceae; genus Rhododendron; species Rhododendron molle. Next base: position 27,577,834 of record CM046389.1, read on the forward strand.
CCCTCAATCCGAAGTAATCAAGCTACTGAGGGATCAAGGTGGTGAGGCCCAACGGCCTCTGGTTTGGTTTATTTATCGTTTTTATGCATAGTCATAGCATTTTGATAATCTGCTAACTTTTCTATCTGGTGTGAGGAAGAACACCGACCGGGGCTTTGATCCCTCGGCCGATACATCAAACCAGGAGGATCCCTCAGCCGTGACATCCATTCACCGGTCGCGGGATCTATTCCCTTAGGACAACTTTGTTTTGTTCTGCTTTCTGACACATGTTTTACTTATCATCTCGCTTAATTAAACAGACTATGTGTTAGAATTGAATAAAGCAAGTACATGTAATATGTTGAACAATTATGGGCCAGTCCCGTGGCTAGGCAGAGAGGGGTGCCTAACACCTTCCCCTTACTTTACTTTTGGCTCCCGTACCTGGAATCTCTACGTATTTTCCTAGTTTTAAAAAAACTAGGTGGCGACTCTGTTTTGATGATAATCGCTATCGTGTGGCGATGTGCCTAACCAGGGGAATATCCACAATATTGGTTCATGAAGCAAGCAACCAAACGAGCAAATAACGATCAATCTATATGGCGATGCCCTGCTCTAGGGAGGTGTCTACAACTGCGGCCCAGTGGAATAGTTCAAAGCTTCTGGTATCGATACGCCAAAGTGTTTTCGAGGCAGCTTTTTAGGGCATTTTGAGATACTTGTCAGAGAGAAAGGGGATGTGTATAAATACCTCTCACCTCACAAATATTTGTACGTTTTCTAGATCTATATTAGATTTCATTACTTGTTGCTTACTCTAGCATTGTTCTTCATTATTCTTGGTTAATTCCTGAAAAAACTCCTTTAGTTAATTGTAGTTTGTTATTTTCTCTTTCATTAAAGTCGTAGCTACGCTCTTCATCTTTACTAATCTCAAGTTTATTTCAAATTCCGTTGGTTAAATATGTTTTGCATAATTAGCTTTGTTTTTTTCATTTCTAGCATGAGTGAGTAATTAATTAGGCTTTGGTCATGGGGTGAATAACACTCCATTGCTTGGGTTGATCATGTTTTTCTCTCAGTAAATCTTCATGTTTAGTTTGAAAATCAAGTTAGTTCGTTTTTGTTTATCAAAACTTGGCGGTGTTAACCTCTTTGATCATGTGTATGATGCTTGGAGCTATGTCATTCCTTGTGTTTGCTAAATGAATTCTAAAACTCGCTTGGTATTCAAACTCCACTTCTATTTAAAACGGTTTCAATGCTAAATCCTCCGGTTTGAGAATTGTTGACGCGTATCTCAAATCGAGAAAATTCAAAGAGAAAAGCTGGTTGACTTGAGTTGTGAGGTGTTAGGACCCCCTAGACCTAGCCGCTTGTTTTAAATAGTTTAAAACTCATTTTCATCGCGTTTATTTTCTCCCATTTCAAAGCATTTAAAAGTTGGTCATCTTAACGCCGCGACTCTCACATCTACAAATCCATTCAAGCCGTAGTTGATATTCCCTTGGGTACAATACTCGGACTTCCGGATTATTATGCTTCTATCGACGTATTAGCCCTATGCTTGGGGTGTTCATATATACATATCGACAGACGAAACACCTTTCTTATTATATTCCACTTTCTCAAAATGGCAAGAATAACGTCTTCAGTCTACCGCATATCGCTATAGCCTTACAACATAGTAATAGTATTGAAATCGCAAGCCTTTTTAGAACCTAGGACTTCTTGCCTATCCTACAAAATCAGAAAACTGTTATAAAATTGAGACAAATATAAAAAGAACTTGCATAAAAGTAAACAAATATTGAACACAATATGTATGAAATAGTTCTTCAAGAACTATTGAGACCAATCTTCCAGACTGATCATATTCTCTTTACCTTTCTGTCTGTTTCTTTTCTTTCCTTCCAAATCCGCGTGTATACAGACTACACCTAAATCTCTTATATAGGCAAAGTGAGAAACATCAAACCCTACACATTGAATGATGTTTTCCAACCTCTTTACTATTACAACAATAAGCATTACTGTGGTTAGCCAATATTGACTTCATAACACTCCTCCTTGGATAACCACATACTAAGAACCTGCCTCATTACAACCTTGCCAAGAAAAACCCAGTGGAAAAAATCTTGATGAAGGAAAAAGAGTACAGTATACTTGTGTCATTTGAATGTCTTCAGATTGCCTCATTAAAACTTTGCTAAGGAAAACCCAGTGGGATAAAACCTTAGTCTAAGGAAAAAGGAGTACAACCTACATTTCGAAATTAGATTCCTTTGCTTGCTCCCTCTCAATGTTGCATAACAAATACTTGACCTAATGCATTCCAATGTTGTGGATCAACTTCTTGAATGTTGATTTAGGCAATGTTTTAGTGAATAAATCTGCCAGATTATCACTTGAACGTATTTGCTGGACATCAATATCTCCACTTTTCTGAAGGTCATGTGTATAGAAGAATTTTGGAGAAATGTGTTTAGTTCTGTCACCTTTGATAGAATCTCCCTTGATCTAAGTGATACATGCAGCATTGTCTTCATATAAAATTGTTGGGCTATCTTTGATTGAAGATAATCCACTTCTTTTTCGAATGAGTTGGATCGTCGACCTCAACCAATACATTCTCGACTCGCCTCATGAATTGCAAGAATCTTAGAGTGATTAGAAGAAGTGGTTGTTAATGTTTGCTTCATAGGATTGTGTTGGCGCTTAACCCTAATTTGGTTACCAGTGACTCGGCTTACAACAACGCCATCGGGAATATTGTACTCTCGGTAGAAGTTGTCATACTCCTCTTGGTCCCCACTGAAGAAGTGGGCATGGGCTATCGTATAGGTCGGCGACCTCTACGTCTATGATCGGAATGTCATCACGCCTTGATTGCGCAGATGTTGAGGCTTCGGCTCCGGAATTGAATCTAGAGTCGGCCTCAGGACCCCTCTGGGGCTCGACGTCGGAGTGGGTAGACTAAATGAAAGAAATCTCAGGCTCGGTGTTGAACTCATCCTCTCCATAGTCATGAACACGCTCGGCGTTCAAATCTTATAAATCATCCGACATGTTTTAGGCAATGGAAGAACTCTGGTGTCGGCTCCTACTTCTATCTAATCATTCTCAGATCAGCAAACTAGTAGAATCATCTCCTGAGCCTTCAGAGTCGAAAGAGATTTCAATCACTGGGTGAGCCAGACCTAACAAAGCAAAAGGAAATCGAGAAACCTCACCATCGGTAAAAAGACAAGGGTGTCACTACTTTCGGCTACCCTACTAGCCCACCCTAGTTTACTTTATGGACACAGGCTCAAAAAACTTTCAGAGTTTAAGTCTCAGGGTTCGGCGTAATCTGGCTTCGGCCAAAGCCAACCAGCACCAAAGCTGGGGCTCGAAAGAATAGGTTGAAGATAGAGATGAACATCATTGTTCATCTCTATCCTCGCACTGTTCACACAGCGCAAAAACCTCAAGAAAAATGCAAAAAGCAATGCAAAATGGCATAAAAACTGAAGAAAAATGAAGAATAACACAAATCGAAGACATACATAATGATTTCGAGCAGATTCGACTGTAAAAATTGGATTTGGTGTTGAATCTGGAGAATGGAGGACGAAAGAGCTCAAAAAGATGGAGTTCTAGAGAGAGAAAGGGGATTGTAACCTTTCTCCTCTCCTCTCACCATCCCTTATATAAAGGAAGAGTTAGGGTTTCGAATTTCCTGCCCATTATTACACCGTCAAACCGGTGACCAACCAGCATCTGACACATGGCCTCGACGGGACGATCGTGCAGAGCCCCAATGCACGCCAAACGTCCTTTCATCTGCTGTACCCAAGTAGGAAATGACACTTGGCGTTCACCCATTGGAGCTTAACCCTGAAGATTGCTTTTTCTTCAAAGAGACCAAAAATGTGGAAGTTCAGCTGAACTTCAACCACATCCACAATCACTCATATTCGGCACACATAAAGTTCGGCCAGGTTCATTGTCAATCTCCACCACGCAATCAGCATCGGCAAAGATTGAGGGGCTATTGTAGTAGGCCGAACCAGACGATTGAATCCGTGTTTTGGAAGATTAGACCAAGGTTGGGGTCGAAAGGGGTAGCCGTACTCAAGCCCAGGTTCAGCTCTAACCGAGGCTTAGCAGTGAAGGTTGGTGCACTCACTTGACGGCCAGCTTTGGGAGAGAGCCTTTAGGCTCGGCCACCTTCAAGACAAGCAACTTAGTCAGTTCTCCCTTGCGAGTTGCCTACCCTCAAGCTCGGCCAAGGGTGAGGCTCGGCCAACTGTGATGCCCCGTGCCTCCCCACGTGCTGGAGTAGTTATGCCAAAGGATAGTGATGAGTGCATATGGGGGTGCCAGCTCATACCAAAATGATTACCAGATCTTATCAGTGACGCCACAATGACATCAGCCAACCCGTGCAAAGTACATGCCCGTACTTGGAGAGCAAGCTAAGGAGACTCTATAAATACCAAGGGATAACAACCCTAAGAGGTACATGCTTCTAAACACTAAAACCCTAATCTCTGGCTTTACTCTCTGCACATTCTCGTCCTCTTGTCGGAGGGCCTTGCCGGGCAACTACGGCCAGGTCTTAGTCGTGCATTCACTGTACAGATTGGGCGAGAAGGCTAGGCAACCCTTGAACCAACGGAGGAGGGATGCAAATCAAGGATCAACGGGCCACACACAGGGTGATGGATGACGTCAACTTTGGATTTATTTCAAATTACAAGGGTATGAATTCTTGACCTTTTGACCCTAATGTTTGTGTAATTTGAATCTTATGCTAATAGTGCTTTCTCCCTCTCCAAAGCAAGCAAGTCTATATATAGTTAGTCCGTTGGTCCGAGGTGTGGATATTCTTTGTTGTTTCGATGAGACATGTTTGTTTGCTTCGGTGATAAGGCATGACTGAAAGACAATAGTTCTGTTATTTTTGTTTTTTCATGGTTTTACAGTAGGGAGGGGAAGGAGGTGTGTTCTTGTGTTTTTTATGGACTTGATTTTTCTCTTTTTGACCAAGTTCATATACAATTGCCTCTTTATTTTACTTATCTCGGGATTTTTGTTGGTGGTTAGAAAGAAATGCCGAATTCACAAGGACATGCATGTTAAATGTGACTCTACCTGATGCTGCATTAATGAAGGAAGATCAAAGAGAAATCTTTCTTTCTAAAGGAAGATCAAGTCTCACCAGTGGCTGATGCCTAAGATCAAGTCTTACAAGAAGCTTATGCCGTTTTTTCAATGGTAAAAGAATGCATAACAGTGTTACTCTTCGCCTTCATCCGAATATGCATGAGTATGGACTATGGAGTAATGGAGCCATTGACAGGCTTCTATGGGAGCTTCGTCGAATAATTTCAAAAAAGAATAGTAAACCTTATCCATTTTTTAAGGACTTTTAACTCGAACCATGACGTGAAATGAGTCAATAAAGCCTATTCTGCAATAACAAATGGAAGGATGAAAGATTCATTGAAATTTGGAGGTGAGTAGAGCTTTGGGGGCTGGATTTCCCAAGCACGTATTTCTGCTTTTTAAGCTTCATGTTTTTTCACAAATAGGCTGAGCTAATTTGAAGATATACATGGATACTTAAGGACTGCTTTTATTCTCCTTTTTGTTGCAATTTACGGTTGTGGTTGACTTACTTGACTATGTGTTTGTATGTGAAAATAGTTTAGCTGTCACAGAATTTGAGCACATTACCAATTCATAATATCGAAAAGTTATTTAGTAGTTCTCAAACTAATCCTATTATAGTTTGTGTGGGAGATTGATGTGCTTTGGCCGTTTGGCCCGTTTCTTTTTCTTTTTTTTATTGAGACTATATTTTTCGCATATTGTATTTAGACGTGCTTTTCAAATGCTAATTTACTGTGGAGTTTGAACATTATATGCAGCTAGACCATGAAGTCTCAAATTTGAACTATTGTACCGAGCATGCATATTCATGCAACGCACGAATGGTGCCACTAGTATATGAGTAAAAATCTCTAACCCTCATTGCCCTCCCAAATCCCCATTGTCTCCCCTCTCATCGACTCTCCTCTCCTCTTTTCTCTCTCTCTCTCTCTCTCTCTCTTGGAATAACCAAACCTACCAACAAGTGGGGGTAAATAAACTTAATGTTCGACCATTGGACCCTAGTATTTCCCTACCCAAACTAGATCTGGAAAATGAAGTTAGAAAGGTTCCACCATCACCGGCGACAGCCACCACGATCGGTAGCACCTCAACCTTTATCCTCCGGCGAGCACCAACGGACCCCTTCACCGAATCGCCTCCCCAACGGTATTCGTCCACTTTCTTCGATTTCTTTACATTATATATAGTGGCCCATGATCTTCGATCTGAGTCCTCCCTCTGTTGGTTCAGGAATCGCCTAGCCTCTCAGCCTAGCCTGCACAATGAACGCACGACTAAGACCTGGCCGGGGTTTTCCCGGCAAGGCCATCCGGCGAGAGGATGAGAATGTGCAGAGAGAGAATAAGAGACTAGAGTTTTGTTTATGAGAGTGTGTAGAAGCATGTACCTCTTAGGGTTGTTATCCTTTGGTATTTATAGATCTCCTTAGCTTGCTCTCCAAGTACGGGCACGTGCTTTGCACAAGTCAAGTGATGCCATGATGACATCACAGAATAGATCTGGTAACTGTTTTGATATGAGCTGGCAATCCCATGTGCACTTATCATTATCCTTTGGCGTTACCGCTTCAACACGTGAGAGAGCACATGACTCAGCGGGTGGCCGAACCCCATTCTCGGTCGAACCTGGTGGGTGAGGCGTGGGAAGGATTCTAACGACGGAGCCGCCTTCCAAAGGGTTGCCGAGCCTAAAGAGTCCCCTCAAAGGTAGGCGAACTCGGGTGACGTCTCATGAAGTAGGCCGACGGTCAATCGCAACGTCGCCCATCGTCCATCATCCATTGCCTCATTGGTTGGCCGACGGTTCATTGTAGCCAAACTCGAAGCTCCGTACGGCCATCGTCCTTGACCACAGCTTCGGTCCCAGCCCCCTTGTCAATGGGCTCGGAACGTTTGGTCCGGTCTGCTACATATACAAAAAGATTAAAACCAATTATAAGTGTTGAGGCCAAAGGACCTTTTATTTCTTGTTTTAAACAATATAATCTCACCCACACGATAAGGAGAACGTAAACTAATTAGTGGAATTTGAAAGTTGAAACTACGGCCACGAATAAATTAACGCAACCTTGACCACATTATGCCACCTATGTGGTTTAGGATGTTGCTAGAATTAATATATTCATATAACAACAAGAAACAGTAATCCAGATTAAAGATCCAAATGATCAGCATTTTGACTTTTATCACAAACACTAATTTTAAAATTAAGTAGAAGTTAAAATAAAGCTTTGGTTCGTTTTGGAGATGGGTTGGAAATGCTTTAACAAAATCAAGGTCAAGGGCTTTATTGTGCCCTTAATTCGGGCCTTGTCCTGACCTTGATATTAATCCGACACGTCCACTGTTTAAAGCTAGACACGAACAAAGCCATTGAAGAAAGTCAAGTTGACCAGTTATTGGTAGCTTGCTTACAACTGTGCTATCACCATTACATTAATGAAGATACGCTAGTGACGAGCGAAGACCGAACTAGGGTCTGAAGAACAAAACACAACGTACTGAACTGCCAAACACAAAAGACACAACTACTATGCTATCGCCAGAAGATAAAGGCCAACAAAAAACCTAGGAACGCCAGTGATCAGCAAAGGCCAAACAGGGGCCTAAAGAATGGAACATAGTGTGTGTTATGTGCCCACAACCAAAACAAGCCAAATGAGAGCAAAAAACTAATACATCGAAAAGAAACCCAACACTGCCAACCTTAAACTACAACCGAAAACTATTGGCAATCCTAAACTACTGCATCCAAAGAGAACCCCATCCAAGGTTACAATCCACAAACAACGAGCAATCAAGCCTGAGAGCCCACCACATCAACCGAAGGCGACCATGCTGCTGGCCGGATTGCGCCTATTACTAACAGCGGCCGACACAAATCGGGTAATCACTAAACCAAGCTCCTCGAAACCCCTGTTTGTCATGGATCTCCGTGCAACCTGCATAAAAACATCAAAAACCCCCTGGTAAGTATAAACTAACTTCCCAAGGTCAGCCCAGGGAATCAGCCCAGCACAACACGAAAGGCCAAGTGGAAGGCCCAATGATGCGGAGCTTAGCTCAGCAGACCAGCCCAGGGGCAGAGGTCAACCTGTGAGCATAGCTCATGTCCAACTAAGCTCAGGAAATGTTACATCCAGCATGGTCTTAGAGCTGGGGGAGCACCTGAAGTGGTAAGTCAACCACCTAAAACCAATCACTGTAAAGTACTCTGCGGAGGGAATTCATATTGTCTAAAGGACTCCTGAAACAACTAAGGTCTAATCCGCCACGAGTGGATAAGGAACAGAGATCTCAAGGGACAAACCTCTATATGTCACAAGGACTCTTGATCTAGATAAATCGTCAAAGAGTCCTGAGCAAGGAAGGACACTCCAAAGCTCATCAACCCCGTCATGTACGGATAAGCCCAAAAGGCCCCAGTTGCAATAGAAATCTTAATACCATAAGGACTTACAATAAAAATTGCAGAGTCCAGAGGTGAAGGGATTCCCCCAGCTTGATAAAGGCTAGGGGAAGCCTCAGGTGAAGGGGACACCCCAAACACCTATCTATACCCGCCACGAGCGGATGAGACTTAAGAGTCCCAATCTTAAGGGATTCCTCCCAAGATGCCTATATAAAGATCATACCTCCATATCATAAAGGTACGAGACTTATAAACAATAAACTCTACCCTCTTCATATTTTACTGACTTAGGCATCAGAGGGGTGTTGGCGACAGCCACGCCGGTGCCCATAGTTTACCTTTTCTATTTTGCAGGTCATTGATCGAGCCTGTCGGGAACCACCTCACCCATGTTGGAGGATCAAGTGAGTGGCCGAAGGACCTTCTTTCAGAAGGTGTTAGAAACCGCTTCATCAGTTGACGCCGTCTGTGGGAACGTAAGAAATAATTCTTAACCCTCCACGGTGAACAGTTTCTGACATGGATACTCGATCAACGGCCTCAGAGAGTCACAATCAATCGCCTCAAACCCTGAATCATCGAGTTACCATAGAGAACACTACGTTCGTGGTAACCCCAGAGGCATTCATTACCCTACAAGAACAAGTCGAAACCATATAAGAACTGGTTTACAATTTGTAAGATCGAGTAGGAATCTTAACCCACGGGTTAAGAGATTTGTCACAGACAAAAACAGAGTTAAGCAAACGACTCACTACTTCGGATGAAAGTCCCCTAGAGGAACAGAAGACGGGCAGAGAAATCAATTCCGAAAAGACGCAGGCCAAGCCACCTCTGGAAAAGCCACTGGAAAAGCCAGCTACTAACCAAGAAGCCTTCCTACAGGAGCAAACCCGAAACAAGGGGTTCAAAAAACATAATGGAAGGCTAAATCCCACCATAATGAAAGAGTTAGACCAAGTCAATGACTCACCCTTCATAGAAGAGGTAATAAGGCTTCGCCATCCACAAGCATTCGAGATCCCTCAATTTGGAACGTTCGATGGCTCTACAGATCCGATGGATCACCTAGGAATGTATACGTCTCTAATGTATCTCCAGGCAATGGCAGATGAAATCATGTGCTGAACCTTTCCTATAACACTTAAAAGAGGTGCACGAATATGGTTCAATGAGCTTTCACAGAATAGCATAAAAAACTTCAAAGAACTCAGTAACATCTTTGTAAGTTACTTTACTTCTGGCCAACGCTACGGCAAGCAAAGTACTCAACTTGTTGCTATATAACAGAGTAATACAGAATCACTGCGTGATTATACAGCAAGGTTTGTCAGGGAACTAGACAAGGTAGATGACATGGAGGACAACGTCCTCATAACCACCTACACGGCAGGGCTACGCCCTAGCCCTTTCTTTTATCTTATCTCGCAAGAGCCACCTCAGACCGTGGCAGAGCTCAGGCAACGAGCACGAAAGTACATCGATGCCGAAGAAGCCTCGAAAGCTGGATATCCAGACAAGTGCCAAGAAGGGTCTTCTCAAATTGAAGAAAAAGGAAAAATCTATCCAGGTGCGCAAAACCAAGTCCTAAAAGAGTTAGATCAAGGACCTCCCCTAAGATGGGAGGAGGCCCACCAGAAAGAAAATACAAACACCTCACCCCACTCATCGCTACACCCGAGCATATCCTACAAGATGTATCGGATGATTCGCACCTTGAATGGCCCGAAAAATTACGAACCGATCCCAAAAAGAGATCTCGTGACAAGTACTGTGTGTTTCACAGAGACCATGTCGAGAGCCTTGTCCGACGAGGTCGGCTCCAACATTTTGTTGCAAGGAAAGACTGAAAAAAAAAAGAAGCCCCATTAGGACAAGCCCACACGATAGCAATTTGTAAGGACCTGGGGAGTGTAGCTCAGACAAAAAGCCAAGGCTAAAGTCAAATAAACGTCAAGAGACCAAAATAGCTAGCTATAATAAAGATGTCTCCAGACGTCACAATCACCCTAGTGGTCGAGATGCAAGAGGGATTCATGATCTCAAGAATAATGCTTAACCGGACCATAAGGTTACCTCCACCTGTCAATTCTTTATTTTTGCTGCTAAATGTCCCATGAAGACCCCCACTTTCTTTATTTTTGAATGTTATTTCAATTCATAATGATATTCGTAGCTTTGCTACAAGTCAAATAAAACTTCTCAGTTATTGACGAATTAGGCTGCTGGTTATATGCAACAAGCACTGCCATGTCTCAAGACGACAATTGCAATGCCTTTTAAAAAGGAAAAAGCTAAGGCTCATATATTTACAGTCTAGCTTTTTATAGCTATATCCGTACAAACCCAACCACAGCCGAAAACAAAAAATTATGAGGCCCAAAAGCCTGAAAAATAAATTATGAAAAGCCTGCGAAGCTTACACACAAAGAACCTATGTTTAAATACAGGTTTGCACGCAGCAAACATGATGTAGAAGTTCAAAACTTGAGCATGACCAGCAAACCCCCTCGGTCATAGCTCAAACGGGAAAACCAGGATGGACAACAAAGGTCCTTATAGGGCTCATCAAATGTAGCTGATAAGTAGGGTAGACCTAATGAGGCCAGCACTACAAGAAATACGAACCTGGGGAGTAACAGTCAGCTTTGCCTATACCTCCCAGGAAAAGATTACCTATGACAAAGTCAAGGTATACCAGCTCCGCCTATAAGACAGAGTTGTCATAAGGTCTAACGACCAGCTCTGGCACCTGGCTAGAACAGCATAAGTAATAATTGAGGAATATTACTAATTCCAACGAAAGATACTCCGACAGGACAGAATGCAATTGTGATCCTACAGGATGAGGAATGCTATCAATAGGATAAGCATTGACCGCCCCTGATATACGAACTCCTAGCTAAGGCAGGACTCCTCCTTCAGAAGGGACTCCTAGCTGAAACAGGACTCCTTCTCCCCTCAAGCGGGTAATCCGGAACATAGTCCTATGAGGACTTTACCTCCCAACAAAATGCCTATAAGTATGACGGTAGAACTCCAATAAAAGGAGCAGGTTGGGACCAAACACAAAGTTGATTCATCAGTAGCCATCAAAGCGCATGATGCCATACATAAAGCAGAAGGAAATATCCAATACAGCTACATGGTAACCAAGCTTTTATTCCATAAACACATCTCAAAGGGTGTAGGGACCATTACAACTTAAACATATCTACGGATCCTTATCACAATCACTACGGCCCTTAGACCTGTCCCAGAGAATCCCCTGAACCTTTCATCAGGGTCCACCTTTAAATACAGACTTGTCCCCATGGGGAGGAGAAGGAATTCAAGGAGCTAGATCACCTCGAAACGCAACAGAAATCGTCATTTCACCCCAGTCGGCTATCAGAATCGACCGGATGGTATTCTCCATGGTCGACATTGTATCAAACATGGTATTGACCCTCGCAGTCAATTCACCTACAATGACCTTCAGGCCCTGGATTTCAAGGCTAAGAGCCTTAATTTGTTCAAAGATTCCATGAGCGGCATAAAAGTCTAAACAACTCCTCGAATAATGCTTGTTATTAATAAAAGCTAGAAGCTGAAAGGTCTAAGGACCCAACAAACTTATCAACTGACAAGAGCTATTCCAATCTCCTAAAAAAGGTACACAATGTTTACTTTCATTACAAAGTATTTACTTTACCTTTATTTTTCCATATGGCCATTTTTATGCATGCATTAGATAAAACTAAGCTCAGCAAACATATTAGCTATTGACAAGTCAGAGCTCAAAGAGCCCCAGAATGACATTTAGATTTCCAAAGCGTTAGGATCCAGTTTCACCCATGATAGGCACTGAAGAGTTATAGCTCAAGAGCTAAAACTAAAAGTCCGAGTGTGTAGCCCAAAAGCCTCCTCGGCCCAGTCCAAAAGAGCTCTGGACTAACAAACCAGATTTCAAGTTAAATCTAAAAAGAGCTAAGTCAGCTAAAAGCGCGCAGCTGCTCAATACATGAAGACCCGGACTCAGCCATTGATCCGATAAATCTACTACCTCATGGGCCAGCCAAGGATGCTTGGTGGTCTAGAAAATTCGAGCTCAGTTATTGACTTGGTACAAATAAAGCTACCTAGGCAACCCAAAGACGCCTAGTGGTCTAGCAAATCTGCACTCAGCCATTGATCCGGAAAAGTCTACGACCCTATGAAATAAAAGAAGTTTAGGAAAATTTTCAAAGCTCACAAACGCAGCACAACTATGTGATACATACAGCCAAGGCAAAAAGATCAAGCTCAAGTGCTTGGCACAGCTATGACAAGAAAGTAGTAAGTAGTAACGCCCAGTCCACTGAGGCTGCACAAATAAGCCTAGATTACTAAAGGCGATTCAAAAAGGGGCCCGAAGTCAAAACTCAAAGAACCCCAAGGAGCTAAAAGTCTGAGGGAGGTGGCCTACAAGCCCGCTCAGCCAGAGCTCTGAATTGCAAATTCGAGGGAAGTGGCCTACAAACCCACTCGGCCCAAGCTCAATGAGCACTAAACCAACAGGTTCAAAAGAGATAACAACTATGTCGAAGCTGAAGGCCATAGGCCGGCCAGCTAAGGCAACCCGACAAAAAATTCACACTCAGTCATGAATCCGATAGATCCAAAGATCTGGAGTACATCTCCACCTGACTCAATGAGGTCACTTCAGTGCACCTCAATTAAAACTCACGAGTTTAGAAGCGAACCTCACCCTACAGGCATAACGCCCACCATAGGATGAGCTTCGAAATGAACCTCACCCTACAGGCATAGCACTCCACCATGCGGAGAGCTTTGACATAAACCTCGCTCTAGAAGCATGAGCCGGAGACCTCAAAGAGGTCAACATTTAATAAATAAGAGAGCTCCCAAGGGAGATAAAGATTTACTTGAAACACGTATCTTTAGAAGCTCGACAAGTATCAAACTTCCTTCAACACTCTTTAGCAATAAACATTGCTATTTGGTGTCTTATTCACATATAAGGATTCTTTGTCTAATATTGCTCTAACTACGAGCTCTGCTGCAAGTTAAGTCCACAACGTGGCAGGAAAAACTTCCTTTTCAGAACATCTGAGTACTATTAAAATTTGTGCCAATGACTGCTCTACAAGCTATCCAAAATTGAATAAGGCTCCTATGCTTCTAAATATTAAAAGCCTCTTATCGTTATGCCTAAGCTCGTACATACTTAAGTGCTTCATCCACATTAATCTGACTACAGAGCAGATTGCATTTTGCAAAAAAACCAAGTGCCCAACAGGCAGGACCACTACTACTCCATCATAGACATAGCACAGCTATGCAATAAACAAAGCTAATAATTTCCAAGCATAAGAAGCCAAAAGGCGTAGAATGATATAAACCTCTTGATAGAGACGTGAGATGCTCTCATGGTAAAGACAAAAAGATAGAATGCTAAGGCATATTATGAATGAGGTACAGGCAGCACCACAATCACGCTACGGTCGGTGGCACGAGTTGCATGACAATCAGAGTATAAGGGCACTCCAACAAAACCCTTCAACAAAACAACAGTTTATGCCAATATGCCCAATACTATCAGTAGCTGAGGCCAACCATGGCCATATAACATTATGTCTACAAGTGTCAAGCTGTTTACAACAACTTCCCACTTGGGGGAGTAGGGAATAGATTGGACTTTATAGACATTATTGCGCAGGGAAAAAAAGATCACGTTTTTCAAATCCAAGGAACAGCTTAGCGCCACAGCACTAAGTATATGTATACTATCACAAGGAATACGCCCAAGAAGGTGGACTACAAAGCCCCTTGGCCCAAACACAAAGATCGTTATTCAAACAAAGATATCTTAGTATCAATACCCTGGTCAAACATTGAGAAACCTCAGAACAAAGGATCCCCTTCCCAGAAAAGCAGACCCCTACAAGGGGACAGATAAGGAAAACCTGACCTCTTAAGGCTAGCCAACTTAGAAAACCTCACAGCTCTGATAAGAGCTAAGAGGTCAACTGAGGAGTTGAAATCTATCAAATCCAACCTACTGGGAATGATACGTCAAACTGGCCCAGCACAAAAGCAGGGACCAACCTAAATGGAATTCCCATGGAAAATCAGGAATGACCAAACACGATCCCATATGGACAAACTAAGTGTTAACCTAAGGGTCATACCCCACAAGCTCCGTGTATAATACCCAAAACAAACAATTTACAAACCTGCATACGTGCAGAACAAAGCATACTACCTTATACGGATCCCTAAACGAACAAAGGATAAGCAGAGAAGCCCAAGGTTGGCCAAAAATAAGCGTTATCCCACAAGCTTTGCTAAAAAAAGTCAAATAGCACAAGGAGTGGACAAGAAGTGGGGCCTCACGTTATGAGCATGAGCTTTATCAAGTCCTGGAGAAATCTGACGACGGTCCAGAAACATTAAGCACAAGTGCCAAACTCCAAGACGTAAGCATTAAGTGGACAAATTCACTGAAACACACAAACGCAAGCAAAGCACCACGGATGCACCTTATGGCCTAAAGCTAAGGCATGTCATAAAAGTCAATCAAAGACAGCAAAAGTGTAGAAGCACGAAATGATGTTGGAATGCCAAGCTATGGCACACAGAGATCTGTTCGACCATACGAACATAAGTGCCCCCAACAAAAACAGAGGTCAAAACTAAACATGACCAGTTAGCACCACAAAAAGGAAAGTATGTAAAGTTATTACAGGCCAAGCCTTAAAAAGACTGGAACTGGTTTTCGAAAAACCTTCATTCAACCTCCCTATGGTTACTCTTCTTTCCTTCATTTCCCTGATCCTTAGCTGCAGCCAAATCTAGCCCAGCATCTCCTGAAGAACTGCAAACTCCAACCAGATCCTTCCCAGAATCATCCAATGGAATTTGATCAAGAGTAGTCTCATCATGATGGGCTGAAGTGCCAGCAGACCCCAAGAGGGATTGATCAGGAATAGTTTCTTTAAGCTGAACTAAGGAATCAGCGTCGTCAGGCTCAGAACTGCCTTCCTTCTCCTCACCACCCATGCAGGACTGGAGATCTTCATCAACTTCAAACTTAGAGAAATCAATTTTTGGATAGGCTGCCGTAACCCGACGTCGTAAAGCCTCAAAGCCGTAAAAAAAGCTTTGGGTAATTTCCTCACTATGCTCAGTGGAGCTCTTATAGCAAGAGATTGCCTCAGCATGAGCATCCTTAAGCTTCTCATGTAAGAGGGTCCCAGCAGCCTTACGTCGGGAAACATCGCCAAGTAACGCCTTAAGGTGATTATCTGGACCGATTAAAGCTTCCTCTAAACTCAGCAATTTGGCCACGACCGTGTCCTTTTTATCTTCAGCTAAGTGCTTCTCGTCCAAGGCTTTGTCCCTCTCCTCTTTGGCCTCTTTTGTTTCTTCGGCAAATCTTCTACCTTCCCTCACAAGCTCCACATTCATACTAATCAGCTGGAGTGATTGAATCTCTAAATTGTGACCCTGAACTGTCAAAAATGGGCGCGCACAGCGGCCTGAAAAGATAAAGCAGAAAGGTCAAAATATGATCCAACTTTACTACAAAATAAAAAGTTGTTAGCCCAATGGGCCATATAAACTCCCAAAGTGAGATAGAGGTAGAGGACATGTTCGCACCCTTTCCATCTCAATCATAGCAAGCTGACCAATAGTTTTTAGAGGCATAGCCTCCATCATTTTCCTATTAGCCTCACAGATTAATTGAGACATTGTTGTAGGGAGGTAATCCCGAACAGGTACAAGGGGTGGCCGAACACGTGGTGCGTGGGGCCCCGAACAAATACAATCGGAATATTCGCCGTGCAGTGAGGTGAACGGCACAAGGACAGGGGATACGAGAGGTCCCAGGTCCAAGATACCCGAGCAGGGGCATGGTCCAAAGAGCAAGGGTAGTTGTTGGACCAGTCTCGTGATAAGGGGTCCATTGATATGAGAAATCATTGGTCCAGAAGGTCTGTTCGGCGACGAGAAGGCCGAACAGTAGCAGCAAGGTACCAGGAGGTGCTCCAGAATGGTCCAGAAATAGACGTATCCAGTAAGGAAACAAGATCTGGAGGAGATACCCAACGAGAATGGGGTGAACGGCCAGCTTTGGAAAGAGTTCCTAAAAGGTCTAAAAGGAAATATGCGGTTATGGGAATGAGAATCCCTGATATTCTAAGTTCCCTTTACGAGAAAGGAAACTTAGGGCAGCAAGATGGCTTGGACAGTAAGTAGACATGGGTCTATAAATATGAGGTAAACCTAGAGGTAAAGGTACGCAATTCCTGGTTATTTGATTATTACCTACTGAGAATTAGGGTTTACACTAGTACGAGATACTAACTTTGGCATCGGAGGGCCTTTGCCACGAGACGGCAAAGGTGCGCTCACCCTTGTCTGTTTTACAGGTTTGACTCTGGCGGTGTGAGAAGTAGCCGTTCCAGTTTTGGTGCTGTTCAAAGGCCTTTTCGCTTTCTGCACTTACAATTGGCGCCGCCTGTGGAAGCGAAAGAGGTCCCTTCAAAAAGCGACCATGGTGGAGGAAGATCCAAAGACCCCGGTTGACCCGAATAATCTGCCGTGGGGGAGGTGACAAGTCCTCGCCGGATCCTCCAAGAAAACCCGATGGCGGGCGAACGGGAGGACCACGAGTAAGGACCGCCCCCGGCAGCCCATGGCGACTCGAAACAAAGACGGACGGACGGCAACGGGATCCAAGAGAAGGAGTAAGTCCCGCCGTGAGAAGGAGTCAGTGGCACGAAAAGCGTGCATAGCCGGGAAGATATCCTGGACAAAAAGAGACAGAAGATAGAAGATACGCTCGCTTGATTAAAAGGCGAGTATGAGATTCAACAACTGCAGCGGATACGAAAACATCCGGAGGATTCTGGACTTTCACGAAGAAAGTCCAGGAAGGAAAGGCTGGATATGGTGGAATACAAAAGAGTTTCTTCACGAAAAAGAAGGAGCAGGAGTCTCACTCCGAAACGACAGAGAGCTTCTTCACGAAAGAGGAGAAGCAGAAGCAAGAGTTCTACCTCCGAGGAAGAGGGGAGTAGGAAGCACCACAGGGATAGGTACGAGAGACCTGATTTCGACTGGGACAGAAATAATGCTAGGGCTGCGAAGGTGTCAGAGGAGGGGACCGTGTCTGCACGAGAGGCGGCACGGAGAGCCCTTAGCAACATAGCAACTTCTCATTTTGCAAAGAGATTGCAGGAGGCAAGGTTGCCGAGCAGGGTTAAGCATGGGACGTTTATCCTATACGAGACCAATGCAGACCCGGTGGCACACATACAACATTACCAGCAGGCGATGTTTATGCACGATGGTGATGACGCGATCATGTGCAAGATGTTCCCATCTAGTTTGGGAAAAGTGGCCCTATCATGGTTCCATAAGTTGGGGCGGAACACCATACGAGGATGGAGACAGTTGGCCGAGGAGTTCACTGCTCGGTTCCTTACGAGCCGGAAACCACCCAAAACTTTTGAGAGTCTCTCAGCTATGAAGCAAGGAGAGAGTGAGCCGATCAGGGATTACGCCAAGAAGTATTGGGAGACTTTCAACGAGATTGAAAGTTGTAGTGAAGAGTACGCAATAGCAACGTTCAAAACTGGGCTACCTGTTCGGGGAGAGCTGCGAAAGTCCCTAAACATGAGTCCAGTGAGCACGTTGGCAAAGCTGATGGAGCGGATTGAGCAGCACGTCAGGAACGAGGATGACATACTATGGGAAGACGGCAAGCTAAGTGCCGAGCAAGTCAAGGGACCCGCAAAGAAGGCGGATAAACCCGAACCCAAGACTTACAAAGAAAGAAAGGAGCACGGGCAGACTAAGAGAGAGTCGTACCAAGAAAAACACGTCCCTGATCCGAAGTCGTTCTTCTCGGTGACAATGGTTTGGAAAGAACCGATTTATCGGATTCTTTATCGAATAAAGAACCGCCCATACTTTAAATGGCCCCCACGGCTGGAGGGTGACAAAGATGCAAGAAGGGCTACGAGTCAGCACTGCAGTTACCACAAAGACTGGGGGCACATGACAGAGGATTGCGAGATGTTTAAACAGCATCTTGATGACCTGGTCTCCCGTGGGTACTTGAAAGAGTTTATCCAAGAGGAGCACAAGGGCGCCGAGAAAGCGATGGAACTGGATTACGAGCAAAATCCAAGGGGCGTAATCCATATGATACATGGGTTGTCCACACCTTATACGAGAAATGAGGTGAGATTACTCCAGAGGCAGGTGAAACACGACCAGCACGTGATGCGGTTGGGAAAGAAACGGGGACGTGAAGCGGAAGGGTGCAACGAAGGCATAGTCTTCACGGATGAGGACCTGGGAGGAGTCCAGGTGCCGCACAACGACGCTCTTGTCATAACCCTACGAATTGGGGAGTATGACATAGAGAGGATCTTGGTGGATTCAGGAAGTTGCACCGAGGTGCTCTACTACGACGCATTCAAGAAGCTGGGATTGACACAGGCGGACTTGGTACAGTCAGTAACCCCGTTGGTCGGGTTTAGTGCGGGAGCAGTTTGGCCATTGGGTAAGGTAACCCTTCCTGTTCGGGCGGGAACAGTGGTGCTCAAAACCGATTTTTGGTGGTGGATGTGCCGCCTTCCTATAACGCGATTATAGGAAGGACATGGCTGCATAGATGAGGGCAGTTTCGTCCACTTACCATCAGATGGTGAAGTTTCCAGGATCCAATGGGATCGAAAGAATAAAGGGAAACCAGAAGACAGCCCAACAGTGCTTGGTTTCTATAATCAAGAAGGCGCCCAAGGCACAGCTAGTACAAACCGTCGAGGTTAACAACCAGCCGACCATCGAGGATGTCGGAGGGAATCTAGCCGAGAAGGTGGTGGAAGGATTGAAGAAAATTCAGGTCAACGGGAATGACCCGAAAGGTATTTCCTGATTGGGGAGAACCTATGCACAGAAGAGGAGGAAGAATTGGTGAAGTTCCTCAAAGAATACGTTGATGTGTTTGCTTGGATGCCGGAAGAGATGCCTGGGTGGATGCAAACGTGATTTGCCACCACTTGAATGTGGATCCACAACACAAACCGGTGATGCAGAAGAAAAGGAGATCAGCCGTACAACATGTGGACGCTGTCATCGAAGAGGTGGACCGCTTGCTCGAGGCAAAGGCGATCCGGAAAGTGTATTACCCGGAGTGGTTGTCTAACACGGTAGTGGTGAAAAAGAAGAATGGGAAGTGGCGAGTTTGGTCGATTTCACAGATCTAAACAAGGCTTGTCCGAAAGACAGTTTTCCCCTGCCCAGGATAGATCAGTTGGTTGATGCAACAGCTGGTTTCTGGCGTATGAGTTTTCTCGACGCTTATCGAGGATATCACCAGATAGCTATGTACGGTCCCGATCGGAGAAGACGTCCTTTATCACACCACGGGGGTTGTACTGTTACAATGTCATGCCCTTTGGTCCGAGGAACGCTGGAGCAACTTATCAGAGATTAGCAACGATTATGCTAAAGAATCTGCTCGGCAAGACCATGGAGGTATACATAGACGACATGGTGGTTAAAAGCAAGGAGAGACGGGACCACATAGCCTGATCTGAAAGAAGCTTTTGAGATATTGAGAGAGTATAAGCTGAAGCTCAACGCCTCGAAATGTGCCTTCGGAGTAAGTTGGGAAGTTTCTGGGCCACTTGGTGACCATTAGAGGATAGAGGCGAATCCCGATCAAATCACGACTTGCAGAAGTTGCAGAGTCCAAGGACCACGAAGGAGGTCCAGTGAACAAGGATGGCGGCAGCTCTTAACAGTTTCACAGTCGTTCGAGTGACAAATGCAGGCCTTTCTTTCAGTTGTTTGTTAAAAAAAGAGAAGGTTACGAATGGGAAGCAGAATGTGAGCAAGCATTCCAAGACCTGAAGAAGTACTTGGCGGCCGCCCCACTCCTATCCACTCCCGAGCTTGGTGAGACCTTGACCTTGTACTTAGCAGTGTGTCAGAACATGCGTAAGTGCGGTCTTACTAAGGAACAAGGGATCCGAGCAAATCCTGTCTATTACGTGAGCAAGACGTTACTGGGCGCAGAAAACGAGGTATCTGCCACTTGAGAAGTTGGTCCTGGCCTTGAGGAGCAGCTAAGAAGTTGCCCCACTACTTCCAAAGTCACAAAGTGGTGGTTTACACACGAGTTCCCATTGAAATCGTTGCTCCGAAAGGCTGATTTCTCGGGGCGAATATCGACTGGTCGATGAGGCGAGCGATGATATTGACTATCAACACGCGCCAGGTTAAAAGGCAAATGGCACGACGAATTGCCACAGTCCTGTGGGCACACCGAACAACTCCTAGGAGGTCTACGGAGAGACCCCTATTCGCTAGCGTATGGAACAGGTTGTTATTCCATTGGAGGTTGGTTTGCCGACCAACAGACCACATTGGTGGAAAGTGGGGGCAATGACAGAGCCCTGGAAATCGAGCTGGACCTCGCCGAGGAGAGGAGAGAACGAGCTCTGGTACACTTGGCTTCGTACCAAGAGCAGCTGATGAAAAGCTACAACAAGCGTGTCCACCCACGAGAATTTGGTGTTGGAGACCTTGTGTTAAGAAAGGTGCTCGGCAACACCAAAGTGGCCAACGAGGGCAAGTTGGGGGCCAATTGGGAGGGCCCGTTTCGAGTTAGAGAGGTTGTTGGCATTGGGGCATATCGATTGGCAGACCTGGACGGGAACCCGGTACCAAGGCCCTGGAATGTTCACAACCTGAGGAAGTTCTACGTGTAAAGAACTTCGATTTCGTTTCTATTCTGTTTTAAAATGCACATCGTGATTGTGTGGGAATTATGAATAAAATTCCCTTGTGTTTTGTTTTACTAGTTGCAAGGGGCACGCGTAACGCCCCCTTGAGTTCTTTGAATTATGAATAAAATTTCCGGATTTTGGAAAACAAACACCGTTTCTTACGAGTTTTTCTTTCGTTATGCTTTAAATACGAAGTCAAGCTATGTCCTTAGTCCTCACTTCGTATTGGGGAGCAGAGGGATAGGGTAACTAAATGGAATTTCGAATATTTCAAAATCAAAATTGAGCCAAGTACGAATATACTTGTTTATTTGCTCGGGTACGAATACACCCTGAATTGAGCCAAGTACGAATATACTTGTTTATTTGCTCGGGGAACACACCCTGAATTGAGCCAAGTACGAATATACTTGTTTATTTGCTCGGCACGAATACACCCTGAATTGAGCCAAGTACGAATATACTTGTTTATTTGCTCGGGCACGAATACACCTGCACTTTTGCCAAGTACGAATACACTTCGGGTACGGTACGAATACACCCGAATTTTGCCAAGTACGAATACACTTGACATTTGCTCGGGTACGAATACACCCTGAATTGAGCCAAGTACGAATATACTTGTCTATTTGCTCGGGTACGAATACACCCAGAATTTTGCCAAGTACGAATATACTTGACAGTTGCTCGGGTACGAATACGCCCGGAAGGCATACGAGATTATGCACACTGTTTTCAGAACACGAATATGTTTGGAGTAAATTCCAAGTACGAATAGACTTGTTAGCTTGTACGGTTGCATGCCCTCACGAATTTACACACAATCTGGGGATGAATATACCCAAGGTTACTAAGTACAAATACGAGCACATTTTGGGCTGCATACATGAACATGCAGCAATACCCAAGTTCGAAAAATTTTAAAGACTGCCTGGATACATATGAGTAAATGTGTTGATAGACAAGCTGCGAATATACTTAACACTTACATTAGGGTACGAGAAACCTGCAGCAGTATAAATGAGAGTGCAGCTAAAACATCAGCAGACCAGCTAAGGCCTGGGGAGCATACGTAAGGCTAAGACACTTAGCACATAGAAATTTGGCCAAGAGATGGCAACCTGCGTTGGTAAAGGCCATGAAGGGCCATGCAAAACTGGAGTTTAGGCCACGAAGGGCCGAAGCATAAAAAGCCACGAAGGGCAAAAACACGGGAAGTAAAGTATTTGAAAGTGTATCAGGTGCCACGCAGGGCAATACCAATGGCCACGCAGGGCCGGTCAAAAACTGATTCAAAGAAAATTTCAAATGTTTTTACTACGAAGAGTCCCACTTACTCTTCGATCGTCAGATCCTCAATGACAGGGGTAGAGGCTGGAGCATTTGCAGAGGTTGGAGCAGTAGAGATTGTTGCATCATCCACAGCGGTGCCGGGTGCAGACGGACCGCCACTGGCTTCCTTCTGGCGGTCGCTTCTCCAGTTTGATCAGCTTCGGCACCCTGCTGCTCGGGGATGTTGTTGAGCTCCCTGTCCAGGCTGTCCTCCTCCTCCACAACCTCTTCCAGCTCCTCGGTGGCCGCTTGGGTGCTCGGAAGGTCAATCTCAGTCCACAGGGTAGAAGACTCTGGGGCACCAGATTTTCTGAGGCAAGCCAGCCAGCCAGCTTCAAATACCTGGTCCTGGATCCCAGGCATCTGGTCCGTATAGCTCTCAGTGGCCACACGGATTCCCTCGTTGTAGCCCTGCTGGTAGGCTGCCTTGGCCTCGTTCTTGCTCGCCTCCAGCTCTGTAAGAGTCTGGTTCAAGCTGTCTTCAGCACCCTCGAGCTTACCTCTCAGCTCATCTGCCGTCCCCCGAGCTTGATTTCTCTCCCTTTCTAGCCTGACAATTGTGTTCTGCAGCTTTGCGTTCTCACTGGCAAGCTTGGCACGCTGGGGCTCGGAATGTCCCAGTTTCTGGGCCATGGCCACCATTTTTTGTATCGCCTGGACAGACACATGATTAGACAAATGGCAGGAATAAGCAATTTGAAGCCATTAGCATGAAGAAATGGGTATGATGGCTTTACCTTGGCTTGGAGGCTCATAAAAGAGCCGAGAAGGTTGTCCGAGGAGCGGGCAATCTCCTTTTTGCATGTCCCCAGGAAGCATGAATGCCTGGGACAATGCAAGGGCTGTACCCTCGGAGTCCACACTATCCACGGACCGTGACTGGCCGGCCGCCATGAGTGAGTTGTGGAGTCCAGAGAGGTGTTGGAGGTGCTGCAGGCTGGGAGCTGGGCTGCCCAACAGAGGAGGCTTCCAACCGTGGACGCTTGTCCCTGTGGCTGGCCTCAATTTCCTCGGGAGAAAAGCCTGGAGGGGCGTTGAGGTGGGCCACGGCGACCATGAGAAGGCGCCGGGCTCAGAGAGCGTCTGCGGCCACGAGATGTGCCGCGGCCCGTCCCACGGCCAGCCCCTGGGAGATTGAGGAGGCTGCTGAGGTCGATCGGTTGCTGCATCTCGTGAGGAGGGGGAGACGGAGAGTAACCGCTAGAGCAGGTTGAGGCTTCTTCGGCGAGTTGGATTGGTTCGTTGGGCAGAGGAGGGGTCCGAGAACGCCTCTCTTCTCGCTGCTCGGGCTGTTGAGCTGGAGGATCAGGGATGATGGGATTGTCTGCTGCTCAGATTCATCGGTCGATGAATCCGCCGTATGATGCCGGTAGCTGAGAAGAATCTGTGCCGCCCTTGCTCGGCCAGCCAAACACGTGCCCTGACCGTTGAAGGCAAGTGCACGGTTGATGTCGGTGATGTGGACCTGGGGGGTGATGATGGCGTGCCCCTGGTTGATGTTTGTGGCTGCAAATACGAGGAAAATTGGCGGTCAGGAAAACAAGTGAATGAAAGGTGCAATGCGAGAAATTGCTCGGCAAAGAGTTCTACGAGAAAAAAAACTAACGTGGCGTGCCAAATCGTGGTGCGTGAAAGCCGATGACTCTGCCGTCCTCGTCCCTGGGCTCAAGTTCCCTGTGACGATGAGGAAGTCGTCGTCATCCCCTCTGGCAGAGTCAAGCAATTCGAGCACCGGCCTTTTCGAATCCCTACTCTTGAGGTAGTAGGTTGAGGCGTCCTTAGTATGGAAATGCTGTATAGGTGGTGTATACCATGAAGGCCTAGGGGCGTGCCTAGCATTTGATTCAGGCATTGATGCCCATGACAACCCTGAAAAAATTGGCAGAGACTTGCATGGGGGATAGTCTGTAATAGGCCAAAACCTGGCGGAGTAACGGTGCCAGGGGAAACCTAACGCCGCCCTCAACGACGGCAATGACAGGGATGTGCAGGGTGTCGTTGTCAAAACACTCACGAATGGCGTCTTCTGCAGCCAAGGAAGTGGCCACATTGTCTGGGATCTCATAGCGAGACCTAAACTCGGCCATTCTTTGGGGCGTGTCACAGTGCCTACGAAATCGACCCATAACGAAAGCTCTGGGTTTGAGTTTTAATAGGGGGACGGGTACGGAAAAACCCTAAAGAGATTGAGGAGATCCTAGATCAACCGAGATAACCCTAGACTTAAGAGAAAAGTGGAGGGAAAGGGGAAATAAAACTTACGAATTAGCGGACGAGAACCCTAATATCGGAAGAGAAGAGGACTTCGAGCAGAGCTTCAATGGCGCGAATGGATGAGCCGTCTGTCTACAGAGAGAACTTGGAGGTGAAGTGGGTTTGAAATTGGGGACGAAAATCCAAGTATACCCCAGCAAAAGTGGGTGAGGATGAGAAACGTCACCCCAGACGCCGCTTGGGCGCTCCGTTCCCCGAACTGCTCGCATTTAATACGGGCGACAGAGCATGCCGCGTGCAAAGGTGTTAGCTGGAAAAGCTTGTGCAGACCAAACGACGAGGCGTTTAGGTTGGGCTAATGATGAGTTTGCACCAAGTACGAGAAACATAGGTGCAGGAGCAAAACCTTGCTCGGTGTTTAGGAGCTTTGCTCGTCATATTAAGAGAAAATAACGAGTAAAGGTGGGGAGCCATTGTAGGAGGTAATCCCACAGGTACAAGGGTGGCCGAACACGTGGTGCGTGGGGCCCAGAACAAATCTGATCGGAATATTCGGCCGTGCGGTGAGGTGAAACGGCACAAGGACGAGGGATACGAGAGGTCCAGTGTCCAAGATACCCGGCAGGCATGGTCCAAAGAGCAAGGGTAGTTGTTGGACCCGTCGCGATAAGGGGTCCATTGATATGAGAAATCATTGGTCGAGAGGGTCGGCAGCGAGAAGGCCGAACAGTAGCAACAAGGTACCAGGAGGTGCTCCAGAATGGTCTAGAAATAGACATATCCAGAGAATGAAACAAGATCTGGAGGAGATACCCAACGAGAATGGGGTGAACGGCCAGCTTTGGAAAGAGTTCCTAAAAGGTCTAAAAGGAAATATGCGGTTATGGGAATGAGAATCCCTGATATTCTAAGTTCCCTTTACGAGAAAGGAAACTTAGGGCAGCAAGATGGCTTGGACAGTAAGTAGACATGGGTCTATAAATATGAGGTAAACCTAGAGGTAAAGGTACGCAATTCCTGGTTATTTGATTATTACCTACTGAGAATTAGGGTTTACACTAGTACGAGATACTAACTTTGGCATCGGAGGGCCTTTGCCACGAGACGGCAAAGGTGTGCTCACCTTTTGTTTGTTTTATAGGTTTGACTCTGGCGGTGTGAGAAGTAGCCGTTACAGTTCAGAATTGTTCAAAGGCCTTTTTCGTTTTCTGCACTTACAATTGTCTCAGTGCTTCATCAGAATCCTCAAGTACTGAAAGACCATCATTTGAAAGCTCTAAAGTACAGGTGATGCTCTTAAGTTTCTTGGAAGAAGAATCGATTGTGCCATTCACAACCTCCTTTTCCTTCCTTTTTACACCCTTATCAACCGTCTCAATGGTACCCGTTGCCACCTGATCTGCCTCTGGTGGTGACGGTAGGTCAGACATGACAATTTCAACAAAAGCACTCACGTTGTGCTCTTTCTTCCTTCTCTTTGGAACAGCTTGCCCGGCAACAAGATTACCTCGAGCAGCCTTGAGCCTAGCCAACATGGCCTTATCAGGATGGGGTGCCATGTGCCCTTCTTCTTCTAGAAAGTGACAGGCACAAAGAGATTAGCAAAAGAAAGATCCCACGGGAATGAAATAAAAGCATTTCTCTTAAAAAAAACCAGGGTCTCACCAATAACTCTTGGGCTAAGAAAGTATTTAGCCAGAGATTCCCAGGTAACTAGCAGCCTGAAAGAATGAATCGGATACTCTTCGGCTCGAGCAATCTCCTTGGAACATTCATCAGAAAAAAGATGAAAAGCTTGACCTGGCAGAATCACGCGAATACGATTTCTCAAACAAACATCAAGATTAAACAAAGTACAAGGAAAAAGAGCTACTAAGACTCACTGCCGAAGGAGGGAGTCCCCCATTGAGATAGAACTCGGGAAGAATGAATCCCAGTGTCTCAATCCGGGAGTTCCCATCCGTTACCCCCGGTAAAAAAGAACTTATCTTTCCAATTCTTATCAACGAAAGGAAGGGCTGTTACAAGCTCAACTTCTTCACTGGGTCTCCTAGTGAAATACCACCAACCTTGACTGATGAAGCGGTTTCCAACACCTTCGGAAAGAAGGTCCTTCGGCCGCTCACTTGATCCTCCAACGTGGGTGAGGTGGTTCCCGACGGGCTCGAACAATGACCTGCAAAACAGAAAAGATAAACTATGGGCACCGATGTGGCTGTCGCCAACACCCCTTCGATGCCTAAGTCAGTAAAGATATGAAGAGGGTAGAGTTTATTGTATATGAGTCTCGTACCTTTGTGATATGGAGGTATGATCTTTATATAGGCATCTTGGGAGGAATCCCTTAGGATTGGGACTCTTAAGTCTCATCCGCTCGTGGCGGGTATAGATAGGTGTTTGGGGTGTCCCCTTCACTTTAGGATTCCCCTAGCCTTTATCAGGCTTGGGGAATCCCTTCACCTCTGGACTCTGCAATTGTTACTATAAGTCCTTATGGTGTTAGGATTTCTATTGCAACTGGGGCCTTTTGGGCTTATCTGTACATGACGGGGTTGATGAGCTTTGGAGTTTCCTTCCATGCTCAGGACTCTTTGATGATTTATCTAGATCAAGAGTCCTTGTGACATGTAAAGGTTTGTCCCTTGGGATCTCTGGTCTGTATCCACTCGTGGCGGATTAGACCTTGGTTGTTTCAGGAGTCTTTTAGACAATATGAATTCCCTCCGCAGAGTAATTTACAGTGATTGGTTTTAGGTGGTTGACTTACCACTTCAGGTGCTCCCCCAGCTCTAAGACCATGTTGGATGTAACATTTCCTGAGCTTAGTTGGACATGAGCTGTGCTCATAGGTTGACCTCTGCCCCTGAGCTGGTCTGCTGAGCTTTATGCTAAGCTCAGCATTATTGGGCCTCCCACTTGGCCTTTCACGTTGTGCTGGGCTGATTTCCCTGGGCTGACCTTGGGAGGTTAGTTTATACTTACCAGCTAGTCCTCTGTTTCTGAGCACGTGGCTTTTTGGCAGGAGGTAAGAAACATTTCAAAATGGCGGTTGATAAGTAGGATAGACCTGAGGAGGACAACACTGAAATAAATGCGGAGCTGGGGAGTAGAAGTCAGCTTCGTCTATACTCCTCCGGGAAGTACTATCTATGTCAGAGACAGGGTATGCCATCTCCGTCATCCAGACGGAGCTGGAAACAAATTTAAATATCAGCTCTGACACCCAACTAGAACAGGATAAGTAACGTTCATGTGGCATACTTATCCCAATCAAAGATACCACTCTGAGGAGCCGTTATCCTACGGGATAAGGGAGAAGACGTTGATAAGATAAGCATAAAATACCAAAGATAAACCCGATTAGGGAAGGATAAGGATTCCAAGCTAGCAGGGTGCACACGGAGTTCTAGCTAAGGCATGAGTCCATGCACTTCGTTAAAGCGATCCAAAATCCCCGGGACATAGTCCTACTAGGACTTCACTTCCAATCAAATGCCTAGAAAAGTAACGATAGAACTCCAGCAAAAGGTACGTGCAACTCATAATCGAGAATTTCAATTCTCCTACCAAATAGCAAGTTCTTTACTGACTTAGGCATCAAAGGGTGGTTGGCTCGCCACCACACGGGTGACTAGAGCTCTTGCTTTGTTTTGCAGGATCAGGTCGGAGCTGGATACAAAGCTGATTCATCAGCTGGCGCCATTTGTGGGAAATGTCTCTTTCCTCACGGGGAATAGTTTTGTATGGTAGAGACCCGATCAAGCAGAACAACAATGGCTTCAGACCCCCCACAAATGGGCATCGACGATGCCACCAAGACCACCACTACAGTAAAAGCTGCTAAGGCTGCCGAAATAGCCAAGGCTGCAAAAGCGGCCAGAGCCGCCATTGCTGTTGAAAAAGCCGCCAAGGCAACAGAAGCGGCCAAAGCAGAAGAAGCGGCTAAGGCCGCTGAAGCAAGCAAGACTGGAGGCAATCAGATGACCCCAGAAACATTTTCTCAGATGCAAGATCAAATAAAAACATTAACCCAAGGTTGCAGACTGCGATGCAAGAAAACGCAGATTTGCATAGGCAAATCTCCGAACTAAGCATCCTAAATCTGCAACATAGTCAACACAAGGAAGAGGATCATAGAGAGGAAGGCGGTTCTAGTGAGGAGGAAAGCCAAAACCGAAAGAGGAATAGCAAGCTGCCCCTGGAAAAGTCGCCCCACAAACAAGGGGTGATACTTAAAATGCAAGATCAGATTGAAGGGTTAATGAAGCACATCAAAGCACAAGCTCCTGCTACGGTAGAAGAGTTAATGCAGAATATGGATTTGCCTTTCACCCCCGAAGTCATGGGGGTTCCCCTTCCAAGGATGTTTAAAATGCCCCAGTTGGAAACATTCAACGGCTCCTCGTACCCGTTGGACCATATGGAAACGTACAAATCCCTGTTGCACCTACAAGCAGTGCCTGACGAAGTCATGTGTCAAGCTTTTCCTGTCACCCTCAAGGGGAATGCCCAAGCATGGTTTAACAAACTCCCTCTCGGGAGCATATGTGGTTTCAAAGAGCTAAGCACAAACTTTGTAAGCTACTTTATTGCTGGACAACGCTACGGCAAACCAGCGACCCACCTCTTGACAGTAAAGCAGGGAAGATGGGAGTCGTTAAGAGACTACACCACCAGGTTCAACAAAGAGGTGGTCCAGATAGATGAAGCTGATGACAGCGTGAGCATAACTGCGTATATAGCTGGACTGTATTCAGGAAAGTTTCTATACCTCTTATCTCAAGAACCACCCAAGACCCTAGCAGAGCTAATGCTCATAGCACAGAAGCACATGAATGCAGAGGAAGCTGTCTACCTAAGACGTTCCCACGACGATTTTGATCCCCATGCAGAGCCATCTAAGGTTGGTGAGTTCCCACCACCTGACAGGAAAAGAAGAGACTCCACCCGCAAAACGGGAGGGGAACCAGAGAATAAGAAGGTGGACTCAAGATCTTCCCATAAAAGGGGGGAATGGGAGGACCGCCTCAAGGCCGGTACAAGTAGTTTACTCCACTCATAGCTACGGCAGAGCAAATCCTCAGCAACCTACAAGATGATCCGGACCTCAAATGGCCCGGAAAGTTAAGAACTGATCCTAACAGGAGAGCAAAGGATAAGTACTGCAGGTTCCATAAGGACCATGGTCATAATACAGATGATTGTATTGACCTAAAGCAACAGATCGAAGACTTGATTCAAAGGGGAAGACTTCAATGTTTTGTAACGAAGAAGTACCAGAAGTTATCCAGGAGAGAAGACGCAAATAAGGAGGGCAGAGACGGTAATACGCCCCGGTCAGGTCCCAGTGGAGAGATCAAAGTCATCCATGAGGGATTTGCCGGAGGAGGAGAGTCTAGCAATGCTAGAAAAGCTCACCTGAGGAAATTGAGAACGGAGGAACACTTTGCAGTCAACATAGTTGGCCGTCCGAATAAATTCCAAAAGAAGGAGGAAATACCCATAATTTTCTCAGAAGAAGACATCAAGGGAGTTCAGATCCCCCACGATGACCCTCTGGTGATAACCGTTGGCGTGGCAAACTACCTCACACGTGGGGTGCTGAAAGACAGCGGGAGCTCCGCTGATATTCTATACCTCCACGCTTACGATTAGCTCAAAGTTGGACGAGAAAGGTTAATGCCCATGGCTTCACCACTTGTTGGATTTGCAGGAACGCCCGTTTATCCAGCTGGCCAAATAGCCCTACCTGTCACTATGGGAACAGAAGGAAGTCAGATTACACGAATGGTAGATTTCATAGTAGTTGACTGTCCTTCTGCATACAATGCGATATTGGGAAGAACAACCCTGAATAAGATCGGGGCAATAATCTCCACACGTCATTTGATGATAAAGTTCCCAACGCCCGAAGGAACACGGGAATGTTATGTCACCTCACTCAGAAGGGCTAACATCACCATGACCATAGAAAGCCTCGATACTCGAGATGAAGAGAAGCCCCAACAAGGAGAGCCTGTGGAGGAACTTATAGAAGAGCTCCTGGAAGCGAGCCAACCGGGGAAGACAGTGAGAATCGGAGCAGGATTGAGCTCGGTAGCAAAGTCAGAGCTGCTGCAATTTTTAAGGAAGAACAAGGAAGTTTTTGCATGGTCCCACGAGGACAGCCCAGGATTTGACCCAAGGGACGTATCCCATAAACTAAATGTGGATTCCACGGTTCGCCCCGTTAAGCAAAAGATGAGAATCTTTGCCCCAGAGCGCAATGAAGCAGCAGCAGAGGAGGTAGACAAACTTATACAAGCAGGATCCGTCCAAGAAGTTCTCTACCTCGATTGGCTAGCAAACGTGGTCATGTTAAAGAAAGCCAATGGCAAATGGAGAATGTGCGTGGACTTTATTGATCTCAATAAAGCATGTTCAAAAGATAGCTTTCCGCTACCAAGGATTGATTCCTTGGTGGATTCTATAGCAAGGCACGAGCTTCTAAGCTTCATGGACGCATTCTCAGGGTATAATCAGATCCAAATGCATGAAGAAGACCAAGAGAAAACCTCATTCATTACTGACAGAGGGCTATACTGCTATAAGGTGATGTACTTCGGTCTCAAAAACGCAGGGGCAACATATCAGAGGCTGGTCAACAAGATGTTTAAGCAACATATTGGACGCAACGTAGAGGTGTACGTAGACGACATGCTAGTCAAGAGTGCCAAGGCACGAGACCATGTGGCAGATTTGGAAGAAACCTTTCAAGTCCTCAGGAAATACCAAATGAAGCTTAACTCAACGAAATGTGCGTTCGAAATCTCCTCGGGAAAATTCTTGGGCTTCATGGTGTCTCAAAGAGGCATCGAAGCCAATCCCGAGAAAATCCAGGCCATCCTCACTATGTGCTCACCCCAGAATATTAAGGAGGTCCAAAAGCTAACAGGACGTGTCGTGGCCCTGAGCAGGTTCATCTCACGAGCTACTGATAAGTGCTAAACGTTTTTCAAGGTTTTGAAAAAAGCCTTTGAATGGACTACCACCGAAGAAGCAGCTTTCAATCAACTGAAGGGGTATCTCACATCCCCACCGCTGTTGAGTAGGGCTCAAGACGGAGAGGACCTATTTTTATACCTTACTGTCTCCCCCCACGCCGTCAGCGCGGTTCTGATACGGGAGGAACAGAGGACACAGCTCCCAATATATTACACCAGCAGGGCACTACGAGGGGCTGAGCTGAGGTATCCCAGAGCTGAAAAGATAGCTTTTGCAATGGTGGTAGCAGCCAGAAGGCTACGGCCATACTTCCAAGCTCACCCCATCAAAGTACTTACAGACCTGCCACTTCGAAGAATTCTCCACTGCCCAGAGACATCAGGCCGGTTAATCCAATGGTCGATAGAGCTTGGCGAGTTTGATATATAGTATAAACCTCGGATTGCCATCAAGGCAGAAGTACTAGCAGACTTCCTAGCAGAATACACATATCCGGAGCCAGAGGAGCAACCTAAGGAAGAGCCCAAACCTTGGGTCCTTCAGGTTGACGGATCAACAACAAAAGATGCAAGCGGAGCTGGTCTAATTTTAACATCTCCAAAAAGGCAGCGCCTGAGCTACGCGCTTAGGTTTGAATTTAAAGCAACCAACAACGAGGCAGAATACGAAGCTCTCGTTGTGGGATTGGAGTTGGCTAAGGCCGTAGGTGCTAGCCATGTGCTAGCCAAAAGTGATTCACAGTTGGTCGTGGGACAAGTCCTGGGAGAGTACACTGTGAAGGAAGAGGTAATGCAGAAGTATTTGGATAAAGTGAAGTCCCTAGTTGCAAGTTCCAAAGCTTTAATATCATTAGAATCCCTGGGGAAGACAATGTTAAAGCTAATTACTTATCACAGCTGGCCATAGCCAGGGAAGAGGCCATCCCACGGAATGCCCCAATACGGTACTTAGAGCTCCCCAGTATCTTCGCCCCAAATGCACAAGTGCAAGCCATCGACTACAGTAACTCATGGACTACTCCCATAGTTGATTACATAACGAATGGGACGCTACCAGTCGACAAAGTCAAATCTAGGCAGCCTAAAATCATGTAGACACCCCAATCTGGACTCCCAGATTAGTTTACTTACGGTTTTTTTGATTCGCCGATGATGAAATGGATCAAGAACACCTCGGGAATGTCGAGTGTTTGAGCTTTGAGTGTTTACAAAACCCTTGAACCTAATCTAGCCTAAGCCACTTCCAAAAGCCAAAAACCTTACTGACCTGCGCCAAGGCGCAACTGACCCGCGCCAGGGTGCAACCGTCGCGCGCCAGGGCGCACTGTTGTGCGACGGTCTGACTCCATCGCGCGATGGTTGACCATCGCGCGCCAGGGTGCACCATCGGGCGCCAGACCCACTCCATCGCGCACCAGGGCGCACCATCGCGCGATGGACTGACTCCATCGCGCAAGAGTCAGCCTGGGTCAAAGTCAAAGATTTGACTGTTGACCCACGTGCGACAGCTGTCACACTCGCGCGATGGTCCCATTCCATTGCGCGATGGTCCTAACCAGTCACTTTCACCTTTTGCCAGCCAGTTGGTTGCTTGCCTATGGATCTACAGGGCTATTTGAACCCCGTTTTTCTCCACAAGACAGTGGCAGGTTAACCTCTCCCATCACCTTTTGGCAAGCCTTCTCCACTAAGTTTTGGCCTTGGGCCTTGTTTGCCACCCTCCTACACCTTCCATCCTCCTATCAATACCTCCCTTTGTTCATCTTTTCAAAGGTTCCAAAAGATCAAGCAAAAAAGGTTCTAACCCTAGTCCTTTGTTTATCTCTTCTCCATTAGCAAGTGAAACATTTGGTTTCCTACCTAGCACTCAAGAACATAGTTTGTTCTCACTCAAATCCTACTTTCAACTTCAAACATTCAAAGCTCAAACACCTTTCAAACTCAAAAGAACCAAAGATATAGCTTGCCTTTGTTCTGCTCTCTGTTCTGATCCCTAAGGGGGGCTGCCTGGGCCAAGGCTGGTAATCAATACCAGTCTTGGTCCAAAAGCTGGCAAGGTTTCAAAAACCGTCATGGCTAGAACCAACACGTGATGGACTAACTGTATCGCGTGACGGTCCTCTGTTGCTCGCGACAGTCCACGTGGGGTTTGGTGTCTTGCTGGTTTATGTTTTTCTTTCATATAGATCACTGTTAAGCGTGAAAATAACCAGTTTACTGCTTTCCTATGATAAAAACTGCTAGCTTGCATTTCAATACTTCGTTCTGTTTTGTTGGTGTACCCCTGGGATCATTCTGGATATGTCCCAGAACCCAAAAACATGTAAACCAAACACTGGAAGTTTGGCCCAGACCCTCGCGCAATGCACCCAAACCATCGCGTGATGGTCAGGTGGAGCGTTGACCATCGCGCCAGAGCGCAACCCTCGTGCGCCAGGGCGCACCCTCACGCGACAAAGTGATTGTCTCGCGCGACTGTTTGTCCCCGACCAGTAGCTAGCCATGCATGGTTAACTTAGTTTTAGGCTGTTATTTTGTCCCCACACTGTTTATGGGGTGTTTTGTCAATTTGTAGGGCTTTTCAGCCTTTAAGTTGTTTAAAACTGTATATTATAACTGCTATAAACTGTTTGGTTTGTCCTGGGTGTGCACTGGTCCTTCCAGAGCCTAGAGGGTTTGAGAATAAGAGCTGTGGGCTTAGGCTTACTGGTGCGCGCAGGTTTTGTAGTAGCGCGCGCAGGTGTGATCAGCATGCAGTGACTTGATCAGTGCATACTGATTTCTTCCTAAGCACAGCACTCCGAGACAGGGGCTTTCCGGTCTGTTTAATTCCCACAGCAGTCTGCTTTCATCCTATACTAACTGTTTCAATAGAGCAAACATGCCATCTATCACATCTTGCAAAGTGTTACAGTTTAATCCCCGATTAACTGTTCCCCCACCCTAACTAGCTAAAAATTGGTTAGTAAAAGAAGAATCACATTTTTGCAAAATGCCTATGTAGAGACCGATCTCCGGATTGGGCGAGAGGGGTGCCTTAAAACCCTTCCCCTCTAGTAACCTGGCTCCCGAACCCAGATATGGTTATGACGGACTGGTTCCTTCACTTTTTCAAATCAAATAGCGCGGCAGGTGCTTCGAAATATAGTTCCTTGGGTGTCGGACCTTCAAACCCAAGTGGAGACTCTGTATTCCGAGCGCTTGCCTCTTCTGCGCTCACGCTCCCTCGATTATGGGCCCTTGCATTTTGTAATCCGAAAATTCCAGGGCATGCTGCCCACAAATCAGAGCTGCAAAATACCTAATGATGGAAGAAGTGTTGTACAAAAGGAGCTTCTCCTTGCCGTACCTCAGATGTCTAGTTATGACGGAGTCTGCAAGAGCCATGGAGGAAGTCCACAAGGGAGTATGTGGAGACCATCAAGGTGCCTGTATGTTAGCCTACAAACTCCTTAACTTGGGATACTACTGGCCAACCATGCAGAAGGATTGCAACTCAATGGTCCAGAAGTGTGAAAAATGTCAACACTTTGCAAACATTATTCACGGATCACCCACAGTTCTAACACCAATGAAAGGGCCTTGACCATTTGCCCAATGGGGAGTCGACCTGATCCGCCCGCTTCTAATGGCAGCAAGCCAGGTCCAGCACGCCATCATAGCTGTGGACTACTTTACGAAGTGGGTCGAAGCCAAGGCACTAGCTACAATTACGGCAGAGGTTGCAATAGATTTCTTATGGAAGATGATTATTAGCCATTTAGGATTTCCAAGGGTGATAGTCACAGACCGAGGAAAGCAATTTGACAATACCCATTTCAAAGAGTACTGTATTTCCAAGGGAATACATGTGCATTATACGTCCAAAGCTTACCCGAAAGCTAATGGGC
Source organism: Rhododendron molle (assembly GCA_025413875.1). Classification (NCBI taxonomy): domain Eukaryota; kingdom Viridiplantae; phylum Streptophyta; class Magnoliopsida; order Ericales; family Ericaceae; genus Rhododendron; species Rhododendron molle. The sequence goes on from CM046389.1 coordinate 27,613,606, forward strand.
AGGTAGAGGTCACTAATCGCATAATCAAGAATTGAATCAAGAAAAGGCTTCGAGAAGCCAAAGGAGCTTGGCCAGACGAGCTTTATAATATGCTATGGGCATATCGTACAACACCATGAACAGAACTGGAGAAACTCCCTATTCTCTTGCATTTGGGGCCGAAGCGGTAGTACCAATTGAAGTTGAACTCCTTAATTACAGGACTGCAAGCGCTGATCCCCAAGAAAACCATGAAAACCTGAGGGCCGAGCTGGACCTATTAGAAGAAACAAGAGAAATAGCAATGACAAGGTTGGCCGTCTACCAGCAAAGAATGATCAAGTACCATGAGGCACAGGTTAGGCCAAGGGACTTTCAGGCTGGTGATCTAATCCTGAGAAAAGTCGACCCCGCGGGAAAGAAGGTGGGCAAGCTTGGCCCCAATTGGGAAGGACCCTATCAGGTCTTGCATCACATCAAAGTTTGAGCATACAAGCTCGCAACCCTAAGTGGAAAGGAGTTACCAAATTCATGGAATGCGGAACACCTCAAGAAGTATTACAAGTAGGTGCTTGCCAATGTTAGTTTATTTCTGTTTTTAGGAAGCTCTTCATTTAAATAAAGCTTTAGCAATAAAGTTGTTAGGACCACATGCGCTTTTAGCCAGCCCTTGTGGCCAATAAAACTCCCCACGAGGGACGAGTGTTAAAAAAAAAAACTCGTATGCGTGATATGGTTAGACTTTCCTGTGTGCACAATACGGATGAACAAGCAAAGAAATAAAATTATTCAAATTTTATTAATAAATCCATGCCCTAAAGGGTGTGGACAACGATTACATAAAAACTTTGTGGATAACATCCACAGAGTTGCAACCTAATCACTACCACCCTCCTTGGGAGGGGAAGGAATTGGCGGCGCTGGTTGCCCTCGGAAAGCCTCCAACTAATCCTAGTTGGCAATCAGCACCATGCGGACCACATTCTCCATGACGGAAAGAGAATCCGCCATGGCCTCCATCTTGGAAGACAACACATCAATGGCTGCCTTCAGGTTCTGCAACTCCAGACACAACTCAGGTATACGATTAGTGTTTGCCATTTGCAAATCAAGTATGAGTAAGGAATGGGGAGTATGCTATGACATCTGTTGGTATTTATAGCACAATTTAGACGGTTTCGTAACCGCTTGCTAAACCAATCAACGTGATTCAAATCAAAGCTGCAATTAAAACCACCGTCTCAACTGCTTAGAGTCGTGGGAAGTTACGCATCCGATTACCTCGGGCAGTTAAAATGACTACTTAATGAAAATAATTTGGACCCCAAGGGGCAACCCCTCCTGACTTCTCATGAGGAATTGTAAAAGTACATCTTTAAACCAGATGTAGCACTGCTATGCATTAAAAATGAAGCTTCGAAAAAATATCCAAGCTCAACAGACGTAGCACTGCAAGGCACTAAAAATGAAACTTTGGCAAAATATCAAGCTCAATAGACATTGCACTGCTATGCATTAAAACTGAAGCTTTGGCAAAATATCCAAGCTCAACAGACGTAGCACTACTATGCATTAAAAATGAAGCTTTGGCAAAATATCCAAGCTCAACAGACGTAGCACTGCTATGCCTAATATCCATGTTCAACAGACGTAGCACTGCTACGCAACGTGCAAATTTCTAATTTCCCTCATCGCTGTCCCAAGGGAAGTCAAATAAGTGTCTCAATTGTTTGGATGCAAGCAATTCACACACTTAGGGGAGTAACAGACATAGTATAACTATAAAACTTAGGAAAAACTTCCAGGCCCAGGGACATAGCACGGATATGCAAACGACAAACACAGGAAATGGCAAAAATTCACAGAAGTCACTCTGCATGAACATAAAAATATGCACGAAGAATGTTGAAAATTGCCAAAACTTAGCTCCAAATAAAGAGCCAAGTTCATCGAACATGTGCCTGGATAGTTTCAAGCAAATTGCCTAAAAAAGGCCCAAAAATATGATCTCACTAGGATCATTCTGCACAGCCATCGAGACAAGTTTCACTGGCTAAACAGGAGCCAAGGCCAAACCAACAGGCCACTTCCAAACCAACACAGATAAAAGTACGACAGTATTAAAAAGTATTAGCTGCAAACCCAAGTCAAATAAAGTTTCTAAAAGGCCGTTCAAAGGCCCAGGGAGGAACCATCAATGCCCTGCCCATCGCCAGACAATGGCCCAGGGGGTGTTGCTGTAGGGTTTGAGGGATCGAGAGGCAGAGAAACCTTCTCTGGAGTTTGAAGGAGGGATGCCATGGAAGTGCTCGGGATGGATGTATCTTTGGATACCGCGTCATCACCTTCGTCATCTCCCTTCTGTCCCCTGTCAAGACGGGGCCCTTCTTCATCATCAACCTCAAATTTGGAAAAATCCAAATTTGGGAGAGCTACGGCTGCCCAGTTCCTCAAGGCTTCAAAACCATCAAAATATTATTGGGTAATATCCTGACGGTATTTGGGGGACTGCACAAAGAGTTCAATGGCTTCCCTACAAGCGTTCTTGACTTTCTCCAGCATCCCTATACTCATGGCTCTGTATTTCTCCATCTCCTTATCCCTTTTAGAAATTTTTCTGCTCCAAGCTTTGGGCAGTAGCCACGGCAGTGTCTCTTTCCTCCTCTAAACCTCTTTTGGACTTCAGGACAGCGTCTGATGAATCAGCTTTGTATCTGGCCCCGACCTGTTCCTACGAAGACAACGTGAGAAATAAAGTCACCGGTGTGGTGGCGTGCCGACCACCCTCCGATGCTTAAGTCAGTAGAGAATATGATCTTATTGGGAGAATAGAGGTTCACGGGTGTTAATTGGTCGTACCTTAGCTGAGACTCTACCGTCACTTTTGTAGGCATTTTGTGGGAGGTTGAGTCCTAGTTGGACTGTGTTCCGGAAATCCTTTGGTTATCCGAATGGTGATCGTGGAGCCCTGCCTTAGCTAGGACTCCATACTCACCTAATGTGGCCGGGGATCACTATCCGTTGTTGGCCGTGGTTATCTTTGGGGTCATCATATGTACCTTATCCATATCTTCTCCTTTATCCCATGAGGGATAAACCCAACGGGAATAAGCTTTATGCATGAGCATTGCTTGTCCAGCCCTGGCTGGACTTCTAGGCTGATCCTTGGATCGTGGCCCAGCTCGTCTGGCGGAGCTGGACCTTGGGCTTCAGCTCAGCTCCGTCCAGAGGACCAAGCTGGCTTACTTTCTGTCCTTCCTCAAGGTGGGGGGCGAAGCTGATGGCTTTACTCCCCAGCTTCGCTTCTTTCTCCTGGCTGGGCTCTTTAGGTTTTCCCTACTTATCAGCGTCTTTCTCTTTCGTTACCTTCTGGAACTGGGCGGCCAGGGTAGCACCTTGGTTCGAGAGCATTATGTTAGCCTCCGTGAGGGTGGCCACCTGCTTCCCCAAGCTATGGCTCTGGGAAGCAAGATAGCGGCCACGAGCCGTGGCCTGCCAAAAAGAGGAAAAGTCAATAAAGGAACAATAGGCAATTAAGTCAACAGCACGTAAAGCATACCATGGCCAGTTCGACCAACATCTGCTCTCCTGCTGCTTGGAGAGACATCTCCGCCATTAAGTCTTAATCGGCTGCACAAAGCAGCCCAGAAGCACGCTTAAGGGCCTTTTGATAGCTACCCAGAACAGAAGGACCAGCAGGGGTCTTCTTTGACTTCTTTGAAGGCGGGGTACTCTCCAGGGCCGCAACCTTTGCCGTCCTCTTTAACTTCTCAGCTCCCCCCTCGACAATCTGCTCATCCACTAAGTCAAGAGCAGGATCCTTAGAAAGATCGGCATCCAGAAAGCTGTCCACATTTAGCTCTTTCTGAAACCGGGAGCTCTTTCTTTTGGGAGCTACGGCCCAGACGACTGCTTAGCCCTCTCAGCTTTCAATTGGGCCAACAGAGCCTTGTCCATCTTTGGTGCCATCTCTTTATCCTCACTTTCTTCTTCTGAAACGGAAAAGAAATGAAAACAATAAGAAAGTTAGTGGGCCAAAAGGCATCAAATAAAAAGCAGAAACTATCTCTACATAGAGGTAAGGCCTCATGGGTGGTTTCTGGGCCCAGCAGATAAGTGGCTAGCGACTCAGGGGTTACAAGTAATTCCCAGCTATGGACAGCGTAGCTCCGTGCCCGCTGAAGCTCCGCTGAAAAGACAGGACTCAAATGGTACAGTGATCGCGTTGCCAAGGAGACAAAGGACTCATAAATGCATGAATAGGTTCGTAAAATCACAGAATAAAAGAAAAGCGACAGCTTACGATTTATAATGGGGATTCCCCTCCTATTGGGGATCCGAGGGGTGTATGTTCCAACCTCCCAATCAGGGACCTCCCAACCATTACCACCAATAAAAAAGAACTTATCTTTCTAGTTCTTACTCACAACAGGGAGCTTTGTAACCAGCTCCCCCTCACCTGCCCTTTTCGTGAAGTAATACCATCCAATCCTTCCCGGAGCCTCCTTAACAGAAAATTGATTGAGAAAAGGTCTTCTTGTTAGAGGAGTTTGTCCATCAGACATTGCTCCCCAGAGCGCCGCACAACCTATTAAAAGGCGCCAAGAGTTGGGTAGGATTTGGCCAGGAGCCAAACCAAGAAAACTCAAGACATCCCTTACAACGGTAGGGAACGGCAGACGCAAACCCCTTTCAAAAGCACTAGTATAGAGACAAGTCTCATTCTCGACAAAAGAACAGGCTCGCTCAGACTCAGAAGGCTTCCTAAGAATAACTGAGGAAGGAATTGAATATCAAACTCTAAGGACGGCTAGCTCCTCGTTCGTAATCATCGAAGCAATATTTGAAGCGGTAAAGGAAGGGCGCCCACGGGGCCCCCTCGAGGAACTAATAGGAGGCGGAGAAGCTTTGAAACTACTCGACTGACCTAAGTCAGACGGTGCCCTAAAACCACCACTACGACGCATGGGGACCTCCTCTTCCACAGTTGACTCTTCAGTATTCAGAATCGAGGAAAAATGGATAAAACCTTCTGACATTAGGGTTACAATGGCGAACCGTGGGTATAAAGAGGCTGATAGGAAGAAGAGATCTTGGTAAACCTTGTTCTGAAGGACAAAGGAGTAGGGTGTGAAGTCCTCTATAATAGGGGAATACAGGTTGATACAAGAAAAACCGATTAACCTAGCGCAAATAAACTCCCCTGGAACGACCCATGTTGGGCCTACAATTTCTGCACTGGAAGGAGAATCCAGCGTAAAAGAGATGAAAGAATAGCAAAGAAGGAGGAGCATACCTACGCGGGACGGGCTCTAGATTCAGCGGTGAAGAAAGATTAAAGAGAGTCTTGCACGGAAAATCGCTTGAGTTGGTTCAAGATACTTCACAAATGGAGTTTTGGTCAAAACCAAAGAGGAGCTAAATCAGCAGACACCAATCCCGAGAATAGCTCCTCGATCTCCGTTGTCCACCTCTCAAAAACACCAAAAGATTAAGGACCTCGACACCTGTCCCACGAAGTAACCCACGTATTTAAACCCCCTGTAAAAGAGAAAAAAGTAGCAACCGCCACTCAGGTCTGACTTATGTTCCCAACCTCCAACCAAAAGCTGGAGCTTGGAAAAAGGGGAGTACTTGATAAGTAGGATAGACCTGAGGAGGACAGCACTGAAATAAATGTGGAGCTGGGGAGTAGAAGTCAGATTCGTCTATACTCCTCCCATAAGTACTATCTATGTCAGAGACAGGGTATGCCAGCTCCGTCATCCAGACGGAGCTGGAAACAGATTTAAATATCAGCTCTGAAACCCAGCTAGAACAGGATAAGTAACATTCATATGGCATACTTATCCCAATCAAAGATACCACTCCGAGGAGCCGTTATCCTACGGGATAAGGGAGAATACGTCGGTAAGATAAGCATAAAATACCAAAGATAAACCTGATTAGGGAAGGATAAGGATTCCAAGCTAGCAGGGTGCACAGGGAGTTCTAGCTAAGGCAGGACTCCATGCACTTCGTTAAAGCGATCAAAAATCCCCGGGACATAGTCCTACTAGGACTCCACCTCCAATCAAATGCCTATAAAAGTAACGATAGAACTCTAGCAAAAGGTACGTGCAACTCATAAACGAGAATTTCAATTCTCCTACCAAATAGCAAGTTCTTTACTGACTTATGCATCAGAGGGTGGTTGGCATGCCACCACACCGATGACTAGAGCTCTTGCTTTGTTTTGCAGGATCAGGTCGAAGCTGGATACAAAGCAGATTCATCAGCGGTTATTTCTCTATTTCTTTTGGCCTCTAGCATTTATTGCGATTGATAAGTAGGGAAAACCTGACGCGGCTAGCTTGGTAAAAGGAGCGGAGCTGGGGAGTGAAAAGTCTGCTCCGCCTCAGACTCCCTGAAGGGCG